>OX422220.1:305366535-306600285 GCA_949130495.1 Sambucus nigra
TTCAGGTACCAATTTAAACAACAATTGGGAACTTTGGGTGCAAAATTATGCATTGGGAATATTAGGTGATGATGATAATTAGGTAATTTAAGAATCCCCAAACAAAATGATTAATGAATTTCATTTCCTCAAAATTATTTCAGAAAAGTAAACACGGTAGAGTAAAATAAAATAAATAATTGAGACAAATTGCGTAACAATAAGTAGCATTGTCGTAGTCAAATACAATAGACAAATTTAGTTAATTAATTATCAATTCATCTATGATATTAAAAAAATCATCCGTTGAGATTTTGTGCTCAAGATGAAGATTAAAAATATGTATATGTCACTCATTAGGATAACACATATAATCTAAAATGATAAGGTTGTATGATCAACAAACAATAATCTTGTGGAAGAAAAGATAAGAACTTTTTCATGCTACTACTATTTGGAATATATTAAATGCATGAAATTCTTATTTCAATAATGATTAATTTTTTAATTTTGTTCTTTCCTTTGTTATTTTTTTATTAGTCCCTACATGGTTGATGTTTGAACTTAATTACTCATGATCAATTATAATTAATTTAAACCAAGTTTCATCATCTTCGTAGTGAATCCAAGGTGGGAGAATGATTCTCAATCCCCCTTATCTCTCGTATCTTCATAGTTTACCCATTCTCCTTTAATTTAACGCATGTTAGGGTAGCAGTTAACTAATCTCACAAATAAAATCCACAAATCATCTTTTACATTTTAACTTTGTGACGTTTTGAGAGTATCATATAGCCTATCTTCATTCTCTTATGAGAGTTCAATCCCTGAGTAATACAATTCCGGATTTACCCAGATACTGCTTGTTGCGAAAGATTTGCACTTGAATCACACACTACTTTTAGAGCATTAAGTTTTTGGTATCGTTGTCGGGCATTGGAAACACTCTTAGGTTATAAGGCATTCTCTTTAAACCTTTTAATTCCTTGTGTTCACCGTGACATCTAAGGTTTTCAAAACTAATCCAAATTCCATTGATGCAGGACGTGAGTGATAGCACTTCAAATCCTATAGTAGAATCCATGTCGTCTATCGAACATTTGGACTTTTGGAGACCATCTCCATCTCCTTCTGTTTCGATATCAGCTCATACCAGAGCCCACTAAGAGCCCAGAACCATGGCCGACAATCAAAGCGAGCATGGTAGTCGAGGGGAATCTGAGCCTCCATGTAGACCCATGAGAGATTATTTACAATCAGGGAGGACCATCTCTCCGCCGTGCATCATCTTTCCTTATAACGCCATGTAATTCCATTTTCATAATGGAATGATTAAATTATTAACCACATTCCACGGCATGGATAGTGAAAAAACATACTTACATATGTGAGAGTTTGAGTAGGTGTTCGCTACCTTTAATGATCAAAATTATCCTCTTGATATCACACGACTCAAACGCTTTCCATTCTCTCTTAAGGACAAAGCTAAAACTTGGCTTTGGTCCTTAGCTCCGAAATATATAGGAAGTTTTCACGATATGTAGGACCATTTTTGAAGAAATTCTTCCCTACCCACCACACCAACTCTCTTCAGAGCCAAATTCAAACCTTTTCCCAAGGTGAGAGTGATACTTTCGAGAGATGTTGGGAAAGATTTAATGAGCTATTATGTAAATTACCCCACCGGGTTTTGAAAAATGGAGACTCATCTCCTATTTCCACAATGGTCTTTCACGAAATGCTAAATAAATGGTGGAGAATATATGCTCCATCGAGTTCTTTGGGTTGGATCCAAAGGATGTAGAGGCACGTTTCAAGTATTATGACAAAACTACCCAAGCTTGGGATACTTCGGACCTAAACAAGACAAATCTACGATCTTCCCTTCTACCCTCATCTAATAGTGGGATATTTCACCTCACCGATGAGTACGAAATTAAAATCAGGATCAATAAGTTATTAAAGAAAGTTGAGGAGTTTCGCTTGAAGAGTCGGGCTCCCATTATTGCAATGACTTTGTCAATTGAGGAGCTATGTGCATTATGCAACACCACTGTTCCTACAACCAAGGAGTTCCCCACCATCCCATCCTATAAAATTATCCTTAATGATCAAGCGAATGCAAGGGGGGTTAAATGAGCACAAAACATTCGTCCGGACCAAGGGTACAACCCATCTTGGGGCAACCATGTCGGTTTTCAGTATGGTAAAGCTCACAATCCTCCGCCTCTTAATTTTTAACATCCCTGCTTAGAATATCCTCCCCCTACTCATCAAATTCAAGGCCCTTCGACCATTCCTCCTTATCTGCATCCACATAAGAGGAGCCTCGAATACACCTTGCATGTGTTCATACAAGCACGAACTATTGTTAATAATCAAACCGCTCAATAAGTGGTTTTCATTAAGGCATAAATTGAAAAATTGATGAAATTATTAGACCCCCAAGAGAAAGGAAAATCCCCCTCTCAATGTCAGTCATTAAAATAAGACAACACCATCACAACTCTTAGGAGTGGGAAAGAGATTCAAAAGCCTATCCCATATTTCCCCAAAATAATCCGAAGATATCTCACTAACTTCTCAAGAGAGTGAAGTGACTCCCAAGAAGAGTAGTGAAAATTTTCCGACCAACGAGCCGGAAGCCCCAATCCCATGTCCCTTTACCGTACCCTACCTTTAAAGGCTCCTTCCCATAGCCACACTCAATAAGTACCAATAAATCATTGACATGTTCCAATAAGTGAAGATCAATCTTCCTCTCCTTGCTGAGATCAAGAAAATCCCATCTTACGAGTTGTTTTTGAAAGATTTGTGTACTTTTAAGAGAAGGAATATTTCTCCAAAAAGAGGTAGAGTTAATTAATCAAGTGAGCTCCATGTTCCAACACAACACGATTCCCAAACTCAAGGACCCTGATTGTTCAATAATTTCATGTGTGATTGAAAATTTTGATATTAATCGTGCCCTTATTGACCTTAGAGCTAGCATCAACCTATTTCCTTATTCAGTCTATCTCCAATTGGACATATGTAATCTTATCCCAACTAAAATGATAATCTAATTAGACAACGGGTCCACAAAAATTCCTAAGGGTTTGTTAGAAGGTATCTTCATCCAAATAGACACTTTTTCTTCCCAATCTATTCTCATCCTAGGACAACCATTCCTTGCAATCGTGAATGCCTAAATTAATTTTAGGAATGGGAAAATGAATTTATACTTTGTAAATATAACATTAGATGTCAACATTTTTAATGTTTCACACCTCTCGACTGATGAGGATGAGTATATAAAAGAAGTGAATTTTGTTGGGGAAGTGTTTGTGGACGATGATAATAGCGTGAGAGATGCGATTGAGTGGTGCATGTTAGACACATGTTTTAACAAGATAGGAGAGGCGGGCGTAAGTTAAAATACGAAAATAGGGGAAGAATTCATGACTTGTGAATTCACCTCGATTGATGACTCAAGCATCTTTGAACTAACCATTCACGTTAAGTCATCAATCCTGATTGAGAATCATTTTTTGTAAGAAATTGAGGTTACCGAAGTAGTTGTCCAATCGTTCACAAAATTACCCAACCTTAATTGTACAAATCCATGGCACCTACTATCGAATGTCTATCAGTGTGAGAAAATCAACCGCTATTCCAAGGGCCATATTTGTTAAATTGTGACATGCATCACATCATCGAACTTAGAACCCGACATACATGTTAATTAATGGAATAACCAATGGAACGCAATCACGAAATTAGAGGGATTTGTGATTCATCTATGGAACATTGTCCAAGTCATATCCTCAAATTTCGTCAGCATTGGACGTATCAAGCCCGTTTATGGGGCAAGATAGGGTTCACATAATCAAAACTTTTGTGTTGAGCAACCCCTGACATGTGAGGGGTTGCAATGTTTTCTCATAGACCATCATTACATATGTTATACATCCTTTGGTTCCAATAACACCAATGAAATCCATCCCACATATGTTTTTCAAGTGTTAGCTAAAGCAGTAGGAAGCAGAGTGTCCCCTAAGCAGGTCCGAATTGATTTGGTGACTAACCGAATCAATTCATTTCAATCCAGTGCCATCCTTACCATTTGCGAATAGATTCGGCTCATATCTGAATCAATTCGACCATAGTTTATAAACTACTCGAGAAATCAGAATCGATTCGTTTGCCACACTGAATTAATTCGATAATGTTAGGCCCTTAATATTCCCTTTTCCTTTATAATCCCACATACACCCTCTTTTCTCCACACCTTAATACCTATGAATTATCTCTTCTAATATTACCATTCCCCACTCAAAAATCTATCCATTTCTCAATGGATTCTCATCCAAGGTAACATTCTCAAACTTCTTGTGTTGATTTCAAGATAGTATTGGTGTTCTTGGTATGTAAAGTAAGGAAAAATTTGGCATTTTGTACATTTGTTGCATTTTATTCACGAAACACCCAATTTTCTTACTGATTTCATTGTGTATCCAAAAAATACAACTTGTTTATATTGTTTCTTTGTGTTAGTTGTATTTGTTGAAGGTATTTCATGATCAAAATGGCATTTTGACCCCATTTTGCACACTATGTGTTCAATAAAATGCCCCAATGGGTTTTGTGTGCACTAAAGTTTTATTCTTACACCGATTATCACACTGACCAAGCATAAATTCTTCTGAATTTAGCCCCTTAAGTTAGTAATTTTGATATCTCAAACAAAGTAATTAAATCGTTTTTATCCCATATCATTGCCATTGACTATTGCTAACGAGTACCCTGAGTTTCGTGTATTTCTTATTAATTTTATAGGCATTTAGTGCAAGAAAAGAAAGAAAGAAATCGGAAGGAAGGAAAAGAACAAAGAAGGACAAGTCAAAGGGCAAAAGCGTTAGTTTAATCCCGAAGTTCGGATTTGAAGCCTAAAGGAAAGTTGAAGATCCTTATATCACAAGAGCCTCGAAAGAAATGACAATCGAATCGGAGCTCAAAATCAAAAGTTATGACAATTCAAAGATGGAAAGAAAAAGTCAAAATTGAAGACAATTGGACCGATCCGGTTTATCCCGGACCGATTCCAAATGTCACCATTCCAATAGCCCCCGAATTGATCCAGAACCGATGAAAAGCGAACCGATATTATAGAATTTGGACCGATCCGGTAGAAATAAAAAAGAATTGATCCGGTTAATTAAAAACAAATCGATCCGATGGCATCTGGACTGGTCCGACCATGCAAAATTCTGAAATTTATTATGGAGCTCAAGAGGTTGAAATCTTGGAATATCTTGCACACCTCATAGATATTAGTTGTCAAATCGTGCTAGTTGGTGTTATAAATGCCAAACCCTACATCGTTCCAAGGAGGGTCGAATTTTAGAGTGCCTTTTCTCTTCTTTTTCTTTGGTAAACAATTTCATATTCTTAGAAAAACCCTAGTTTGTAAGCTTGGGGAACAAGGAGTATTCGGGATTAAGTTCATCTCTCTTCCCTAGTGCTGATTCCAAGATTCAATTTTCAATCCAAGTATCAATTTCCATTCTCTTATTTATTCTCTACTTTATTTTATTTTCAATTCAATTCTAAATTGTTTTGCAATTTTCTTATGAAACAATGTTTCTTAGATACATAATTCCATGCATTGTTATGAATTTTTTTTCTAATAAAACCATGTCTAGTTAAAATTTTCAAGGGTTGGGGGTACATGAACTCATCCTGAGGTAAATTACCCAGGTAGAAAATAGAGGGTAAATTAAATATTGACCGAATCATGTATGGAAATTATACGAACCTAGCCGATCTTTTAATCTATCTTGCCCTAGGTACTTGGGATGTTTAAGAACACTATGCAAGTGTAATTGTCCATACACCGCTTTGTATTTACCTTTGATTTCATATTATGTGGGCTAGTTCCCTCATATATGTAATGCTAAGGATCTATAAAGACTGGATTTAGTCAAAATTTTAATTTACAATGCTAATATTCTATACGGTAATTTTACCAAGGTTTGGGGGTTTGTACTCCAACCTATTTTCTCTCACAATTCTTGGTGTTTTGTGCACGTAGTTCATTTTAATTTCATCACCAATAAGAAATTTCAACCCATCAATCATTATTTCTTTTCTTTTGAATATCCATTTAAAGGTTAAATAACTTTTCCTACGATATTTACAATTGCCAATTTCTGATCCTTGGGGAGATGATACCGACTTGTCGAATTATTACTAACGCGACATGCTTGCACTTGAGCCTAGAGAAAATGCACTTCTGAGACAAATTCTTAGTCGCGTCATGTTTTTGGCGCCATTGTCGGGGATCGAAAATTGGTAATATTTAGGAAAGTGAATTTATTCCTAAAGTGTTTTAAAAAAAATAATAATAAATAATACTACCTTCCATCTCATCTCTTGTACAATTATATGCAGAATCCCTTTCTTGCCTAATTCCACGAAGATCCTATTGACGATGCTAATTCTGAAAATTCTCATACCACCGACTCTCCACACTTTTGGGTTCCACCTCCTTCACCTAATAATTCAATCATAAGTCTCACTTTGAGTCAAACACCGAGTGAAAGTTCTGAACTGTTTAGTAGCAATATGTCTGTGCACGGAAGTGTTGGTGTTGGTGCTGGAGCGAAAGAGTTACCATATCTTCCCATGAAAGATCTTTTATTTCCAAAACGAACTGTTACCCCTGGTTGCATTTTACTCCCGTATAATTTCGGTCAGTTCCACTTTCATAATGGGATGATTCAAATTCTTCCTACATTTTATAGGATGAATTCTAAAAAATGATATCTCCATATTAGAGAGTTCGAAGAAGCATGTGAGACGTTTGGTGACCAAACCTGCCCACAAGATGTTATCCGGTTAAAACTTTTCCCTTTTTCCTTAAGGATAAAGCTAAGACTTGGCTATGGTCACTACCCCTGAATTCTGTTTTATCCTGGAGAGATATGCAGACTAAGTTCCTCTCCAAGTTCTTTCCACAGCACAAAAACAACTCTATCAAAGCTCAAATACATGTTTTTCAGCAAAATGAGAACGAAGATTTTGACAAGTGTTGGGAACGTTTTCAGGAATTTATTAGTGCTTGCCCACATCATGGATTCGAAAAACATCATCTCATTTCATTTTTTCATCAACGGCTTACTTTAGCATCTAAACAACTTGTTCAGACAATGTGAGAAAGACCATTCTGGGAGCTAGACTCAGGCGATACTGAGGCTCATCTTAAATATGTAGCAGAGACTACGCAAGCATGGGATGTTTCTGACTCCAATAGTCACAATAAAAATCAACAAGTGTCCAACTTGCCTGCTGCGTCTAGTATTTATCACTTGGACAAGGACACTTTGTTAGATCTTAGATTTGACCAATTGGAAAAGAATTTTAAAGACATACTTGAAGTTCGATTAAGAGAAGTCACTGGACCTGTGCAAGCAGGAAAGGAGAAACTGTGTGCCATTTGTGGTGTAGGTCATTCTACCAAAGGATGTCCTACCATACCTGCCAACAAGGTAATGTACACTGAGCAAGTAGAGGCGATAGGAGGGTTTCGAGGTAATTTTAATGTACCGCAAGGGAATGAATACAATCAATCTTGGAGGAATCATCCTGGTTTCAACTATGGATAACCACAAAGTGGGATGGCTCCTAATCCACATGTGGCTTTGCCACCACTGCCTCCTCAATTTCAGCAAATGCCTCCTCCGATGCAAACCCCTCTGCAGGTACCATCTCCTAGTCCGTGTGTCACTCCACCTAGGTGATCTCTTGAGGATAATCTGAATCAACTCATCCAATCTCAAAAGGAGAGCAATGATAAATATGATCGAATGTTCACGGAAATTCATACTAGCATCTCTAGGTTGCAATCTTCATTGAATACTCAGGAGAAGGGTAAATTCCCAGCTCAAGGCCAAATACCTCCTCTTCAAGGACAAACTACGATTAACTCTACATCATCGAATTTTGCCAGAACAATGTCAAGCTGTCATTACACTATATAGTGGTCACGTAAGTAATCTAGCGCCACCATCTCCCAAGGAATCTAAAGCTAAAGAAGCTTCAGAATCTTAGTAGACCCCATTACATATTGATGATAAGGATGAAGGAGTTGAACCTGAAGTTGAAGTCAAACCGCGCACTACTACTCCATTTCCTCAACGCTTCGCACCAGCCAAAAAGGGTGCCTCGCGTACTGAAGTGTTAGATGTTTTGAAGCAAATGAAGTTGAACTTGCTGTTTCTGGATGCTATGCAACAAATTCCAGCATATGCCAAAGTCATCAAGGATCTTTAGACTATCAAATGACGGCTTAAGGTGAAGAATAACGTCTTTTTGGCACAAAATGTGAGCTCGGTCCTTCTTAATGATCTTCCACCAAAATTCAAGGATCCTGGTGCACCTACAATTTCGTGTGTTATAGGAGAGAGTAGAGTTGAAAAAGCTTTTCTTGACTTAGGTGCGAGTGTGAACATCCTTCCATACTCTATCTATAAGGAGCTTGATTTAGGTGGTCTTAAACCTACCTGAATCACTCTATAGTGAGCAGATCGAACAGTGAAAGTGCCTAGTGGGGTCATGGAGGACGTGATAGTTGAAGTGGACACATTATACTTACCTGTTGATTTTGTCATTTGGGAGTAGGAGCCTTCCCCCCATTCGAGTAATCATGTTCCCATAATTTTGGGCCGTCCATTTTTACCTACTGCTAATGCTTTGATTGATACACGTAATGGCCAAATGCAACTCACTTTTGGAAACATGAACCTCGAGACCAATATTTTCAATGTTGCTAACCAAATGGGTGATGAGGATGAAATTCATGAGGTTGATCTTATTGAAGAGGTGATGGATGAGCACATTGAGAAGATCATGGGTGGAGATGCACTGGAAGTTTGTTTAGTGCTAGGTGTTGAGAATAAGAGTTCTTATACTAAGTTTGAGCGTGAAGTGGATGATTTGGGAGCTTGGTTGCAAGAAGAAGTGAGTTGTGAGAAGTTGAGAGATGTTGACTGGATTTCTAGATTTGAGGAATTACCCCCGAGGGAGTCACTCATGATCCCCTCAGAAGATAGATTTCCTAGTCTTGAGTTAAAGAATCTACCCTCTCATGTAAAATATGCTTTTCTGGGAGAAGATGATACATTTCCTATTGTTGTTTCTTCTAGTTTAAAAAAAGAGAAAGAGGGCATGTTGTTGAATGTGTTGAGGAAGCATATGAGTGCATTTGGTTGGAATATAGCAGATTTGAAAGGTATAAGTCCTTTGTTTTGTACCCATAAAATCCACCTCGAGGAGGAGGTGAAGCCCTCGACAGAGATGCAAAGGCGACTGAACACAACCATGAAAGACGTAGGCCGAGGAAAAATCATCAAATTGTTAGATGCTGGTATTATCTATCCAATTTCTGATAGTAAATGGGTGAGCCCAATACAGGTCATTCCAAAGAAGTCGGGTATGACCGTGGTTGAAAATGCTAAGGGAGAATTAATACCTCAACGCACCACCACCGGGTGGCGTGTTTTCATTAATTATCGAAATCTCAATTCTGGAACAAGAAAAGACCATTTTCCCTTGCCATTTATCGACCAGGTGATTGAACGAGTAGCAAGACATCCTTACTATTGTTTCTTAGATGGGTATTCTAGCTATAACTATATTGAAGTGGATGTACTTGATCAAGAAAAGACTACTTTTACCTGTCCGTTTGGTACGTTTGCCTACAAACGTATGCCTTTTGGGTTATGTAATGTACCAGCAACTTTTCAAAGGTGCATGTTGAGTCTCTTTAGCGACATGATAGAAAAAGTTCTGGAGGTGTTCATGGACGATTTCAACATTTTTGGTCCATCTTTCGAACAATGTTTATCTAATCTTGAAAGAGTTTTATTCCGGTGTGTGGAAAAAGACTTAGTCCTCAATTGGGAAAAATGCCATTTTATGGTCACTGAGGGCGTAGTTCTGGGCCACATAGTCTCATCTAGGGGAATTGAGGTTGATTGAGCAAAAATAGAAGTAATAGCTGAGTTACCCCCGCAAAAATCGCTTAAAGATGTGACATCCTTTCTAGGCCATACTGGATTTTATAGGAGATTTATCAAAGACTTTAGCGCCATCGCTAGACCCTTGAGAAATCTTCTCATGAAGGACACTCCGTTTGAATGGAATAACTCATGCTAGGAAGCTTTCGATAGACTCAAAAGCGTGCTAATTTCTGTTCCTATCATGCAAGCTCCCAATTCGTCCCTCCCATTTGAGATTATGTGTTATGCAAGTGATTATGCAATTAGGGTTATTCTCGGATAAAGAAAAGATAAGAAAGCTCATGTTATTTACTATGCTAGTAGGAAATTATCTGGCCCCCGGCTTAACTACTCCACCACGGAGAAAGAATTACTAGCGGTCATTTTTTCTCTGGACAAATTATGCTCTACATTATTGGGTCGCCCATCATTTGCTTCACTGATCACTCGGCACTCAAATATTGTCTGACCAAGAAAGATGCCAACCGCGCCTGATCAGGTGGATCTTACTCCTATAAGAGTTTAATCTCTCGATTCAAGATAAAAGGGGAGTAGAAAACGTCATTGCTGACCATTTGTCACGACTCTGGTCCGACGTACCTATTGATCCCATACCCATAGATGAGTATTTTCCGGATGAAAATCTATTTGCTACTTCTTCTCTTACTTGGTTTGCAGATATAGTGAATAACCTTGTCACGGGAGTCATTCCCTCTAATTGGACTCTGCAAGAGAGAAGGAAGTTCATTACTTGGTCACGCACGTTCTTGTATGATGATCCATATTTGTTTAAGTATTGCGCTGATCAAATCATCCGAAAATGAGTACCTGATGAATAAATTCAAGGGGTAATTCGATTTTGTCATCCGGAAGCATGTGGGGGTCATTTCTCCAAAAATAAAACTGCTACAAAAATCTTGCAAAGCGGTCTCTTTTGGCCCACAATCTTTCGGGATGTGAATAATTTTTGCAAATCATGTGATAAATGCCAAATAATGGGAGTTATTACTCGCCGGGACCTGATGCCATTGACCCCCATACTTGTCTTAGAGTTGTTTGATTGATGGGGTATCGACTTATGGGGCCTTTTCCACCCTCTTTTGGCTTTCTATACATCATCGTCGCAGTAGACTACGTCTCAAAATGGGTAGAGGCCATAGCTACAAGGACGAATGACAATAAGGTGGTGATAAAATTCATTCAAGAACACATACTTTCTCGATTCAAAGTTCCTAAGGCTATCATCAGTGATAATGGCACCCATTTTTGCAATAGGCCGATGGAAAAGCTAATGTGAAAGAATGGGGTCGTACATAAGTTTGGGACTTATCACCCTCAATCGAATGGCCAGGATGAGATAGGCAATCAGGAAATAAAGAATATCTTGGAAATGATAATCGAACCTAACAGGAAAGATTGGTCTTTCAGATTGAATGATGCGCACTGGGCTTATCGAACCGCATACAAGAATCCTCTTAGGATGTCCCCATTTCATTTTGTATATGGCAAACCTTGTCATCTTCCGGTTGAAATTGAACACAAAGCGTATTGGTCTATTAAAAGGGTGAACTTTAACATGGAAAAAGCCGGTGAAACACGTAAACTTCAGTTGAATGAGTTAGAAGAAATACGCAATGATGCATATGAAAGTGCTAAAATCTCAAAAGAACGAATGAAAGGAGCTCACAATAGAATCATTCGACGTAAGGAGTTTCATTTGGGACAAAAAGTACTTCTCTACAACTCAAGGTTACACTTGTTTCACAAAAAAATGCGGTCACGATGGTCAGGTCCATTCATTTTGAAGGAAGTATTCCCCCATTGAATTAGAGGATTAAAAAGGGGGAAACACATTTAAGGTTAGCGGACAACGTCTCAAGCCGTATCTGGAAGAAGTTGTAATGGAAGCCGACACAATTTGGTTGTCGGACCCCATTTATAGGGATTGACTGAGCACAAAAGGTGAGGTCGTCGCACCCCCGACGTGTATGGGGTGAATGTTGTGTATAGTATTCAATGGATGTTAGGCTAGTTAGGAAGTCATAGTTGCGTGACACTACCTGAGGTGGGAATCAAACACATGTCTCGAGAGAATTTCGGGTTTCGATGAGAGTTTTGAGAGTTTTGAGGTCCAATTTCACTAGAGGGGGTGTTGTATTAGAACAATTAAGAGGAATGTGACCACTGAAATAAAGAGGGAAAAGCTGGCATTTTTACAGATCGGATCGGTCCGACCCTAAAAAAAGGAACCGATCCTCGCTCAAAAAGAAAGAAAATAAAAGGAAAACCGGAGTGGTCCGTTCTGAATCCGGATCGATCCGGTCGTCTGTAGGCTGTGTCCTTTCCCGAGGATAAAACCTCTTAAATCCACACTCCATTTCATTCTCCAATCCTATCCTCGCCAAAAATTCATCCCACCCCCTTACACATACTTTCCCTCCCTTATTTCCCACCAATTCTTCCCCCCTATCCCCCATCCAACCTATAAATATCACCCTAACCTCTCCCATTTGTTTCACACCTCCATCTCCATTTTCTTTTCTCTCTTTCTGTCCAGCTCTTCTATTTCTATGGCTGCTCCCCAGAAATATAATTCCATTGAAGTGCTGCTAGATGGCAATGGTGAATATCGTTCACACCGAGAGGGAAATTGGTGCCGCCGTTTTTTCAATCCTAGGTAAAAAATCCACATTGAGCATCAGGTGCTTTGGGATCAGCTTCCTAATTCTGTCACCGTCATGTTCATGTCCCGAGGCTGGTGTAGATTTTTCAATGAACCGTATGAGGAAGTATGGGAGAATGATGTGAATTCATTTTACGATTGGATCGTTCATACCATAGATTTCGAATCTCAAGCCTTTGTCGACTTGACACCGATACTGTTCTCACTGAACTTCTGGACTAGAAACTCGAGTCTAAGGGTGTGATCACTCCAGCCCAATTTTCCTATCCCAGTCATGATCCAGCTGTTTCCAAAGATGTTTGCATGTCTCGAATTGCTCTGGGTTCATTTTGGAATACTGAGACTTTTCCTGTCGGTCGGTTACCTAACAAGGCATGAATCACTTTTCACATCATTTGTGCAAACTTTTTGCAAACTTCAAATGATTTGGCTATGCGCCCGCGTCAAGACACTATGGTGTATCATCTGTTTGACCATGAAACTATTATCAATTTGGCCCGCACATTTCACATTGATATCATTTGCGCGGCGCTGGACAAAAAGGGTAAGGCCCCTCTTCCTTATAGTCGTCTCATTACCTCCTTTCTTAAGGATGTAGGTATTGTTCCCCTGCAAGATCTTATTCGCCTTCCCAAGCCACTTGGGCAAGAATCCCACACTCGCAGTGACAAACAAATACAGCTAATTCGAGCGCGACAAGGGGATAGTGATGCATCGGATGTTGAGTCTACCGATGAGGAAGAGGTTGTTAATGCAGAAGATGTTGAAATGGAAGACGGTGATGAGGATGACTACGATGAAGTTGCTGATCCTGATTATGTTCGAATCGATATGGGTCTCACTGAGCGCATTGCTTCTCTTGAAACCCGTTTTGACGGATTCATGTCATC
Organism: Sambucus nigra; assembly: GCA_949130495.1. NCBI lineage: Eukaryota > Viridiplantae > Streptophyta > Magnoliopsida > Dipsacales > Adoxaceae > Sambucus > Sambucus nigra. The sequence continues at coordinate 305,380,128 of OX422220.1, forward strand.
ATATCGTCGTGACACGAGTATGATGCTCCGCATGCAAAATGATCTTTATCACTTCCAGTTGGGTCCCGCGGCCCTACTTCCTACTTATTTTTATGATACTTTTGACCCTAATGCCCCTGGTAGCTCCCACTACCCACCTGCACAATAGGCAGCCCTATTGGAAACATTCACCATCCCCCTCTGGTTATATTATGTTGTCATGTTTTTATCTTTAGTATCCACAACTATGTTGTACTGAACAGTTTTATTATAGTTCGTTGCTTGTTTTATATATCGCACTCCTTATTTTGTCTTATTTAGCTTTCTCGTCTTTTCGGTTGTGGACAATGCAAAAGATGAAGTTAGGGAGGATGATAAGTGCGTTTTGATAAAATTGCGCAATATATATATATATATATATATATATATATATATATATATATATATATATATATATATATATATATATATATATATATATATAATAAGGAGTAGAATGTTGGTTACTATTCAATAAGATCATAAGCTAATTAGGGGCTAGGATTGAACCAACAATGCAAGAATCTAAGGGTTGAGATTAAAATACCATTCTTATCATTTTTACCCCTTTGATATTTTGATTCCCCCCTCTTTTAACACACTCTAATTTATTTCCTCCTTTTTTTAAAATTCAAATACAAGGGTAGAAGGGTATTATACCAATTTTGATCACACCTTTCAACCTATTACCCACACCACCTCCTCTCCGCTGTCTCTCTCCCATCACACGCAACCCACCGACCCTCAAACATTTACCCCCTTCCTCTCTTCGGCTTCTCCTCTCCCCATGACCTCTCTTGCTCTCTCTCTCTCTCGCTCTTATTTTGCATCTTATAAACTCTAATCTTTACTAAGACTATTTATTAAAAAGTTTTACCGTTTGATTTCTAGGTTAACGAGTTTGGGGATTTTCAGGATCTTGGCACTGTCGCTCCGTCTTTTCTTCTCCATGAGGTATGACACCTTTTTCATTCATTTTTTGTTTTGAAAATCATTTTTTGTATATCGAATCCTAATGATGTCTACCTTCTCTCCATCTGATTTGAATTTTGTTGTTTACGTTTTGTTTTACAAATCTTTTTTTTCAGATTGAAAAACTATTCAGGTTTGTTTGTGTGGCCTTTTTGGTTTAAATTAATATTTTAAGACCATAATATTTTCTTTTTAGTTTAAAAAAAGCTTTTTGGGGGACATGTTTTTTTTGTATATCTGTCTCTATGTTAGATACGAAATTTGTTTAAGCCATAGTCTTTGCATATCTTCTCTCCATCTGATCGAAACCTAATGATGTACAAGTTTGTAGAGTTTTAAATCAGATTTGGCCATGTGGATTTGTTGTAGATGTGATATGACAAATGTGGTATTCAAGATTCCCCATTTCTATAGTTGTTATTCTTTAGGTGCTCAGTTAAAGAGGAGGTGCCTGTCCAACTCCAAGATATGTTTTTTAATTAGCTTTTTGTGAAGTTACAACTGTAAAGTTTTGTTTTAGGGTGGTTGTTATTTCCATTGGTTTGTTTAACTTCGCTAACTTTTGTTATCTGATTTATAGGAACCCCCAATTTTATGAATAAATCACCCCCAAGGTTGTTAATAAAGTTTCTTTAAAGTTCTATTTTAAATGTATATAGGTGTGATGAAAAGTGATAGGAGGGACTGCCATTCCTCAAAATATGGAAGTGTTTTCATGAGTCTAATCTGTGCTTTGTATGTAGTAAGGATATAAGTGCATAGGTTCAATGTATATCCTATATTTCTTTGTTGTCTTGGTTTGATTATTTCATAGGCCCAATGATGAAATTACTCTTAATGAGGAATCTGGATTTCTCTGTTAAGAATCCAAAAGTCATTTGGTGGTCCTGGGCTCAAGACTTGGCAACAATGCCTCACAATAGGGGAATCCCCCATTTTTTATGCAGTATGTTGACATGTAGAATGTAGAAATTGTTGAATTCTAGCCAAATGAAACAATGTCTACATCCTCTCTTATGGCACATTTCTCTGTTACAATTAGTTACTATTATAACTACCATTAGATTTAGTTTTATTTTACTATCTTTGTGGATATGGAACGAACTAAGGGGTGGGGGTACTTTAAACTTCTTACGGAAAATTTAGTTTTATTTCAATTTGATTTAATGAATTATGTTTATGGTTTGCAGCTGAAAACTAAAGTCTTATCATTGTGCACCAAAAAATGGAGTACACCACAAGACTAGGCACTTCTATGTCTAGAACATGTGGTTGTAATGATGAATTTACTATCTAACCAAAGACTAGAGGCACATCTATGTCTAGAACATGTGGTGGTAATGATTTCTAGAAACCTGTCCAGAATACGATACAAGTAATAGGTACAGTTGAGTTGGTTACAGTTTTTAGCAAGTTTGGTATGTAAGTTGTTAGTTTAGTTTGTATCTATAAATACACATATCTTCTATGTATTTGATATAATGATAAATACAGTACCATCTCTGTCTTCATACCGTCTCTGTTTTCATTGACAGAGCCCAGCTTGGTGTGGTAGTGTTTGAAAAATGTAAAAGTATTCATATGTTACATATTTCTTGAAATCGAAAAGATAATGTCAAGATCCTGTCACTGCTTTCTCAATTATTTGGTACATATAAATTGTGCAAGTACTTTTAATTTTATAGTTTTGAAATGTTGAGTTTGACCTGTATATAGATATTTTGCAAAATTTTAGAAATTTGTTACTAAGCAAGTTTTGTTTCTGGTCAAGTTAATCAGTTGACGTTTATTGTATTTTCTACCTTTCTCTATCTAACCGTGGTACATCTCTATGATGAATTAGTGTAATTCAGCAAGGATTTCTAATATTTGATACTTTTATATACACTTGATAGTCAATTTCTCTAATCAGGATGAGGATGGGATGCTTTTATAGGGCTACTCTTTCCGATTAGGACAGATAAGTAAAGGGAGAAAGATGAAGATGATCATCATCCTTATCTCATAGTGCATATGAAGCCAGCAGTGCATTCCCCTTTCGTAAGGCTACGAAGCATCTCACGCTCTTCTATTCCGTATTTCAGCTCTAGCAGGCCCCACTGTCTAGAGAGAGGATAGGGCATAGATAGAGTGAAGATATCCGTAAAGTACAAGCTTTGTAGTATAGAGGAGTTCTTCCCCATAAGCTATAATTAACTACTAAATTACACTATATTTAGCTCCTTATTGCTGAATACAGTAAAATATACGGTAAACATTAGAAATCCTTGCTGAATTACACTATATTTAGCTCCTTATTGCTGAATTAGAGTTGTTGTACTTGAAGAATGGTCTCAAGCACGTTTTAATTATCTATTAATAACCAGAGTGTAGCTAGAATATTATAATGATTCGATAATAATTGACTTACGATTAACAAGAGACAATCCAAACCTTATCAGTTGATATGGTCTATACTTTGAGAATGTTATTTAGTGACAAACTGATGGATCATACCATAATGTGATCCTCTAATTTCATTAGCAGTAGATTATTTGGTACAATTTAAGTAGCTGGGGATTTTTTTTAAATTTAATTGATACTCCAAAATTATGTGATCCACTAATTTGTGTGATAATTTGTAGCGTATTGTGATATTGGGGTACAAAAAGTGTAAAAAAAAACTGTTTAGTATTCTTTTTTATCATTCAGGCAAACTTGGTAATTTTTATTAGTTGTGCTTCATTTTTTTTGTAAACCTAAAGATATTTGTTGCTGTCTATAAATGTAGGTAGGAGGGAAGCATAAGGACAATCTGATAGTAATGGAAAGACATTGTTTCTTTGCTTCAAATTGTTGATAATTTGGCTTCAGTGGTGAATCAACACAGCAGCTACTACTATGTAAATGGGCTTGCTAATTATATAGAAATATAGCTAGACACACATTCTCTATAGTCCAAACCTCTTTATAATGTTGATTAATTATTAATTTACGACTTTGCCTACAAATGGGCTTGCTTATTATATAGTAATAATCATGGAACAAAAGAATTTTTTTGATATCTTTCATTGTTCCGATTTCAGTTCCAAGAATTATGTTTCGATGGTAAAGATCTGTTGCATTGGAGCTGGATATGTTGGGGGTCCCACTGCGACAATTATTGCCCTACAATACCCCCCAATCAAAGTAGTCGTTATTGATATCTCTTTTCCTCGGATCACTGGTTGGAATAGTAAGTAGCTCCCCATATACGAGCCCGATCTCGACGAAGTGGTGAAGCAATGTAGAGGAAAAAACCTCTTCTTCAGAAGCCAACACAATATTTGTTTCCGTTAACACAGTGGCAAGGGGATTAAGTATCAAATTCTTTCGAACCCGGAATTTTAAGCTGAGGGGACTGTAATTAAACAATGTTTTGCTCATGCATTTTTCGATGAAGCTAAAGCCATCTGACAATGCCTCTAGATTGTGACAATGCCTCCACATTATGAAACTCCTGGATAAAAGTAAATTATTATAAATGCCATATGATACAAATTGTGATAAGGCCTTCTGTACTGGTGTACTCTATTAATACAAATGGTGAAACTCATTTAATGGCGTAGTCTAATGCTCAAAACAGATCATTTATCCAATGTAACATAATTTTTAATTTTTTAATTTTGTATTCCAGTTGAGGGAAGTGACCTTACATTAAAGTTGAGGGTAGTTTACCCCATGACTCCTAGGTTTTATCTTTTAATTTTCGGCATCTGAGTCTGTTTTTTCATCTTATTCATTTTCATTTATTTTAAATATATGTTGATAGTGTTGCTAAGATTTTGTATTGGGACTTGACTGATCTACTCTACTTACTTTGGAGGTGGAGCTGATGTGCCAATACATAGAGTTGTTGCTCTATAACAAAAAATAGCCTGCATTAATATCTGAGCTCATGGTAATAGTTCCCAATGGCTTCACCTTGAGTAGCATTGAGCAGAAATTCCTTGAGAGGCATCAACCATCCTTGGAGAAACCTAAATCAACATTGATCAGCATAGTTATTCGACTTTATTACTAAGGTATACTCTATTTTATACTATTTTTTATGATATGAGTTGAGGCATTACACCAATCAGTTTTGGTTAGAGATTCATTCAATCAACTTTTTTAGAGATTCAAAACGTGGGTAGGTTGGAAACCCTTCGCCTACATAATAATTTGCTCTCCGATTAGATTCCAACGTGGTTGTCTGACATCAAGTCCGATCTGATTCCAACATGGCTATCTGACCTCAAAGTGGCTCTCCGATCAGATTCCAATGTGTCTGCCTGCATGGTACGAGTAGCATCAACGACATTGAATGAAGGTACCAGTAGCACCAATTATTTGTTTCCAACAAGATGACATTGAATGCATGCTGCTATTCTTTTTGTTTATCACTGCTTTGCATCAAACTTTTAACCTTTATTCATTACTTTTTTTAATATCATATCATTGGTTGAAATATTTTTCCCACGGAGGAACTTATTTCCACCTATTGGATTTAAACTCTGTACACTATTTTTGTCCAAATAATATAATCACCCAAACCAAATGGAGAAAAAAAGAAAAGAGAAAGAAGGAATTCCAACCTTCAAGGTCCATCATTTATCACTGATATGCTTATATGCTCATAACATGCATATAAACATGGTGGGGTTTTGTCATAATCGGAATTTGTTCCATTTTGTTTTGAAAAACATTAGTAGACAGGTTCAATAAGCGTTGAGGAACATTGTCATGGTGGGGTTCTGTCATCACATATATTGGAATTTTCCATTATGATTACAAATGCTAATGGTTTTATTTCATAAGAGAAACAAGTATGAGACCTCATCCATCTCTCTCTCTCTTATCTGCATAGATTCTCTCTCTTAACGTGTATTGTTCGCATGTGTGTTTATCATGTTTCCAGATCTATGCTTATGAAATTGAAGGCAAGTCTGGTAGGTGTTCCTATGTATGAAGAACTTGAGAGTATTTCTCCTACTTTTGTTCAGAAGTGAACGTAGTACACTGAGAAGAAAATAGCTAAAAAGAAGACTAAAGTAGACCATAAATTTCATTCTCAAGCAGAAGTTGTGAAGTAACAGCTTTAAAGGCCTAAAAACTACACTGCAAGATCCTCTCTTTAGAAGAATTACAAGATGCAAAGCTAAGGTATCCACAAATTCCACTTTTGGGAAGTATCAATGATGAGTTTCTTATATTGGAATGTTAGAGGTGCTGCAAATAGACCTACTTCTAAAAGAATAAAAAATTTATCAGATTTCATAAGACCTACTTCACACTATAAATGTACTTGCGCTTCGTGTGAATATATTATTTCTCTGGTTCAAACTCTAGGCATGGTGGATGTTCCTAATTTTGACAGTTTCCTTCATAACGACATGAACAAAACTTCTCTAAACTGATTTGGCGGGAACGGATAAATTTTTTAGGACAGTGATCGTCATGATTTGGAACAGTTATATGTTCTAATTTTTTTCACCCTTCTTCCATAATCTATCAAACCTTTTTGTGTCACAAAGTTTTCTTATCTAAATGTTAAGCTAAACAGTTTTTGGGTATTTTATTAATCTCTATCAAACATTTTCTTATCTAAACGTTAATATCATTAATAATGTGATGTAAAATAATTACACAATATTAGCTTATAATTTTGTGACAAGATATGATTGCTAAGTTACTATAAGTACTATATTTATGTACTGTCATGTACCCCAATTTGAAACACATCAGATTTTCAAGCGTTTAAGCAGCAAAAAATAAAAAGTAGAATAAGTATGTTTAATAATGTTTTGAAGTGTAATATATCCTGCAGGAAACATTTTGAGTTGGATCAATTTTAAGTGGTGGTCGGCTAGGAGTCTTGCTGGTTGTGGTCGGCTTTTATGGGGCAGGCACTACAAAAAAAAGTTGCTTTTAAGACCCTACTTTTTGAGACAGACAAAATGTAGTCTTTAAAACATACTTTTTTATACGGATATAATGAGCCGTCTCAAAAACTATTATTTTTTGGGACTGCTAATTATATCCGTCTAAAAAAGGTCATTTTTTTATACGGTTAATTATACCCGTCTAAAAAAAGGTCACTTTTCGATACGATTAATTATATCCGTCTTATAAAGTAAAGCAAATGAGACGGTAAATACTTACTGTATCAAAAGATAAACCAAATAAGACGGCTAAAAAAATTAATTCCCACCACTAATTATTTTCATCTCCCGCTCTAACACTTTAACTTAACTTCCCACCTCAAAAAAAACAAAAAACAAAAAACAAAAACAAAAAACCTAAATTTCGTCACCTACAAACCCAAACCGCCCCCCCTCCCCCCCCCCCCCCCCACCCACCCACCCACGCACGCCCCTTTTCTTCTCCGGCCAATAGAGGCGCCCTCCGCCCCCCCTCCCCCCCCCCCACCCCCACCCACCCACGCACGCCCCTGATTCTTCTCCAGCCAACAGAGGCGCGCTCCGCCCCCCCCACCCACCACAGCTGCGTTTTCTCCCTCCCCCAGCTGCGTTATCTCTCCCGTTATTTTCTTTTCATGGTAAGTTTTCATCTTTACTTTTTTTTTTTGAGGAAAACAGCATAGAAATTATTGTTATTAATTTATTTATTATGTTTCTTCTTCAAAATATGCTACTATAAATAGTCTGTTGCACAATGGTAACAATGGGTGATCAAAAATTATTCTTTAGACATAATTAATGATGCCATATACATAAAACTGTAAATAAATAACCATATGTATAATACTTATATAAAATGTAAATAAAGAGTGGATGCTTATTTTTTGATTTTAATTTTTTTTGTAGCTTTCAATGTGACCTAATAAGAAGATCTATAATAGGCTATTTATTTTGTTTGATGTTATATAGCATTATGGTTCATGTTGGCTCAATGATTCTATAATAATTTTTTATTTAATTTTTAAAGAAATTCTTAAATGCATGAACCAATTATTCAAAGATCCTAAAATTATTCTTCTCCTAAACCATTAATGTTTTTTTTATGTATTTGAGGTTTGTAGAACGATTGATTAGGTTTTTGATGTAAAGTTATGATTGGTAGATCTTTTTTTTATGTATTTCTAAGAATGAAGTTAAATGATATTGGGTCTTATTACTACAAAGCTAAAGGCAAGGATAAAAATGATTTAGGGATCGTTTGGTTCGAGGTTTAGAAAAGGGATGGGAATTCTTGATTCCAGGAATTCTAAGTTCCTGGAATCTTGAATTCCTTTCCATTGTTTGGTTCGAACGGGAATTCTTTTTTTTTTTTCGGCATCTAAATTATTTTCCCATATTAGGAATAAATATCATTTAATTAAAATACCCTTCTACTTGATTTGAGTGTGTGCGCGCGAGTGTGTGGTGAGTGTGTGTGTGAGAGAGAGAGTATATGTATGTGTGTGAGAGAGAGAGAGAGATAGTGTGAGAGAAAGAGAGAGAGTGTGTGTGTGTGAGAGAGAGCGTGTGTATATGTGAGAGAGCGTGTGTGTGTGATAGAGAAAGAGATTATGTGTGTGTGTTGTGAGAGAGAGAGAGAGTGTGTGTATGTGTATGAGAGAGAAAGAGAGAGAGAGTGTGTGTGTGTGTGAGAGAGAGAGAGAGAGTGTGTATATGTGTGTGTGTGTGAAAGAGAGAGATATAGTGTGTGTGTGTGTAAGAGAGAGATAATGTATGTGTGAGTTTAAGTGAGGTGGTATTTTTGTCTCACCACAAAAGTAAACTAGAATGCCCGGGAATATAGGATTCCCCCATTTTAGAGGGGAAATGAGAATTCCAATTTTGTTGGAATTATAAATTCTAGTAATTCTAAGTTCCTCCCAAATTTCCAACCAAACATTGTAATTCTAGATGAGGGGAATTCTAAATTCCTTTTCCAAACCTCGAACCAAATGAGTCATTAAAGTTCTACAACTACTTTGGGAGCAAGTATAGAAATGAAATTAACATGTTAAAGAAGTAGTATGAGTCTCATTCCTTCTTTAATTACATATCTTTTCTCAGAAAAAGTTTGTGACAATGAAGGAGTACGAGAAAGAAAAGAGGAAGAGAATAGAAGAAAATAGAGCAAAATTGAAGGAATTGGGAATACATGAATTGTATTCGGCACTTCAAAACAAAGATAAAAATAAAAAAAGTGGTTCAAAGAGTAAAAAAAAAATCATTGGTGATGATGACGAGTTTGTGCCACGTGAAGAAGAAAATGAGCATACGGATTCAAACGAGGATGAAAATGGGTATGTGCCTTGTGAGTTTTTTAATGTGTTAATGTTTAGTGACGTAGATGTTAATTAATTGATTGTGTGAATTTTTGTTTGATACTTTCCATTATCATGCGTGCATTAATACTTAAATATTTCAAATTTGAATTGCTCGGTTTAGTTAGCCATAATAATACTTAAATTGATGTGATGAATTATGTTCTTATTTTATAGTTTGTTCTCTTTTTATCTGCTAATCTTTTTAGGAATTCATGTTTGCCATTATTAATCTTTTTAGCTTTTCATCATCTTACGAAAACATTATTAATCTCTTTATCTTTATATTATGAAATATAAATTTACTGACATTTGTTTTTTTAGATTCATAGATGGGAACCATGGATAAGAGTTGGATTGATTTTCGCAATCGGTGTTCAAAGGAATACATTAATGGGATTGAAGGGTTTCTTAACTATGCATATGCTAATAAAAACATTGAGACAACGAAAATCTATTGCCCCTGTAAGAGATGTGCAAATCGAGTGTACCACGCCCGACAAACTGTGAGAGATCACCTTGAGATGCATGGTTTCGACAAGACATATAAGGTTTGGATTTTTCACGGAGAAACTTTTGGTGGTGTAAGCAAAAATATAAATACTCCGGGGGATGATATGTTAGTTGATGATATACATATACCTGTTGAACTGAGTGCTCGAGATAACATGGTTACAATGGTTCAAGAGGGAATAGGTATTTCCCACGCGCATGACAATATGCGTGAGGAGGAATATAACACCGAAGATGTCTTTGAATCCGACGGAGATGTTCCAGAGTACTATACTCTTATGAAAAAGGCTCAATGCGACTTTTATGAAAATTGTCCGCCTGGGATTACCGAATTATCATTTGTTGTTGAACTCTTGCAAATGAAGCAACTTCATGGTTGGACAAATTGTTCTCTCACGGCTTTATTAAAATTTTTGGGGAGGATGTTTCCGCATGCTAGAATTCCCAAGTCTTACTACCAAGACAACAAGCTAAAAAAAGACCTGGGATTCAAGTACGAGACATGGGATGCATGCCCAAATAACTGTATGTTGTTTCGTAATGAAACCGAGGGTCTTGAAAAGTGTGGCATATGCGAATCTTCTCGATATAAAGATGAGGACTCAAGTATTGATGGTGTCCATGGTCCGAAGGTAGCCGTAAAGAAAATGAGATACTTCCCTTTGAAACCGAGATTGCATAAATTATTTTGGTCATCCCATTCAGCTCCTTTAATGAAATGGCATGCTGAAGAAAGGATCGATGATGGTGTAATGAGACATCCCGCTGACTCTCCTGCTTGGAAAACTTTTAATGAGAAAAACCCTTCTTTTGCGAGGGAGATTCGCAATGTTAGACTTGGGTTAGCTGGTGATGGATTTAATCCGTTTGGTAATATGAGCATTAAGCACAGCACATAGCCAGTTATCCTCATTATTTACAACTTACCTCCGTGGTTGTGCATGAAGCAACCTAACTTGATTTTGTCTATTCTTATAGATGGACCAAAAGGACCCGGAGATAAGATTGATGTATTTTTACAGCCATTGATTGATGAGTTGATTGAGCTATGGGTTGATGGTGTACGCACTTACGATGCGTCAAGTAAGGAGTTCTTTCAATTGCATGCATCATTGTTGTGGACCATTGACGATTTCCCCGCTTATGCGATGTTATCGGGATGGAGCACAAAAGGTACATTTGCTTGCCCTTGCTGTAACGAAGACCACCAGTCAATGCGATTAGATAAGGGTAAGAAGTTCTGTTATTGGGGTCATCGTCGATTCTTAGACTCGCGCCATAGGCTTCGTAGGCACAAAGCACCATTTAATGGGAGGGTAGAATTACGTCCATCCCCACTTAAACTTTCGGGCTTACAAGTATTGCAACAGTTGAATGATCTTGACATTGAATGTGAATATAAGATGGAAGATGTCTTTAGAAGGAGGGAAAGAGAGGCGTTAGAAAAAAGTAAACAGGTAGTTCGAAAATGTAGATTTGGTTGGAAAAAAAAGAGCATATTTTTTGAATTGCCATATTGGAAGGACAATCTTATTCGCCATAATCTTGATGTCATGCATATTGAGAAAAACGTCTGCGATAATGTCCTGTTTACATAGTTGGGTACTAAAGGGAAGACAAAAGACAATTTACAGGCTCGAAAAGATCTAAAAAAATTGGGTATTAGATCAGAGCTACATCCTCAACCACGAGGGTCAAATCTAGAGTACCTCCCCCCAGCAGAGTACACGATGAGTAACAAAGAGAAGGAGATTTTTTTAAAAGTGTTGCAGAATGTTAAAGTTCCTGATGGCTACTCTTCGAACATTTCACGGTGCGTGAACATGTAAGAAAGAAATATTTCGGGATTAACGAGCCATGATAATCATATTTTAATGCAACAATTACTTCCAATAGCCGCGAGAAGGGTATTGCCCACTCATATTGTCAAAGCCTTGATTGAATTGAGCAATTGCTTTGTTATACTGTGCTCAAAAGCAGTTATCGCAGCTGTTTTGGAAAGGTTTGAAGATCGGATGGCCCTTACACTTTGTAGCCTTGAGAAGATATTCCCTCCGAGTTTCTTTGATGTGATGGAACATTTGCCTATACATTTGCCGGACGAACTCTTAATTGCTGGATGTGTCCTTTACCGTTGGATGTATCCGATTGAAAGGTACCTCCACACTTTAAAAGGCTACGTTGGTAATCGGGCTCATCCCGAGGCCTCGATTTCCAACTCTGTTATTCTTCAGGAATGCATGACTTTTTGTTCCCAGTATGTGGATGTGGAAACTAAGTCTAACCGACCGGCTAAAAATGATGACTGGGGGCATATAAATGGTCGTGCAATTGGGAAAAAAAGTTCAATTTGAACTTGATTCTGTAATGTATATGCAAGCTCATCGGCACGTTCTTACCAACACTGAGGCAGTGGCGCCATTTGTTGACTAAGTTTTATTATAAGTAATTGGTGTTTTTGAAAACCATTTATATATTTTTTGTGGAATTGACATATGGCTATATGTTTACTTGTAGAAAGAATCTTGCGGAACTTTTATCAAAGTATCCTCAAGATTCACAAAAGCATCGTGTTAATCGTCTTCACAACGATGAGTTCCACAAATGGTTTAAGGATTAAGTAAGCGAAAATATCATAACTAATAGTTGAATTATGAATAAATACTATACTTTTATATTGACATTTACTTTAATATACTATAGGTTAATAAATTGGGACGTGACGGTGTGCAAGTATCCGAAGAAATCAAATGCTTGTCTTTAGGTCCTCTTAAGGATGCGGTCAGATTCAACACTTATATTGTTAGCGGTTTTAGATTTCGAACAAAGAGACTTGATAAGGGAAAGAAAACTCAAAATAGAGGAGTTTTTATAAAATCCGAACAAATGAGTTATTCTAGCCGGAAGGATAAAAACCCCATTGTGGATGATATTACATACTATGGGGAACTAACGGATATTATTGAAGTTCAGTATCTTAATGGCATAAAGTTTGTGTTATTCAAGTGTGATTGGGTTGAAAATCGCATGGGTACAAAAGTTGACGAGTTTAACTATACGCTGGTGAATTTCAAGCATTTGAAATATAAAGATGATCGAGAGAGTAACGAACCTTTCGTACTAGCATCCCAAGTAGAACAAGTATTTTATGTGCAGGACCCTATCGATACAGATTGGCATGTTGTTGTTCCCATGACACCAAGAGACCAATTTGATAAGTACACGACAGTTCAAGAAACTGGAGAAGAATTATTGCTTAATGGAGATGAGCCGTTTGTCATGCAAAATTTGAATGAAGATCACAACTTACGGTGGGTGAGGGATGGAGATGGATTAATAGTTGACACTAGTGTTGTTCAAGCTAATGATCACGAAGATGCAGATGCAGACGAAGATGGAGATGAAATTTAGAGGGGCAATGAAGATATAGTTATAAACTAGTTATTTTTGTTTTTGAACTGGAGCATTTGTAGTTTGGTTTTGTACTGATGCATAACTGAGTAGTGTTTCTTATAACAAATGCATAACTAAACAGATAGTTTGCTGCATATCTGAACATATATTTTGTTAGTTTTCTGAATTAGCTAGTTTGCTGAATTTGCTTTGTGATTACTGAATTCGCTATATCATATGCTTTATAATTAATAGTTGTTGAACGTTCACTACAAATTGATCATACTTCTCCTTAATCTCAGTTCTGGCCTTTTCATAATTAGCTTGCGCAGTCTTATGGTGATATTCAACTCAATGAAGGAGCAAATTTATACTATATTTATGTTTCATGAGTCGCACTCAGATGTATGCCCATGCACATAATGATGCTCGTATATTCGAGCTTTATCGGGAGAGCCTCTTAGGAGTCCCTGCATTTCTTCGTCCTCGATGATTTTGGTTACCTGCCGTCTCATTGAATTCCAAATGAAATCAAAGGCCATAGATGATAACTTTTTTGGTCTAGAAATCTCATAAGCTAAGTGAAAGGAAAACTTCCCACTTTTTATTAGGCTTCCATATCTGCACATTGCTGACCCATGCTGAATTTGAATCAACAATGTCCCACACTTCTTTAATCCTCTTGAAACGTTTTGATCCCCCTACAATATTCAAATTTGAGTACTTAGCTTTCATAAATTTTGCCCATAAGCTAGAACCTTGTTTAAAATTCCATGCAAGTTTGATATTTGAGGCCATTAACATAGCAGATAAATTCATTATACCCAATCCTCCTACATTTTTGGATGGCACAGAGATGCCCATCTAATCTAATGAAACTTCTTTCCAAAATTAAGGTTGACACCCCAAAAGAAAGAGCTAATTAGCTGATTAATGGATTTTTGGACAAGTTTTTGAGGGCTTAAAAACATTAAAGAGTATTGAGGTGTAGATGAAAGGACAGATTGGATCAAGTTTACCCTTCCTCCCATAGACAAGAAATTGGATTTCTAACTGTGAATCTTCGAATAAATAGCTTGGACAAGAGGATCAAAATGAATTGCTTTGTTTCTTCCTTTAAAGATTAAACTTCCTAAGTATTTTAGAGGCCACACTTCATAATTATAACCAGTGATTTCTGCAGTTTGAGTTCTTGTACCATAAGATGCTTTAGAACTCAGTTTAAAACTTCTTTTCTCCTTGCTTATAAGCTGACCAGACTCATCTTCATAAGTAGCTGACTTTAACTGACCTTGAGTAACTATCGAGTGGCGTATTCATTGTTTGGACATGTATTTAGTTGTCACCTATGGTATTTATGTAGAAAGTGGAAGATGTTTGTTAAAAAAAGAGAAGATATTTTTTTTTGTTTTTAAGGAGATTCTATAGGCTATTTATTTAATAAAGGGAACAACATTCCAGTTATATTTTTATTAAACTTTTCAGGGGAGGAAAAAGCCCCTCCTGGTGGCTTGTTAAGTAAAGGGAGATTAGGCCAAGACATCTACCAATACATTACCGGATTAATTTTTCCTAACTATAAAATATTTCAATCCCATGCCATCAAATCTAACAGTCCAAAATATCTTTAATAGACTTTAAATTGTATAGATGCTTCCATGGAGACTGACATCTACCAGCACCTTTGCACTCCCAAAGTCGCATAGCTTTAACTGGTGAGTTTGGGGATTGACCAATATATTTTGCGATTTAATGTCGCGATGACACACACCAATAACATCGTGTACATAGTTAAGAGCACGAAAAATCTGGTAGGTGTAGAGTTGCACATATAGAATGGGCAAGTGCTGGATCATCCTGCTATAGTGCCTTGAAACTCAGTAGATGGTTTTAGATACAAACTCGAGGACAAAGTTAAAGTACACTTCTCCTTTTTCAGTAGTTGAATAGAAACAGTGCTTCAGTTGAACAACATTGGGATGGTCAAGTAATTGTATGATCTGAAGTTCTCTATTTTTGTATCTTTTGTCCTGCAGAACCTTCTTTATGGCTACAGCTTCGCCAGTATCCAGGCACTTGGCCTGAAAGACGACACCAAATGAGCCAGTGCCAACTACACGCTCCTCCAATTACGACACGTTCTGCTTTTGTTTTCCATTTTGTCCACCTATTGTTGTCGCGATTATCTGACCTATTTCAGTTCCATTACAGCTAACAATAGTGACTTCAATATCCTTATCGTCATTGTCATCATATTTATCTTAGAAGAACCAATTTCTATTTTTATTTTCGCTTCTTCATTAGTCTTTTTAATTGCTATCTCCGCAAGATCTTGATTAGTTATGTCTTGTTCTAACTGAAGTTGTTTGGACGTTCTAATGTCTGATTCAAGTCATGTGAAATATGTTCTAGTACATAGAGATTCTTTTTCATCCGCATAATATGAGTCCACATTTAACCGAGGAAGTTTGGTATGATTCATGAGAATTAATTGACTTCCTTAAATTGCTCCTGACATTTGCATTTTTGGATACACTTGTTGGAATGAATTCTTTGGCTTGTGCACTTAATACAGTGAAGTGTGCAGTTTGTTCCTAAATTTCGTCATCTGATAAGTCCACCTAATTTCTTGTTGTCTTAGAAAAATTAGGAGCTGAAGATGGCCCACTAAAAAACTGCTCTAACTGTTGGGAGTGTTGATTGATCCCTTTTCCTTGTTTTTCTCGAACATCCTTATGCAGAGAGGTATAATTTTTCAGATTTCCTTCTCAAACAACGCCTTTTATTTTCAACAATCTCCTTATCTGCTTCGATCAAGTTTGCAGTACTGAAGTCCAAGATTGCAGCCATCATATGTGCGCGCAATGCACCCTAGCCTTTTGCTACCACAACAAGCCAAATTCGACAACTGCTTGCATTACTGCTCGATCTGCTCATTTTGTAGAAGCAGCATTGCCCAACTAGTCATCGCAAAGGTTAAATTTGAACACGATAGTGATACTTCTAAGCCAAGAAAGTCCATAAGGTAACGGAACTTCAGCAAGGGCAGCAGCAGTTTCAAGAGCTTATCAGTAGTAGGCTCGTTCAGCAAAATGGGCAGTTTCAAGAGCTTACCGATTATAGAATGCATAACAAAATGACATCCTAATCAATAAAAAATAATTATCAATCAAACATCCAAATTAGAAGATTAGTATCTCATAATATTTGGGATCATGAGATAATGCTCACTCTTGTCTATGCTAAGTGTACTAAAGAGGATATAAGAAGTTTTTGGAGTGACTTGAAGGTCATTAGTAGCTCCTATAGTGATATTCCTCAAGTTTTTATAGGATATTTCAATGTGGTAGCTGATCAGAGTGAAAAAATTAGAGAGAATATTATTAATAATCAAGCTGTGAGTGAATTTAATGATTGTGTTACTAGTGATGGTTTCCTAGATATAGGCTACCAAGGGACTAAATTCACTTAGAATAACTATAGAATTAAAGATGATGCTATTTGTGCTAGGCTTGATAGAGCCTTATGCAACCTTATGTGATCCTCAGTCTTTCCCCAATGCTTAATTGCTCACCTTTCTAAATTATGCAGTGACCATTCTCCCCTAATCTTGTCCATCAATACCCCTTTAGATTCTTCCCCTAGACCTTTTATTTTCCAAAAAATGTGGCTCAATCATCCTCTTTTCCATCCTCTTATTATCAAATCTTGGGATTTCCTAGTAGATTCATCTCCTACGATTAAATTTTCAATCAAATTGAGAAGATTGAAGAAAGCCTGGAATAAGAATATTTTTAGGAATATTTTTCAAAATGTTCAAAAGTTAGAAGATAATATCCTTGTTACTAAAAATGACTTTGATTATATCCTTAGTCCTTAAAATAGAATGGAGATGCATGAGATTAAGGTGGATCTAAATATAGCTTTAAAACTTGAAGAAACTTATTGGAAGCAAAAGTCCAAAATAAAGTGGCTTAATGATGGAGATGCTAACAATAGGTTTTTCCATTCATCTGTGAGAGCTACCACTTTCAAATTGGGAATTAAGAAGATTAAGGATGATAATAATTAGTGGCATGATAAAATTGAGTATTTTGAGAAGTTTTTCATCAATCAGTTTATGGACAAATGGGCTGCAAATCCTATTTCTAATGAAGATGAGCTTATTCATGTCATTCCATCTTTAGTAACTGAATATTTTAATGACATGCTGATTAAAGTGCTTTTGGAAGATGAAATATTTCAAGCTATGGAGAGTCTTAATGAAGAAAGTAGCCCTGGCCCCGATGGCTTCTCGGGTCTGTTCTACTCTAACTGTTGGGCTATTATTAAAGAAGATCTAATCAAAGCTGTTCAATCCTTTTTTGTGGGAGCATCCATTCCAAGAAGTTGGACAGCCAATAATGTGGTGCTTATTCCTAAATCCAATCATCCTAAAAAAAATTCTCACTTTAGGCCTATTAGTCTTGAATTTTTTTTCTTAAAAATTATCTCTAAATTGCTAAATAATAGAATGGCATGTCTTCTTCCTTCTATTATCTCTGACAATCAATCAGGATTCATAAAAGATAGAAATATCCAAGACAACATTCTTCTAGCTCATGAGATGATAAGTATTTTGAATAGGAAATGCCATGATCTTAATGTGGTAATCAAATTGGATATGGATAAAGCTTATGACAAGGTTTCTTAGATTTTTCTCATTAAAGTTTTGAGAAAAATTGGAGTTTGTGAGACTTTCATTGATTTCATATGGAGATTAGTTTGTAATAACTGGTTCCCTATAGTTATTTATGGAAAATGCTCTGTTTTTTTTCTTTCTTCAAGGGATCTCAAATAAAGGGATCCTCTCTCCCCTTATTTATTCTTTATTGCTGTTGAGGTCTTAAGTAGAGGTTTGAATAATCTGAAAATGTCAAAGAGGGTTTCAACTGTTTCTCACCCTCTTATAAGTATGATTAGATCTCATTTGAGCTTTGAAGATGACATTCTTTTTGGTAATGGGGGTAAAAGGAGTCTACAAAAACTTATGGCTTTTATTTAAAAATATGAGGTGTTATCAGGCCAATTGAACAATAGAATGAAGAGCAGTTTTACTATGGCAGAATTAACTTCTCTTGTCAAAAGGAATCTCATTGTTGATACTCTTAATCTTCTTTTTAAGAAGTTGCCTCTCATTTATCTTGGTCGCCCTCATTTTATTGGAAGAAATAAAGTCAGCTACTATAATGATCTGGTGGATAAGATTAGAATGAAGTTCATGGGATGGAATACTATATTCCTTTCTCAAGAAGGCAGATTGATTCTTATGACCCTCTGGTATTAACAATGTGATATTTTTCAATGGTAGATGTGCTCAAGTGTAAAAACTTACACAAGATTATTCCATATAATGATTCCTGCTTCAAAAATTCATTTCCACCAATTCAAAGAAAGATGCTTATTGTTAGATGGATTCCTCGAAAGCATATGTGTTATAAGCTTAATTGTGATAGTAGTTCTAAAGGAAAGGGTTTTGTTTCTGCTTATTTGTTCGATGCTTTAGTCTCTAGTGGGCTGTGATTGAGTTATTTTCTTGGGGTTCAACATATTTGGGTTAATCTAAAACCTTAAGTGGTTGCCAACTTAGTTTTTGGACCCAAAAATGAGAGGTTTATTGTGTCTCAGATAAAAAATCCAAAATTCTCAAAAATATTTGTTTTGGTTGTATGGCCTATCCAGTTTTCCACGAAAGCTTGAGTTGAGATCTTTTTATGGAGTAATATTTTAAAGGAGGGAAGAATGATGTATATGATAATGATGCTAATGGATGAAATCAAGATCTCTATGACTCAAATTAATAAGTATTTATCAGTAATGGGTTTAAGTTGCTCCTCTTATTCTTGGAAATGATTTTGAAATGAACACGATCATTTTAATGTAATGATCGATCATTTTATATTTTGTTTCATGTTTGATTAGTTTTATAACCGATGTTGAAATGTGATATATAACTGAAATGTAACTTCTTGCTATGATAAATGAAAATATACAGATCCATGACATTGAGGTGTTGTCGTCGTCGTCGGTTGACTATGTCCGACCTCATAGGCGAGGAAAGACTACTCGAGAAGCAACCACTCACAACTCCAGTGAGAAATGATTTAGAGAGGACATCTCAAATTACTCCCGTGCAACACAACATAAGGGACCATGGAAATAGAGAGATGCAACCACAAATTTCACCAAATATTGAATTAACATACCATAATACACACCTCAACTCAAGAGCTCAAGTTTCTTTATTTCAAACACCTACACGTCAACTTTCCCCAAATATTGAACAGATTGATAATTCAGTTGGGAATGCCAATCCTCCATCCACTTTAGATGGTGAGGATCTCACACGTATGCTATGTTACACAGTGTTTGTATATCTCCATTTGTATTACTATTATGTTTATATTCATATTGAATAAGATGTATAAACATTATTTATCAACTTTTTTTCCAGGTACAATGGCTACCCTTACTAGTAAAAAAAGGGTTAGAAAGGGGGCAAGGCCTTGGCTCGAATGGAATGATAACAAAAAGAAGATATTGGAATGGAATGAACTTTGTCAGCCAGTTTGTAAACTTGAAAGTAAATTGATGTCACATTTAGGTTATTACGCAAGGTGTGGAAATTTATTTCCATTGACAATGTTGGATTGGAGAGAGGCGGACGAGGAAGCACTTGATAATATTTGGAAGGAAGTGAAGGTAACTTATTAGTTTGATTTATTTATTTGTTCTGTTGTACATTAGCTGTCAAGTTTTAACTAATTTATTCTTTTTGTTCTTAGAATAACACAAATGCACCGGAAGGTTTTAAACAAATCTGCTTTGCAAGGATGGGACTTGCGTGGAAGCAATGGAAGCATCGAGTGAAGGCGAATCATTATAAAAAGTTTCAAACAGATGAAGAGCGGTTGAGTTATACGCCTGAACGAGTCGAAAAAGATCAGTGGCCTGAATTGGTGAAATACTGGGGTCTAAAGAAGATTAAGGTATAAATATCACATTTATTAAGAATTTTATACATACATTCTTCTTCACTAGTATCATAATTTTTATTTTTATTTATTCAAATATTTAGGATATTGCCGATCAAAACACTAAGAACCGTGAAGTTGAATGTGCTTACTCAAGGACAGGACGAAAGCCACGTGCTAAAATAGCCAAGGAGGTTGGAATTTTTATTATTATAAATATTTCTGATTTTAATATAAGAGTATTAATATACATACATTGTTTTTTTCAGAGGATAGAACTGGGGGAGCCCATCGACAATATTAGCATGTGGAAAGCCACTCGAGCTCCAAATAATAAAACTTTTAGTGCTGAAGATGGATCATTTGATAGAGCGGTATGTATAAATATTAATTCGTAAGAGATGATTGAAAGATTTATTTAATATTTGTTATAAATTGTGTTCTTGAAAATTATTTTATGTTCATTAATAATAATATTAATTCAATTGGTAGAAAATGCTTGAAAGACGACTAAATGAGCTACCAGAAGAGCAACAAAATGACCCAGAAGTGCGGAACAAGATTTTTACTGATGTAGTAGGATATGGAGGGCATGGGTATGCTTTATTAAAGGGAGCAGGTATTAGGACAACGTCGACAAAAGCATGTTCATCTCAGTTATTATTGGAAGAAATTAACCAGTTAAAGAAAGAAGCTGAAGATCGAGAGACTCGACATCTACAGGAGCTTGAGGAGTTAGAGATTCGCAACCAACAAGCTTTATTACAGATGAAGAATGATATGCGAAGTGAAATGCAAAGTTTGTTCCAAAGTTTTACCCTTCAGCAAGCTTCCACTACCTCGATGATTCAGTCCGACTAGGTAATACAATATAATTCATACATATAATTACTTATATATATATAATGAAAAATTCTCTTGTTTAAAGTTAAATTTTCAATGGCGGTGTGGAAAATTTGTTATGGTGGTGAGAATTTATTATGGTGGTGGTTAAAATTTTCTGTTGTTGGTGTATATCATTCTTAGAATCAATAATTTTGATGTTTAAAACAGGTTGGCTACCTGTGGTTTTCATGAATAAACAAAGGAGACTCTGCCGAATTTTTAAAAAAATAATAATAGTTTGATATTTATATTGTTAATGATGAAAATATACTATATTGATTCATTTTGCACATTGTATTGTTGACGAGGGGTATTAATTCTGACATAATCGAAACTATATTTTTTTTTGTGCAGGTGACAATTTTTGTAGAACATGCAAATGTTAATTAGTGGTTTTGGAGGTCGTACGCTTCAGTTTTGCGGAATTGGTTTGATAAAAGCATTTCGTGTTTGGAGTAATAATAAATTAATGTATTTTTGTTGTCAAGTCAAATATTTGAACTTAGTGTTATAATTCTTGTTTTGATGAATATTTGGAGATGGTTGTAAGAACTATATTTATTGTTGAATGAAAATGATTCGTTCTATTGGTTGAAAATCATCTTATGTATTATATTTTATGATTATTCGTTGTTTGTGTTGTTTCAAATGTAATTAAATTCTATATGAAACTTTAGCGGTAGATTTTATTCTCCAAAAAATATTGGTGCAAAAATTTTAAGATCCCTTCACCTGTTTTGGGATGGATAAAACTGTCCCAAAAATATATTAAAGACGACTATGTTGCCGTCTCAAAAAGGTTTTTTAAAATAGTAATCTTTTGAGACAGATTAATTTTCATTTCAAAAACAATCTTTTGTGATAGCTCTTGTGCCGTCTCAAAAGGTTCATATAAAATGAGGACCTTTTGAGACGGATCTGTTCCTGTTTCAAAAAACTCTTTTGAGACGGCTATGGCGTCACAAAAAGTATTTATAACCCCCTATCAAAAAGACCCCCCCTAGCCGTCCCAAATAGCGTCACAAAAAGTATTTGAGACGGATAAATGATCTTTTAGGACTCTTAGGCCACCGTCTCAAAAGCTATTTTTTTTTGTAGTGAGGTGCGTATAAACACATTTCATTTTCCTATTGTGACTTTTGCACATACAACTCTGGATAATTCAACAGAGCTACAAGTGCACACTTCTTGATGACGAAGCAGCATCTACAAGAGATTCAATGTATGAGAAGGCCGAATTCGTGGAAGGAACCGAAACAAATAACAGAGCAGATTAAATCAATTCGTCAGGCAGTAAATTATAACCAGGCCGGAGGACTAGATGCGATAGATGGGATGGCCTATTGGATGTTCAGATCTTAAACAATCAATTAAGTTTATTAATGTGGAATGACGAAAAGGTCGAGGAGTTCTCTTCACGTGTTCATGAGCTGGCAAGCCAAGGTTACGCAGCGGATCGTGAATTGATGGCCCCGACATTTTGGTTGCACCGATGGATAGAATTGTACACATTGTTTTGTCTTTTCAAGTTAATTCCTACGCAATGAAGAAATTTGGATATCTTTGGGCTATTATTTTTGGACTGTAATTTGATAGACGTAATTGTTTTGGTTTTTACCTTACCTTCTTTAGTATTGTCCCTTGAATTCTTTCTTTAGTAGTATTGTTAAACAATTTGTTATTTATTAAGGATAGTCCTATAAACAAAGGGGATTAAGGCAATTTTTTTAAGGTTACACTTTCTTTTGTTGGGTAATGAAATATTCGTCGTTTTTCAATTACGTACTTTGAAAATTTTCGTTATTTTGAAATTACGTACTTCGGAAATTTTCTCCGTGCCTTCAGGCACGGGCACTCCGCTAGTATATATATATATATATATATATATAATTGAAAAAAATTGAAAAACCAAAAAATATTTTTCTTCAAAATAAATAAAAATTCGAATTTCAATTTTTCAAAAATATCATCTTTATTCTATTTAAAGTCTCAAATTGTTAACAATCAAAATGCACTAAGCCGAAATTGACCAAAGATGGAAATTGAGAAAAAATTGACGACTTAACGACTAAGTGTGGAGATTGATCAAACCCGGTGAGATTTCGAACCTTTTAATTTTTTTGAGTTTTAAATCAATCCGAGTTTATGATTAACTCAAAGTTCTTTTCAGCGTTTTAATAAGTCATTAATGATCTCAATCCTTTGTTTTGATCGGTTATGGGAAATGTGTGAAATGTTGTCTCGAAATTCGTGCTAAATATATCTCTAAACTTAATTAATCTCGAGATGCATATGGTAATGTGATTAGCAATTTGGACAATGAAGTAGGCCCTCGTTTGTGTAACCCAAAAATATTAGCCATAATAAAGTTGTGAAAAAAAATTATCCCTTTGCAACCCACTTGGAGCCTAATAAAATATTTCCCTTTCGTTTGCTAACCCAAAAAACCCAAATAGCCCGGAATTATAAAAAATTGGAAATTCATCAAGTAAGTCAAAAGCGTGTAATAAAAAAACAAAGGGGCAAGAAAAGAAAAATAGAAAAAAAATGAAAAAAATGAAAATAGAAAAAGAAAGAGAAAAATGAGCAAATGCCCGAAAAAGCACTAATGGACGTCATAAGGACATTTTCCAATTCCGAACATTCCGACCATTCCCATTTTTACCCATTACACTTTTTAACCCGAAAAGTCCTAATCGAGTCCGAATGGCGAAATTATTACTGCATGGAAAGCTAAGACATGAAAAGATAATAAAAGAGATCAAAATGGTGTGATTTAGAGATGATTTTTCCCGTTTCCTAATAATTGTATTCCGATCATGAGATATTTTCACCATATATTTCCTTCTTTTCAATTTTGTATGCGTGAATTTGTGTCCATTATATTTACTCTTTATATCATGCATATCGAGAGAAAACAACCACAATCCAAGTGATTCGTTTGTGAGTGCAACGATAAGAATTTGAATCAAAACGAATTTTCAGAAAGTAACGTAATGCTCAATCGGTGGAAATTTGAGGTTTAATTTGTGTTTTTTCACACACACACACACACTATGGTTTGAGACATTTGAATATGAATTTGTGGTGATTATTTTTCGAAAAATTTAAATTGTACAATTTTTAAGTATTTTGATATTTATTTGAGTCAATAAAGAATTTTGTGGGTGTATTCACTGCAAACCCTCGCGAGACAAAACTCGTCCTACTTGGGTAACCTAGGGGTTTAAAGGCTTGTTGCATAATCTCAATGCAATCGCATGCCTGCGAAAGTGGAATTTCAGTTAAATATCTCAAGAATAGAACTTTGGGTAGCTTCATTTACATTGCCCGGGACGAGCAATGTTCTAAGCTAGGGGGATTTGACCAAGCATAAATTCTTCTGAATTTAGCCTCTTAAGTTAGTAATTTTGATATCTCGAACAAAGTAATTGAATCATTTTTATCCCATATCATTTCCATTGACTATTGCTAACGAGTACCCCGAGTTTCGTGTATTTCTTATTGATTTTACAGTTATTTAGTGCAAGAAAAGAAAGAAAGAAACCGGAAGAAAGGAAAAGAATAGAGAAAGACAAGTCAAAAGGTAAAAGCATAAATTTAAACCCGAAGTTCGTATTTGAAGCCCAAAGCAAAGTTGAATATCCTTATTTCACAAGAGCATCGGAAGAAACGATAATATAAACGGAGCTCGAGATCAAAAGTTATGACAAGTCAAAGATGGAAAGAAAAAGTTAAAATTGAAGACAATCGGACCGATCCGGTTTATCTCTGACCGATCTGAAATGTCACCATTCCAGTAGCCCCCGGATTGATACAGAACCGATGAAAAGCGAACCAATCTGATACCTATCTGGTTACTCAAAAACAAACCGATCCAATGGCATCTGGACCGATCCGACCATGCGAAATTTTGGCATTTATTATGGAGCTCAAGAGGTGCAAATCTTGGAATATCTTGCACAGCTCATAGATATTATCTGTCAAATCGTGCTAGCTAGTGTTATAGAAGGCCAAGCCCTACATCCTTCCAGGGAGGGGCGAATTTTAGAGTGCCTTTTCTCTTCTTTTTCTTTGGTAGACAATTTCATATTCTTAGAAAAAACCCAGTTTGTATGTTTGAGGAACAGGGAGTATTCTAGATTAAGTTCATCTCTTTTCCCTAGTACTGATTACAAAATTCAATTTTCAATCCAAGTATCAATTTCCATTCTCTTATTTATTCTCTATTATATTTTATTTTCAATTCAATTCTCAATTGTTTTCCAATTTTCTTTTGAAACAATGTTTCTTAGATACATAATTCCATGCATTGTTATGAATTTATTTTCTAATAAAACCATGTCTAGCTAAAAATTTCAAGGGTTGGGGTACATGAACTCGTCCTGAGGTAAATTACCAAGGTAGAAAATAGAGGGTAAATTAAATATTGACCGAATCGTGTATCGAAATTATACGAACATAGCCGATCTTTTAATCTCTCTTGCCCTAGGTACTTGGGATGTTTAAGAACACTATGCAAGTGTAATTGTCCATACATTGCTTTGTATTTACCTTTGAATTCATATTATGCGGGCTAGTTCCCTCATATATGTAATGCATAGGATCTATAAAGACTGGATTTAGTCAAAATTTTAATTTATAATTCTAGTATTATATACGGTAATTTTACCAAGGTTTGGGGGATTGTACGCCAACCTATTTTCTCTCATATTGATATCTAATTTCTTTACAGTTCTTGGTGTTTTGTGCACGTGGTTCATTTTAATTTCATCACCAATGAGAAATTTCAACCCATCAATCATTTTTTCTTTTCTTTTGAATATCCATTTAAAGGTTAAATAACTTTTCCTATGATATTTACAATTGCCAATTTCTGATCCTTGTGGAAACGATCCCGATTTGTCGGATTATTACTAACGCGACAGGCTTGCACTTGAGCCTAGAGAAGACGCACTTCTGAGACAAATTCTTAGTCGTGTCACACACATTTTCAATGTTTATCCTTGTTTTGAGTGTTGTGCACATCGACTATATTTACCCGACCGATTTCTCCTGACATGTAGCCTCTGAACCTAGTTACCCTGATTTTCATGCTTACGTTAGTTTTATGAGTTACACTAATGGTGTATGTATTGAATTGATGTTTTTATTTTCTTATGGATTCAAAACCAACCTCAAACACTGTCATGAGCCATATAGGATTTGAGTCATTCAAATTGAAGGAAGAGAAAGATTGGTTCAACTCTAAATTCAGGTCAAGTAGCCCTATTGCGGTGGAGAGGCAGGTTCACCTTGAGAATTTACCTGCCTCAATCCCCCATTTTCTGAATTTGTTCTCATGGGATCCCCCCTTGCTAAGGGTAGGGTAGTGAACGAGGAGTATTTTCATCGAGTTTATGCTTCACTCGTCTCAACTGGATACGGGACTTAAGAGTCGTACGTGAGGGGTAAAAGAATTTCAATTTCCAAGCCTATCCTTGCTTTGAACTTGACCAGGGCTACAAACCCTGATGATTATGATTACCCCTTTACTGTTTATGAGAAGTTGTCAAATGATGTCCTACGTCTGGAACCCGAGAAGGTATGGGTTGGGGAAACTTTCCCCACTTCTCAAATGCCCGATATTTACCGTCTTCTTTATATAGTGGCTGTCAACACCATCATACCGACCCAAACAAAGTCTTCCCTCAGATCTAAGCAAGCCTATTTCTCATATAACCTCTTGGATCATAATTCCATCATTATCCTTCCAGTCTTGGTGTTACAACAAATGTTAAAGGCCACCTATGGCGACAAAGGATCAAATACTCTCACTTTTGTGTGCCTAGTTTCACGAATTTGCAAAAGTGTCAAATGTGAGGTGTTGTTGAGCGACAAAATTTTAGCTCTCCCCAAATTACTAGATGGAAAGGCTATTAATAAGAGCATGGGTGAGGATTACTGGGAGAGGAGGAAGATGATAACGATGGACCATCTGGGTCAGGGGGTCGAGCTTGATGATGCTGACGCGTTAATGCATGATGCCCCGACGGTTCCACCTCGTGTCGATTCAATTTGAGATTTGAATGTGAGGATAGATGCATTCCAGACCGACTATAATTATTTCGGGGATGAATACTAGCGGTACATATCGATCATCACCCGTATGCAGATGGAGATGTTTCCTCACATGCGTGGGGGGTATGCACCGTTACCACCCTTTTCTATAATCCTTATCCACTGCGTGAACCCAATGCAACTGGTTCTTCGAGTCTCCATTAGGAGTTATACTATCTTGTACTGGCTTGCTATTTTCTTTTAATTTTGTTAATCGTTTTTGTAGTTTATTTTATAGTTGTGTGGTTGTGAGGGTCATGAGGAATCTACATTTTGTATCTCTCTCATTTTGGATATTGAACCCTATGTACACAACCTTATGTTATTAATAAATTGAATACAATTTTTTCTCTCATACTCAAATGTATATATCCTTTTATTGTATATATTGTTATTTTTGGTACTAACATGTTAATAGGTATGCCATTTCTCCTCTCGAGATTTTCTCCTTACGGGGTGACATTTTCTCACACTGTTTTCCCTTTTTGCCCCTACTAACATTAGGGACAATGTATATTTCAAGTTAGGGGGTGTAATTTACATTTCTGCAACCGATTAACGTACTATTATTAATTTGCATATTTATTTACTTATTCGATAGAAAAAATTAAAAAATCAAAAATTCAAATCCTTCTTTTTCTCCCATGTATCCAATGATTATGTATATGATCTCCCAACACTGTTGTATAACAATAATGAATGTAAATTAAACTATGAAGCCCATGAGCGCCATACCATGCACAAATAATTCTTTATAATTTGGTTTAAAGCTATTCTAAGTTGTTGATCATAAAGTCCATGATATACACTTACATAAGTGAGATTCGAGACAAACCTTCAATTGTGAGCGTATACAATCACTCTTTCTCTTTAATGAATAACATACCTTGTTTACAATATCATTTTCTTTTCATTTCACTGCGTATTAATTGATTTCATCACGAATATTGCACTCGAGCATGATTTACAAAAGTGTTAAGTCCCGAGAATCACATGAACCCTTAGGAAAGGATCATATGCCTTCGTTGATATTTAAACCCTTACCGACCTTAGCCTTACCGTTAAACATTTCTCTAGTCAACCCCGTTGAGACCTATTATGACACTTTATTTCATTCCTAAATCCCCTAACCAACTCCACATTGGAGTTTTTACCGTTATATACACTTTTTGTAGATCGAGTTAGGATTATTCTCAGGATTTAATGATGTTCATCTTATGTGGAATGCAATCAAGCAAGGAGTGGACTTGAAAAAGAAACAAAAGAAATAAAAGAAAAGGAAAACAAGAAAAATAGAATAAATGGCTCCGAAATGCGTGAATTCCATTTCACTGATTATATGTAATAAAATTCTTACTCTCATGAATATCTTGCTTATGGACCTTGAAATCCAATTTTGAAATTTCTCACTTATTCCATTATCCCGAACGTTATTCCCAAGTCCAATTTTCTCCCATAATTAGACTTTCATTTCCAAACCCTGGCCTAACCTAACTTACATACCTAAAAACTCCTATTTGATGTTGATTTAAAGGTTGAACATTTGCGGCAATTGGTTATAGTGCATTTCACCTCGGTTAGTATATAATATCCTTTCATGAGATGTTATTTTTCACTTTTATATATCATTATTCTGTTGATGACATGTGCGCAACTTATTTTCCATTTACAATTACTCCTTATGACCGCATGTCCCGCGTGTGTTACATCCTATTTCTGAGTGCTTTCATTTATTAAGTGTAACAACCGGAGAAAACTTGAGTCATGCATGGTTTAGCATATACATGGATTATGAAAGTTTTGCCTGATTTAAATTACCAAATGTGTTCGCTTATTTTTCATTTCTATGGTTTTGATCTTTGTCGAAGTTCCTCATATTATGTCAATAATTGCAGACTTTTGTGTGAGCATTATTCACTTTGTTGAAAATTATATTTTCTTTATTATTGTTGAGATTTGCATCAGTTTTTGGGAAATCATTGTTTGAGTTGACTTAATGTTTGTGGGTGTCATTACTGGAAGCTCTCACGATACCAAACTCGTCCCCTAGAGACGCCTAGGGGTTTAACGGCTTATTGCATATGCTAAATATAATCATGCACCCGCAAAAGGGGCATTTCTCTTCTTTGTACATATTTCATCTGTTATGGTATTTTTTTTGCTTTATTTCTTTATACTTCATTTCTCAGGACAACAATATGTAAGCTGGGGGTGTGAATAGTCATTATTATTGCATTAAAACCCCATTTCTTTGCACATTCTAGCATTCCCTTACACATTATTCCTAGAACTTATGCTCATTTATTGGCTAACCCCTAATTTCATCATATATATGTTGTGCGTGGTTTATTTAAGATTTTATATGTGTTGGGAATGCATGTCGTGATGTTTGGTTGAATCCCGAGAAAGTTTCGTTAAAATTTTCCAAGTCATGGGCATTTTAGTAGATTCAACAGTTGGGTTTTGATCCCGAACTCTGAAGAGTGTCCCAATATGTGTTTTTTAAACAAAACCAATTTTTCTTCAAAAAATATCCAACTTTTAAATGTCCACCAAACCAAGTTGTGAAAAACTTAATTCTTACTTTAAACCGATTTTATCTTGATTAATGCTAAACATGAATCTAGTGATTAAAGAAAGTAAAGTAATGTAAAGAATACTCACAACGTCGGATGTACGAGGAAAAAACCCAAAACAGGAAAACAACCTCGGACGGCCCAAGCTAGACAATCACTATGAACAATGGTTTTACAAAGACAGATTAACCTTACACTAAGACTCGATCCCCATGGGTATTGGCGCTCCTTCTGATCTTCAATCGTTCTTCAATAGTGCCCACGCAGAAATTCCATCTTACACGATACCTGTCCATAGCACACGCATCCACGTATGTCTCGGTGTCCACCGAATGGATTTGATTCATCTACGATGTCGAACACAATGTCCGTCGCTTCTTCACCGCAAAACCCTTTGATGTTCAACGTGTAGCACAACCAACTTTGGTGCAGGAAGATCACTTAAACATATAAGAATGATAACTCGGATCTTTGTAAACTCTGTGGATGTGTTTAAGACTTTTAAACCTTAGAAAACATGTGCAAAACAAGTTTATGGTCAAATACAGTTTTCTAGAATGCACACACTCCAAATTATGATTAAAACATTATTTAAATAGGATTTAAATGCCACCTCAAAAAACGTGTTGGTCGAACGGATTGACGAACTCGTTCGAGCGACATCCCATCTCATTCGAACGAGATTGGATGTCGTTTGAACGACAACCCAAAAGTTTGACTTTTTGACTTTTTGTTTAAAACGTCTCTTATAATGAGAGATCCAAAAATGTCAAATTCTTTTACGAGCTTATCATCATAAAACGTAGTGTAAACCTTTAAAACACTTTAAAATCATTTGAAAACATTTTTCTTTATAAAAACTACATCCGTATCTTTTATAAAATAATTCTGAACACCATTAATTATACGCATTCATACCTGAGTGATCTCGAAATGAAATTAACTTTGAATACGATTAAACTTGCACCAATTAAACTTCGGCATGATTTAATTCTATGAAACTTTGCCACCATGCCTTCAGTTTCTTCAATACCTCATAGACCAAGTGGGATCGTGAGAAAATAAAATTCTCCCTATGTCATATTTCAAACACAGTTTTGTTAACGGAATTAAGTCAAAACATTACATAGAATCAATTGGAAATTTATGTCCTTACAAACTCTTCATGGAAGTTGAAGATCTTTGAGTCATATTCGTGTGGCCTCTGACGATGCAAGAATCTGAGATTGAACGAAGAAGTTATGGAACCTTATTTGGAGCATGTACCTTAGTCATCCATAGCAGCCCCTGAATCAAGGTGGAAGCAGGTCCAAATTAATTCGGACCCCTGGACAAATCAATTCAGTTTGGTCCAGTGCAACAGTTTTCCTTTTGCAAATCGATTCAGGTATAGGACCAAATCGATTCGCCTTTATTCTTTCAAATTACAAATTTGCCATCGGAGATATTTTTGGGGGTTTAACCCATTGTTTCCCTTTTGTAAACATCAGTTTGTACCCTTAAAAAGTTTCCAATTCTATAAACTCTCTCTTAACTATCCTAGGTTAAGTTCATTTATGGTATGTCCTTAGATGTAAAGCATTGATTACATTCAAGCTAGTTGGTTTTAATTCAAACTTGTTCAACTTAATTCTTCCGTACTTACTTCATTAGCCTTAACTTGCATTTATAGCTATCTCTTGTATCGCTTTGTGTTTAACTAGATGACTTGCTTAGTTATGTTATTCTTTTGTATGCTTAAATTAGTTCCTATCATGATTAACTAGTCTTCTATTTAGGGATCATTATCGCACCTTGGATGTTTGACCTTCATGTCTGGGGTTTGGCTTATAATTGTTCTAATGGAACTTCACGTTCTAGTATCGGAGTATCCTAGTTTCTTAACTTAACTTTCTTCTAATGGGAGTGTTTGATGATTTACTACAACCCCAACACATCTAGCGCTATAGCTAATTAAGCCATAATCGTCCATTATTTATTTTAGTCTCTACATGGTTGATGTTCAGACTTAATTAGTCATAATTGATTAGAATTACTTTAAACTAAGTTCCATCATCTTTGTAGCAAATCCAAGGTGGGAGAATGATCCTCAATCCCTTTTATCTCGCATATCTTCATAGTTTAACTGTTCTCCTTTAATTTAACGCATGTTAGGAGAACGGTTAACTAATCTCACAATTACAATCAATAAATAATATTTTGTATTTTAACTTTTTAATATTTAGAGAGTATCATATAACCTATCTTCGCTCTCTTATGAGAGTTCAATCCCCGAGGAATAGGATTTCAGACTTACTTTGATTCTACTTGTTGAGAAATATTTGCACTTGAATCACACACTATTTTTAGAGCATCATTTTGTTTTATTCAAAGACTATTCAAATCATTATAGACTTAAGTATGAAATAATTAAGAAAGGGGGCCATCATTTTTTGTTATTAGGACTTTGGTATTGACCAAATCAAGGAACGTGGTAAATCATATGTACAATCAAATATACGGGAGCTGTATGAGAATCGTTCCACAGGTACAAAAGGTAAAAATAAATAACACAAAGCATACTTATAGTTTGAGAAAAAAATTCTAACAAAGCAAGTTAAGAAATAACGGGTTACTTGATCTGACATAGGGAGATGAATATAAGTGATGCCCCTGGCTAAAAGTTATCGCGCGTAGTTTTATCAAAATAGAGAGTCGTGCTAATAACGTGTTGCAAAATAAAGGGATGGGGAGAATTTAAGGTGAGTGGAAAATTTTCATTTCATTGTGCTGTATACTCAAGGGGTATCGCCCAGATTTTTTTAAATCGTAGGCCAATAAGTAGCCAAGAACTTAGATCTCTACCAAACCCATCCCACATTCTCTTTGGTGCTTTGAATTTGGTGATTAACTCTATTTTTCTACATCAATTATTTAATAATTTACAAATAGGAGGATATGTCCTTTCAATGAAAGACAACATAATACAATGAAGTAACCTCTAAGTGAGATTTCCAATATAGTACGTGATTCCAAGACAAAACTTATCATGCATAAAGCCTCTAATCCATTAATGTTCCTTATTGTGAGTGTTTAAGATGTGTGAAGCTTCTCAATCCATTCCCTAGTAGTAATCAATCTATCAGTTGCTATAAAAATTTATTTCGTTCTACAACAAATTCATATAGAGTCACTTTATGTTCCTTAATACATCTTCTTATAGACAATTTTGTAATAGTAGATGAAGATACTCCATTCTTCATCTATGATTATGGTTAGCCTTGAAACTCTGTAGTGTTTCTATCCAAGGGAGTTTATTGCTTGAAAAGTTTGACCATCTACAGTTTGGAATTTAGGAAGTGAAGGTGGAAGAATTTCAGCAACACCATGACGAAGCACGCTTGAAAATGAGAGATGATGTGTCATCATAACCCTAAAATAAAGAAATCATGGTATCCCAAGAAACCTTTTAATAATGAGGAATACTACTAGAAATTGACTAAAAATATACATTTTATAATATATATATATATATATATATATATAACGTAATGGTTTTTAATGTAATATGAATATCATTGTTTAAAAAATGGGATGATGGTGAAAAATTCTTTAACTCTCTCAGAATCAT
Source organism: Sambucus nigra (assembly GCA_949130495.1). Classification (NCBI taxonomy): domain Eukaryota; kingdom Viridiplantae; phylum Streptophyta; class Magnoliopsida; order Dipsacales; family Adoxaceae; genus Sambucus; species Sambucus nigra. The sequence goes on from OX422220.1 coordinate 305,413,485, forward strand.
TGTTAAGGACGGACAATTTTTAAACTTTTCAATAAGTCCACGTGTATTACAATTATTAATGTAAATACATTTACAGTGAAAAATATAGATACAATTACACTTAATAATGTAGATATAAATACAATGATGATTATAGCTCCAATTGCAACTCAATCTACATTAATAAGTGTAACTATATTGTTTGGATTTATCGTTAATTCATTGATAAAGTTACGAGTTTAAGGTAGCAACAAGTTTCCTACTTGGACTAATCATATACAAATAGACTTTCAAGTAATTTATCACCTAATGCGCTATAAAAATTATTTTTAATTGTAATACATTTTTTAATGTTAATATTTGCATTACACAAAAAACTTCTTCTTAATGTTAATATTTTCATTAACAACATATTATTTAAAAAACTAAAACGTTAAAAAAAACTCGTAGTAATACCATAAGTGTGTTTTCTTTAAATATGTTATAACATTAAATTTTCATCTTTAATATATACATTGATAACATATTGTTTTTATATTAAAATGTTTAAAAATTGGTATAAATAACGTAATTTTTAACTTAAATAATGTTAAAAAAATGTGTATATATATAAAAAAAACATTTTTAATGAATAAGTAATAACTTTTCTTAAATTTTTTTATATTTTTATAAAATAAGTTATTATAACCTTTTTCTATTAAATGGTTTTTTTATTATTTTTTTGTAAATACATGAGTATTTTTTAAATAGAAGACGACTTCTTTACAAAACAATTTTTTAACACTTTCATTCAAAAAAAAATTACTAAGAAGTTTTTTTATGAATAGAAAAGTTATTTCTTTTATGAAACATTTTATATAAAAAAATTTAGAACTATTTTTATGACATTTTTAAGAAAAAAATTGATAACCTTTTAGAAATAAAAAAATTTAGTAAATAAAAAAGTTATGAGAGAAACGTTTTTTGAACGAAAAAAGTTATAGTTAGATAAAAAAATAGTTGAAAATAACATCCAAGATTTTTCAAAATAAAAAATTGGCTACAAAAATATTAACACGAATTGAAAATATATATTTTTTAATTTTTATCTATTCAAAACATATTAAAATAGTGATTTTAAAACTAAAATACTGTTGCTTTTAAACTTTAACACGAATTAAATAACCATAAAACATTCTTCCCAATTTAATCTATGGAAAATATATTTTTATGTAATTAAAATATTTTCTTATTTATTCGTGAAGCACATTTTTTGTATTAAAACTGAAAACCTAAAACTTTTTGAGAAAATGTGTGCGTGTGTGTGTGAGTATGTGTACGCACGTGTGTGTGTGTGTGTGTGTGTGTGAGAGAGAGAGAGAGAGAGAGATAGAAAAGAGAAATATAGAGTGTTAAAATTGAAGGTTATTTTGGAGAAAAAAAGAAACCAAAGGTATGACTCATTTTGGTGCACAATCTATTTATTGATAGCAGAAAAGGGGTTATGTCTAATACCGTACTATCAAAATTTGGGTTTTATCAAGATGACCATACACTTTAGTGTAGTTCTTTAAATGAGAATAACATTATCTAGGTGGTTATGTCCAATTATTCATTTTTGAGGGCTTAAGTCTAAATATGATATAAATACTTGTGGTTAAATAAAAAAATACATTATAAATCATAGTAACCCAAAATCAAAGAAGAATTACAATTCGTCTTTTATATAAACTCATGATGAAAAATTGCACATGAGGGTATCATCAAATTGAAAAATGATATTGTGCCGAAACTTCACCAATTGGAAACCAAGTCAATTCTAAAAAGAATTTCTAGAATGACAAAAAGGGATTGTCAAAAGTTAAAGGCATTGTGAAGCTCTCTACCCATAGTAAAACAAAATTATGTGTACATGGAAATTTAACTTCATTTTGAACAGGTTAATTTTCTTTACTCTATATCAACAATCACAGTAGATATTAAGATAAAAAATAATTTTGTGTCACCAAACAACATTGTTCTTAAAGAAAAATGCAACTATATACCTGAAAATATGAAATTATGAGATTTCTTCTGTCAGAAAAATGACAAATACATAAGATCGATGTTAGTCACTCTCGATTCATTCGTCATCACTTTCCCACAAATTCAACAAACAATCTCTTAATCGAACCTCCTTTGATACCAATTGTTACGGGGTCACAATTTTAATGTTGCAACCCGTGCGACACTTACGTATAAACTCCTTTACCACTTATAAGTAAGCCTATTTCCTCGTTGTCACTTTTAAGGGCTATACTCACCCACCCAAAGAGAAATATGAGAACTCAAGAACAAGGAGAATTGTTAAAGATAGAACTTGTATTACTCAAATGGTTAGCTTGGTTTGGTTTTGGTGGTTTGGAAAAATGGCACCCCTATCTATTTATACCCACCCACCTCCTTAATGGATGGTGGAGATCAAATTACATCAAGGGCTAATATTAACTCTCTGAATGTTCTTTGAAAGAAAATCCTAGAATCCTACTACTTTCTTAAGGTTCTAGAATAATCTACACCATGCTAGTATATAAAAGACTATTCTACACAAAACCTAGAACATTCCAGGCCCTACTACACATTGCTAGAATATTCAAGAGCTGTTTAGAATGTTCCAGAAAATCATGGAGCATGGATGGAGCCTATATTCGGGGAAACTTAGGAAAAATACACAATCCATGACATTATACCTCACCTAATACACCCTACATCCCCGTAGCCTTCCCTATTCCCAATTCAAAGTTTAGGTGCACAACTACCTATATGCCACACAAGTGATTTATCTCCAAGATTTATCTTCATAAACCATAACTGGTAAGACCAGTGTCAAAACATCACCTTTTAAAATGAAACTTTAAGAATATATTTTTGTTTTTTTGGATTTAGTCCCATTTCTAAAGTTTTGTTAGGATCCCCTCCCACGTATTTTTAAATTGTATCAAGTCCCATAACCACCCAAAATCGCCCTCAACTTCCTTGTAATGGCCTCTAAAAACCAACCTTCCTTTCCATGGAGAATATCATTTGTCCCATAGTTGTTACAATAGGACCAACAACTAAAACAACAAAAACATGGGAGTGGTTACAACTGAATCATTAAAATTGGGACTAAATATTTGTGATCCATAACTTAATTACAATACCTAGATAGAAACAAACTAGAAAATGTCAACACATGAACTCAATGTCTTGACCATCTAACAAGTTTTGGCGATATTTAAGGATTATTATGACATGTAGAGGCGTAGGGCCTGTTGGGTATAGAGGACTCTAAGAAATTGTGAATGCATTTAAATGCAACTTATTCACTTGAAATATTGCTTACTATTTTACGACGATTACTATGATGGGTGATGATACCCTATTTCACACTTGGTATTTAGAAGATCCTCATACTCCCCACCTCCTTTCAAGGCATGGAATTGATCTTGCAGTTGGACCCAAACATCAAACAAACCACTACTTCCCTCTAAAGCCTCCTCTACTCTCAAGGGTGAGCTATGGTATTGTAGTAGACTTCAGTCGTGTATTATTTCTCTTAGAAAGGTTAATCGTTTTATCCCACCTCCTAAAGAATATTTAGAGACCACGTCATTGAGGTTTCGTAACACCCCGTAATTTTAATTCGGTAATAATTAAAATTAATTCGAAAACAAAAATTGGGAATGTATTTAATTTTGTTATCTAAAAAGGTTGTTTTTATAAACAACAATATATTTTTAGTGGAATTTAGATCAAGATTAAAATTTTGAATTCATAACTTTTTGTATAAAAAATGACGGAGGAGCCGACCTAAGGAGGATCTGACCTAGGGAGGATAAAAATGAAAAATAAAAAATTTGACGTCTGATCGAGCTAAATATTTCACAGCAGCTCCGTCTCGCCATTCGCTACAACATACTTAAATTTCATCCAATTCCGACGGTCCGATCATCCATATTTTTTTTGAATGTTTGTATTTGATTAGGACTCAAACTCTTTTTAGTATATAAACATAAAGTGATGGGTTTAGAACTTTTAAAACACATTTTAGCCTTCTAAAAAATGAGTAGCCTCCTCTATTTTCATCTTCTTCCATCTACAAAATCCTAACCCCATTTTAAACAACCTTCAACTTAAGATTTGTCGAGATTAATCGGGTTTTCTCAAGACGCGTCAAGAACGGATCTTTGTCAACATTTTTAGAGGAATATACATTCAAGATAAGATTTTAAATCGACGTTTATTCAAGCATGAATACTCTATTACTTTCCTTTTGTATTATGCATTTTAAGTGTCGCCTAAACCCTTAATCATGTATTTTTTATAAATCCAATTAGTAACTTATTTAGAGAAAGTGGACACTTAATAATGGGACTATTTTTGTGAAAATTGTAATATGACTTAATCTTTGAAACCCTTGGGTGCGTAGGTTAGATTATTGGATTTTATGATTTTGGGTGTAGGTTCCCATGCAGAATTTTAGGGTAGTTATTTATATGGTTAATGGGACGCATTCACACTTACAAAAATAGATGATTTATAAAAGAAAACGGTTATGTCATATTGAAGATTTAATCATGTTAATTAATTTAACATTTTTGAGTGGGATTAGTTGTGTAGAAATCAATGACGGTTTTATTAATTGATTTAAATTAAATTAGATCGTTTATTATTAAATTGCTATGTTGTGCATATGAATTGTGTGTTGGTGTGAATTGTTTTAGTCACTTTTGCCATCGTGGGGATGAGGGGCTTTTGGATAGTATATTGCTCAGTCCTATTTTGGGATGATTACTAGGTATGGGACTAGGTGGTAGGCCTAGGTTCAAATTTATCCATGCTAGGTATGGGACTAGTTAGTGTAAATTCGTGGGAATTTTATATTTCGGGCTGGGGAAGATTTTTACGTTATATCGTCATTTCGTTAGCCTAGACATGAGACTAGGACGTGTTTATATTGGTGATTCATCCTATATGTAGGATAGGGTGTATTTTTACTTGGGGACCCTTAGGTATAGGACTAAATGGTATTTTGAGGATCTCACATCCATTAAAAGGGTCGGGTAATTTGAAGATTGTGAAATTGAGAATTAATGCCTTGATAATAACGGGTATCAAAATATGGGTGATATAAATAGTGAGGGCCGACAGTTGAGACGATCCAAACGGCATTTTATGTCATGTCGTGCATGGAACCTTGTCAAATTTGGGGGTCGACAGTTTAAATGGATCAGCGGTCATTTTGATAAGGGGAAGTGTTAAATTTTGGTGGGACTAAAGATAATAAAATGGGCATTAAATTAGCAACATAATTAGTGAGGGCTGACAGTTTAAATGGGCCAACCTTTATTTTATGTCGTGTTGTGTGTGGAACTTCATCATATAGAATGGTCGGCAATTTAAACGGATCAACTTACGTTTTGATAAGGGGATGTGTATTTTGGTGGAGGAATAACCCGTGGCGGGATGAGCATTGTAATTAAAATAATAATAAATTGAGGAGAGTGACAAATTGGGTTAATTTAATTAGAATAACAACATGGGGATTAATTATTTAAAATCATATTGGTGTGCTTTGTGAATAACAATTATAAAGGATAGTTAGTTTTGTGCTACCGCATTTAATTATATTCATTTAATTAAAATATTATATTGTGATATTTATTGCATATAATGTTATTGTCTCGGTTCATGGACACTATTTAAGGGAAGTGGTGTGTATTCATGCTCGGGACTCTGACCTCATCCGTTGACTAACAGTTTCAGGTATTAGTGCTGGAGTAGCTGCATAGGTTTTATCGATATTGCTTGTAAGTGTAGCTGGAGATGATTTACTTACTATTTTATTTAAATTAGATTTTCCTTTATCTTGTATTTCATTATGAGACTTCATTTGAGTTTTGTAATACCCCGTATTTTTACTGATTTTAAATATGGGATTAATTGAATTAAAAATGTGAATTGATTTGTAATTAATCCGAATTTAAATACTAGCGAGATGAGAGTTAGTATTTGATAGATTATGATAATTATGTTGAATATTATTGATCAAGTATAGTAATATATGATTATGAATTTATTAAAAAGTTTCACGAGTGGAAAATACGATATTGTTGGAAATTAAGTTAGGACACGTGTGTTAGTCGTGTCGGGAGCAATTTAATGGATTAGAAAGTAGTTTATATTTATGTCATCCTTATGGTCATTTTGAGCACGCAACGTGTCCGAAAGGGTCGAGATAGTTGGAAAAGACTACCTGGAGGTTTAGTTTGGGTCCTCGGGCAGTTTTAGAACAAACCGGTTACCTAGGAGGGTATTTTAGTCATTTTACTATGTGTTGAATAGTGACCTACGAAATTTAGGTTAAATATATCAGACAAACCTTAGAATCATTAGAGTATTGGCTGATACAAACTTGAGAGAGAGAAGTAGAGAGAAATGAAGGATTTCCAAAGGTTGCTAGGGCCAAACAACCATCTTGCACCACCACCACTACCAGATTTGTCATCGAAAAGAGAAAACCACCACCATATCATCTTCCCCAAAGGATCAGAACTTCTATATCCAGGAAAGTGATTTAACTTGTTATGATTCAGTAAATATATTATCCATGGTATTTTAGAATTGGGGACTAAACTTGAAATATTTAAAATTTAATGAATTAGGAGAATTTAATGTTGAATATGGGTAGGATTTGCATGTAGATAAATTCGGGAAAGATTAGAGAATTGAATCATATCTTAAATTATATAAATCATGGATCAAACCTGAGTGATTGGCTATCTTGAATTGAAAGAAGTTATCCTAAGGTTTAAACATGAAAACTTGATGAAAAATTAGATTTGTACGCAATTTTTTTGATGATTTGATGATTCTGGAAGGTTAGAAATGATGTGTTTAGGTTGATATAACATCAAGTATGTTTACTTTGGAGAATGAGATCATGTAATGAATTTTGGAGATAAATTGATGGCCAAAAATGCTAAAAATTTTGGGCTATAACTAATCAATCGATCGATCGACATTCAAAATTAATCGATTGAATAGTTTGATGGATCGACATTCTGGAGTCAATCGATCCACTCCCCTGCATTTGCAATAAAATTTCATTTTAAGGTTTTAACAAATTCCGACTTTTAAGAATTATTCATGTGGACTAATTTAACATATTGGGACTTAGGGAAGGTTAGTAGGGGTGTATTTGAGGCTCGGAACAATATTAGTTTTGTTTAGGATTAAATGATAAATTTACGAGTGTCCGACGAGAGTATTACGGTTGGAAATTATGGAAACTTGAGTTTGATTCGAATAAACAATAACTTAAGGTTAGGGACAGTAGTAGGGGGACTTTAATTTACAGAAATAACCTTAGGGACAAGTGGAAGGCTTAGTAACCTTTTCGGGATTGGTTTAAGTACTCGAATTTATACGACGAGAGTTATCGCGCTAAACATATTACGTAGACTAATTGGGATGAAAGTATATTATGTATAAGGCTTGTAATATAGGTTATGAGTATACCTATATTGATATGATCATTATTTAGGTTGTGTGATTGATTAATATATGGATTATTATGTATGTGACATACCTTCCATACTTGCTATCACAGGAGGTTATAGTAAGAGCACAATCTTGTTTTGTGTGCCTTAAGAGGGATTTTGATTTGGTAACTCAAGATCATAGGACTGTGAGGACTTATTTGTGAGTGTATAAGTCATCTAACCATTGGAGCGTAGGTATGTGCATGACCCATGGGTAAGTGAACAATGTTCGCCTCCAATATGTGTGATTTCTATTGATACGGTTCCTGAGTGATTCGAAACTCGTGATCCTTATGTAGTGATGTACCAGGATTCTATAGCAAATTATGCATGCATCAAAGCTCAGCCTAGGGGTTCCATATATGTATATATGTACTAAGAGTGATATAAATATATACTTGTGATATTCATTGTTTCTTAGTAGATGAAAATGACTAGATATTTAAATGACTTAAAGATGTGGGAGCTCAATTAATACATGGGATAATTGATTCAATAAATGTGTAGTTGAGATATAATTACGTCTTAATTGGGTATTATAGGTAGGCATCGTAAAGAAGTTTTGTATAGATAGATTTAATACAGACTAGTTAGGTATTAGCATAACTAGGATGTGTTAAGGATATGTGTTAGGCATGCACAATAGTTAAGGGGTGAGAATCTCAGTGAGAGCATGTGACTAACATGTATATAATATTTACTGTTTAATGAAATTAAACACATGTTATTTTTAAAAATATTTTCACCTCGAGCTCTGACCCGTTTGCTTCAAAATCTATTTTTCTTTCGTAAAAACCTTTTAGGTGCCCAGCCACAGGGATGCCAAGCTTATGAGTTCCATTCTCTTGACGTGCTATAACTGCTGTGGAAGTTACAGGATCTCGGTATTAGACACCTCCACATCTATATATGCTTCCTTCACAGTCACTCATATCAGTTAGGGCTTGTTTCCCATTCTTATCTAGAGATAGCAGTTTTAGAATTTCATTTATATCAGATGTCGGTTTTATTTATTCACACTTGTATTTGGATTATTATTGGAGTGTTTACTCAAGACTCAGTTTATTTCATTACATTGGTTATTCATATGAGGTTGTTCATGTGCACGTTGAATGGTTGGTTATTCATTACATAGTTGTAGGTTAATTTAATTATTAACATTGGCATCTCATTCATTTTTAAATATTAGGTGGCTAGTAATTAATTAAATGTTTTTCGACCGTGATGCTAAGACTGAACCAACTTGATACTTAGTATTAATTTAATAAAGGAGCAGCTAACCGATATTTAATTAGATGGGGCATCACAGGTTCTATCAGCATCAGGTTCTAGAGTCTGTAGGATTTGTACGGCCTGTTATGCTTTTCCCATAGCGTTCTTTGATATAGAGCCATATGTTTTAGGACTGTCGTATTCTTTAATTGCGCATTTTATGTATTCAGCTATTTTTGTTATTAACTGTAGACTCATAAATCTTCTCTCTCATTTTAGATGCCTCCTCGATGTGCACAGCGAGTTCCTAGGGGTGCCCAACTCGAGCCTCAACCAGCACTAGTTCAGGGTACTATGAACGCCGCTGAAGTTGCCGTTGTAGTAGAACAGACGGTAAATGCAGCTTTAGTTGTAGTGCAGCAGGCACAACCTTAAGTACCGGTGGTGGCCCCAGTTTAGGCTCATGCATTCCCGTCTGCTTGGGAATGTGTCAGAGATGCTTTTTAGAAGGCACATCCTTCGGTGTTTGCATAGATCTCTGATGTCGTAGTGGCGAGCCAATGGAAGAAGGATATCCATAGACACTTGAGGATGTATGAATGCACAGATGTACAAAGGTAGATGCTAGCTACATTTAAGCTACTTGGAGTAGCGCTGCAATGGTGGGAGTCTATTAGCACTGCTAAGGAGAGAGATGTGTTTACTATTCAAGTTCGACCATAAATATTTCCCTTCTGCCATTCAGACTAAGATGAGGCAGAAACTACTAAACCACACCGAGAAGGGGAAGACCGTAGCTAAGCACGAGTAAGATTTTACCAGCTAGTTAATATGGTACTAGCAGAGGTATCTACTGAGGAGAAGAAAATACAGATGTTCATAGATGGCCTCACCTGGAGGATTTGTCAGCATCTTCTGGGTAACTTCTCATTACAGACCTGTACTGATGTGCTCAATGCAGCACTACTTCACTTTTAGGAGAACTGCTTCCATCTGACAGGGAGCAAGCGAGTAGGGGAGTCTAGCCAGCAGGGCAGGACAGGAGGTAGTGGTGCCAATGGGGCACAACCAGCTCAGGGCCAGTAGAGGCACGGTGACTAGAGTCCCTAGTAGTGGGATTCTAAGTGTTTCAGATTGGGAGGCTTTCGAAATGGTCAGGGAGGTTATAGACTTGGCTAACAGGGCCAACAGATGCAACAATAGGGCCAAGGGAGAGGTGGTAACAGCCAGCAGGGATGAGGGCAGCAGGGACAGAGAGGGGGAATTTTTGGTGGAAAGTGTTTCATATGTGGCAATATGGGCCACAAATGTCATGATTGTACTGAGAGGGGTAGGGCTCCACAATCGCAACAGCAGTAATAGGGTGCTCAATAAGAGCCTCGGAGACCCATTTTTCCTGCCTCTCTCCCCGCACCACCACAGATTCCAGCTTTTCTAGCTATACCAACGGTCCCAGTTCAGCAGGGAAAGTTACAGTATGGACGTGTCTACAAAGTTCATTAGGACATAATCCCATAGATGGTATGTTTTCTATTCAGGGGACTTTGGAGCATATTTTATTTGACATAGGGGCATCACATAGTTTCATTGCCACTACTTTTGCATGCGCCATGGGGTTATTAGACCCGACAGAGAGTACAGTTACTAGTGTAGATTCATCGTTAGGCTATGAGTCATTGATATTTTTTATATGTCAGGGAGTAGGCATAAAGATTGGGAGATTATTATTACCAGTAGATACTCTTATCTTAGAGATGCATGAGTATGATGAGATTATCGATATGGATTGGATCGTTTCTTATATGTCTATAATCAATTAGTTTAGTAGGAGTATTATATTTTTTATACCGGGTCAGGAGATGTTCCTGGTGGCAATGCCTCGTCCTGAGGGAGGATCGTCCACTAACTTGTATCACATAGAGGAGGAGACCTCTAAGGAGGTAGTAATCCCACTTGATTTGATTTACTAGTAGACAGAGAGATTTTATTATAGATTTGTAACTAGGCACTAGGTCGATAGCCCGTGCGCCTTACCATATGGTTCCTGTAAAGATGAGGGAGTTACGGGATCATATTGAGAAGATGTTAGGACAAGGATTCATCCAGAGGAGTACCTAGCCTTGGGGTTCTCCCGTGATGTTTATGAAGAAAAGGGATGGATCTTTACTATTTTGTGTTGATTACCAAGAGCTGAATAAAGTCACAATACAGAATAAATATTTGTTTCCCCGAATCGATGACTTATTCGATCACTTGCGAGGAGCTACCTTCTTCTCGAAGATATACTTGAGATCAGGATACCATCAGCTACATATCAGGGAGTAGGACGTGTCTAAGACTACATTCTTGACGAGATATGGATCCTATAAGTTTAGATTTATGCCATTTGGTATAACCAATGCACCGACCGTATTCATGGACTTGATGAACAGGGTGTTCAGAGAGTTCATTAATTAGTTTGTCATTGTCTTCATAGATGACATTCTGATATATTTTCAGACTGAGGAAGAGCATGCCGAGCATTTTTAATAGGTGTTGCAGACACTACACTAGCACGAGTTGTATGCCAAATATGAGAAGTGTGGGTTTTGGCTAAAGGAGGTCTAGTTTTGGGGACACATTGTATCCGATATAGGGATTTCCGTGGATCTGGGGAAAGTGTCAGTGATGAGGGAGTCCAGGACATCGACAGAGATATGTAGTTTCTTGGTCCTAGCAGGATATTACATGAGGTTTATTCAGGGATTCTTTAAGATAGCGGCTCCGTTGATACACCTGACTTGCAAAGGGGTGCCATTCATCTCGGTGATGCCTGTTAGTTACCTTTTGATGAGTTAAAGTACAAGTTGACTTCGACACCCATCCTAGCATTGCCCAGGCTGAGAGAAGAGTATTTAGTCTACACTGATGCATTCTTATAGGGACTCGGGGGTATGCTTTGGCAAGAGGATTAGGCTATAGCTTATTATTCCAAAAAGCTTAAGCCTTATGAGAGGAATTACCCCACCCAAGACTTGGAGTTAGCAGAAGTCATGTTTGCACTTCGGATTTGGAGGCATTATCTCTTGGGGGAGAAATTTTTCTTATTTACAGATCACAAGTCACTACAGTACCTCTTCACCCAAAAGAAGTTGAATACGAGTCAGCAAAGGTGGCTTGAATTTATGAAGGAGTATCAGTTCGATATCCAATACCACCCGGTGAAGGCTAACGTGGTAGCAGACGCGTTGAGCCGTAATCCAGTAGGTAAGGTGGGAGAGGTATGGAAAGTGAAATGGAAGGAGTTGGGACACCAAGATGCAGTGGACCGATCATTTATATCTGTTATAACAGTTACACCTCAGATTATTACGAAGGTGGTACAAGCTTAGGCAATGGATCCGTTCTACCAGGATTAGATAGTAAAACTTCTGGCATAGGGGTCCGAGTCTTACACTGTTGGTTCGGATGGAGAGTTATGCTTCAATGGGAGACTGGTTGTTACTGAGAGGGAGGACTTATGACACAAGGTGATGACAAAGTCGCACGGTTAATATTTTACGGTACATCCCAGTGGGGATAAGATGTAACAGGATATGAGGCGATAGTACCGGTGGAGTGGAATGAAGAAGGATATTGTCGAGTTTATTTCAAAATGTGACACTTTTCAGCTGGTAAACGTGGACCCCTAGAGGCCTTCGGGGCTCCTACAACCGCTAAAGATCCCTATGTAGAAATACGAGAGAATTTCCATGGATTTCATCACGAGGTTGCCTACATCTTCGCGTGGTCACGATTCGATATGGGTGATTATAGATCGACTAACTAAAGTAGCTCATTTTTTGCCAGTTCGCATAGATTATACTATGGGGCACTACGCTCAGATCTTAATTATGGAGGTAGAGACTTCATGGGGTGCCTCTTGATATAATGTTCGATCAGGATAAGATTTTTGTGTCCAAATTTTGGGAGAGCTTCCAGGAAGCGATGGGTACAGAGTTACGATTGATTTCAGCCTATCATCGATAGACTGATGGGTGGACTGAGTGGACGAATTAAATGTTAGAGGACATGTTGCGGATGTGTATCCTAGATTTTAGAGGGGGATAGGAACAATATCTTCCACTAATGGAGTTTGATTATAATAACTCGTACCAGTTTACGATTGGCATGGCCCCATTTGAGGCGTTATATAGTAAACCTGGTCGTTCTCCAGTGTGTTGGTTAGATGTGGGGGATAACAAGCTACTTGGGCCGAAGGTGATCCAGGATACTTCGTCTAAGATAGAGATGATTTGTAGTCATATTTGGGTTGCTCAGGATCGACAAAAGATCAATGCTGATGCCAAGAGGTTCTTCCGGGATTTAAATGTGGGAGACCAAGTGTTGTAGAGAGTATCTCCTATGAACGGGGTAATGCATTTTCGTAAGAAAGGGAAGTTGGTACCGAGATATGTGGGGTCATTTTCTATCATGGAGCGGATTGGGCCAGTTTCTTGTAGACTTTGGTTACCGTAGCACTGGCATAGGATCCATGACGTGTTCCATATTTTTTCGCTGAGGAGATATCTTCGGGATGAGTTTGACCATACTCACATTGCTTTAGAGGATATTTATTTGCATCTTGATAGTTCCTACGAGGAGGGGCCGATTTCTATCCTCGATACTAGCGAGAGCAAATTGATATCAAAGGTAGTACTTCTAGTACGTGTTTAGTGGCGGCATCATAATGGCGAGGAGTCTACCTGGGAGCATGAGAATGACATACACGACAAATATCCCGAGTTATTTTTACCAGGTAATACCTTTATTTTCAAACTTTGGGATGAAATTCCATTATTAGGGGGAAGTACGTAATTCCCCGTATTTTTACTGATTTTAATTATGGGATTAATTGAATTAAAAATGTTAATTAATTGGTAGTTAATTCGAATTTAAATACTAGCGAGATGAGAGTTAGTAGTTGATTGATTATGATAATTATCTTAAATATTAGGGAGCGAGTATAGTAATATATGATTATGAATTTATTAAAAATTATCACGAGTGGAAAATATGACGGTTTTGGAAGTGAAGTTGGGACGCGCGTGTTAGTCGTGTCGGGACCAATTTAATGAATTATAATGTAGTTTATATTAATTTCATCCTTATGGTCATTTTGAATGCATCAACATGTCCGAAAGGGTCGAGATAGTCATAAAAGACTATCTGGAGGTTTAGTTTGGGTGCCCGAGCAGTTTTTAACCAAAACGATTACCCGGGAGGGAATTTTAGTCATTTTACTATTTGGTGAATAGTAACCTGTGAAATTTAGGTTAAATATATCATCTAACCCTTACAATCATTAGAGTATTAGCTGATACAAACTTGAGAGAGAGAAGTATAGATAAAGGAAGGGTTTCCAAAGGTTACTAGGGAAAAACAACTGATATTCCCCAAGTGTAACCTCGGCCCAGAAACACCAACCTCGGCCGAGATTATGGCCGACGTTGGACGAGTCTTGGGTACGCGATATCAGCCCTAGGCCATAGCAAGGTCGGCCAGGGATGACACTACCATGAGCCTCTCCAAGGGACATCACAAGGATCAGCAGCATTCTCGTATACCTTGGAATGGCAACCTCGGACATACATAGGCCGAGCTCACAGGAGTCCACCAGCAACTTCATCAAGACATCAGTCGATACACCAAACACTCCATCTCAACCTCGTCTCAGGCTGACCTTGTCAATTGTCTCGGCTGGGATTAGGCCGAGACCTCTGTGGAATACTTGGACTGAACATGTACCTAGACTTATCAACCTCGGCCTCCCCCAGGCCGAGGTCATACCCCAGGTGCGATAGCTGAGCACCGGCTGACATTTAGATAAGGGCACATGGACACAAATAAGTTATAACAAGATTATTCCCCACACGTGGGGAGAATATTACATCATCATTCCCTACATGTGACAGTGACAGATGGCTTTCCCATATTGGTGAGGCAAACACACACATGCTCATTGCATGCATGGGGGGTACATTACACCCCCTAGATACTATATATAGAGCTCATCATCTACCTTGCAAAGGATCCAGATATTCAACCCTAGCTGAAACTCTATCTAGATACACAGTAGAGAGAGAAAGCTTGAGATATTGTATCTATGGCCATTAGTGCCTTATTGCAGTGAGATTATTCACACACACACAGTGGACGTAGGCCAATTTAGGCTGAACCACTTATATCCTGGTGCTCTCTCCTCTTCTCCTCATCTCATTCTCTTACCTTTTACATAACTATGCTGCCATTGTTGTTCTTAAATTTAGCTTGAAAACACCTTATCTGGTGGTGCTAATTCCAGCATCATCATTTTGGCGCTGTCTGTGGGAACGAGAAGCTATCTCTTCCTCTTTTTCTGCTTAACCTCGCCGGAGACTCTGGTGGTGAACCAGGCCTCCCCCTAGCGCGGAGCTGTTTCACCATTGAAAGAGGTCCTGTGAGGTAGTAAGCTCATCTATTACTCAAGCTCTATAGTGACTATATGGCACTAGACTTACCACTACCTCTTCCGCCACCTGGGGGTGGAGGGCCTAGCTCCAGTCAGGCGCCTCCATAGTCCGAAATGGTGGAGGTAGCTGCAGCCTTGAGATCTTTAACTGCAACACAATAAGCCATGCAGGAGCAATTTTCACAGCTCAGCCAAACTATGATGAGGCCACCTGGAGTTTCACCGGACATGATCACTCCGACCGCAATTCAGCCTCATCCTGTCGCCAGGGGACCACCCAAGGCACCAATGAAGGACCAGCCTGCACTCCAGTGGAGAAGGGACGTTGCTGACCATAGGCTCTTGCGCCTGGGGAGGCAGGGAAACCCTTTCCCAGAGGACAGGTATGATGATCTAGAGGAGGAAGAAGCCCCGGAAGATTGCTGGGTGCCATATGAGGTGTCAAATAACACTGTACGGCCTCTTAGGCAAAGTCAAGGCTGTGTTGGCCGAAGAGGTGAAGAGGCCCAACAAAGAGGGTCAGCCTTTGATAGGTTGAGTAGAGGGTCGACCTTTGAGAGATTGGGCCCGATGAATGACCTAAGACAGAGACTGTTGAGATCAAGGAGCGCAGCTGGCTCTCAGAGAGGGAACAGACAGGGTCGGACAAATCAAGGCCGACACTGTGAAATAAGAGGCAGGGAATAGGAAGAGGTCAACAACCGACGTATCACGGCAGGGGAACCCTCGGTCCATCCTAAGGAGGTGGAAGGGGATAACCTCGGCCAAGTCGATGGCATAAGACCATGGAATCATTCTATCCAGCGCCTTGAGGAGAAGATAGGAGACCTCATTAAAAACAAGGACCCATTACAAAGGGGTTACTCAGAGGGCTCCCCATTTGTAGCTAGGATAGTGGGGTTCCCAACCCCGGCTAAGTTCAAGCCTCCTATATTGTCTCCCAAGTAGATGGCAGCACTAACCCTGTACATCATATCGAAATGTACCAGTCGGCAGCAGATATCTACTCGATACCCGATGAGATGAAGTGTAGGGCCTTCTCTGGGACCTTGACAGGGGCAGCGCATAGTTGGTTCACTTCCCTTCTGAAGAACTCAATTGAGAACTTCAAAGGCTTGGCTGAGCGATTCATCCACAACTTTTGCTTTGGGGTGAGGCCTCAAAAGAAGACTACCCACCTACTGTATGTCAAGCAGGCCAAGGGTGAGAGCCTAAGAGACTACATAGCAAGATTCAACAAAGAAAATTTGGAGGTCGAAGATTATGAAGATAACATAGCCATGACCGCCTTTATAGGAGGCCTCCAGAAGGGGAAACTATTGTGGAAACTGGCGGAAGACCCCCTAGGTCTATGGCGGAGCTGTTGGCAACCGCAGGGAAAGTAATGAATGCGGAAGAGGCAATGGATGCCAAGTATGAGGATGAGAATCGCGGTGGCAGTAGAAAGTCCCAAAGCAAGAAAGATGGGAAGAAGAGGTCGGGTGATGACAAGTTCGCTCACTATACACCTCTGGCTGTAAGCTGCGAGCACATCCTCAATGAGATTAAGACTGACAGGACTCTGAGATGGCGAGAGAAACTGAAGGCCCCACCACATAACAGGAACAAAAACCTATGGTGCGAGTTCCATCAGGATCATGGCCATGTCACGGATAGATGCTTCGCTTTAAAAGATGAGATTGAAAAGATGTTGAAATCTGGAAAGCTGAGTAAGTATGTGGATGGTAAGGCTCCAAAGGGTGGAAGAGATGACCCTAAGAAAAGGAGAAATGACAGATGCCGTGATAATGTCCCGTCCAGAAAAGATGATGATTCGAAAGGAGATGACGAAGACGATCCGGATCTTCCGCCAAAAGATGACAACACCCCGGTGAAGAGGGTCGGTACGATCTCCTTTGGTGTTAACACCATATGTGGAGGATTTTTAGGAGGTGGCTCTGAAGTCGCTGATAGGAAGGCTCATGTAGCAGAGGCCAAGTCAGAGTCCAAGCTTGAAGTTGTGAATCTAACGTCTTCCAATACAGTGCAGAAGAGGAAGAAAGTAGAAATGGACACCCTCATAGTGGGGTTCTCCAGACTTGACTTCAAGGGTATCTTAGCCCCCCATGATGACCCTCTGGTCATAACAACAAGGGTGCATGGGTGCGAAGTGCAGAGGATCCTCATAGACGGGGGGAGCTCAGTGGACGTGATGTTCTGGGCTTGCTTTAAGAGCCTAGGTCTTAGCAGAGCAAGGCTGGTCCCCTATCATCACCCATTGATAGGCTTCAGTGGCGAAAAGGTCCACCCCTTGGGCATGTATGAGATGGACATACGGATGGGTGATGAATGGCCTAAGAGGCTGACCAAGAAGATAAACTTCTTCGTCATGGATGAGAACGTGTTCTCGGCCTATAAACTCATCATAGGAAGGGTGGCTCTTAAAGAGTTTGAAGCTGTGCCGTCGACAATCGATCAGATGCTAAAAAGCCCGACTCCTTATGGAGTAGGGGAAGTGCAAGGTGACCAAACCACAGCGCGAGAATGTTACTTCAACTCGGCCAAAGAGAGAGAAGCCCATAAGAGGGAAACCACCACTTATAGCATTGACACTCTTGACCCAAGAGATGAAACAAAGTTGAAGAAGGGAGAGGATGCGGAAGAGGTAGAATCCATCATCCTCAATGAGGATGAGCCAGAAAAAACCATCCAGGTCAGTAAATCCCTAGAGACAGGAACCAAGGAAGAGCTGATAAACTTCCTCAGGAGGAGACAGAGTGTCTTCGTATGGAGTCACTCAGACATGCCTGGCATCGACCCAGAGGTGATGAGTCACAAGATCAACATGACCAGAGATGCTAAGCCTATCAAATAGAGATGAAGAGTCTACTCCAGGGAGAAATATGATGTCATCCAAGAAGAGGTCAAAAATTTGGAAGAGGCCGAATTCATAAGAGAAGTTACCTACTCGGAATGGCTTTCAAATGCAGTCATTGTGCCTAAGGACAATGGGAAGTGGAGAATGTGTGTGGATTTCACTGATCTGAACAGATCTTGTCCAAATGATAGCTATCCCTTACCTCGAATAGATCAGATGGTGGACATGACGGCGGGATACGAGCTCACGAGCTTCATGGACGGGTATTCAGGATATAACCAAATCTGGATGGATGTTGAAGACTCTGAGAAGACAGCCTTCATTACTAACAAAGGGACATACTGCTACAAAGTGATGCCCTTCGGTCGGAAAAAATGTAGGGGCAACGTACCAACGTCTTATCAATAATATGTTCGAAGATCAAATAGGTAAGACTATGGAGGTGTATGTAGACGATATGCTAACAAAGAGCTTGAAAGCTTGCACCCACGTAGCAGACCTTGAGAAGACCTTCGATGTTATGGACTCATAAAGAATGAAACTCAACCCAGCAAATTGTGTCTTCGGAGTAGGATCTAGGAAGTTCCTGGGATTCATCGTTAACCAGAGGGGAATTGAAGCGAACCCTGAGAAAATCAAGGCATTACTTGACATGAAGACTCCTAGGAGTATCAAGGATGTCCAAAGACTTACGGGGATAGTGGCTACCTTTAACAGGTTTGTTTCTAGGGCAACAGACAAGTGTCTTCCATTCTTTAAAGTTCTTAGAAAGGCCTTTCAATGGGACGAAGAGTGTGAAAAAGCCTTCAAGCAACTCAAATCTTACTTGGGATCCCCCTTATTGCTATCTGGACCCGTTGCAGGAGAAAAGTTATATGTGTATCTGGCAGTCTCTGAATCATCCATCAGTGCGGGCATAAGACGGGAAGACTATGGGATCCAAAGACCTGTGTATTTCAATAGTAAAGCCCTTCAACGGGCTGAACAGAATTACCCTCACATGGAAAAGTTGGCCTATGCCCTGATACATGCTTCAAGAAAAATGAAGCCCTACTTCTAATCTCACTCCATAGTAGTCCTCACTCCCCACTAAGACAGGTCCTGCATAAACCTGAGAAATCCGGGAGGTTGATGACATGGGCCATCGAGTTAGGGGAGTACGATCTTGCTTACCAACCTAGGACAGCCATCAAAGGGCAGGCCCTTGTAGACTTTGTTACCGAGTTCACATGGGAAGAGGCCGAGGCAGAGAAAGGCTTGGAAGAGACAAACCCTAGTGTCTTCCGAGAGGAAGAAGAGATGACGCCAAGTGTCTTCTGAAATTTGGAAGAGGTCGCATCTAAAAAAGTTATGATCGGAATTGCGGAGGACGAGGAAGACCTATATCTCTTCAAACAAGGAGTCATGACAAAAGGAGCCTTTTCAATAGATACAGACGTTTGGAGCCTCTTCGTTGATGGCTCTTCCTGCGATAGTGGAAGCGGTGCGGGGTTGATACTCTCGACTTCGGATGGAGCGAACATTGAATACGCCCTGAGGTTTAACTTCCAGGCCTCAAACAACGAGTCCGAGTATGAGGCCATGATAGCAGGTCTCCTATTGGCAACAACTCTTCGCGTAAAGTGACTCCTACTCCACAGCGACTAAAGGTTGGTTGGCAATAAAGTACTAGGGATCTATGAGGCCAAAGATGAAAGGATTGCCAAGTACTTAAAGAAAGTAAGAAGGTTGTTAGAATATTTTGAAGAGGCAAAACTGAAGAGAGTGCCTCGACTAAGTAACAATCACGCAGATGCATTGGCAAGGTTGGCCTCGGTAATGAAGACAAATGTTGGAAGGACAATTCCGATCGAGGTCTTAAAAAAGGCAACCATCGAGGAAGAAGAGGTATGTAACCCGTGTCATAATTTGAACCTAGGAGACTCATGGATCGACCCCCTCGTCAAGTATATTAGAGGGGGAGAGCTACCTGAGTACAAGCTAGAGAGAAGAAAATTGAGGTATAGGGCTGCCAGGTTCTCTATGATAGCAGACGTCTTGTACAAAAAGGGGTTTCTATTGCCTCTCCTCAGATGTGTGCATCCCACGGAAGTTCCCCGGGTCTTACAGGAGGTTCATGAGGGTTCTTGCTCTAGCCACATAGGGGGAGGACCCTTGGATAAGAGAATCATCACACAGGGGTACTGGTGGCCAACTTTGTCCAAAGACGCCGCAGCTTATGTAAAGAGGTGTGATAAATGTCAGAGATTCGCCACCATCCCTCATCAGCCCCATCAGCCTATGACGTCAATCACCTCCCCATGGCCATTTGCAGTATGGGGGATTGACTTAGTAGGACCCCTGCCAAGAGCCGCCAACAACTATAGATTCTTGATAGTTGCCATAGACTACTTCTCAAAATGGGTGGAGGCAGAGACGATGGTAACAATCACAGAGCACAAGACCTTCCAATTTATTTGGAAGAATATCATATGTAGATATGGCCTCCCAAACACCCTCATCTCGGACAATGGGACCCAGTTCAAGAACTCATCTTTAGAAAAGTATTGCCTAAGAGTAGGGATTAAGCAATTCTTCTCATCTCCTGGCCGACCTCAGGCAAATGGTCAGACCGAGGTCACAAACAGAACTATCCTGGATGGAATCAAGAAGAGGTTAGAAGATGCGAAGGTAAGATGGACTGAAGAGGTCTACGCTGTGTTATGGGCCTATAGGACCACGACAAGGACACCAATGGGATAAACCCCGTTTATGCTGGCGCATGGCTCAGAGGCCATCATACCAACGGAGGTAGGACTCCCAACTCATCGGATTCAAACCTATGACCCTGACAATAATGGGGAATAGAGGAGGCTAGACCTAGATCTTATCGAAGAAAGAAGAGAGGACGCAGAGGTCAGACAAGCAGCCTACCAGCAGAAGGCAGCAAAATTCTACAACCAGAGGGTGAAGTCAAGACGTATTGCAGTGGGAGACCTAGTGCTGACGAAGACCCTACAGAAAGCAAATAAGCTTCACCCAAACTGGCATGGCCCCTACAAAGTGACAGAAGAGGTTGTGCCTGGAACTTACAGGCTAGAAAACCTAGAAGGAGAACCTTTCACTAACCCATGGAATGCTGATCACCTAAAGAGATATTACATATGATGTTGCATAGAGTTTTATGTAAATGTACCATCTTATTATGAAGAGGTTATTAATAAAGATCAGTTCCCATGATAGTTCTTGCTTCATTCTTAGATCAGAGATTAATTATGGGGATAACATCTTAGATGATGACCTCAGATCCTCATAACACCATTCAATGGTGACGAGGTCTGAGCTCAGAAACTATAAATTAGATGACCTCAGACACATAACATCATTAATTTGGTGAGATTTATTATGGGGATAACATCTTAGGTGATGACCTTAGACCTTCATAACACCATTCAGTGGTGACGAGGTCTGAGCTCAGACACTATAAATTAGATGACCTCAGACACATAACATCATTAATTTGGTGAGATTTATTATGGGGATAACATCTTAGGTGATGACCTCAGACCTTCATAACACCATTTAGTGGTGACGAGGTCTGAGCTCAGATACCATACTAGGATGACCTCAGACCCTTAACATCATTAATTTGGTGAGATTCATTAATGGGGCCAACATCTTAGGTGATGACCTCAGACCTTCATAACACCATTCAATGGTGATGATGTTTGAGCTCAGACACCATAATGAGATGACCTCGGACCTTTAACATCATTAATTTGGTGAGATTCATTAATGGGGCCAACATCTTAGGTGATGACCTCAGACCTTCATAACACCATTCAATGGTGATGAGGTCTGAGGTCAGACAGTATAAATTAGATGACCTCAGACACATAACATCATTAATTTGGTGAGATTTAATGAGGCTAACATCTTAGGTGATGACCTCAGACCTTCATAACACCATTCAATGGTGACGAGGTCTGAGGGCAGACACTATAAATTAGATGACCTCAGACACATAACATCATTAATTTGGTGAGATTTATTATGATCTCTGACAAGGTCTGAGCTCAGGACTATTGGTTGAGTTTAAACAAGACATCATTGCAAAAAGACAAGCTTAGAAAGAGGGCTTCAGAGGTTGAAGCTCATTACAAATTTATTTTTAGCAGACACTATTACAACGAAACTAAGAATGAAAAGCATCACACGAGATTCAATGAAAAAAAAGTGAAGATGGTCCTCATCAGAGGTTGATATATATTCAGAAATAATATGTTCAACGATTACAGACAAACTCCATAATACAATGAGTTACAAACAATGATAAAAAATCCTCTAAGGGTTTGAGGGGGGAACGTTGACATCCTCGGCTTGATTGGTCACCTCGGCCGCATCATCACGATGGTCTGCTGTAATACCCCGTATTTTTTATCATATTTATTTATGGGATTAATTGAATTAAATGTGTATTAATTGGGAATTAATCCGGATAAAAATACTAGCGAGATGCGAGTTGGTATTTGATTTTAACGAGTATATATGGCTATATATGAATATGGAAATTATGAAATTTGTCGTGAGATTGAAATACGACAATTTGAAATTTTGTTGAGACGCGTGTATCAGTCGCGTCAGGAATATTATTATTTAATTAAAAAGTGAATTTTAATTCTATTAACCGTATGGTCATTTTGAGTGCGCCAACGCGTCCGGAAGGGTCGAAATAGTCAGAAAACACTAGCCAGGAGTTTAGTTTGGGTCCCGGGGCATTTTTAGGCCATACCGGCAACGTAAAAGGGTAGTTTGGTAATTTTGAATTTTTAGGAATTAAATCCAACGAAAATTAGGAATTAAAAATCTGATTTGGTAATTACCCACTAAACCCACTACCTACATCTTATGACTTAATGGGCTACGGGGGTTATTGGAATTAGTTCCAAAAGTTTCCTAAGGCAAACCCTAGCCACCATTACCATCCTTAGAGAAGAGCTTGTAAAGAGAGAGAATGGAAAATTCTGCAGAGAGAGAGAGAGAACGATTGATCAATTCGACATCAAAATCAGAGATACATAAGGCAAGTGGTTTAATTTCATTATTTTGCAAAGAATGTTTCTTCCATGCGTAGGAGATTGATAAAATTTGTATTGTTCTTGGAAGTTTGATAAAAACCCATTTAAATTGGAATTAGAATTTACATTTTGATGAGGAATCGCATGTAGATTTGTATTTAGGTGATTATTCTGATGATAATATATCTTGGATGAAACAAAAACGGATTTAATTAGGCTCCTTGATTATTTAAAAATTTCTAGGGTTCATGTTCTTGAGATTGGGGGGAAAATGTAGAGATTTGATATTTAAATGATGTTAGGATGAATTAACCCCACAAAACACGTTAGTATATGACCTAAATATGTTTAGGGATGATTAGTAACTTTGAACAATTGTTGGATTGATGTTTAGATGAGATTAGAGGTGAAGAAAAGATGGAAAAACGTAATAGGAATTTTTCTGGGCTCAAACTGTCACCTCGTTAGAAGACCTGCCCAGGTTGTTCGAACGAGCTCGTTCGAACGAGCTTCTAACGAGTTGACAGTTTGACTTCTAACGAGAGGGATGTTAATTCTATGTCTTTCGTTCGAACGAGATCTCGTTAGATGCCCAGTTCGTTCGAACGAACTCTCGTTCGAATCAGCCTCGTTCGAACGAGACTTCTAACGAGTTGACAGTTTAGGCTTTTTGGCCTGTTTTGATTTCGCGTGTTCCGTAACCTTGTTTAATTGAAGAGATAACATTCCCTTGATGATAAATTGATATATTTGGGATATTTGGGACATATTGAGGAGTAAAACATAGAAGTGTGATTTAAATTGAATGGAAATTGTGGAATAGGACGTGAGTGACTATTACGATGCGAGAATTATTGACGGCTTAAATAATTGAATTAATCGGGAACATATGAATTGTGTAACACTATGAGTCGGTACGAGAATGTGAAGTGTACCACAAATAAATTACGGTGATTACTAAGAAGTGTGTATACTTAGTATATGTATATGATTTTATGTGTATGACATACCTACCATACTTGCTATCACGGGAGGTTTACGTTCGCTTAGGGCCATCTACTCCTTGTGTTGCCCGGATTTAGATTGGTACCTCAAGAACATAGGTTGGAGAAGGGCTTATTGGGATGTTAATAAATCTGCTGATCGTGGGAGCGTAGGTAAGTACGTGACCGATGTGATGTGACTGTGTTCGCCTCCATTGTTTGTGATTTGCTATTATCTGAGAACGATTCCTGAGAGATTCGGAATGCGTGATCCTTATGCACGTGATGTACCGGGATGGATAACAGAGTATGTGTGCACCGTAGCTTAGTCTCGGGGGCTTGTATTGTATATTTATGGCGTGACTAATATACACTTAAATTAATGAGAACTTTCATGTTGGTATTGTGCGTATAAATACGGAAACGCTTTGAGTAACTATAAAGGGATAACCTGTAATAAATTGTATTGCTAATATTGAGAATCTGAGTTTAAGTAAAACCCCCTACTTAATTGATGACGTTAGAATGTATAATGAGAACCGAGTAGAAAGGGTAGAACTCATGTCAGTTTAGTTAGATAAAATATCATTTAGATGGGTGCTATTCGTTAGGAGTGCACAATTAGTCGAGAGGTAAGTATTTCATGTGAGTGCACGTCCTTACCTGATTTTGCATTCGTTGTTTTAATGTTATTAAAGCACTTGCTATTTTAAAATACTCTCCACTTTCGGGCTCTGACCCGTTTACTTTCAAATCTATTTTTTTGTAAAAAAAATTTTAGGTGCCCAGCCACAAGGACACCATGCTTAGGATTCTCATTCAGGTGACGAGCTGTAGCTGTTTCTGGAAGTTACAGGACCTTGGTAGTAGACGCTTCATCTATCTTGACTCTATTCATATTTCATCAGTTGTAGGGCATGTCGCCCATTTCTATTAGAAACATTTCCTATTTCAGATTTTCAGACTTTTGGCATGTAATTAATTCAGGTTGCTTTGTTTTACTTAGTTCAGTTGTGGGATTGTTATGAGGAGTTTTCCTCCGGACTTATCATTATTTTGTTGGTTATTCTATTGCTTCGTTATGGTGAATGGTTGTAATTCTTTCATTATCCTATTATTGCATGTTAATCAGAGTTAATTTAAAATTTGGCAACTCACTTTTTAAATACTAGGTGGTTAGTAATCATTAAAATGTTCTCGAAAGTGATGCTATTAACTGAACCAACTTGGCATTTTGTATTAATTTAATAAAGGAGTAGCTACCCGATATTTAATTAGTCGGGGTGCCACAGGTGGTATCAGAGCATCAGGTTCTAGTGTCCTTTAGGATCTGTACGGCTTATTATGTTTTCGCTGAGCTTTCTTTGATGTAGAGCCCTATATTTTAGGACTGTTGTATTCTTTTGTATATGCTACGTTCTTTAGCTATTTCAAGTTTATAACTGCGAACTTATAAACTTTATTCTTATTTCAGATGCCTCCACGACGTGCACAACGGGTTCCCAGGGATGCTACGCCAGAACCACAGCCCGTACCAGTTCAGGGCACGATGAACGCTGCCGAGGTTGCAGCCATTGTAGCCCAAGTGGTAAATGCCGCACTAGCCGTCGTTCAGCAGGCACCACCTCAGGCGCCAGTCGTCGTGCCAGTCCATGCACATTCATTCCCGTCTACATGGGAATGTGTTCGAGATGCTTTTCAGAAAGCACACCCACCGGAGTTCGTAGGTAGCTCCGATGTTGTGGTTTCGAGTCAGTGGAGGAAGGACATTCAGCGACACTTGAGGATGTATGAGTGCACCGATGTCCAGAAGCAGATACTAGCTACCTTTAAGCTAGTGGGGTCTTCACTACAGTGGTGGGAGTCTATTACCACCGTGGAGGAGAGAGATACTCTCACGATCCAGGAGTTTTGGGTGCGGTTTGACCGCAAGTATTTTCCGTCAGCTGTTCACACGGAAATGAGAAGGAAGTTGATGAGCCTCAAGCAGGAGGGTAAGACTGTGGCCGAATATGAGGCCGAATTCACAAATCTGTTGAATATTGTCCCGGATGAGATACCGACAGAAGAGAAGAAGATACAGAAATTTACAGACGGGTTGACATGGAGGATCCGTCAGCATTTGTTGGGGAATCTATCGTTGGCCACTTACTCTGATGTGGTTAACGCTGCACTCTTACACTGCCAGGATCACCGCTTTCACATGGCTGAGGGAAAGAGGTCAGGAGAGTCCAGCCATCAGCACAGGACTGGGGGAAATGGTGCCAGTGGGGCACATTCTGTTCAGAGGCAGAGCCAGGGTGATCAGGGTTCCCAGCAGGGGGATCACAAGAGGTTCAGATAGGGAAATTTCAGGCACGGACAGGGAGGTTTCCGGCAGGGCCATCAGGGTCCGAACGGCCATCAGGGCCAGCAGGGTCAGAACGGCCAACAACAGTTTCAGGAGGGCCAGCAGGGCCAGGGGAGGAACGGTAACGGCCACCAGGGCCGGGGACAGCAGGGACAGAGAGGGGGGAACTTCCCGGGGAAGTGTTACGTTTGTGGCAAGACTGGCCATAAATGCCAGGACTGTCCTGATAGGGGAAGGGCCCCGCAGCAGCAGCAGGGTGCTCGACAGGAGCCGTAGAGACTCGTGTTTCCCGCCGCCCTCCCGGCGCCACCACAGATGGCAGCATTACCACCCATTCCAGCGGTCCCAGTTCAGCAGGGGCAGCTGCAGTATGAGAGAGTATACCAGCTTCAGCAGGAAGTAGCTCCACAGGCACCACCCACTATTGAGGGTATGTTTCCTATCCATGGCACTATGGGTCGGGTTTTGTTTGATACGGGAGCAATGCATTATTTTATAGCTACACATTTTGCGAAAGCCTTAGGGTTGTTAGCCACAGCAGAGAGCACAGTGACGTGTGTAGACTCACCATTGGGGAGCGGGTCACTTATTTTCTTTATATGCCGGGGAGTGGGGTAGAGATTGGTAGTTTGGTATTACCTGCGGATATGTTAGTATTAGATATGACCGAGTATGATGCCATTACTGGCATGGATTGGCTAGTTGCATACCGAGCCATGATTGACTGTTTCAGTAGGAGTATTATCTTTGCCATTCCCGGGCAGGAGATGTTTTTAGTGGCGATGCCTCGTCCTGAGGGAGGATCGTCCACTCATTTGTACTATATAGAGGAGGAGACCTCTAAGGAAGTGGTGATACCACTTGATTCGATCCCAGTTGTCAGGGAGTATTCCGATGTGTTTCAGGAGATACCAGGCCTACCCCCCAGTCGAGAGATAGACTTTGTCATAGACTTATTACCAGATACGAGACCTATAGCACGCGCATCGTACCGTATGGCTCCGGCATAGATGCGAGAGCTAAGAGATCAGATTGAGCAGTTGTTGGGTCAGGGGTTTATACGGAGGAGTACTTCGTCGTGGGGTGCCCCTATGTTGTTCGTAAAGAAGATGGATGGATCGTTGAGGTTGTGTGTGGATTATCGAGAGTTGAATAAGGTCACGATACGGAATAAATATCCGTTGCCCCGAATCGATGACTTATTCAACCAATTGAGAGGAGCTTCTTTCTTCTCAAAGATTGATTTGCGGTCGGGATACCATCAGTTGCGTATCAGGGAGGAGGATGTCTCGAAGACTGCGTTCTTAACGAGATATGGTTCTTACGAGTTTCGGGTTATGCCTTTTGGCTTGACCAACGCTCCAGCAGTGTTTATGGACTTCATGAATAGGGTGTTCAGAGAGTTCCTCGATCAGTTCGTCATTGTCTTCATTGATGATATTCTGGTTTACTCCCAGACAGAGGAGGAGCACGCCGAGCATTTGAGGCAGGTTTTGCAAATGCTACGTCGGAACGAGCTGTATGCAAAGTATGAGAAGTGCGGGTTTTGGCGGAAGGAGGTCCAATTTTTGGGACACATTATTTTCGACCGGGGGATATCTGTTGATCCGGGGAAGGTATCCGCGGTGAGGGAGTGGGGACAACCCACGACACCAACTGAGATCCGTAGTTTCTTGGGCCTAGCAAGATACTACAGGAGGTTCATTCGGGGATTTTCGAAGATAGCAGGTCCTTTGACACATCTGACTCGTAAGGGTGTGCCATTCATCTGGAGTGATGCCTGTCAGTTGGCATTTGATGAGTTGAAGGATAAGTTGACCTCAGCACCTGTGTTAGCATTGCCGAGACCGGGAGTTGAGTATCTAGTCTACACCGATGCGTCCTTGCAAGGACTTGGAGGTGTATTGCAGCAGGAGAGTCAGGCCATAACTTATGCTTCCCGTAAGCTAAAGCCTCACGAGAAGAATTACCCCACTCGTGACTTGGAGTTGGCGGCAGTTGTATTTGCCCTTCGGATTTGGAGACATTACCTTTTGGGGGAGAATTTTCGATTGTTCACGGACCACAAGTCCCTACAGTACCTATTCACTCAGAAGGAGTTGAATATGCGGCAACGGAGGTGGCTTGAGTTCGTAAAGGATTATCAGCTTGATATCCAATACCACCTGGGGAAGGCTAACGTGGTAGCAGACGCGTTGAGCCGTAGGCCAGTAGATGAGGTGGCAGGGGTGTGGAAGGAGTTCGGACACCAGGATGCAGTGGCCCGATCATTCATGTCGGTGATGACTGTTACACCACAGATTTTCACGAGAGTGGTAAAGGCACAAGGAGATGACTCGTTCTGTCAGGAGCAAATAGTTCGATTATTAGCAGAGGGAGCCAATTCCTATACCGTTAGCTCAGACGAGGGATTACGCTTCAATGGCAGACTGGTAGTTCCGGAAGGGGAGGAATTGAGACACGAGATGATGGCCGAGTCGCACGGCTCACGGTTCGCAGTACATCCCGGTGGGGACAAAATGTACCAAGATATGAGACGTCAGTATTGGTGGAGTGGGATGAAGAGAGATATTGTCGTGTTTGTTTCTAAATGCGCCACTTGTCAGCTAGTAAAAGTGGATCATCAGAGACCGGCAGGACTTCTACAGCCATTACAGGTCCCGATGTGGATGTGGGAGAGTATA
Organism: Sambucus nigra; assembly: GCA_949130495.1. Classification (NCBI taxonomy): domain Eukaryota; kingdom Viridiplantae; phylum Streptophyta; class Magnoliopsida; order Dipsacales; family Adoxaceae; genus Sambucus; species Sambucus nigra. The sequence goes on from OX422220.1 coordinate 305,442,620, forward strand.
TCCATGGATTTTATCACGGGGTTGCCTACGTCACAGAGGGTTCACGACTCCGTTTGGGTCATTGTGGACAGGTTGTCCAAAGTCGCTCATTTTCTACCCGTAAGGACAGACTACACTACGGGACAGTATGCCCAGCTCTTTATTTCAGAGATACTGAGACTCCACGATGTGCCCCTAAATATCGTGTCTGACAGAGACAAAATATTTGTTTCACGGTTTTGGGAAAGTTTTCAGGAGGCCATGGGCACGGAGTTGCGGTTGAGTATGGCATATCACCCGCAGACCGATGGGCAAACCGAGCGTACAAACCAGATGTTGGAGAAAATGTTGCGTATGTGCATCATTGATTTCGGGGGTGAATGGGAGCAGTATCTTCCACTGGTGGAGTTTGCTTACAACAACTCCTACCAGTTCACCATTGGCATGGCTCCATTTGAGGCATTGTTTGGTAGACCTTGTCGTTCCCCAGCATGTTGGTTGGAGGTGGGGGACAACAAACTACTTGGGCCGGAAGTGATTCAGGATACTTCGGCAAGGATAGAATTGATACAGAGTCGCATTCGGGTAGTTCAGGACAGGCAGAAGAGCTATGCTGATGCGAAGAGGTCCTTCAGGGAATTTGAAGTGGGGGACCAGGTTTTGCTCAGAGTATCTCCTATGAAGGGGATTATGCATTTCGGGAAGAAAGGGAAGTTGGCACCGAGATATGTGGGACTATTTGGATTGGGCCGGTTGCGTATAGACTTGGGTTACCGGAGCATTTGCATCGGATTCACGATGTGTTTCATATTTCCTCGCTAAGGAAATATCTTAAAGACGATTTGGCTCATTCTCACATTTCTTTGGAGGACATCGATCTCCAGCCTGATAGCTCCAACGAGGAGGGGCCGATTGCTATTTTGGACCAAAGTGAGCGGAAACTGCGGTCAAAGATAGTTCCGTTAGTGCGTGTTCAGTGGCGACATCATAATGTCGAGGAGTCCACATGGGAGCGCGAGGATGAGATGCGCGAACGTTATCCACAGTTGTTTCTACCAGGTACTTTCTAGTTTCGAATTTTTGGACGAAATTCTGTTATTAGGGGGGAAGTATGTAATACCCCGTATTTTTTATCATATTTATTTATGGGATTAATTGAATTAAATGTGTATTAATTGGGAATTAATCAGGATAAAAATACTAGCGAGATGCGAGTTGGTATTTGATTTTAATGAGTATATATGGCTATATATGAATATGGAAATTATGAAATTTGTCGTGAGATTGAAATACGGCAATTTGAAATTTTGTTGAGACGCGTGTATCAGTCGCGTCAGGAATATTATTATTTAATTAAAAAGTGAATTTTAATTCTATTAACCGTATGGTCGTTTTGAGTGCGCCAACGCGTCCGGAAGGGTCGAAATAGTCAGAAAACACTAGCCAGGAGTTTAGTTTGGGTCCCGGGGCATTTTTAGGCCATATTGGCAACGTAAAAGGGTAGTTTGGTAATTTTGAATTTTTGGGAATTAAAACCAACGAAAATTAGGAATTGAAAATCTGATTTGGTAATTACCCACTAAACCCACTACCTACATCTTATGACTTAATGGGCTACGGGGGTTATTGGAATTAGTTCCAAAAGTTTCCTAAGGCAAACCCTAGCCACCATTACCATCCTTAGAGAAGAGCTTGTAAAGAGAGAGAATGGAAAATTCTGCAGAGAGAGAGAGAGAACGATTCATCAATTCGACATCAAAATCAGAGATACATAAGGCAAGTGGTTTAATTTCATTATTTTGCAAAGAATGTTTCTTCCATTCGTAGGACATTGATAAAATTTGTATTGTTCTTGGAAGTTTGATAAAAACCCATTTAAATTGGAATTAGAATTTACATTTTGATGAGGAATCGCATGTAGATTTGTATTTAGGTGATTATTCTGATGATAATATATCTTGGATGAAACAAAAACGGATTTAATTAGGCTCCTTGATGATTTAAATTTTTCTAGGGTTCATGTTCTTGAGATTGGGGGGAAAATGTAGAGATTTGATATTTAAATGATGTTAGGATGAATTAACCCCACAAAACACGTTAGTATATGACCTAAATATGTTTAGGGATGATTATTAACTTTGAACAATTGTTGGATTGATGTTTAGATGAGATTAGAGGTGAAGAAAAGATGGAAAAACGTAATAGGAATTTTTCTGGGCTCAAACTGTCACCTCGTTAGAAGACCTGCCCAGGTTGTTCGAACGAGCTCGTTCGAACGAGCTTCTAACGAGTTGACAGTTTGCCTTCTAACGAGAGGGATGTTAATTCTATGTCTTTCGTTCAAACAAGATCTCGTTAGATGCCCAGTTCGTTCGAACGAACTCTCGTTCGAATCAGCCTCGTTCGAACGAGACTTCTAACGAGTTGACAGTTTAGGCTTTTTGGCCTGTTTTGATTTCGCGTGTTCCGTAACCTTGTTTAATTGAAGAGATAACATTCCCTTGATGATAAATTGATATATTTGGGATATTTGGGACATATTGAGGAGTAAAACATAGAAGTGTGATTTAAATTGAATGGAAATTGTGGAATAGGACGTGAGTGACTATTACGATGCGAGAATTATTGACGGCTTAAATAATTGAATTAACCGGGAACATATGAATTGTGTAACACTATGAGTCGGTACGAGAATGTGAAGTGTACCACAAATAAATTACGGTGATTACTAAGAAGTGTGTATACTTAGTATATGTATATGATTTTATGTGTATGACATACCTACCATACTTGCTATCACAGGAGGTTTACGTTCGCTTAGGGCCATCTACTCCTTGTGTTGCCCGAATTTAGATTGGAACCTCGAGAACATAGGTCAGAGAAGGGATTATTGGGATGTTAATAAGTCTGCTGATCGTGGGAGCATAGGTATGTGGGTGACCCATGTGATGTGACTGTGTTCGCCTCCATTGTTTGTGATTTGCTATTATCTGAGAACGATTCCTGAGAGATTCGGAATGCGTGATCCTAATGCACGTGATGTACCGGGATGGATAGTAGAGTATGTGTGCACCGTAGGTTAGTCTCGAGTGCTTGTATTGTATATTTATGGCGTGACTAATATACACTTAAATTAATGAGAACTTTCATGTTGGTATTGTGTGTATAAATACGGAAACGCTTTGAGTAACTATAAAGGGATAACCTGTAATAAATTGTATTGCTAATATTGAGAATCTGAGTTTAAGTAAAGCCCCCTACTTAATTGATGACGTTAGAATGTATAATGAGAACCGAGTAGAAAGGGTAGAACTCATGTCAGTTTAGTTAGATAAAATATCACTTAGATGGGTGCTATTCGTTAGGAGTGCACAATTAGTCGAGAGGTGAGTATTTCATGTGAGTGCACGTCCTAACATGTATTTTGCATTCGTTGTATTAATGTTATTAAAGCACTTGCTATTTTAAAATACTCTCCACTTTCGGGCTCTGACCCGTTTGCTTTCAAATATAATTTTTTGTAAAAACCATTTTAGGTGCCCAGCCACAAGGACACCATGCTTAGGATTCTCATTCAGGTGACGAGCTGTAGCTGTTTGTGGAAGTTACAGGACCTTGCTAGTAGACGCTTCATCTATCTTGACTCTATTCAGATTTCATAAAATGTAGGGCATGTCGCCCATTTCTATTAGAAACATTTCCTATTTCATATTTTCAGACTTTTGGCATGTAATTAATTCAGGTTACTTTGTTTTACTTAGTTCAGTTGTGGGATTGTTGTGAGGAGTTTTCCTCCGGACTTATCATTATTTTGTTGGTTATTCTATTGCTTCGTTATGGTGAATGGTTGTAATACTTTCATTATCCTCTTATTGCATGTTAATCAGAGTTAATTTAAAATTTGGCAACTCACTTTTTAAATACTAGGTGGTTAGTAATCATTAAAATGTTTTCCACAGTGATGCTATTAACTGAACCAACTTGGCATTTTGTATTAATTTAATAAAAGAGTAGCTACCCGGTATTTAATTAGTCGGGGTGCCACATCTGCCCCTCCAACCTCGGTGCCCTCCAACGTAGCTATCTCGGCAGGAGCGGAAGCCTCTTCCTCAACCTCTTGAAGAGACTGGGCAAATTGAGGATCAGCAAAGCCGAGACCAACGAAATATGAGGCCTTCAAAGTGCCGGCCTCTCTCTCCCCGAAGTCAGCCCATTTAATAGTGGCTTTGATACCTCTTTCAAGGTATTCAAAGCCGAAGCCCATGAACTCATCAGAGGACTTATAGTCAACAATTATCTTCCCGGAGGCATCATCAAGGGCGGCCCTGACAATTGAGTTGACTTTCTGCTACAGAATGTCGTCCTTAGCCTTCAGTGCTGCAGCGTGATCCTTGCCGAGCTGGGAGATGTCCTTCTCCAACCCCTTCACCTTCTTCTCAGAGTCCTTCAGCTCAGATTTGAGACGGTCAATCTCTGCGTTCAGAGTGCTCTGGACTCTCTCGGCCTTTCCCCTTTTGGATAAGTGGAAATTTCCTCAGAGTCCAGTTGGACAATTGGTGCATAGCTACCAGGCCCTACATATTTTGTGATAACGAATGAGCTAGACAACAATTAGATGTTACACTTGGGTGAAGAACAATAAAAAATTTCAAGTCATACCTGAATGAATCTGTGAATGCTGAACTCAACCAGTAGTTGGGTGTCCATTGACCTGAAGAAGCAAATGTTAGCTTCGATTATTATAGAGTTCAAGGCATCTAAGGCCTGAAGACTGTGGCCGACTATGCTGTCAGTTATTTTCAACTGATCCAGACGGGCTGACAGGGCATCAGCTGAAGAAATGGGGATGGCGGCGTCAGCAGTCTTCTTCTTCGGCCTTTGATCCTCAGGGGCATGACCTTCTGGAGCCCTCTTCTTTGTGGCTGGGGGCTTAGAGGCAGAGGGAGCTGGGGGAGGAGCGTTAAGGCCTACCTTCTTGGCAAGTCTCGTTAAGCTGGGTGCAGCCATCTCCCAAAGCTCATCTGAAATGTCTTGTGGTCGCTCTGCAAAAAATTAGTAGATCTGAGTTAGATAATCAGACATGAATAAACTCAGAGGTTAAACTTAAAAACAAAAATACTTACCAAGCTCGACAAGGGGACTTCCACGTAGACCTGTCCCAGAGAGGAAGTGGGGAGTCATCAAGTGCTCGAACCTGATGAACAGACCATGTACCCCCTGATCTTGAAGGGCTTTCACCTTCTGAAGGTTTGATGGGCTCAGGCCAGGGTCAGCCCTTACAGACATTGTCACTTTACCCCACCTCAGGGGCATCCTCGACTCTAGAATTGAGGAGGGAACACATGGGCCAAATTCCCATGGGCTAAATTCCCATGGCCCAGAAGCAAAGAAATACCGAGGCTTCCAATTATGGTTGGAAGTCTGAGTTACTTGAAGCATTTTCTTCTCAGGCTTCCGAGCTACAAAGTGGTAGTAGCTTGGATTATTTTTAGCCGAGGAAGGGACGTAGCAACCTACGAAGACCTGAACTGGAAGGTCTGAGTGGTGGACATCCTTCCATAAGAATATGGCCCCTATTATGACTCTCCAAGCATTAGGGGATAGCTGAGAGGGGGTCAAATTGATGTAAGAAAGGATGGATTTGATAATGGGGTGAATGGGTAGACGAAACCCCAACTTGAACATCTGCTCGTACAGGCAGATCTCGCCGTCTCAGCCATGAAAAGCCCTATCCTCCCTCAGAGGTCTCCTAAGCTTTATTGAGGGACTGATAGAATACAGATATCTGAAGCAGAGAAGGTCTACCTTAGTAATAGTACTCTCGATCTTAGTTGGGTCAGAGACATCGACATCGCTCTCAGTCTCATCATCATCATCCAACTCAATGTCGACCGGAGCAGATGTTGATGGGTTACTCGGGAACCTCTGAGCGAACTCGACACTAGTGAAGGCCGATAGAGGAATGGCGTCAAGTGGTGGTGGTATATCCACACTTGGCTCAACAACTTCAACCTCTGAGGAAAAGGTTGAGGTGCTTGAGTGATTATGGGACGAGGCTCGGCTGGATACCTCGGCCTGATCAGGGGCCTGATCAGGCCTAGGTGTGAAGTCCATGGCCTCCTGAAAGGAATCCATAGACATTGGGTCTGAGGTAGAAGATTCAGACTCAGACATCGGTATGGGATTAGCAGGAACCTCTGTCTGATAGAAAAACTCTGGGGGGTCAGGATATATCACCTTCAGAGGTGGTGGAAATAGGGGTCTAATGGGAAACTCTTGTGACCTATAAGCCTCCTCCTGTGCTCTTTCTATTTGTCTAATCTTTTCTAAAGTCTTCTCTCTAAGGGAGGGGAACTCCTCAAGAAGCTGATATAAGGGTCTGAGCATCAGAGGATGACACTACACTTAGGATTCCTAAAACCACAAACAAGGTTGGCTAGTGAAGTAAAGCAGTAAAAGATCAAACTACTTAAATTTGGCAAGAATAGTTCACCTGAAATTATGGTGGTCTCGCCGGAAAACTCAGAAACTCTCCGAAAAATGCTAAAATAAGGATGATTGCAGGAAAAATGATGGAAAAAGTGTGGCAGAGGTTACCTGAGGATTAAATGGTAAGGAAGAGAGGAGAAAATGCGAGAAATCACCACCCAAAACCCTCGAACAAAGATCTTTCTAGAGAGAGAAAGCTGCAGGAACGAGTTTAGCCAGCAATGAGAGAAATGAAGAAGAAAGGAGGGAAATGGGGTTCAAAACCCTTAAGTATGCACGCAAAATTCCCAAGTCCTTTCATTGCCTTGGGATCCCCAAAGGGCGGCTGACAGCACATGCTTGCCAAGCAAGCCATCCTTCAGCATTGGACAAGTGTCATGTGATGCTGGCTTGTAATAGACAGGCCTCAGAGGTGTGATAATCCCCTAGTCACCAGCTCCCACATATGACTAAGGGTTGAGGGGTGATTGATATGCCCCAAGTTTCACCTCGGCCCAGAAACACCAACCTCGGCCGAGATTATGGCCGACGTTGGATGAGTCTTGGGCACGCGATATCAGCCCTCGACCATAGCAAGGTCAGCCAGGGCCGACACTACCATGAGCCTCTCCAAGGGGCATCACAAGGATCAGCAGCATTATCGTATACCTTGGAATGGCAACCTCGTCCATACATAGGCCGAGCTCACAAGAGTCCACTAGCAACTTCATCAAGTCATCAGTCGATACACCAAACATTCCAGCTCAACCTCGTCTCAGGCCGACCTTGTCCATTGTCTCGGTTGGGATTAGGTCGAGACCTCCGTGGAATACTCGGACTGAACAGGTACCTAGACTTATCAACCTCGGCCTCCCCCAGGCCGAGTTCATACCCCAGGCGTGATAGTCGAGCATCGGCTGACATTTGGATAAGGGCACATGGACACAAATCAGTTATAACAAGATTATTCCCCACACGTGGGGAGAATATTACATCATCATTCCATACATGTCACAGTGACACATGGCTTTCCCATATTGGTGAGGCAAACACACACATGCTCATTGCATGCATGGGGGTACATTACACCCCCTAGATACTATATATAGAGGTCATCCTATACCTTGCAAAGGATCCAGATATTCAACCCTAGCTGAAACTCTGTCTAGATTCACAGTAGAGAGAGAAAGCTTGAGAGATTGTATCCATGGCCATTAGTGCCTTATTGCTGTGAGATTATTCACACACACACAGTGGACGTAGGCCAATTTAGGCTGAACCACTTATATCCTGGTGCTCTCTCCTCTTCTCCTCATCTCATTCTCTTACCTTTTACATAACTATGCTTCCATCCTTGTTCTTAGGTTGAGTTTGAAAACACTTTATCTGGTGGTGCTAATTCCAACATCATCAACAACCATCTTGCACAACCACCACCGCCGGATTTGTGACCGAAAAGAGAACACCACCACCATATCATCTTCCCCAAAGGATAAGAACTTCTATTTCTAGGAAATTGATTTAACTTGTTATGATTTAGCAAATATATTATCCGTAGTCGTTTAGAATTAGAGACTAAACTTGAAATATTGAAAATTTCATGAATTAGGGGAATTTAATCTTGAATGTGTGTAGGATTTGCATGTGGATAAATTCTGGCAAGATTTGAGAATTGAATCATATCCTAAATGATATAAATCACAGATCAAACCTGAGAAATTGGCTATCTTGAATTGAGAGAAGTTATCCAGGGTTTTAAACATGAGAACTTTATGAACAATTAGATTTATATGCAATTTTCGTTGTGATTTGATGATTCAGGAAAGCTAGAAATCATGTTTTTAGGTTGATATAACATCAAGTATGTTTACTTTGGAGAAGGAGACCATGTAATGAATTTTGGAGATAAATCGATGGACAAAAATGCTAAAAATTATGGGTTATAACTGGTCGATCGATCAATCGACATTCATAGTCGATCGATCGACGTTCTTGAGTCGATCGATTGACTCCCCTACATTTGAGAGAAAATTTCCTTTTAAGGTTTAACCAAATTCTGACTTTTAAGAATTATTGGTGTGGACTAATTGAACATATTGGGACTTACGGAAGCTCGGTAGGGGTGTATTTGAGGCCTGGGAAAATATTAGTTTGGTTTAGGATTAAATGATAAAATTATAAGTGTCCGACGAGAGTGTTACGGTCGAAAATTATGGAAACTTGAATTTGATTCAGATAAATAATAACTTAAGGTTACGGGCAGTAGTTGTAGGACTTTAATTTACTGAAATAACCTTAGGGACAAGTGGGAGGCTTAGTTAATTTTTAGGGATATGTTTAAGTACTCGGATTTATATGATGAGAGTTGTCACGCTAAACATATTACATAGAATAACCGGGATAAAACTATATTACATATGAGACTTGTAATATAGGATATGAGTATACATATATTGATCTGATGATTATTTAGGTTCTGTGATTACCTAATATTTGGATTATTATGTGTACGACATACCTACAATACTTGCTATCACAGGAGGTTGTAGGAAGAGGACAATCTTATCTTGTGTGTCTTTGGGGGGATTTAGATTTAGTACCTCCAGAACATAGGACTATGAAGACTTATTCGTGAGTTGATAAGTCAGTGGACTATGGGAGCGTAGGTATGTGCGTGACCCATGGGTATGTGAACTATGTTTGCCTCCAATCTGTGTGATTTGTATTGATACAATTCATGAGTGATTCGGAGTTCGTGATCCTTATGTACGTGATGTACCGGGATTTGATAACAAAGTATGCATGCATCGCAGCTCGGCCTAGGGGTGACATATATGTATATATGTACTGAGAGTGATATAAATATATTCTTGTGATTATTCTTTATTTTTTAGTAGATGAGAATGGCTAAGATATTTAAATGACTTAAAGATGTGGGAGCTTAATTAATACATGGGATGATTGATTCAATGAATCAGTATTTGAGATATAATTATGTCTTAATTGGGTATTACAGGTAGGCATTGTGAAGAAGTTTCGTACAGATAGATTTAATACAGACTAGTTAGATAGTAGCATAACGAGGATGGGGTAAGGAGATGCGTTAGGTATGCACAATAGTTAACGGGTGAGAATATCAAGGGAGAGCATGTGACTAACATGTATATAATATTTACTGTTTAATTCAATTAAACACTTGCAGTTTTTAAAAATATTTTCACCTCGGGCTCTTTTCTATTTTCTTCCAAATCTATTTTTGTTTGGTAAAAACCTTTTAGGTGCCCAGTCACAGGGACACCAAGCATAGGAGTTCCATTTTTTTGTCGTAATGTAGCTGCTGTGAAAGTTACAGGATCATAGTATTAGACGCCTTCACATCTATCTTTGCTTCCTTTAGAGTCATTCATATCAGTTAGGGCATGTTGCCCATTCTTATCTTGAGATATAAGTTTCAGACTTTCATTTATATTAGATGTTGGTTTTATTTATTTAGACTGGTATTGGGATTATTATTGGAGTGTTTTCTCGAGACTCAGTTTATTTCATTACATTGGTTATTCATATAACGATGTTTATGTGTGCGTTGAATGATTGGTTATTCACAATTTGGTTGTAAATTAATTTAATTAATAAAATTGGCATCTCATTCTTTTTTAAATATTAGGTGGCTAGTAATTAATTAAATGTTTTTTGATAGTGATGCTAGAGTGAACCAACTTGATACTTGGTATTAATTTAATAAAGGAATAGCTACCCGATATTTAAGTAGACAGGGTGTCTCATGTTTATTGGGCCATTCGGTTCCAATGTTGTTCGATGTTTTTAGTAGAAGTTTTTGCTGTTGGTTAATTATTCAGATTTTGAATCAATTCATATTTTGGAGATTGGATTTATTTGGAGTTTTACCATGTGATAAAATTCTTTTATCGCATTTTTCGTCATTATCATTTGGGATTAATATTTATATATCTCGTGGATTAATTTGTATTGTCTCATATCTTTCACATGCTAAGAATGGTATTTATTTATTGACACCCGACGTAGTTCAGCGGCGGTGGCTAGCCACCCCGATGTTCGGATTGCGCAGGGTGTTACAAATGGTATCAGAGCATGGTCTTAGGTCTCGTATCTTGTGAGCCCGTTTAGCTTCTATGTTACCGGTCTTTGATTCTCTTTGTTGATTCGTACTCTATAAGGTAGTGGGTCTAGCATGCGTGTTAGCGGTGTTTTTAGAGATAGGACGTCGATGTCAAGTACGTTGCAAACATTGAGGTTAAAAATAACAATCTTGATGAGAGGAGATCTGAAAGTGATTTTTTGAAATGGAAGTTATTTTGGAGATTGTTAGTGCAGATGTTAATTATTGTAAGTATCAATTTTGGTGATGTGAAGAAATTTGAGGACTTTAGTGTTTGGATGACTTTTGGAGATAAAATCAAGTGGTGATTCACGAGAGAGTGCGGTACGCTGTTATTTTCATAGTTATGCATAAATGTATCGATGATATATATATATATATATATATATATATATATATATATATATATATATATATATATATATATATATATATATATATATATATATATATATATATATATTGTATTTTCGACCATGGGATTTTGTACGGGTAGGATTGGGTGTGTGGGCGCTCAATCGTGGTATTTATGGGTAGGCATATGTGAGTTTATTTTTATTTTGCGCATTTATGCTTCGTTGAATTTCGAGGGCGATATTCATGTGCTAGTGTGGAAGTATGTAACACTCCGTAATTTTCATTTGGTAATAATTTAAATTAATTCGAAAAACCAATTGGGAATCTATTTAATTTTGGTATGTGAAAATGTTGGTTTTCATAATTAAAAATAAGGTTTTAAGTGGAATTTAAATCGGGATTAAAATTTGGAAATTATATCCCTTTGTATAAAAATCGGGGGAGGATCCGACCTAAGGAGGATAAAAATAAAAAAAAATTAAAAATCTGACCGCCGGATCAAGATGAATTTTTCACATTAGCTCTGTCTCGCCGCCCGCTACAACAAACTTAAATTTTAGCCAATTGTGATTGTCCGAGCATCCGTAATAAATTTTTGAGTGTTTGTATTTGATTAGGACTCAAACACTTTTTGGTATATATACATAAAGTGACGGGCTTCGTACTTTTAAAACACATTTTAGCCTTATCAAAAATCAGTAGCCTCCTATATTTTCACCATCTTCCATCTACAACCTCCTAAACCCATTTTAAACAAACATCAGCTCAATATTTGTCAAGATTAACCGGATTTTCTCAAGACACATCAAGAACGAATAATTTTTTTGAGAGGAATATATATTCAAGATTAGATTTCTAAATCGAATTTTATTCAGGCATGAATACTTTATTCCTTTCCTTTAGTATTATGCATTTTAAGTGTCGTATAAACACTTAAATATGTATTTTTTTATCAAATCAATTAGTAACTTAATTAGAGAAAGTGGAAACTTAATTATGGGACTATTTTTGTGAAAATTTCAATATGACTTAATCTTTGAAACCCTTGGGTTCGTAGTTTAGATTATTGGCTTTTATGGTTTTGGGTGTAGGTTCCCATGTAGATTTTTATGGGGGTTACTTATATGGTTAATGGGACGTGTTACACTTACAAAAAGTATATGATTTTAAAAAGAAAACTGTTATGTCATACTGAAAATTACTGCATAATAACTAATTTAACATTTTTGAATTGGATTAATTGTGTAGAAATCAACGAGGGTGTTATTAATTGATTTAAATGTAATCGGGACCTTTATTATTAAATTACTATGTTATGCTTATGAATTGTGTTTGGTGTGAATTGTTTTAGTCACTTTTTCCGTTGTGGGGACGAGGGGCTTTTGGATAGTATATTGCTCAACCCTCTTTTATGATGATTACTAGGTATGTGACTAGTGGGTAGGACTTGGTTAAAATTTATGCTTGCTAGGTATGAGACCAGTTAGTGTAAATTTGTGGGAATTTTATATTTTGGGGTGGGGAGAATGATTACATTATATCGTCATTTCATTCGCCTACACATGAGACTAGGATGTGTTTTATATTGGTGATTCATCATATATGTAGTATAGGGCGTATGAGTACTTGGGGACCCTTAGGTATGAGACTGAGGGGTATTTTGAGGATCTCACATCGATTAAAAGTGTGGGTAGTTTTAGGATTGTGAAATTGAGAAGATGAGAATTAATGCATAAGATAATAACGGGTAATTAAATATGGGCAAAAAATAACGAGGGCCGACAGTTTAATCAGGGCAGACGATGTTTTATGTCATGTCATGCATGGAACCTTGTCAAATTAAGGGATTGATTGTTTAAACGGACCACCGGTTGTTTTGACAACGGGAAGTGTTAAATTTTGGTGGGACCTAAGATAATAAAATGGGCATTAATATATATTAGCGACATAATCAGGTAGGGTCGATAGTTTAAATGGGTCAGTCAGTGTTTTATGTCGTCTCATGTCTGGAACCTTATGTAATACCCCGTATTTTAATGGTTTTTAAATTGGGAATTTATTAAATTTAATTGAGATAAATTAGTCTAATATTAATCCAAAAATTTATTTTGAATATTTACTAGTTAGACGAGAGTTACTAATTATGGGAAATTTGTTAAATATTACTTAACGAGTAAAGTAATAAATAGAATTGAATATATAAAAATTATTGCGAGTGAATAATACGAAAATTATGGAATTAAGTCGGGATGCGTATGTGTCGTGTCGGGACTAAATTATTATAATAAAAAGTGAATAAATTATAAGTCACACGCATGGTCATTTCGAGTGCGGCAACGTGTCCGGAAGGGTCGAGATGGTCAGAAAAGTGTACCCAGGGGTTTAGTTTGGGTCCCAAGGCAAATTTAGGCCTAACCAACATCCCGGAAGGGCAGTTTAGTCATTCTCCATTTTAGGCATTAGAAAATGATGAAATTTGGGAATTTATATCCGATGTTAGGAGAGACTTATAGGTTTAAGATTCTTAGAATCTTATAACGACAATAAGAGGAAGAAAGGACAAAACTTTCCAAGAATTCAAAGCGAAAAAACTAACCAATTTACACATTTATCACCACCAAAGTGTAGATCGGAGCGAGGGGATCAAGTCTATACCAGTCTATTTCGTGGAATCAAACCTAGAATCTTAAGGAAAGTATCTATCTTTCTGATTTCTAGTTAATATTGCACCCATGTTAGATTAGGGTTGGTAAGTGCAGGTTTTATTGAAGAATTATATGATTTAGGACATCTTAATCGCATGTTTTAGGAGGAATGCATGTAGTCTGGAACTCTTGACATATATAGAGGATCACCCATGAAGTTGTAATGATTTAATAAAAATAAATCTTGCGAAAAAGATTAAGAATATTATAGTTTATAATAAAACTAGGGTTCTTGATAATTGTACTGAATTTTTCCCTTTAAATCCATGCCTTTAATTAATTCATACATGTTTTACATAAGAAATCATATAGATAGGTTGACATAACTCTTGGTTTAATTGTTTGGGATTTTGGGATGAATTAAGCATGATTTAGAGGTTGAAAGGTGATGAAACCCGTAGGTTGGAATATCAGAATGTGGACAAGAACTGCTTGATCAATCGATCGACTCAAGAATGCCGATCGATCGATAGACCCCTCCTGGAAATTGAACATTTTTTCCCTTTTTAATTAATTCGGTTAAAATACGTAGGAGCCCTTGGATATCATTTAAAGATCATAATGGTCCATGAAGAGGACTAGTAGGGTGTATGTAGGTTCCGGTGAATGTAATTTTATACAAGATAAAATCGTGGGATAACGGGGGTATGACATTTATTAGAAATCATGTGTACATTAAGTAAGGTATTGTGGAATTAAAGAAATACTTATACCAACATGGGAGTGAGGGTATACCTACTGAATTTACCTTTAAGAAGATAAAACACTTCGAGGGAAGAGAAGTAATGATTAAGTGGTTATAATTAAGAATAAGAAGATATGAGTTCTTTATGCGTAAGAATTGGGTAAATTTTACTACGTACGGTTAAAATATTTTTATAGGTCACGAGCGAACCTAATTGGAATAAGTAATTATATATATAACCGAGTGCATGTGTATCTATAATGTTGTATTTGTGTATAATCATAACCGCGCTACTTGCTATCACAAAGGTTACCGTGCCAGGACAGTCTTGTCTCGATGGGACCTTTATGGGGGATATTGACTCGTACCCTAGAATATAGAAATGCTTAGTACATGCTATCGGTGGGACCTTTATGAGGGATATTAACTCATACCCGCCCATTTTAAATCCTTGTTAAACCAGTTTCAACTGTTTTACACTCGAGCTTTGACCCGTTTCCTATTATTTTTCCTTCTCTTATATATATTACAGGTGCCCACCCACAGGGGCGTCAGCTGTAGATTCATTTCACTGGACGTGCTGCAGCTTGTGTGGGAGTTGCAGGTCATTGTAGTAGACACTTCCTCTTTTGGCTTCTCAGGTTTCTATCTTGTTCCTTTGGTTAGGGCATGTGTCGCCCATTTCTAGACTCTTGTTTAGTCTTGAAAGGGATTTCATACACTTCTTTTATTTCCGTATTCTGTTTTCATTTGGGATTATTTTATCTATCACGTTGTCAATGGTTGTAGTTATTTACTTGGATTTGGGTAATCTAGTTGGCATGCTTTATTACATGATTGGAATCATTATCATTTTTATTATTCAAAAATCAGTTTATGCTTAAAAGGTTTTTACAACGAAATTTAATAAATTAAATCCTTTAAATTGTTTTGACACTTAGCTTAATTATTTAGGGAATATTAACACGAAAAAAAATATTTTCGACAGTGATGCTAAGAATGAACCACACCATTCACCTTGATTTTTAATTTAATAAAGGACTCATCACCCAGTATTTAATTAGGTCGGGTATTACAGGTGGTATTAAAGCATCAGGTTCTAGTGTCCTTTAGGATGTGTACGGCTTATTGCGCTTTCAGCTTAGCGTCCTTGATATAGAGCCCTATTTTTAGGACTGTTGCATTATTGTTTATACGATTTACGTATTCAACTATTTGAGACAAATAATAAAATTGAATACTAATAAAATTCCTTCTCATTTCACATGCCTCTGAGATGAGCACTCCGAGACAAGAATGCCCAGCCCAAGGAGCCAACAACTTCGGCTCAGGGAATGTTGAACGCAACTGAAGTAGCCTCCATAGTTACTCAAGCGGTGAATGAACATTAGCAGAGGTACAATAGGCTCCACCCTAGGTTTAGGCAGTAGCGCCAGTGCCAGCATAGCTTCCCACGGCATGGGAGAGGGTCAGGGATGCCTTTCAGAAGGCCTATCCCCCGGAGTTCTCGAGTGGTTCCGATATTGTCATCGCCAGCCAATAGAAGAAGGACATTCAGAGACATTTGTGTATGTATGAGTGTACTAACATGAAGAGGTAGTTACTGGCATCCTTCAAGATAGTGATGGACACTTTTCAGTGGTGGGAGTCCACCACCACCTTAGAGGACAGGGACACCATGTCGATTCAGTCATTTTGGGTGCGGTTTGACAACAAATATTTCCCATACACCGTGCAGACTGAGATGAGGCAGATATTACTGAATCTTAAGCAAGAGAGTATAACAGTTGCATACTATGGGGATGAGTTCATGAAACTTCTCACTATAGTGTTGGATGAGGCACCCACCGAGGAAAAGAACATTTTACTGTTTTTGGACAAATTAGCCTGGAGGATTCGTCAGCACCTCATAGGTAATATATCATTGGGTACTTTCACAGATGTACTCAACGCCACTGTATTGCATTTCCAGGTACACCGCTTCCATCAGCTTGGAAGTAAACTAGTAGGGGAGTCCATCCAGCAAGGCCGAACAGGGGCGACAGTAGTGGTGGGGCACCAGCAGCCCAAGGGCAGACTCGTCACGGTGAGCAGAGTTCCCATCAGCGGGATGCTGCCAAGTGATTTTGATCCAGAGATTCCAGGAAGGGATTTGGGGGTTATAGATAGGGCCAGCAGGGCTAGTCCAGTCATCATGGCCAACCACGCCAACATCATCAGCAACAGGGCTAACAACATTTTTAGCAGGGTTAGTGGCGGGGTGGTAACGGCCATCAGGGTCGGGGATAGTAGGGACAGAGGGGAAGGAACTTTAGGTGTGGGTGATTTGGATGATGTAAGAATAGGAATAGGTTCTAGGATTGCCCAGATGGGGATAGGGCTCCACAGCAGCAGGGTGCCTGTCAGCGGATATAGAGACCACTTTTTCCAGTCGCCCTCCTAGCACCACCTCCGATGTCAGTCCTCATAGCCATCCTAGAAGCCCCTGTCTAATAGGGGTAATTATAGTATGGAAGTGTCTATAACATCCACCAGCTAGCAGCATCGCAGGCACCACCCATGATAGAGGGTACATTTCGTATTCATGGCACTATGGGGCATGTTTTATTTGATACTGGGGCATCACACTATTTTATAACTACTAGCTTCGCACGGGCCACGGGGTTATTAGACTCGACAGGGAGTACTGTGACATGCATAGATTCACCACTGGGAAATGGGTCCTTGATTTTCTTTATATGCCGGGGAGTAGGTATAGAGATGAGTAGCTTTATTTTACCTGCGGACATGCTTATTTTAGATATGCATGAGCATGATGCCATTATTGGCATGGATTGGCTCGCTACGTATAGAGCCATGATAGATTATTTTGGTAGGAGTATTATCTTTGCCATTCCTAGTCAGGAGATGTTTTTAGTTGCGATGCCTCGACGAGAGGCAGGATCGTCCACCCATTTGTATTACATAGAGGAGGAGACCTCTAAGGAGATTGTGATTCCCTTGGATTTGATTCCAGTTGTTTGTGAGTTTTTGAATGTATTCCAGTAGATATCGGCCCTACCTCCCAGTAGAGAGATAGATTTTATCATAGACTTGATGCTGGGCACTCGATCGATAGCACGTGCTCTGTACTGTATTGCTCCAGCAGAAATGAGAGAGTTACGGGATTAAATAGAGTAGCTGTTAGGTCAGGGCTTCATTCATAGGAGTACCTCACCTTGGGGTGCTCTGGTGTTGTTTGTGAAATGGAGAGATGGTTTGTTGAGATTGTGCGTAGACTATTGAGAGTTGAACATGGTCACGATATGGAATAAGTATACGTTGCCTCGAATCGATGATCTATTCGACCAGATAAGGGTAGTTGCCTTCTTTTAGGAGATAGATTTGAGATCGGGATACCATCAGCTACAGATTGGGGATCTGGATGTGTCAAAGACGGTTTTCTTAACGAGATATGGGTCCTATGATTTCAGAGTTATGTCGTTTGGGCTGACAAATGCTCCAGCCGTATTCATGGACCTTATGAACTGAGTGTTCAGAGAGTTCTTCCATCAGTTTGTCATCGTCTTCATAGATGACATCCTAATTTATTCACAGACTGAGGAGGAGCATGCCAAGAATTTGAGATAGGTTCTTCAGAATCTACGAGAGCATCAGCTATATGCTAAGTATGAGAAATGCGAATTCTGGTTATGGGAGGTATAGTTTTTGGGGAAGGTTGTGTCAGAATTGGGGATATCAGTTGACCCAAGCAAAGTGTCGGTAGTGAGGGAGTGGGGATAACCCACGACACCGATAGAGGTGCGTAGCTTCTTAGGGTTAGCCGGTTACTACAGACAGTTCAATCAAGGATTTTTCAAAAATAGTGGGTTCGTTGACGAATCTAACTTGCAAGAGAGTACCATATGTATGGGATGACGCTTGTCAATTAGCTTTTAACTAGATAAAGGATAAGATGACTTCGGCACCAGTTCTTGCTTTACCCATGCCGGGAGTGGAGTACCTAGTGTATACTGACGCCTCTATACCGGAACTAGGTGGTGTACTTTAGCAGGAGGAGCAGGCTATAACTTATGCCTCCCATAAGCTTAAGCCACATGAAAGAAATTAACCCACCCACAGCCCGGAACTAGCTGCGGTCGTGTTTGCATTACGGATTTGGAGGCATTACTTGTTAGGGAAGAATTTTGGCTTCTTCACAGATCACAAGTTATTGCAATACTTGTTCACTCAACGGGAGTTGAACATGCATCAGCGCAGGTGGCTAGAGTTTGTGAAAGACTACTAGTTCGTGATACAGTACCATTTGGGGAAAGCTAACATGATTGCTCATGTGTTAAGCCGTAGACTGGTAGGTGAGGTAGCTTAAGTATGGAAAGCAAAGTTGAAAGAGTTGGGACACCAGGACGCGATAGCCCATTCTTTTATATCCGTTATGACATTCACACCAGTGATTGTTACGAGGGTGATCGAGGCGCATGCAGCGGTACATTTTGTCAGGACCAGATTATACGTCTCTTAGCTGAGGGTGATGAGTCCTACTCAGTGGTTTATGATGGGGGTCTGAGGTTTAATGGGAGATTAGAGGTCCCGAAGGGAGATTATTTACGTCATGCAATGATGACATAGTCGTACGGGTCTAGATTTATGGTACATCCCAGAGGGGATAAGATGTACTAGGATTTAAGGCGATAGTACTGGTGGAGTGGCATGAAGAAGGACATTGAGAAGTTCATGTCCAAGTGTTCTACCTGTCAAATGGTAAAGGTGGACCACCAGAGACCTCCAGGGTTAATTCATCCATTGGAGATACCCACGTGGAAATGGGAGAGCATTTCCATGGACTTCATTACTGGGCTGCCTACATAGTAATGGGGTCACGATTCCATATGGGTAATAGTGGACCGATTGACTAAGGTAGCTCACTTCCTGCCAGTATGTACAAACTACACTATAGGTTAGTATGGATAGTTATTTATTACTAAGGTATTGAGATTGCATGGGGTGCCCTTAGATATTGTGTATGCTAGAGACAAGATTTTCGTGCCACGCTTCTGGGAGAGCGTTCAGGAGGCTATGGGTATAGAGTTCAGATTGAGTTCTTCTTATCACACACGGGCAGATGGACACACAGAGCGTACCAATCAGATTCTGGAGGATATGCTATGCATGTACCCTTGATTTTGGAGGAGGTTGGGAGCCGTACCTTCCATTGGTGGAGTTTGCTTATAATAAATCATATCAGTTCACGATCGGCATGGCCCCATTTAAGGCATTGTATAGTAGACCTTGTCGTTCTCCCACTAGTTGGCTAGAGGTAGGGGACAATAAGTTTCTCGTACCAGAGGTAATTCAGGAGACGTTAGGTAAGATAGAGTTAATCAGGAGTCGCATTCGGGTAGCCCATGAGGGGCAGAAAAGCTATGCCGATGCAAAACAGTTCTTTCAAGAGTTTAGCGCAGGGGACAAAGTATTATTGCATGTGTCTCCTATGAAGGGACTAATGATATTTGGGAAGTAGGGGAAGTTGGCTCCAAGGTACGTAGGGTCATTACCCATTATTGAGAGGATAGGGCCAGGGGCATACAGATTGGGGTTTCCAGAGAACTTGCACCATATTCACGATGTATTCCACATCTTGTCGTTAAGACGATATCTTCGGGATGATATGGCCCACAATCACATCGTGATAGAGGATATTTATTTACAGCTCTATATTTCATATGAGGAGAGACTAGTGGCTATCCTAGACCATAGCGAGAGGAGATTGAGGTCGAAGGTAGTTCCACTTGTACAGGTCCAGTGGGAGCACCATAACGTGGAAGAGTCCACTTGGGAGTGCGAGGCAGATATGCGCGAAAAATACCTAGATTTATTTTCACTAGGTAGGCCTTATTTTCCGAATTTCGGGATGAAATTCCATTATTAAGGGGGAAGTATGTAATACCCCGTATTTTTATGGCATTTAAATTAGGGATTTATTAAATTTAATTGAGATAAATTAATTTAATATTAATTCAAAAATTTATTTTAAATATTTACTAGTGTGATGAGAGTTAGTAATTATTGAAAATTTTCGGAATATTAATTAACGAGTAAAGTAATATATTGAATTGAATTTATTAAAATTGTCGCGAATGAATAATACGACAATTATGGAAATTAAGTCAGAACGCGAATGTGTCGTGTCGAGACTAAATTATTATAATAAAAAGTGAATAAATTATAAGTTGTCCGTATGGTCATTTCGAGTCCGTTAACGTGTCCGAAAGGGTCGATATAGTCAGAAAAGTTTACCCGTGGGTTTAGTTTGAGTCCCGGGGTGATTTTATGCCTAACCGGCATCCCGTGAGGGAAATTTAGTCATTCTCTATTTTAGGCCTTAGTAAATGACGAAAATTTGGAATTTATATCAGATGTTAGGAGAGACTTCTAGGGTTAACATTCTCAAAAGTTTATAATGGTAGTAAGAGGAAGAAAGGAAAAAGCTTTCTAAGAATTCAAGGCTAAGAACTAACCAATTTACACCTTCACCACCACCAAAGTGTAGATCAGAGTGAGAGGATCAAGTCTATAATAGTGTATTTCGTGGAATCAGACCTACAATCTTAAGGCAAGTATCTATCTTGTTGATTTCTAGTTAATATTTCACCCATGTTAGATTAGGGTTGGTAAATACATGTTTTATTGAAGAGTTATATGATTTAGGAGATTTTAATCTCATGTTTTAGGAGGAATGCATGTAGTCTGGAACCCTTGACATATGTAGAGGATCACCCATGAATTTGTAATGATTTAATAAAAAATAATCTAGCAAAAAGATTAAGAATATTGGAGCTTATGATAAAACTAGGGTTCTTGATATTTCTACTGAATTTTTCCCTTTAAATCCATGCCTTTGATGAATTCGTATATGTTTTACGTAAGAAATCATGTAAATAGGTTGACATAACTCTTGGTTTAATTGTTTGGGAGTTTGGGATGAATTAAGCATGATTTAGAGGTTGAAATGTGATGAAACCCATAGGTGGGAATAGTAGAATCTAGGCAAGAACTGCTTGATTGACCAATTGACTGATCGATCGATCGACCCCCTTTCATCGATCGATCGACCCCTCCTAGAAATTGAACATTTTTTACCTTTTTAACTAATTCGGTTAAAATATGTAGGAGCCCTTGGATATCATTTATAAAACACAATGGGCCATGAAGAGGACCAATAGGGTCTAAGTAGGTTCCGATGAATGTAATTTTTTACGAGATAAAATCGTGGGATAATGGGGGTATGGCATTTATTAAAAATCGTGCATACGTTAAGTAAGGTATTGAGGGATTCAAGTAAGACTTAGACCAGCATGGGAGTGAGGGTATACCTATTGAATTTACCTTTAGGAAGAGAAAACACTTATAGGGATGAGAAGTAATTATGAAATGGTTATAATTGAGAATAAAAAGAGATGAGTTCTTTAGAATTGGGCAAATTGTACTACGCACAGTTAAAATATTATTATAGGTCACAAGCGAACCTAATTGAAATATGTAATTATATATATAATCGAGTGTATGTGTATATATAATGTTGTATCTGTGTATAATCATACTTGCGATACTTGCTGTCACGGAGGTTACTGAGCCAGGATAGTCTTATCTCGATGGGACCTTTATGGGGGGATATTGACTCGTACCTTAGAACATAGGAATTCTTGGTATAGGCTCTCTGAGAATGATAGTCAGACAGTCCTAAGAGACATGAGGATATGTGCTGACCTCTTAGTGACTTGGAACTATGGGTCGCCTCCATTTTGTGTGTAATGTGTTAACAGATTTCGAGAGTGATTCCGAACTAGTATTTCCCTTGTATGAGGTATACTAGAACTTAATAGCAGAGTATGCCAGAAACATATATTTTTTTTGGGGTGGCGATTAGGGGTGGAGATTAGTATATATATTGTATGAGTGATTAATATATTTACTTATAACTGAGATTCTTATATTGTGCGTATAAGAAGATAAGTAATTGAATAAATGCTCATAATCATACCAAGTGTTTAAAACCTCACATCAGTATTGAGAAATACATAGTTGACTTAAATTAGCTTTAAGAAGATGTTATCTTAGTTTAATCATAGACTTATAATCTTGCGAATCCGAACTTATGGGAGAACAATAGAGTTAGACTTATGAGTTATTTTAGTAGTACGATAGGCATGCACACTAGATGAGAGGTGAGAATTCTTAAGAGAGTGTCGTGTACTAACATGGTTTTCATATTAGCTAGTAAGCATTTTAAATCCTTGCTAAACCATATTAAACTGTTTTACATTCGGGCTCTGACCTATTTCCTGTCATTTTTCCTTCTCTTGTATATATATATATATATATATATATATATTACAGGTGCCCATCCACAGGGGCGACATGTGTAGATTCAATTGATTGGACGTGCTGCAGCTTGTGTTGGTGTTGCAGGTCATTGCAGTAGACACTTCCTCTTTTAACTTCTCATATTTTTATCTAGTTCCTATAGTTAGGGCATGTGTCGCCCATTTTCAGACTCTTGTTTAGTCTTGATAGGGATTTCATACAGTTATATTGTTTCAGTATTCTGTTTTTATTTGGGATTGTTTTGTCTATCACATTGTCAGTGGTTGTGGTTATTTTTTTGGATTTGAGTAATCTAGTTGGCATGTTTCATTGGATGATTAGTATCTTTATCATTTGTATTATTCATAAATCAGTTTATGCTTAAAAGGTTTTTAC
This sequence comes from Sambucus nigra, assembly GCA_949130495.1. Lineage (NCBI taxonomy): Eukaryota > Viridiplantae > Streptophyta > Magnoliopsida > Dipsacales > Adoxaceae > Sambucus > Sambucus nigra. Next base: position 305,465,712 of record OX422220.1, read on the forward strand.
AAAGGATTTAATAAATTAAATCCTTTAAATTATTTTGACACTTAGCTTAATTATTTAGGGTGATTAAAATGGAAAAAATTGTTTTCGACACTGATGCTAAGAATGAATCACACTGTTCACCTTTATTTTTAATTTAATAAAGGACTCATCACCCGATATTTAATTAGGCAGGGTGGTACACTCGTGATGTAGTAGGGTTCGACAGTTAAACGGATCAACTGGCGTTTTGACGAGGGGATGTGTATTTTAGTGGAGGAATCACCCGTGGCTGGAAGACCGCTATAATTAAAACAATAATAAATTGAGGAGAGTGACAAATTGTGTTAATTTAATTAAATTATCAACATGGGGATTAGTTATTTAAAATCATATTGGTATGCTTTGTGAATAATAATTATAAAGTATAGTTAGTTTTGTGCTATCGCGCTTAATTATATTCGTTTAATTAAAATATTCTATTGTGATATTTATTGCGTATAATTCTATTGTATGGGTTCATGAGCCCTATTTGAGGGGACTAGTGTGTATTCAAGATTGGGGCTCTGACATCATGCATTGACTAACATTTTCAGGTATTAGTGATGGAGTAGCTGCATAGGTTTTATCGATATTGCTTGGAAGTGCAACTGGAGATGCTTTATTTACTGTTTTATTTATATTAGATTTTCCTTTCCATCGTATTTCTTTATGAGACTTCATTTGAGTTTATTAGGTCATTCGGTTCCAACGTTAATTGAGGATTTTAGTCGAAGTGTTTACTAAACCCAACACTACCACTCGCAACCCATTTTCAGCCCTAAACCCGACACCATTCATAGCCCATTTCCAACCCATACAAATGCCATCTTCCTAGAACATGACCCAATTAGATCTATCTACCCAGATTGTGCCTAGTAAAGCACCCATCACACCTCTATATTCACCCAAACCGCTCAAGTTTTTCCCGTATTTTATTCTTCACCTTACCTACTTCACTGACCAAGCTCTTTCACTCCTCACAAGGGCTTGTATTGTCATTCATACCCATTCCGAAGGGAAAAATATGGAGTTATCCGTAGTACTAAACAAACTTCTGGATTTTGGGCTGAAACTTCCCTCTGAAATCACTATCGACTGTTAGAAGTTCGGCATCCTGTTCATGGAAGCCCAGAAGTGGTATCGAGAGTCAAATAATTGGGTGGTACCTGATGATACTAGTTATTTTACCACCAAGTAACTATGATATGAGCGTAATACAGTAAGGTTTTAAGTGTGCATCAATGGTGAGAATTCAATAATAAAAATGTAGAAGGAGGTGAGGCAAAGAAGAGAGAAACATTATATATGTGGTTTAGCCTATCTATGCCTACTCCACGGTGTGTGTGAGAATGAATTTTACTAGGAAATGGCTCTAATGGCCTTTAGATATAGGTCACTCAACTTTCTCTCACTACACTGCAATTTTAGTAGGGTTTTGAATTTAGGTCCTTCTCAAGGTAGAAGAAGGCGAGTAATTATATTGTTAGGGTGGTGGAGTGTGCACCCCATGCACGCATCAGGCATGTGTAGTATGCGGTATCCAATAATGAGCAGCCACTTGTCCTTATAACGAGTAGATTATGATGACAAAATATCCCTCACACGTGAGAGAGATGCTATTATAATGGTTTTATCCATATGGGGATCATAGCCCACATGCACTCTCCCACGTGTTCTCCATTCCACTCGCTCTTCCAGGTTTCAAATGTATCCTTCTATAGGGGTGTCGCCTTGGATGAGTACATCACCTCTAATGAAGCGGTTGTATAAGGGAAGATGAAATAGTGGTCTCGACTGATGATGGTATCTAGCTGAGATGAGTCTGATGCGCGTCTTTATCCTTGATAAGTCTTAGCCTATAGGAGTACCAGATGAGATCAATCATATGTGCCATGGGTTGAAGAAAGGTCTCGTCCCACTGATATGATGAGACCAATATCGTAGATGTTAGATCCCTTGTATGAATTATGCTCTGTAGTGTCGGCTTGATCCTCAAGGAGAGATGAGGATACACTTGAGCATATCACCCGTAGACATTAGTTTTCTTTGCAGATAAGAGACTGAGGGGTAAAAATGTTATATCTCAATCGAAGATAAGTCGTCTCTGATTTGTCAGTTGTAGATTGATTGATGGGTGTGAGGGAGTGAAACTTGTCATCAAATCTTGTAAGTATTACCTAAGAAGTGGCGGTAGCGTGTGCAATTTGATAATTGTGCCTTAATGATGGGCGCTTTGGAAGTTGAACCCCATCATCATTAGGGTTTAAAATGATTTCAAACCACTCCATTCTCTTTCTTTATTCGCGCACAAGCATTCTCTCTCTTTCTAAAACCATAATTTTTTGGAGCTTCTTTCTCTCTCTATTACTCAAGAATTTTTCGACCATATTTAGGTTTCCTCTTGGTGTTTTTGATTGATAACACTCATGCAAGTACTCCATTTTCCCCTTATTATCAGTTTTTCCATGGCTTTTGTCTTATTTCAAGAAATACTATTTTTCTAGCAACTATAAAAAAAAATCAGCGAGTTTCTTTGCCAACTTTAGGGCTGACATGGTTATTTTAGGGTTTGGGTGTAAGGTTGGGGTGATTGTACTCATTTTCTGATTTGTTCTTCCCATTGTGAAGTTTTCGGTTTAACTCCGATCTTCTTTTTGGCTTAATTTCTTTGCAGTATTCTTAAGTCTAATCCTTAAAAATGATTTATCTTCCCTTTTTTATCCTTTGGTCAATATAGTCAAAGCCTTAAGTTCTTTGCCCTTTTGGATATTTTAAAATCTTTAAGTTAAAACTTATCCTCTACATGTTAAGGAAACTGTATTATCTAATCGACCAATATCCAAACCTTATAGAGAGACTCTTTAGTTATATACCTCAACACGAGGCCGAAGCTGAGGCTAAACGCAAGGAAGAGGCATTTCCTTTGCGTCCAATATTCCCAATTACCCTTTCTATCATCCATCATTCCATAGTTGAGATATAAGATGAGCCTCCAACATCTCGTCCTCCTACATTTGAGATACGAGAGGATATTTCTACGACTTATCCTCCATCGGTTGTCATAAGTGGAGATGCAATAAGTGTAAGCTCATCGGTGAGTGATGATACTATTAACATCTCTTCCCTAGAGTATTATAGTCCTTAATCATCTAGGGTCTCGACTGAAGCTACCTCTTTTTCTCATTCCATGAGAGTTCCTTCCTCTCGTGCTATCGAGACGAGATCCACAAACTCCGCTGAGGTAGAGTTACTTTCTGATGACTCTCGTACGACCGAAAGTGTAAGCTCTCGATCTGACAAGGCAGACCTTCCTTCTAATGACTGAGTCACTGGGGAGAAGAGAGTTACCCTTTCAGATCCCCTAATTCAAATAGCTGCCCCTGGATCAGTCATGATCGAGGGGGAATTTCAGAACAGATTTCCAAGTGGGGTACCACCATCCAATGTCGTCAACTTAAGAGATAAGGCTGAGGAACCATTGTATACCAATTATGCTCAAACATTTTAGATCTCCATTAGTTATTTTGAACTCTTATATTAAAGGCACATGTACGGAATAAACTTTGATATCACGATGAGAGTTCTCGACGAGTCTGAGAGACCTTTTAGCGGCCGCTAGGTGAGGTTGCAGTGTTTGAGCAGATGTTCAAACTCGGCTTTCATCTTCTTGTACATCCTTTCATATGTGTCATCCTTGCTAATTTAGACTTAGATTCTTCTCATCCTTCTACGAATGCTAGGAGAATTTACCTCTGCTTTATTCTAGTCTAAAAGTTTTGTCATGGCATCGAGCTTCGAGTTAGTGTGTTAAAGGCATGTTACAATGTCTCTTGCATAAGAGCTCAGTCTGGATACTTCCACTTTGTGGCCAGGAAGTTGATAAAGAAATTTATCTTCATAAACCAAACATCGCTTGATGTATGTCTTCTCATGCGGTTGGAGTTGTCATCTTCGTCATCGCACCAGTGGGTCTAGGTATAAAATTCTGGCTGAAGACATCTAGTTGCTCCTGTATTTTATCTTGATTGGCTGCCAATAATTGCAGTGCTATTGTGACATCCGACATCTCAGATTGTGGTGATTCTTGATTGGAACTAGGACCTCCTCCTAATCGAAAGTCTGATGCCATTGAATTTCGATGACCATAAAGATCAAGAGATGTACTGGAAGAGAGCTGGATGAACAGTAAGAAACCTCGAACTCAAACTGGAACTCTTTTAATGGTGGTTCAAGCCCAGCCAAGTGTGAGGATGAACTACCACCAGAAAATAAAGTGTGGAGTAGCTAAAAATGAGAGGAAGAAGGTGATAATATCACTTCTCATAGATGGTTCCAACTGATGATACAAGTTATTGTACCACCAAGTAACTATCATATGATCTCAATCCAGTAAGGTTTAAAGTGTGCATCAATGGTGAGAATTCAATAATAAAAATGGAGAAAGAGGTGAGGCAAAGAGCAGAAAGATAGTATATAAGTGGTTCAACCCATCTAAGCCTACTCCACTATGTGTGTGATAGCTAATTTCACTAAGAAATGGCTCTAATGTACTTTAGATACAGTTCACTTAACTTTATCTCTCTATACTACAATTTTAGTAAGGTTTCAGTGGGGGTTTGAATTTAGGTCCTTCTCAAGGTAGAAGAAGGCGAGTATTTATATTGTTAGGGTGGTGTTGTATGCACCCCATGCATGCACTAGGCATGTGTAGTATGTGGCATCCAATAATAAGCCGCCACTTGTCCTTATCATAAGTATATTATGATGATGAAATACCCCTCACAAGTGAGGGAGATGCTATTGCAATGGTTTTATCCACATGGGGCTCGCAGCCCACGTGCATTCTCCCACATATGCTCAATACTAGCGCTCTGTTAGGTTTCAAATGTATCCTGCTATAGGGTTGTCAGCCTGGATGAGTACGACACCTCCAGTGATGCAATTATATGAGAGCAGATGGAATAATGGTCTCGATTGATGATAGTATCTGGATAAGATGATTTTGATGCGTGTTTGTATCCTTGATAAGTCTTGGCCTACCGAAGTACGAAATGAGATAAATCATATGTGCCATAAGTTGTAGGAAGATCTCGGCCCACTAAGGAGACAAGACTAAGGTGATAGAAATTGGATCCCTTGTAAGAAGTATGCTCTGTAGTGTCATCTTGAGCCTCAAGGAGAGACAAGGATACACTTGGGGATATTAGTACCCTTTGATGAAATCAGTTTAGGCGATGAAGTATAGATTATAGTAGACATGTTCTGATGGACCGATAAAATTTGTAGCATTTCTAATCTACTCACCGTTTTTAAGCTTCAAGGGTGGTTGATCCCTTCACGCTTGCACCTCCCCGTTGGGTGGGAATATTTAGATGAAGAAGCCATTGAGGTTTTGGAATGCATTGACTTCTCGTTATAGAAAGACATCGAAGCCACCTAATGGGGGGGAATTTGACAACTTAGATAATGAACCAAGTCAGGAAAAGGTCAATCTAGTGATCAACATATGCGGGATGATATCGTTTGAGGACCTATTAGGGAATATTACTCAAGTAACCATTCAACCAGAAAGAGATGAGGACACGGGGTTCTTGTTCTTCCCTGCCTCCATAAACCATATGACTAAATCAAGATAGCAATATCAGAATCCAATTTCTCATCCATTAGGAATAGATAAAGGAAAGGGAGTTGCCAAAGAACTCTCCATGCCAGAAATGACCATTAAGGAAAGTAAGATCCTAGACCAACTCAAGAAGACTTAAGCTAATATTAACTTATGGGGACTCTTAATGTTTTCTCAATTACATATAAACACTTTAATAAAGTTATTCACTGGGCCCACAATACCTCATTCCATCACTCCAGAAGTTGTAAACCTGGATGGATCCTTGAACGCCACGAGACTCTTTTACTTCTCCGAAGAAGAAATTCGGAAGGTTGTCCCTGATCATAAGTATACCCTTAATATCTACGTTGAAGTAATGGGAAAGACAGTCCCACTCTCACTCGTCGACAATGGATCAGCCCTCAATGTTTGTCCATTAAAAACATTCAATTGCTTGGGGTTGAAAGTAAGTAACCAGACTCCTACTGTCACAACCCAAGCCCAATATCCATACTAATCATTTGTTATTGGAATAATTGGATCATAATCTTGAGCCCATTTGAAAATATACTTCATTTATCAATATTTTTCTACACACTGTGTCTAATGAACAAAATATTATTATTATACCATAATGAAATCAATATCAGAGTCATAATTAACCGGACATACAATACTATGATTAACTATGATAAAATTTCACAATCGTCAACTCAATCCATAGTAACGCAATATATACAATGTGTGAGTATATTAAAATCTTCAGTGTGACAATGATAAAATCCCCATATTTAAACCCCAGCTCTTTCCAACGGTTCAACTCTCAAAGTTACCGGTCATATGGTATTCTAGCTGGCAGCATACAAACCTGAAATTGTTAAAATATAAATCGTAAGCATTAAGCTTAGTGAGGTACTCCTTCCCTATAATGAAATAACAATTCTATATCGAATATGTGGATATAAAATCCGAACAATCCTGCCCATTAGCAATAACAATTCCTGGATAATAAGATCCAAATGATTTTGCCCATTGGCAATAACAAATCCTGGAACATTAGTTCCAACAAATCATTGGATCTTTGTCCAATCCCAATCCTGGATCATAATACCCAAACAAATCCTGGATATTTTAATATCCAAACAAATCCTGAATACCGAAGTATTCAAACCAATCCTGGATCATAAGACCCAAACAAATCCTAGATATATCAATATCCAAACAAATCCTGAATACCAAAGTATTTAAACAAATCCTGCTCTTAGAGCTATATTCATATTTATATATGAAACAAATCATAAGTACACTCACCTTGATAGTTTAACTGGCTTTTCCCTTGCCTTTATCCGGTATTTTTTCAATAAAATCTTGTTCCCTTCATATCATTCTTACAATATTAGTATCATCATAAGAATATCAATAATCCCTAGAATTATTTAAACATAATTCAATCCATAAGAATCACATGATTCCTTTTAAATCATTTTTCACAAGTGAAGTTCCATCCATATCCATGTTAATATATTTAAAATATACAAATCATAGACCAAATATAAATTCATTTATTTTTGGTAATTCAATCCTTATCATATTATTATTCCAATACAAAAGACGGTACATCATTTCAAGTCTCCTAGCGCAAGATATGCCAATTTCTTTACCACATAACAAATCTGCCCTATAGGCTCTTTTATCGTTCATTCAACTTCCAGGAATTTTCACAATTTTTATACATCATAAATTTTTATGATATTTTACCCAACATCATTAAACATATTTAACAATACAAAATTAAAGTTTCATAATTTTTAAGGCTCGTTTGCTATGTCAAGCAAAACATCGAACACATGGCGGGCATACTTTCATGCTTAGGGCAGATTTCATACCCGAACTTCAAACTCTCACCAAAGACTCATTTCTTTGTATTTTCAAATTATTTTCGGATATGTCATACATATATGAGTCCAGGTTAATCTCCAATTGGAATCAATCAATTCGAGTAACTATACAAAACTATATGGAAGTTTGAATAAACAAAGATTCTAAATAAATCAATTTTAGGGTTTGTACATTCAACTTAACTTAAACTTGCATATATCCATACATATGCACCCAAGCATGAAATTTCAATAAACAATCAAGCATTTATGTCATATAAATCATAATTGCAAGAAAAATAACAAGATTCATGGTTGGAATTACCTTAGGGGCTTTTACGTAATTTTTTATGATTTTTTTTTAATGTTTCTCCTCACTTTCTTCTTCCTAACCCTCACAATTGTTCTTCCTCAACTTAAAACGCTCCCAAACTGAGTTTGCTGAAGAAAGGAGGATATCTCAAGGGTTTAAGTTAGCCAAAACAACCTCCACCTACACCTCCAACCAATCAATTTATAACATGTGGCATCATATATAACAAAATATCATTTAAGGCTAAATGACTACTTTACCCTTTGTTCGTAAAAAGACAATATCTTCCTACTCAGATGTCCGTTCGATGAACAATTTTTTGTGTTACAAACCTAACTCATATATCTACAAACATATAGTTTTCACCTCAAGTCAATTGTTATGTCATAAAGGTCAAAACAAGTCTTAAACATGAACATTCCTACCGAAAACTTCAAAATTACACATTTGTAACTAATTCGATATTTCATGTTTTATGAAGGTATGATTAGACTAAACATAATGAATTAAAATTATATATTCTAATAAAATATTATCCATATCACACAAGCTAATCATGATTTAAATATAATTTATCATAATTATATTCGGGTTGTCAGAATTCTCCCCCAGTTAAAAAATTTCATCCCCGAAATTGACGTACCTTGGTTGTCTGAATCAAACAAATACGGATAACGCATCTTCATGCTATATTCTTCCATGGAAAGCCTTATCCACACAACTTTCACGAGTGGTATCACTTTTGATATCAATATTTTTTCTTTCCTATCAACGATTGTAGGTGGTTCTTCCACATAGCTCAAATCTTCTTTCAACGCAATAGGTTGTTTCACCAATACATGGTGGTAACGCTAACTTGTAGGAAACCATCCAGACTTTTTCGAGAATTTCATCAGGTCCAATGTAGTGTGGACTTAATTTCCCTTTCTTTTCGAACCTCATAACTCCTTTCCATGGCGATATCCGAAGAAACACATAATCCGCTTTCTGGAATTCCAAATCTTTCCATCGTTTATTCGCATAACTTTTTTGTCTGCTTTGAGCAGTTCTCATTCTATTTTGAATCATCTTCACTTTTTCATTGGTGAATTCAATCAATTATGGACCCTCTGTCTTCCTTTCACCAACTTCACCCCAACATATCGGTGTACGACATCGTCTACCGTACAATGCTTCATAAGGATCCATACCAATAGTAGACTGAAAACTATTGTTATATGCAAATTCTATCAAAGGCAAATATTCATCCCAATTTCCTTTGAAATCAAGAACACAAGCTCTAAGCATATCTTCCAAAATCTGTATTGTCCTTTCAGACTGCCCATCTGTCTGAGGATGAAAAGTGGTACTAAACTTCAAGTTAGTACCCATAGCACACTACAAGCGATCCCAAAATCTGGATGTAAAAGTAGGGTCTCTATCTGAAACAATAGATATCGGTGCTCCATGCAATCGAATAATTTCATTAACATATAGTCTAGCATACCTATCAATTGTATACGTAGTCTTGACTGCCAGAAAATGAGCAGACTTGGTCAATCTGTCCACCACTACCCAAATCGAATCTGACCCCTTCTGAGATCGAGGAAGCCCAACTGCAAAATCCATCGTTACATGATCCCATTTCCATTCTGGTATTGGCAATGGCTGAAGCAGACTAGTAGGCTTCTGATGCTCCACTTTCACTTGCTGACATATAAGGCACCTAGCAACAAAATCAGCTATTTCCTTTTTCATATTATTCCACCAATAATGTTCCTTTAAATCCCTATACATTTTAGTACTACCAGGATGCATAGTATAAATGGAATTATGAGCCTCATCTAAAATTTCCACTTTCAATCCACACACATTAGGCATGCATAATCGTTGTTTATACAATAAAGTGCCATCATTCACAATACAAAAATCTTTAGACTTACCATCTCGGACATCTTGTCGTTTCTTCTCAAGAAAAGGATCTTGAATTTGCAAATCACGAATACGGGTAGCTAACAAAGGCCTCACGCTTACATGAGCAAAGAACCTATCCCCATTGGCTAGCTTCAATTCTAATCCCATCAATCTCAACCCCATGATGTCGGAACTCTAGCACACTGAATACAAGATAACCTACCCGAAGCCTTTCTACTCAGAGCATCTGCAACTACATTTGCCTTCCCTGGGTGGTAGTGAATTGTACAATCATTGTCTTTAATTAACTCCATCCATCGCCTCTGCCTCAAATTCAACTCCTTTTGAGTAAATAAGTACTTAAGGCTTTGATGGTTAGTAAACATTTCACATACCTCACCATATAGATAATGACGCCATAATTTCAAAGCAAACACAATAACAGCAAGTTCCAAATCATGAGTAGGATAATTACATTCATGTGTACGCAACTGCCTAGAATCATAAGAAATAACTTTACCATGCTTCATAAAAACACAACCCAACCCCTGATGTGAAGCATCGGTATAAATAACAAAACCATCTCCACCGTGTGGAATAGTAAGAATAGGTGTACTTACCAATCTCTTCTTCAATTCTTCAAAACTATTTTCACAATTAGAATTCCATTCAAACTTAATATCTTTCCGGGTCAATTTAGTCATTAGCAAGGCAATTGAAGAAAATCCCTTAATAAACCTTCTATAATACCCAGCTAAACCCAGAAAACTTCTCACCTCAGTGACATTATTGGGCCTCTCCCATTTTACAATAGCTTCCACCTTCTTGGGATCAACACATATACCATCTCCAGAAATAACATGGCCTAAAAATACAACTTTTGATAGCCAAAATTCACATTTACTAAACTTAGCATACAATTGCTTATCTTTCAACACATTCAAAATAGTTCGGAGATGATTTTCATGTTCAACCATATCACGTGAATAAATCAGAATATCATCAATAAAAACTATCACAAATAAATCAACGAAAGGACGCAGTACCCGGTTCATAAGATCCATAAATACAGCTGGAGCATTAGTCACCCCAAAAGGCATCACGAGAAATTCAAAATGACCATACCGAGTACGAAAAGCAGTTTTAGAAATATCACTCCCCTTCACCCTCAACTGATGATAACTTGATCGCAAGTCTATCTTTGAAAACACTTTAGCACCCTGTAACTGATCAAACAAATCATCTATATGAGGTAAAGGATATTTGTTCTTAATTGTAGCTTTATTCAGTTGCCTATAGTCAATACACAAACGCATGGTACCATCTTTCTTCTTCACAAATAAAACTGGTGCACCCCATGGAGATACACTAGGTTGTATGAACCCCCTATCAAGTAAATCCTGTAACTGAATCTTGAGCTCTTTCGACTCAGCAGGTGCCATTCTATACGGTGCCATAGAAATAGGTGTTGTCCCCGGTTCTAATTCAATACTAAATTCAACTTCTCTCTCTAGTGATAATCCAGGCAATTCGCTAGGAAACACTTCTGGAAAATCTCGTACTATAGGAACATCAACTAATTGTAAATCCCCCTTCACAGTGTCAAGAACATATGCAATAAAACCCTCATAACCCTTACTCAATAATTTCCTTGCCTGAATAGAAGAAATAATGCAACTAGGAACAATTTTTATTTCCCCCATAAATTTAAATTCAGACTCACCAGGTAATTTAAAAATAACTTCCTTACGGAAACAATCCATGGATGCATGATATTTGGATAATCAATCAATTCCCAAAATTATGTCAAAATCAGAGATACCCAATGGAAGCAAGTCCCCCATTGGCATGGAAATACCCAAACCCACCTCTAAATGAGTACATGGTCTATTCAGATATATGAAAAATGCATATGACACAAAAGAATGTGTGGAACAAGGATCAATCAGAACATAAGCACTTCTATCAGTAACAGAAAGTGTACATGTCACCACATCTGGAGTAATCTGAGCTTCTTTCATTGTAAAAACTCGTCCACCTGGCCTGGAACTACTAGCTTGTCCTCTGACCATACTTTTCACTGCACTTCCTGGAGATAACATTCTGCTTGCTACTTCACTATGTGCTACTGGATTCTGTGCCAATTGCGGACAATTCTTCTTAATATGGCCCACTTGATGACAATGGTATCATTCTAATCCCTTAAGCTTATGACACTCAGATTTATAATGGCCTTCCTCTTTAAAAAAGAAACATGTAACACCTCCTATTGGGGCCTCTCCTCTCCCTGACTTTCTGGCTGAACCAAACGATCATCCACCCCTGGTATCTCTGCCCAATCTCCCCTGACCTCTAACACTATCTCCACCACCTCTCTAAAATTTATGAGGTTCCATCTTAACACTTCCCCCCTCACCTCCCATAGAGTGAGATGCGTCGAATCTACTCTTCTTAAAACTCTCTCTACTCGCCACCCCTTGGTTCATTTTCCTTTCTGCTATTGTGGCTTTGTTTACCAGAGAAGCATAATCTTCTAACTCATGAGTGGACACTCTATTTTGAATAGGCCAAATCAGTCCATCTTGAAACTTACTACATTTATCTTCTTCATCCTGCACATACTTAGTAGGAAATCTAGACAAAGCAGTAAATTTAGCATCATACTCCCTCACAGACATATTCCCTTGGGTTAAATTTATAAACTCCCTCAGCTTCTCCCTCCTATAAACCTTGGGTAAATACTTAACATACAAAGTTTTAATAAATTCAGCCCAAGTAATAACATCAGTACATTCCATCCTGGGCACCAAATAATTGTTGGCTTCCCACCAATATTTCGCCTCTCCTTTGAGCTCAAACACATCTAGATTCACTTTCTGGTTATCTGGAACCTTCATAACTGCAAATATAGTTTCTAAATATCTTACCCACATCTCAACTTCTGTAGGTTCAACTGACCCTGAATATTCTGGAGGATTCAACTTCAAAAACTTCACATGCATGGAATCTTTCATTTCTTTCCTTGCCTCTTTCTCAATCCTGGCCACAGTCTTTGATTCTAGATATCTAGCCTGTTGTTCTGCCATTTGCGCCATATTTCTTTCCTATTGTTCTGCCATCCTAAATATTTCTTGTGCCATTATTTGCATCTCTGTAGGCTACTCCTGCACTCTATCCCTTCTAGCAACACTTTGCTCTACTTCAGTATTATCTGTACGAGAAGCTGCTCCCTCTCCTCTATGTAGTCCATTCCCAGGTTCCATCTGGAATTATCTGTAATACAAAAAAGTTCTAACAACCAATATAAATTGTTTATAATACAAAACTATCAGTTAGTACATAAACAATTCATAAATATCAATCAACTCAATACTGCCATCTAACCGTCACACATGTCGAGAATTAATAACCATGCTCTGATAGCACTAACTGTCACACCCCAAACCCAAATCCATACTAATCATTTGTTATTGGAATAATTGAATCATAATCTTGAGCCCATTGGAAAATATACTTCATTTATCAATATTTTTCTATACACTGTGTATAATGAACAAAATATTATTATTATACCATAATGAAATCAATATCAGAGTCATAGTTAACCGGACATACAATACTATGATTAACTATGATAAAATTTCACAATCATCAACTCAATCCATACTAACGCAATATATACAATGTGTGAGTATATTAAAATCTTCAGTGTGACAATGATAAAATCCCCATATTTAGACCCCAGCTCTTTCCAACGGTGCAACTCTCAAAGTTACCGATCATATGGTATTCTAGCTGGCAGCATACAAACCTGAAATTGTTAAAATATAAACCGTAAGCATTAATCTTAGTGAGGTACTCCTTCCCTATAATGAAATAACAATTCTATATCGAATATGTGGATATAAAATCTGAACAATCCTACCCATTGGCAATAACAATTCCTGGATCATAAGATCCAAATCATTCTGCCCATTGGCAATAACAAATCTTGGAACATTAGTTCCAAAAAATCATTGGATCTTTGTGCAATTCCAATCCTGGATCATAAGACCCAAACAAATCCTGGATATTTTAATATCCAAACAAATCCCGAATACCGAAGTATTCAAACCAATCCTGGATCATGAGACCCAATCAAATCCTGGATATATTAATATCCAAACAAATCCTGAATAACGAAGTATTCAAACAAATCTTGCTCTTAGAGCTATATTCATATTTATATATGAAACAAATCATAAGTACACTCACCTTGATAGTTTAACTGGCTTTTCCCTTGCTTTTATCCGGTATTTGTTCTATCAACTCTTCTTCCCTTCCTATCAATTCTTACAATATTAGTATCATCATAAGAATATCACTAATCCAAAGAATGATTTAAACATAATTCAATCCATAAGCATCACATGATTCCATTCAAATCATTTATCACAAGTGAAGTTCCATCTAAATCCATGTTAATATATTTAACATATCCAAATCATAGACCAAATATAAATTCATTTATTCTTGGTAGTACAATCCTTATCATATTATTATTCCAATACAAAAGACGGTACATCATTTCAAGTCTCCTAGAGCAAGATATGCCCATTTCTTTACCACATAACAAATCTGCCCTATAGGCTCTTTTATCGTTCTTTCAACTTCCAGGAATTTTCATAATTTTTATACATCATCAATTTCTATGATATTTTACCCAACATCAGCAAACATATTGAACAATACAAAATTACAATTTCATAATTTTTAAGGTTCGTTTGCTATGTCAAGCAAAACATTGAACACATGGTGGGCATACTTTCATGCTTAGGGAAGATTTCATACCCGAACTTCAAACTCTCACCAAAGACTCATTTCTTTGTATTTTCACATGATTTTCGGATATGTCATACATATATGAGTCCAGGTTAATATCCAATTGGAATAATTCAATTCGAGTAAGTATACAAAAATATATGGAAGTTTGAATAAACAAAGTTTCTAAACAAAGCAATTTTAGGGTTTGTACATTCAACTTAACTTAAACTTGCATATATCCATATATATGCACCCAAGCATGAAATTTCAATAAACAATCAAGCATTTATGTCATATAAATTATAATTGCAAGAAAAATAACAAGATTCATGGTTGGAATTACCTTAGGGGCTTTTACGTAATTTTCTATGAATTTTTTTGAATGTTTCTCCTCACTTTCTTCTTCCTAACCCTCACAATTGTTCTTCCTCAACTTAAAACTCTCCCAAACTGAGTTTGCTGAAGAAAGGGGGATATCTCAAGGGTTTAAGTCTGCCAAACTAACCTCCACCTCCAACCAATCAATTTATAACATGTGGCATCATATAAAACAAAATATCATTTAAGGCTAAATGACTACTTTACCCTCTGTTCGTAAAAAGACAATATCTTCATACTCAGATGTCCGTTCGATGAACCATTTGTTGTGTTACAAACCTAACTCATATATCTACAAACATATAGTTTTCACCTCAAGTCAATTGTTATGTTATAAAGGTCAAAACTAGTCTTAAACATGAACATTCCTACCGAAAACTTCAAAATTTCACATTTGTAACTAATTCGATATTTCATGTTTTATTAAGGTATGATTAGACTAAACATAATGAATTAACATTATATATACTAATAACATATTACCCATATCACACAAGTTGATCATGATTTAAATATAATTTATCATAATTATATTCGGGTTGTCACACCTACTTCCACTGCAATGCGCGCCTATGATAATACTCATTAAGAGGAGATGGGATCCATAACACTAACAATAAGGGTTTGCCCTATCAATCCCTTTAATGAGTTTCAAGTTATTGACATACCCACATGATTAAATATGCTTCTCGATCGACCATGGCTTCATAGAATTCGAGTGGTATTATCCTCCCTTCATCAAAAGTTGAAATTCTTTGCCAAGGGGCAAGTCATTACCATTTTGGGAGACGATGACAGTACTAAAAATGTTGGTACTTGCAATTCAATACTAAAAAAATAACATGTGACAATGACATGCTTCTCTCCTTCTTTAGGGTTGATCCGTTTCCCCTTTCAACAAGGGATGATTTTAAAGACCGAGTCTGTCCAGAGCACAACTCTCATAATAATGTCAACATGATACAAATGTTCAAGAATATGTAGTTTATGCATGGACTGGGGTTGGGAAAACATCAACAAGGGATACTGGAGCCCATAGTACTGAAAACATCCTTGCCCCCTGTGTGGCCTAGGTTATCATCCTTCACGAGAAGAACTCAAAATGCTTCGTCAACCACAGTTGAAGAGGAGTTTAGAATAGGGCTATCAATGGACCGGGTCTGGACCCAAACCTGATCCGAATTTGATCCATGTACTCGAATCTTGATCATATTTTAAAATTCGGTTACCTAATTACCTATGTACCCGATTATTAAATGGTTCGAATATGGATTTATTTTAATCTGATTCATTAAGGACCCGATCTGATTAAATATATAATTATATAGTTCAAATTAAAATATGTTTTATTTATACGAATCACATACTATAAAAAAATTGAAAATATTTTAATGTAAGAATATAAGATAAAGAATTAGAATAAAATAAATTTAAAAATACACACACACACACACTTATATATATATATATATATGTTTAAACCCAGATTCCGACCCAATCCGATCCGATCTTATACGAATCTCGATTTGGATCCAATATCCTAGATCAAATTAAGATTCGATCCAGATTTGAATTCGATTAAGTTATTTCTGAATGGATCTGGAGCACCCTAGATCTAGTCCAGACCCGAACCGTTGATAGGCCTTGTTTAGAAGATGCCAAAACTATTTTGAGGTATTCCTTAAATGGGAGACTCATTAAAAAGGGTGAAGACTTCCCGTTTTGTGGCTTTCTTTAACCATGTTATGATCATGTGGATAAGAAGATGAATCCAAGGATAGAAATATTCTTTCAAGACAACTACTCCAAGGTTGAAGACTCTCTGCATCAAGTGTAACCTCTCGCAGAGAAAGACGTAGCCATTACCAAGGTCTTCGAGGAAAGTGAATCCGAAGACTCATTGAATCTATAGGATACCGGGGCTGACACTCTTCATGATCCATATAAGAACTACATCATCTAACCCATCCACTCTAATCAGGGCCACTGATGCATCTCACCTCAACTAGAATGCTATACCGGTCCCACCTACTGAGATGCAACTCGACACTGCTGTTTACCCTATCTCTTCATATATTGTTGTTCCTCCTTTTTCTGATAATAAGGTAATCGAGACCTCTTTTTATGGGTTCTCAACATTATTTTTCCCAAAAGTAAAACAAATGAGGATTTTGAATATCTTATTGTGCCTTACATTAATTGTCTTGATTCTAATCAAACTCTTGATGATAATGATTGTGCAAATGAACAATTCTTAACTGATCTTAAGAAGTTGAATAACAAATAACGTAACCGTATTCAAATTAATAGTGATGAAGCTATTGTTACTTATCTTGGTTCTAGTAGCGAACAACACGAGATTAGTATAGGGTTCACCCTTAACGAGCATAAGCTCATGTAATTCAAAGAACTGCTGAAGGAATTGTGGACTTCTTCACATGGTCCTACAATGACATACCCGGTATCGATCCCGAAATAGGTCATCACGAGATTCCAACTCTCCCAAAATGCAAATCGATCAAACAGAAGATGTGAAAGCTGTGCACCGAATGGTCACTCAAAGCGAAAGAAGAATTAACCAAATAGCTGAACATAGGCTTCATCCGGGTGATCAAATATCCCATATTGCTCGCTAAAATTGTACCAGTACTGAAATCAGGAGGAAAAGTCCGCATGTGGATTGACTATCGAGATTTGCACAAAGCGTCTCTGAAAGACGATTACCTATTATCCAACATCGACATGATTGTGAATAATATGGCCAATCATGCTCTCAAGTCATTCATCGATGGGTTTGTTTAATACAATCATATCAAGATGCACCCTGAACATCAAGAAAAAACTGCTTTCATCACCCCTTGGGGAACCATTTGTTAAACGGTTATGCCATTTGGGCTCAATAACGTAGGGGCTACCTACCAAAGGTTTCCACAACCATCTTGTATTATAAATTTCACGATGATGTCGAAGTCTACGTAGATGACATAATTATTGAGTCTAAGACTTGAGAATGTCACGTTCCTACCCTTCGAAAGTTCTTCGAAGGACTACGACAATACCAAATGTGCTTAAACCTATTAAAATGTGTTTTTGGCATCATTAAAGGAAAACTTTTGGGTTTCATGATTAGTGAGACGGTAATCGAAGCAGACCCCACCAAACTGAAAGCCATACTCAAAATGCCACTACCCCAAATGGAGAAAGAAATTCAGGTATTATTCAGAAAATTACAGTATATCAGTCGGTTCATCAGCCAGTTGACTTCTATTTATGAACCCATCTTCAAACTCCTCCAAAAGGATTCTACTAAAGTCTAGAATGAGTCATGTCAGGAAGCCTTCGACAGAATTAAGCAATACCTTACCCGACCTTCGGTACTCGTAGCGCTATAGCCTGGTCTCCCTCTACTTTTGTACCTAACCATAACAGATACTGCGACAGGGGATTCGTTATCTAAATACATTGAAGAATCCCACAAGGAAATGGGCATTTATCGTGCCAGTGAAAAATTAGTAGGGTACGAAATAAACTACATTGCCTTTGAAAAATCATGTATTACCCTGGTCTGGGTCACTCAAAAGTTACGTCACTACATGCTCACTTTTACCATAAGACTTGTGTCCCGAATGGATCCCATCAAATACTTTCTTAAAAAACCACCCTATTTATTCGAATGGCCCGATTGTTGATGCTGCTATCTAAGTTTCATATCGTGTATATTATGCTAAAAGCCTTAAAAGGGATACCCATCTCCAATTACCTTGCTAACTACCCCATAGAAAAGTTTAATGTTTGGGTATTTGAATTCCTATATGAAGATATTCTCTGCACCCCTGGGGAGGACCTCCAATTGTAAACTGTTCATTGGCGTGTCTACGAACAAGAAATGATATCGCATTAGGATACTCCTGATCTCCCCTAATGATTCTCACACTCCTATTGCCATCAAGCTAGATTTTCCCTTCACCAATAATATGATCGAATATGAGGCATGCACCGTAGGCCTCAAAGTCGCTCTTAATAAAGGTATGAAACACATGTATGTCAAGGGGGACTCCTCCCTCATCATCAGTAAACTCCTTAGAAGGTGGAAAGTTAAAGACGATAAGCTCTTACCCTTACACAACCACCTAGAAGAGTTAGATGCCCACTTCTGAGATTATCTCCTTCCACTACTTGCCCCAAGCAAAGAATACCTTGATCCGATGCCCTTGATACCCAAGCCTCCATAGTTGACATTCCCGAAGGAATATTAATGGCCCTTTTCTTAGTCCAAAAATAAGTTATGTCAACCCACTGCTACCACATTGAGCTCGTCATAGAGGAAGATTTCGATATGACTGAGTTCTGGTACTACGACATTTGACGCCTCCTAAAGAATGGTAGGTGTCCCCAAGACATTAACAAGAAAGAGCCGATTCTTTTGCCCGATTAATGCGAGTTCCTACATCTTGTACTACCGAGATGAGAGACACAAACTCCGATGAGGTAAAGTTAATTTTGACGACTCTCGTATAGTAGGAAGTGTGAGCTCTCAGTCTAATGAGGCAGACCTGCCTGCTAATGACTCAGTCCCTGAGGAGCTAAGAGTTACCATTGCACATCCCTTAATTCAAACAGTTATCCTCGTCTGGGACATGACTGAGGGGAATTTATAATAGATTTCCATATAGGGTATCGACCACCAATCTCATCAACTCAAGAGACGAGGCCTAGGAACCATTGGATACCAATTACACTCAAATATTTTAGGGTTCTATTAGTGATGTTTACCTCTTATATTGGAGGCACAAGTATGAAATAAACTCTAATATCATGATGGGAGTTCCTGAGAAGTCTGAGAGAGATCTTAGCAGCCGACCAGGTGACGTTGAAATGTATGAGCAGATGTTTATACTCATCTTTCGTCTTTATGTATATCTTTTCATACGTGACATCCTTGCTAATGTAAACATAGCTCTTGCTCAGCGTTTTTCGAATTCTTGGACCATTTTACTCAGTTTTATTCTTCTCTGGCAGTTTTGTTATGGCACTGAGCTTCCAGTTAGTGTGTTTAAGGCATGCTACAATGTCTTTTGTATAAGAGCTAAGATTGGATACTACCACTTTGTGGTCAGGAAGTTGATAAAGAAAGTTGTATTCATTAACCAAACATCCAATCATGATCAGAAGATAAGATATTTCTTCATATCTGGAACATGGGAGTTTTCCACAAACCATGTATGTTCTTCCTCTGAGCCGAGGGTCCACTAGAAATGGGGTAAAGTGTCCATGGCTGCGAAGCTTAACCCAGACTTAATCCTGTACGAACAGGAGAAGATCAAGATGTTAGAGTCCAAGGTGATGGTAGTGGTCTTATTAAATATGAGGACCTCATGACCCCAGCCATCTTTGCCGAGATGGGAGTGGATATTGGTCCTCTAATCGAGATACGTAAGTTATTTTCCATTTTGGATTGTAACCTCATCTTTAATTATACCTTTGACTTTGAGTCCTCTGATATTAAACTTTAAACTTTTGCAAATTTTCCAACCGGTGTTCCTAAAGAACTTTGGAAGATGGTGCCCCCAATCTTGCAAACATGGTTAACAAATTTGGGAAGAAACAAACAGTCTGAGCAACCAGTCGAAGAATACAACTGTTAGATGCCCTAGTCGAGCCGATAAAACCAGAAAAAAGAAGGAGTGGTTAGAGGACAATGTTACCCATCATTAACAGAAATAAAGTCTGTCAATTGAGGGACCGACAAGGTGATACCCATCTCGACCGATATGGCTTGAGGGAAGAATTGGCCAATAAAGACTGTGATCATGAGAGAGCCAATCAAGAGCACTCCAATGTGATCACCAAACTCAAAAATGATCACGCCAATGTCTTGAAGGAGTTAGCTGAAAAGAGGTAGATTGAAATTGATGCAATACTTTAGGCTGCTTTAGATTCTACTAAGGCCCAAGCCATGATTGATTTCAATGCCTCACAGGAATTTGGAGGTCACGCCTTTGAATACATTGAGAAGGGAGTGAAGATGACCCGTTGTTGGGACGAGCTAAAATAGGTTGAGGTTGGGAATCTTACTGATGCCTTATTTGAAGGCCTAAACTTTACCGATGACATGCTTGGTACGACCTTGGCCGATGTGGAAAACATTGAAAAACCCTTGTATAGGTCACCGAGTACACTGTGGCAGAGACATCTGAGTAGGTGGAATTGAATGTGGCCAGCGACGGTAATAACGATGAGGTCGGCACTTAAATACCAGCTAACAACACTATCCTGCCTCCAGAGGAGACCACAACTCAAGAGACACTTTGGGGATTTAATTTTTTTTGGAGGACACTTGTGGCCATGTATGCCCCTTTAAACGATGTAACAATTGAACAATTTTTTGTTTGTTTTTTGGTCTCTGATGATCTATTCATGTCTGTATACTCCTTTAGACACCTTTTTAGAAGAATTTTCTTATGTTTCTGAATGGAAAATGCTTGTGTTGTTTGCTTCCGTCGTCTCTTCTCCCCATGCCATATTTTCTTGTCTCGGGTTTTTATTATTTGTTTATCTGGAAAAAGAAACCGATGTATAACAAGTAACCATAATGAAATGGTAATGTTCTTATCTCATCAGATCCTATCCTTAAACAAGATAAATATAACTAAGTAAATGATTTTTCAAATTTGAGTCACCAAATTACGATGTTTAACCAAGTTCCCTCTCATTATTTTGAGAGTGTATGGATGAGACATCTTATACTACACTTTCATCTCGGTCGAGATAGTTTTTCACCAAATTAATGATGTTAAGGGAAACCATAATGAAATTATCTTTCAATTTGGTGGTGATAAATCACAAGTGCCCTCTCATTATTTTGAGAGTGTATAGAGGAGACATCTCGTCCTATATTGTCATCTTGGCCGAGAGAGTTTTTCACCAAATTAATAATGTTAAGGGAAACCATTATGAAATTATCTTTGAATTTGAATTCACCAAATTATGGTGTTTAATCACAAGTACCCTCTTGTCGTTTTGACAGTGTACGAATGAGAACTCTTCCTACACTGTCATCTCAGTCAAGGGAGTTCTTCACCAAATTAATGGTGTTGAGGTAAACCATAATGAAATGATCTTTGAATTTGAACTCACCAAATTGTGACACCCTGACTAATTAAATACCGGGTACCTACTCCTTTATTAAATTAATAAAATGCCAAGTTGGTTCAGTTCATAGCATCACTGTCGAAAACATTTTAATATTACTAACCACCTAGTATTTAAAAAGTAGGTTGTCCATTTTGATTAAAACCGATTAACATGCAATAAATGAATTATGAAAATTTAACATAACCAACAATATAGTCACAATAGAATAACCATCCATTAAATAATGAGTCTGGAGGAAAACTCCTCACAACATACCGAATTCCGAAATAAATAAATACAAAGTCCGCATCACTAAAATTAATTACAACCCAAAGTCTGAAATAACTGAATAAGTAAGATGTCTCTAAAAGGAATGGGCAACATGCCCAACAAATGATAAAAACTGATAATGGAGTCAAGATCGAAGATGGAGGCGTCTACTGTCAAGGTCCTATAACTTCCACAGCTACAGCACGTCACCTGAATAGAACTCCTATGCATGGTGTCCTTGTAGTTGGGAACCTAAAAAAGGTTTTTACAAAAATAGATTTGGAAGCAAACGGGTCAGAGCCCGAATGTGAAAATAATTTCAAAAAATGCAAGTGTTTAATATCATTAAACAGTGAATATAAAGTACATGATAGTGTGTGCACTCACATGAGTTCCTCACCTCTCAACTAATTATGCCCTCCTATCGTACCCGTACCCATTCTAACTCCCATCTCTAACTAGTCCAATGCTAAATCTAACATTCCTATACAATATCCAATTCAAATCCCAACATCTTCTATTTAATAGAGTATTGTACCTTATTACACAGTTTCCCCACTTTAGTATTTCAATATTATAAATCTTACATCTTCACTTTACAAACCGTTGCTATTACTTATACCCACAATTATTCACGACTATCCATTTCAATAAACAGTATATTATTCTCACCATAAATATACAATACTAGCACCCCAAGGCTAAGCTGCGGTGCTCACATACTCGGCTATCAAATCCCGGTACATCACGTACATGAGGACCACGTATTCCGAATCTCTCAGGAAACGTTTCATTAACAACAATCACAAATAGTGGAGGCGAACATAGTTCACATCACATGGGGCACGCACATACCTACGCTCCCATGATTAGCAGACTTATTAACTTCTCAATAAGCCCTTCTCTGACCTATGTCCTCGAGGTACCAATCTAAATCCCCCCCCCCCCCCCCCCCCGTAGGCACACAAATATTAGATGGCCCTAAATCAACGCCAACCTCCCACGATAGCAAGTATGGTAGGTATGTCATACACATATAACTACAAATACTAAGCATTCTCACATCTTAGATATTAAAGTATTTTGTTAGTGGTATACTTCTCATTCTTATACCAACACTTAGTATTATACAAATCACATGTCCCCAGCTTATATGTATTTAATTTATCGATTAATCTCACTTCGTGATTAGTTACTCGCTTCCCAATCCACACATGACATCCGGTTTAAGACTTTATTCTAAGTTTTACTCCTCAATGTACCCCAATCTCCCAACTATACCCACTAGTTAATAAGGAAAGGTTATCTCACCATTTAAATAAGTCCACGGGATACTAGAAATCAATTTAGGCCAAAAAGGTCATTCTGTCAACTCGTTAGAAATCTCGTTCGAACGAGGTCGATCGAACGAGTTCGTTCAAATGAAGGACTTCGAATGAAATACCAACTTGTTAGAAGTCATAATGTCATCTCGTTAGAAGTTCGTTTGAACGACCTGGGCATGTCTTCTAACGAGATGGTTGTTTCAGTCCAGAAAATCCTAATTCCGTTTTTCTAAATTCTTCTCCCCTCCAAATCCACCCTAAGACCATCCAAATTATGTTTTAACGTATATAAACCATTTCTAATCACCCTAGATCATTCCTTAACATATTAAAGTGTTAAATCTTTACAAAAATCATGGAATTACTATGAATCTTCAAATATATCTCCAAACCCTATGAACATGAACTCCTAATTTTCTTATGTCTAATTACTCATCATAAATTTGTTTTTAAATCATCATATGTAACTACTCAAGCATTAGATCATTCCATTATCATACTACATGTAAATCCTAACCCAAATTCAAAGTTTCTCCAACAATTTTCATGGGTTTTCTTCCAAAAATTTCAATAAAAGATAATTCCTACACTAAGCATGGAAGACATATTCAATGCATTAAAAATACTAAATCACTTGCCTTAGATTTTTCTTCAGAATTTGATGTTGAAGGTTGAAGGTTGATCTCTCCCCTTTCTCTACAGATTTTCTCCCAAGGTTGAAGATAGTGGTTATGGGTTTTCTCTTGGGAACCTCTTCCAACTCTTCCTATAACTCCCGTAGCCCTCTAACTTGTCAAATGCTGGTAATGGTCTTAGTAAGTTACTAATAATGTACAATTAAATCTTAAAATTCGTAGGCATTAATTCCCAAAATTTCAAAATTACCAAAATACCCTTTTAAGTTGCCGATATAGCGCAAAAATGCCCCGGGACCCAAACTATACCCCCGACTAGTGTTTTCTGACTATTTTGACCCTTCCGGACTCGTTGGCGCACTCAGAATGACCATTCGATTGGTAAAAATAAAATTTACTTTTTAATTCAAATAAATTACATTTCTGACGTGACTGACACGCGCGTCCCAACTAAATTTCCCAAATTGTCGTATTTTAGTCTCGCGACAATTTTAATATTTCCAATATTCATATATTGCCATATATACACAACATAATCAAATACCAACTCACATCTCATTAGTATTTATATCCGGATTAATTCTCAATTAATTCACATTTAATTTAATTAACCCCTTTAATAAATATCAATAAAAATACGTGGTATTACATACTTCCCCTAATTTTGTCCCGAAATTCGAAACTAAAAAGTACCTGGTAAAAACAACTCTGGATAACGTTCGCGCATCTCATCCTCGTGCTCCCATGTGGACTCCTTAGCATTATGATGTTGCCACTGAACACGTACTAACGGTACTATCTTTGACAGCAGTTTCCGCTCGCTTCGGTCCAAAATAACAATCGGCCCCTCCTCGTAGGAACTATCGGGCTGGAGACCGATGTCCTCCAAAGCAGTGTGAGTATGGGCCAAATCATCCCTAAGATATTTCCTTAGCAAGGAAATATGGAACACATCATGAATCCTATGCAAGTGCTCCGATAACCCAAGTCTATACGCAACTGGCCCAATCCGCTCGATTATAGGAAAAGGCCCCACATATCTCGGTGCCAGTTTCCCCTTCTTCCCAAAATGCATAATCCCCTTCATAGGGGATACTCTGAGTAAAACCTGGTCCCCCACTTTGAATTCTATGAAGAATCTCTTGGCATCAGCATAGCTCTTCTGCCGGTCCTGAGCTACCCGAATGCGACTCCGTATCAATTCTATCCTTACCGATGTGTCCTGAATCACTTTCGGCCCAAGGAGTTTGTTATCACCCACCTCTAACCAACATGCTGGGGAACGACAAGGTCTACCATACAATTCCTCAAATGGATCCATGCCAATGGTGAACTGGTAGGAGTTATTAAAAGCAAACTCCACCAGTGGAAGGTACTGCTCCCATCCACCCCCATAGTCTATGATGCACATACGCAACATGTCCTCCAACATCTAATTTGTACGCTCGGTCTGCCCATCGATCTGCGGGTGATAAGCCATACTCAACCGCAATTCAGTGCCCATGGCCTCGTGGAAACTCTCCCAAAACCGTGAAACAAATATCTTGTCTCGGTCAGACACGATATTTAGGGGCACACCATGAAGTCTCACTATTTTCGCAATAAAAATCTGGGCATACTGTCCCGTAGTGTAGTCTGTCCTTACGGGTAGAAAATGAGCCACTTTGGTCAAACGGTCCACAATTACCCAAATGGAGTCGTGACCCCTCTGTGACGTAGGTAACCCCGTGATAAAGTCCATGGACATGCTCTCCCATATCCACGTCGTAACCTCTAATGGCTGTAGAAGTCCCGCCAGTCTCTGATGATCCACTTTCACCAAGTGACAAGTGGCGCATTTAGAAACAAACACGGCAATATCTCTCTTCATCCTGCTCCACCAATACTGACGTCTTATGTCTTGGTACATTTTGTCCCCACCAGGGTGTACCGCAAACCGTGAGCCGTGCGATTCTGCCATCACCTCGTGTCGTAAGTCTTCCCCTTTCGGAACGACTAGTCTCCCATTGAAGCGTAATCCCCCGTCTAAGCTAACGGTATAGGACTCGGCTCCCTCTGCTAGTAATCAAACTATCTGCTCCTAACATAATGAGTAATTTGCCTGTGACTTTACCACTTTCATAACAATCTGTGGTGTAACAGTCATCACAGACATGAACGATTGGTCCACTGCATCCTGGTGTCCCAACTCCTTCCATTTTACTTTCCACACCGCGGCCACCTCATTTACTGGCCTATGGCTCAATGCGTCTGCTACCACGTTAGCCTTCCCCGGGTGTTACTGGATATCAAACTGATAATCCTTCACAAACTCAAGCCACCGTCGTTGTCACATATTCAACTCCTTCTACGTGAAGAGGTACTGTAGAGACTTGTGATCCATGAACAATCGAAATTTCTCCCCCAGGAGGTAATGTCTCCAAATCCGAAGGGAAAATACAACTGACGCTAACTCCAAGTCATGGGTGGGGTAATTCTTCTCGTGAGGTTTAAGCTTACGGGAAGCATAAGCTATGGCATGACTCTCCTGCTGCAGCACACCTTCGAGTCCTTATAAGGACGCATCGGTGTAGACTAGATACTCAACTCCTGGTCTGGGCAACGCTAACACAGGTGTTGAGGTCAACTTATCCTTCAACTCATCGAATGCCAACTGACAGGCATCGCTCCAGATAAATGACACACCTTTGCGAGTCAGATGTGTCAAAGGACCCGCTATCTTTGAGAAACCCCGAATAAACCTCCTGTAGTATCCTGATAGGCCCAAGAAACTACGGATCTCAGTCAGCGTCGTGGGCTATCCCCACTCCCTCACCACGGATACCTTCCCCGGATCTATCGATATCCCCCGGTCTGAAATGATATGCCCCAAAAACTGAACCTCCTTCAGCCAAAACCCGCACTTCTCATACTTTGCATAAAGCTCGTTCTCACGTAGCGTCTGGAAGACCTGTCTCAAATGCGCAGCATGCTCCTCTTCTATCTGGGAGTAAACCAGAATGTCATCAATAAAGACGATGACGAACTGGTCTAGGAACTCTCTGAACACCCTATTCATCAAGTCCATAAACACGGCTGGAGCGTTGGTCAAGCCAAAAGGCATAACCCAAAACTCGTAGGAACCATATCTCATAAAGAAAGCAGTCTTCGAGACGTCCTGTTCCCTGATACGTAACTGATGGTATCCTGATCGCAAACCAATCTTTGAGAAGAAAGAAGCTCCTCTCAGTTGATCGAATAAGTCATCGATTCGGGGCAACGGATACTTATTCCGTATCGTAACCTTATTCAACTCTCGGTAATCTACACATAACCTCAACGATCCATCCCTATTCTTTACGAACAACACAGGGGAACCCCACGATGAAGTACTCCTCCGGATAAACCCCTGACCCAACAACAGCTCAATCTGATCCCGTAACTCTCTCATCTCTGCTGGAGCCATACGGTAAGGTGCGCGGGCAAATGGTCGAGTGCCCGGTGTCAAGTCGATCACAAAATCTATCTCTTTACTCAGAGGCAGACTAGGTATATCCTGAAATACATCGGCAAACTCCCTAACAACTGGAATCGCATCAAGTGGTATAACCACTTTCTTAGAGGTCTCCTCCTCTATATAGTACAAGTGAGTGGATGATCCTCCCTCAGGGCGAGGCATCGCCACTAAAAACATCTCCTGCCCGGGAATGGCAAAGATAATACTCCTACTAAAACATTCAATCATGGCTCGGTACGCAACTAGCCAATCCATACCAATAATGGCATCATACTCAGTCATCTCTAACACTAACATATCCGCGGGTAAAGTAAACCTCCCGATCTCTATACCCACACCTCTACAAATAAGGGAAATCACGGAACCCCTACTCAACGGCGAATCTACACAAGTAACCGTGCTCTCGACGGTGTCTAATAACCCAATAGTGCGTGCGAATCTCATGGCAATGAAACAATGTGTGACCCTCGTATCAAATAAAATACGCCCCATAGTCCCCTGAATAGAGAACATACCCTCAATGGCCGGTGGATCCTGTGGGGCTGTGGCATGCTGAAGATGATACACTCTCCCATACTGAAGTTATCCCTGCTGAACTAGGACTGCTGGAATGGGTGGTAATGCTGCCGTCTGTGGTGGTGCTGGGAGGGAGGCGGGAAACATAGGCCTTTGTGGCTTGTGTCGAGAACCTTACTGCTATTACGGTGGGGCCCTACCCCTGTCAGGACAATCCTGGCGTTTATGGCCAGTCTTGCCACAAACGAAACACTTCCCTGGGAAGCTTACCCCTCGTTGTCCCTACTGTCCTCGGCCCTGGTGGTCGTTACCATTCCTCCCTTGGCCATGCTGGCCCTGCTGAAACTACTGCTGCTGACCATTCTGACCCTGCTAGTTCTGATGGCCCTGTCTGAAACCTCCTTGTCCACTTCTGAAACCCCCATATCTGAATCTCTTAGAATCCCCCTGTTGGGAACCCTGGTCACCCTGCATGTGCTGCCCCTGAGCAGATTGTGCCCCGCTGGCACCATTTCCCCCGGTCCTGCCCTGATGGCTGGACTCCCCTGATCTCTTGCTCTCAGACATGTGGAAGCGATGATCCTGGCAGTGAAGTAATGCAGCGTTAACCACATCAGAATAAGTGGCCAACGAGAGATTACCCAACACGTGTTTACGGATCCTCCAAGTTAATCCATCCATAAACTTCTGAATCTTCTTCTCCTCAGTCGGTATCTCATCGGGAACAATGTTCAAGAGGTTAGTGAATTTGGCCTCATACTCGGTCACGGTCCTCCCCTCCTGCTTGAGGTTCATCAATTTCCTTCTCATCTCCGTGTGAACAGCTGACGGAAAATATTTGCGGTCGAACCGCACCCAGAACTCCTGTATAGTGAGGGTGTACCTCTCCTCTGTGGTGGTAATGGACTCTCACCACTGCAATGTAGATCATACTAGCTTGAAAGTAGCCAGTATCTTCTTCTGAACATCTATGCACTCGTACATCCTTAAGTGCCACTGAATATCCTTCCTCCACTGACTGGATACCACAACATCGGAGCTACATACAAACTCCGGAGGGTGTGCTTTCTGAAAAGCATCACCAACGCGTTCCCAAGCAGACGGGAATGCATGAGCCTGAATTGGCGCAACTACCGGCGCCTGGGGTGGTGCCTGCTGTACAATGGCTAGGGCGGCATTTATCGCTTGGGCTACAATAGCTGCAACCTCTGCGGCATTCATAATGCCCTGAACTAGTGCAGGCTGTGGCTCTGGCTGTGCATCCCTAGGAACTCGCTGCGCACGTCATAGAGGCATCTGAAATGAGAGTAAAGTCTTATAAATTCGCAGTTGTTATCTCAAAATAGCTGAAGAGCGATACATACACAAAAGATTACAACAATCCTAAAATATAGGGCTCTACATCAAAGAAAGCTCAGTGGAAACATAACAAGCCGTACAGAATCACCACCTGTGGCACCCTGACTAATTAAATACCGGGTAGCTACTCCTTTATTAAATTAATACAAAATGATAAGTTGGTTCAGTTCATAGCATCACTGTCGAAAACATTTTAATATTACTAACCACTTAGTATTTAAAAAGTAGGTTGTCCATTTTAATTAAAACCGATTAACATGCAATAAATGAATTATGAATAGTTAACATAACCAACAATATAGTCACAATAGAATAACCATCCATTAAATAATGAGCCTAGAGGAAAACTCCTCACAACATACCGAATTCCGAAATAAATAAATACAAAGTCCGCATCACTAAAATTAATTACAACGCAAAGTCTGAAATAACTGAATAAGTAAGATGTCTCCAAAAGGAATGGGCAACATGCCCAACAAATGATAAAAACTGATAATGGAGTCAAGATCGAAGATGGAGGAGTCTACTGTCAAGGTCCTGTAACTTCCACAGCTACATCACGTCACCTTAATAGAACTCCTATGCATGGTGTCCTTGTCTCTTGGAACCTAAAAAAGGTTTTTACAAAAATAGATTTGGAAGCAAACGGGTCAGAGCCCGAATGTGAAAATAATTTAAAAAAATGCAAGTGTTTAATATCATTAAACAGTGAATATAAAGTACATGATAGTGTGTGCACTCACATGAGTTCCTCACCTCTCAACTAATTGTGCACTCCTATCGTACCCGTACCCATTCTAACTCCCATCTCTAACTAGTCCAATGCTAAATCTAACAATCCTATATGATATCCAATTCAAATCTCAACATCTTCTATTTAATAGAGTATTGTACCTTATTACATAGTTTCCCCACTTTAGTATTTCAATATTATAAATATTACATTTTGACTTTACAAACCGTTGCTATTACTTATACCCACAATTATTCACGACTATCCATTTCAATAAATAGTAAATTATTCTCACCATAAATATACAATACTAGCACCCCGAGACTAAGCTGCGGTGCTCACATACTCGGCTATCAAATCCCGGTACATTTCGTACATGAGGACCACGTCTTCCGAATCTCTCAGGAAACGTTTCATTAACAACAATCACAAATAGTGGAGGCGAACATAGTTCACATCACATGGGGCACGCACATACCTACGCTCCCATGATCAGCAGACTTATTAACTTCTCAATAATCCCTTATCTGACCTATGTCCTCGAGGTACCAATCTAAATCCCCCCCGTAGGCACACAAAGATTAGATGGCCCTAAACGAACGCCAACCTCCCACGATAGCAAGTATGGTAGGTATGTCATACACATATAACTACATATACTAAGAATTCTCACATCTTAGATATTAAAATATTTTGTTAGTGGTATACTTCTCGTTCTTATACCAACACTTAGTATTATACAAATCATATGTCCCCAGTTTATATGTATTTAATTTATCGATTAATCTTACTTCGTGATTAGTTACTCGCTTTCCAATCCACACATGGCATCCGGTTTAAGACTTTATTCTATGTTTTACTCCTCAATGTACCCCAATCTCCCAACTATACCCACTAGTTAATAAGGAAAAGTTATCTCACCATTTAAATAAGTCCACAGGATACTAGAAATCAATTCAGGCCAAAAAGGCCATTTTGTCAACTCGTTAGAAATCTCGTTCGAACGAGGTCGATCGAACGAGTTCGTTTGAACGAAGGACTTCGAATGAAATACCAACTCATTAGAAGTCATACTGTCATCTCGTTAGAAGTTCGTTCGAACGAGGTCGTTCGAACGACCTGGGCAGGTCGTCTAATGAGATGGCAGTTTCAGTCCAGAAAATCCCAATTCCGTTTTTCTAAATTCTTCTCCCCTCCAAATCCACCCTAAGACCATACAAATTATGTTTTAACGTATATATACCATTTCTAATCACCCTAGATGATTCCTTAACATGTTTAAGGTGTTAAATCTTTACAAAAATCATGGAATTACTATGAATCTTCAAATATATCGCCAAACCCTATGAACATGAACTCCTAATTTTCTTATGTCTAATTACTCATCATAAATCCATTTTTAAATCATCATATGTAACTACTCAAGCATTAGATCATTCTATTATCATAATACATGTAAATCCTAACCCAATTTCAAAGTTTCTCCAACAATTTTCATGGGTTTTCTTCCAAAACTTTCAATAAAAGATAATTCCTACACTAAGCATGGAAGACATATTAAATGCATTAAAAATACTAAATCACTTGACTTAGATTGTTCTTCAGAATTTGATGTTGAAGGTTGAAGGTTGATCTCTCCCCTTTCTCTACATATTTTCTCCCAAGGTTGAAGATGGTGGTTATGGGTTTTCTCTTGGGAACCTCTTCCAACTCTTCCTATAACTCCCGTAGCCCTCTAACTTGTCAAATACTGGTAATGGTCTTAGTGGGTTACTAATAATGTATAATTAACTCTTAAAATTCGTAGGCTTTAATTCCCAAAATTTCAAAATTACCAAAATACCCTTTTAAGTTGCCGGTATGGCCCAAAAATGCCCCGGGACCCAAACTAAACCCCCAGCTAGTGTTTTCTGACTATTTCGACCCTTCTGGACTCGTTGGCGCACTCAGAATGACCATTTGATTAGTAAAAATAAATTTACTTTTTAATTCAAATAAATTACATTTCTGACGCGACTGACACTCGCGTCCCAACTAAATTTCCCAAATTGTCATATTTTAGTCTCACGACAATTTTAATATTTACAATATTCATATATTGCCATATATACACAACATAATCAAATACCAACTCACATCTCGTTAGTATTTATATCCGGATTAATTCTCAATTAATTCACATTTAATTTAAGTAACCCCTTTAATAAATATCAATAAAAATACGGGGTATTACACAAATTATAGTGTTTAATCACAAGTCACCTCTCGTCATTTTAAGATGGTATGGATGATACATCTAGTCCTACACTGTCATCTCGACTGAGGGAGTTCTTCACCAAATTAATGATGTTAAGGTAAACCAAAATGAAATGGTTTTTATATTTGAATTCACCAAATTATGGAGTTTAAGGACCTATCATTCTTGATGAAATTCACACCATTTTCTTTTATCCCACTTATGAGGAGCGGCTTTAAGCTTCTCTAGCCACCTTAAGGACCTATCATTCTTGATCTCGTTCATTATCATTTCCAGGCTAACCATCAATGACGTATATTCAACGAACTTATCATCTGCTGGCCTCTTTATATCTCCTTTGCCCTTGAATTTTTGGGACTTAGTACCACTGGCCCCCTTATCATCCTCTCATTTGGGCGACATGTCCTCTTCAGTGTTCCTGACTCTCCTAGACATAGCCACGAGTTCTTCCATGGACTTTGGAGGGTCCTCAACCTATTTACATAAGAGTTTTCCTTTCTACAGACCACCCATCAAGGCAGTCATAGTTATGTTCTCATCGTAGTCTTCCACCTCCAGTTTCTCATTGTTAAAGTGGGCTATATAGCCCTGCAGAGGCTCATTCAGAAAGATCTTGGCCTACTAATGAAACGAGAACAAGGTGAGAGAAATTGGATCCCTTCTAAGAAGTATTGCTCTATAGTGTCGGCTTCTCCCTTGGCGCTCTACCAGGTTTCAAATGTATCCTTTTATGTGGGTGTTAGCCTAGACTAGTAGGACACCTCCAATGAAGCATCTGTACGAGTGAAGATAGAATAGTGGTCTCGTTGATGATGGTATCTATAAGGACATATTTTTATAAATGTCCGTCATAATTAATTATGTTGTATACTGTTACAACCGTTGAAGAAGTTCAAGAGAAATCTACATGAAGACGGATCCGAATATATCAAGGTTCTTCATCAAAAAGCCTCCACAAAGTTTAATTTTGTAAGCTTATGTTTTAAAAACCTTAACTTTGCACTTAGAGCTTTGGGATATTTTTGCAAAATATTTTCTAAGTGTTGGAGCGGACTTTTTCGTCAAAATTTGAGAATGAGTAATTTTTTAAGTCCTGTAGCATTCCTCGATTTTGACGCTCAGGTCATTCAAGCGAGATTACATCTCGTTCGAGCGACATTGAGATGTCGCGCCATGTCATTCAAACGACACGCGCATCTCGTTCGAACGAGATCTTCTTTTCATTCGAACGATCGAGGCTGCTCGATTTCCTATAAATACTCATTAAATGGTTTCGTTTTCATCAAGATGTCCCAGCATTTTGGAAGACAGAAAATTACTAATTTACAGAATTCTTTGGTCTTCTTATTTTCGGGTTTTCATCCCTTTTGTTTTTAATTCACAAAATTCTCATATGCTTTGGTGAAGTGTTTTGGTGTTCAAGAACACACTTTACCTTTGTTCATTCTTTGTGGGGACAGCTCTGCAATCGACAACTGTTTGATATTGTGGAGGCAGTCCTTTTGAAGATTTTAGACTGCATGTATGGACTGTGTGTCCTGATGGTATAACTGCGTGTGAATCATTGCTGATTTATTTCTAGCGGTTGCTTTGGAGGTTTGGCGAAGACACCGTGTGTTACTCTTGTGGGCGAAAGCAAGATGGTATGTAAGTCAATGGTCTTGTAAACTTGTCACAGTTCTAGAAATAAAAGGTTTTGCCCTTCGAGGATTTTTCTTGAAATTTTTTGTCGCATGCTATATCTTATTTGGTTTGATACGTAGTTGCATGTTTAGGGGTTGAATTAATTTGGTTTAAAAATAGACTCTAATTAAATAAGTGTGCCAAATTAGAAATTTGCGAATTTAATTCATTATCGAACCGTCACATTTTACAAATTGGTATCAGAGCAGGTTACGCTAATTTATTGCATATTCCAATTTTCCGCAAAATCGTGTGATATTGTTATTTTAAAAAAATCAATTTTGGGAAAAATCGCAATTTTTCCAATGGAACGTTCGTTTAATAAGGTGCCTATTTTTTATGGGAAAAATTATGCCTACTGTAAAGGTCGCATGAAATCTAGTTTAAACTCCATTGACGAGCATGTTTTGTTGCTTTGTGAAAATGGATGGAATCCTCTCACTGTCACCGTTGAAAATATCACATCTTTAAAACATCTGTCAGATTGGACTGAGGTCGATTTTAAAATATTGAATTTTAATTCCCATGGACTGAGTACTATTTTTGGTGATGTCACTCCTGATGAGTTTCACCGAATTATGACGTGTACCACGTCTAAAGATGCTTGGGATGTTTTGAAATTGACACATGAGGTTACGAACATGGTTAAAGAATCAAAATTACATAATTTGGCCACCCAATTTGAGACTATCACTATGTCTGAGTCTGAATGCTTTGATGATTTTTATACACGTTGGTCAGATATTATAAACAACAGTTTTAAGTTGGGTGAGGTGATTGATAACACGCAGGTTGTTAAAAAGATTTTGAGCTCTCTTCCAAAACTCTTTATTCCTAAAGTCACTGTTTTGATATCTTTGGGAAATTTGAAATCACTTAAGTTGGAAGAACTTATCGGAGATCTTCAAACCTATGAGATTGACATATTTCCCCAAATCATTAAGGCTAAGGATAAAGGTGTTGCTTTAAATACTCATTTTAAGAAAAGGAAACAAAAAGGTTGTGAGTCAGATTCTGATGAAGATTTTGATTTTAAAGATATGGCCTTGTTTGTGAAAAATTTTAAAAAATTTCTGAACATGAACAAAAATAATTCTTCCAATAAGAGATTTTTTGAGAAAAATAAAAAGGCCAAAGAAAGCGGTGAGGAAGAGAAGGAGAGAGAAAAAAAAAAGGAGACTGAGGAAAATTTAGAAAGTTTGACGTGTTTTCAGTGTGGGTGTAAAGGGCATAAGGCGTATGAGTGTTCCACTAGACTTAGGAGAGAGGGAAAGAAATTGTCCATGTCTGCCACACTTAGTGATAGTGACATAGAGGTTTTTTATTCCGGTGATGAAAAAGAGCACGGTATGTGTGTCGCATTTTTAGCTAGTCGGGTTAACACACCTAGTTTGGATGGCGGTGAGGGGACTAGTTCTCGTGAGACCCCCGAGGAGGAGGATTTAAGTGTTTCGAGTGAGGGTGAAGGTGAGTGTGAAAGTGGAGATGAAAGTGATCTCGAAATTGCTTTTAAAGATTTGTATGTTGAGACTTTAGAGACAAAAAAATTGAATAAAGAGTTAAGTCTCAAGGTGAAAAATTAGGAGAGAGAGAGATTGATATTTTGGGTGATTTTAAAGTTCCAAAAATCCCTTCATCTCTTTAATTGTCAAGGTCGATAAGTCTGTGTCCCGTCCTTATGTTAGGGTAGATCAGGTTTTTTCAAACTAATTTTTTTGCGAACGAGGAGCGTCTCATTGTCCCCATCTAGGAGGCACTAGAGAGGAACTTTTTGGTGAACAGTGTTCTTATGTTATTCATTCCCTCTTACCTGCCTTCGTACACATAATAGTCCTGTTTCTATTCCGTTTAGAACCGTGTGGCTATGCAATTTTTCTACGACCACTAATCACATGTTAAGTCATTTCACACAGAGAAGCCCATTAACTTTTCTTTTGCATGCAGTAACTTTCTCACTTCCATCATTGTCAATATTTGCTTGAACTAACCATCCAACCCTCTTATCCCGAGCAAGAGAGCTCGAGGTGGCAGGTCTGCGATATACTTGATGGTATTTTGGCCGAATCAACTAGGCTGTTTTCAACACAATCTTCTTAAAGAGCCTCGATACCCTGATGTTGAAAGGTTTCCTCCAATAGAGTTAGGATTAAGGAATTATACTACCTTCAACTCTCTATTTTCTCTTAGCACAATCAACAGTTCTACCCCGTCTGAGTTGCCCCCTTTGGCTCCTTTGGAGCAAGCTGTAGTAAAAAGGAAGAAAGCGACTCCAACTTCCGTTTCGATTGAAGTAACTATCGTTACCCCTGGACCCCCTGGACCATCAAGACAAATTATAGAGAGAAATATTCCCCATATTACTTGACCGGGGAGGCTATAAGGGCTACCAGGAAGGCTCGCCACATATGACACTTGATCCTAAAGTTGTTCAGCATGTTAATGTAATGTTCGATCAACTTGGGTAAACTTTGGAGAATTTTTCTAAGGAGGATAGGGCTTTCAGGTCCGCCCATATGGCCTCTCAAGTGTTTTTATATGCTCCTCCGCTTGCTGAAGGTAGCAAGAAGAGGAAGTTGGCTAGCCCTGTCAAAATTATGTTAGAGAATACAAGTGAGTCGAGCAAAGAATAACATTTTGAGTAAGAAGTAGTTACTGATGAATGAGAAACATGTGATGATTATGAAGATGAGGAGGAGGAGGAAAGAGAGGTAGGGAAGGGAGCAGAATAAGAGGAGGAAAAGGAGGAGAAAGAAGGATCTTCTCTCATTCGAAGACGTAGGTTGTGAAAAATGGTGTCTTCCTCCAAACCTGCTTCACTTACTCAAGATTATGAAGTTTTTAATGATGTTTTGGAGGAAGAGGTATATATGTCATTCTCTTTAAGTTTGTACCTTCTCTTTCCTGTTATAATATTGACTCTTGTTTTTCTTTTTTCGGGTTGATGTTCAAGGTAATTTGTACAATGATATTGAAGTTGGTAACCATTTGGAGGAGGCTATAGAGGTTTCACATGTCTCGAAAGAAGTTTCATCAAAGTGGATAGCTGCCCCTATATCCTCATTGGTAACTACCAATTTCCCCTAAGGGAGGATACATCTCTTTGTTCTATTGAATCTAGTAATGACTATTTAACTGACTCTATCTTCTTGTGTAAGCCGATTGGTATCGAGTTAAGTGATCATGATACAAGTGTGGTTAAGTCTGTTATTGGAAAATCCCTCGTTGTTGCCGTACAATCGGTTATGGTAAGCCTTTTCCTTTCTTGTCCAAACTCCTTCTACTATACTCTTATTATTTTTATCTTGCTCTTTGGTATGCTTAAAAAGTTTCACTTCCTAAGGTAGCTTCCTGACGCGACTGAAAATGTGTCTCAGGAATGCGTTCACTCTAGGCTCAAGTGCAAGACTGTCGCTCAAGTAATAATCCCAGTAAGTCTGGTATCGATCCTCAGGGAAAAAGGAAAATAGAGTTATGACGACGGGAAGAGACGGAGAGACCCTAACTTTGACTCTAAAAAGAAAAAGAAAAATTGATTTGGTTTTGAGATTTATTACAGCTAAATGCGATAATGAAAATAAGAAAAGATGCAACTATACTAATCTACCGAAATTAA
This sequence comes from Sambucus nigra, assembly GCA_949130495.1. Lineage (NCBI taxonomy): Eukaryota > Viridiplantae > Streptophyta > Magnoliopsida > Dipsacales > Adoxaceae > Sambucus > Sambucus nigra. The sequence goes on from OX422220.1 coordinate 305,503,620, forward strand.
GAATGAATGATGATTCGGAACTTTTTGTTTTAAATAATGAGAAGAATAGGATGGGAATACAATCCCCCAACCCTAGTGTAGTGCAGTCATAATATTAATCTTAAATTTATCTGATTGATTTTGACCCGGAATTTAGTACTGCCAAGCATTATGTATACGAGGTTCAAGCCAGTGTTATACCTAATCTGAGGATGAGTAAATCAGTATTGCGATAGTATCACTCGAATTGCACTCTAAATCATCACGAGTACCCAGAGGCAAACGAGTTATAAAGATCTACAACTGTTGTGTAACTACGCAATACGGTCCTAATCAATCACTAAATTCAGCGGAATAATTTTATACACATGCACTAACACATCAGGCTGGGTTCATGTACCCCGGCCTTAGAAAATCTAGCTTATCATGATTAAAGTGATGGAAATAATGATTACTGTGCAGATGTTCATGATTACTCTAATTAAAATAGTAATTAGATGTAGAAAAGAATTAGAATTAAGAATTACTCACTAAAATTAATCAAACAATAAATGAAACAATGAATGAAAATGATACTCACAAAAATCACTGAACAATCTTCAATCTTTGAATTAAAACTGCAGTTGTTAACTAAACTAGGGTTTCTGGAAAAAGAGCGGAAAAAATCCTACTCATTCTCCGTTCCAATAACAATAATAAATTGGGTCTTTAATACCCTACAACAATTTCGGAGTTCAGCTGCACTAGGAGTCTTTTTAGGAAGAGATAGGATTTTCAAATCTCGAAGCCTGGACCGGTCCGGGCCTTAGGCGGACCGATCTGTCCCCAAGGCGGATCGGTTCTTTTTATTTTGGGGCGGACCGATCCGGGTGCGGACCTGTTCCTTTTATTTTTTCCTTCTTCGGTTTGCATGAGATTTGGGGTCTTCTGGAGTTTGGCAAGGCGGACCGGTCCGGGGTAAAGGCGGACCGGTCTGCCTATTTGACTTTTTGGCTCTACTTTGACTGCTCATAACTTTTGTTTGGGGACTCCGATTGAGGTGTCGTTTCTTCCTATGTACTCGTGAATGTAATATCTTCAACTTCTCTTTAGATACCTCATCCGAATTCTGAGTGGAAATTATGCTTTTGCCCTTGAGACTTTTCCTTCTTTCTTTATTTATTCTTCCGGTTCCCTTCTTTCGTTTCTTGACATCAAATACCTGTAAAATCACTACAAAATACCAGAAACTCGGTGTACTCAATAAGATCAGTCATATTAAGATTCTGAGATAAAGTCAACTCAATTACGTTGTTCGAGGTGCTAAAAGTAACTAAATCAAGGGATAAATTAGTAAGAATTTATGCCTAATCACTTCCCTATTAGTCCCTCCCCCCTCCAATGACCAGGTGTTGGTTACTCTCTTTAGTCCCTCGATCCTTAATCCAGAAGGAGTCGAGATTGTTGTTGCGGGTTAGGAAGGGCATGGGCAGGAGGATGTTGCTAAAGTGGGAGGTAATGATGTTGTTCCCTCAGAGAAGTATTTTTTTGGTTGTGCCTAGAGATTTTCATGAGGAAGAGGATTTAGTATAGATGGCCACCCGACATTTCGCCAATGATTAGCAGCTAGAGATATGCCTTTCTTTTGTGTAACTACTGCAAGTAAATATTGTTAGCATTGCCTAGTACATAGGACTTTGAATCTCCTATAACCGAGGGTCAGGCGGGTCAAGTCATATTAGTCTTAAGAATATCCCAAAACTAAGGGTCAAGCGGGTCAAGTCATATCTTATAAATCTCCCATAACTGAGGGTCAAGAGGCCAAGTCATATTGGTCTTATAAATCTCCCATAGACGAGGGTCAGGCGAGCCAAGTCATATTGTTCTCTAATTTTTTGGTTGCAAGCCAGCTATATATCTTTTCTGAATTGATAATATCTTTATTGCAGATTGAAGTTGATTAATTATCCATGCGTGACCCAGTAGCTGGAGGTATCGGGCATGCAATTGCATAGGCGAGGGTAGTGGATGGTTTGACAGTAATTGATAAGTTCCTAGTTTGCAAGTTCAAGAAACGGGTCTAAATGTTGGTGGGATGCCCGAGATAGTTTCTTCTAGAGTGCCAGAAAGTGGCAGTTCTTCGTACACTCATCACCCCTCTATGATCGATATTGTCTTTAGTGTGCACCCTCCTAAGATAGCCCTGAAGTGGTTGTAAGGAAGAACTTTCTTGATTTCCCCCATATTTTGACTAATGGTCCTCGTGCATTGATTGAGCAGCTTCTAGCCAGGTTTTCTTCAACTTTTGCCCCTGGCAACGTTCAACCCATACCTGTGATGATGGCCTACAGAATTCTTGGCCTATACACCATTTTAGATGAAATACTCAACACTCCGTAATAATCTCCAAGCTCTGATACAATAAAAGTCTTATTGGGGAAGGACAATCTACTTATTAATGATGGGTTTCGCTATCCTGGCTGGTGAAGCTGTTACATGACTTCAAAAAGGCTAACTTCAATAAGGCTGATCTACCCACTCTTTGTCATCGGTTGCAAAGTTCTCACATCTTGTATATGGCCATCTCAGAGTAATTAGTAAGCTTGGAGGTCGAGTTAGCTATGTCTTAACAAAAGGTGAAAGATGCTTTTGATATTGTTTCTCGAGCAGAGACTGAGTTACTCAAGTGTGATCAGGATCTGAATAATGTGCAATAGAGAAGGGAGTGCCACTAGAAGGACTTGGTTGATCTAATCTCTAACCAAATCAACCTTGAGAAAATTCTTCCTTAGCATCATCATCGACTTCTTATCTCGGCCAATCTGCACTTTATAATGCTACACATGCAGCCTTGAATTTAAATTCCCCCTTTTGTGTTTGTATTGGTTTGGAATATTTATCGAATGCTACAAAACCTTTTGTCTTGGTTTTGAATACATTATTTTGCACTTTGTTTCTCTTGTGTCTGTTTCTGGGCTAAATGTTGCTTGAGATGGCTTGTTTATATGATATTCATTACATTGTTCATAATTAAAACAAGAAATTTAGCCACTATTTTCAACACAAACTATGTTTGTATATTCTCATTCAATATAAACAAATGAACATTATGGGGAACATTCTCCCGAACAAGTGTTAGCAGAATAAATACATGACTTAAGCAAATTAATGGGCTGGTATTAGACTAACAAATGTCTTCAGACATTGTAAATTTTGAGATATTTATTATTCAATTTAAAAGTGACATCATTTTCCACCTTTGATACCTCACATTAGACAGAGTCATGGTTTGTTCGAACGATGGGGGACCCTTTCCATTTTGCTTCAAATTTGGGTAATTAAAGCCTTTTTATGTGCCTCGTGTAACTTTTTACCACTAAATCCCCTTCTTTAAACTTCCTAGTTCACACAAGTTGATCGTAGGATCGGGACAGTTGCTTCCTATACATCTCAAACTGCCTTGTCGCATTATTTCAATGCTCTTCCAATGCCTCGAGTTGCACATGGCGGTTGTGGGGAAGTATGGAACTTCTTAAGTTATATTTACTGGATGGTAACTCGAACTCTACTGGTAAGACAACTTCAACTCCAAAAACAAAAAAGAAAGGGGTATAGCCCATGGGCTTTCTCTTGGTCGTTCGATAAGTCAACAAAACCTCTGGTATTTTATCATCCCGTGTTCTTGGAAAGTCTTTGAGCATTTTTGTAAAAAGTTCACCAGAGTCTTATTGGTAGCTTTCGCCTGCCCATTACACTTCTGGTACGCAATAGTTGACTTGTGGTGAATGATGGAGTACTTATCTATGAGGAAACTTACTTCATTGTTCATAAAGGGTGTATTATTGTCTGAGAGGAAGTACTTTTGGATGCCAAAACGACAAATGATGTACTCCTTCATAAACCGAGTAATTACTCTCATTGTGTTTCCTTTCAAAGGTGTGGCTTCTGCCCATTTGGTGAAACACTTTGTAGTGCTAAGTATCGAGATATTTTTGTGCGAGGAGAGGTTTGTTTCCCCTACTATATCGAACATCCACGTTTAGAGTGGGAATAGAGTGGAAAGGGAATGCAGGTTTTTCGAGGGGGCATGGATCATATTCCCATGTAGCCGAGAAGCCTTGTATTAGCGAACAAACTCCGAAAGATCCTTTTCCATCGTGGGCCAAAAGTACCCCAAGGTCACGAGTTGATCGTAAAACTTGGCTTCCCTAATATGACCTGGCTCGTGGGCCTACTTCAACACCTCTTCTACTTCCTCCCCCTAATACACCTTAGAGGCCTATAGTGATAGCCTATTTGGTACAACTACCCCTCTTGAACATAGTATATAGTCACTCGTTGTTTAAGCCTCCTGGCATCATCCCTATCCATTGGCATCACCCCATCTATCAATAAGTCCATGTATGGCTGTCTCCCATCTTGTGGCTAGTCAATGAAATGGCATTCTGCTGCTTGGTAAAATAAACAACATTTCCCACAGTCCATTTGCAATACTACAGCATCTGGACTCATCAAAGTCCAATAGTAACCTGCTTGCTGGACTTTTTGGTATAAGGGGATTTATGTAGTCTCACAATTATCTTTGTGGACTTCTATCAGTCTTTGCTTTGACTCTTTGGGGTTTACACATCTGGAAAACCATCTCCATTTGTTCTTGTAATACAACTTTCCCCTAGTAATGAACACCTACGCGAGGTCGGCCAAACGTAGTTGACCGACGATTATCTCGAGCTGCTTCCTTATTTTACCCCTCCAATCGTTGCTGTCATTAGTGGGTAGAATTTCAAGAATTATTTGGGGGGTGTCCTCTTGGTAATTTGCAAAATTGTGAATTCCCCTTCGAAAGTAGTTTTATGTGCAATGGTATCATATGCAGCAACATTCCTATTCATCATTGATGGGTGCCTTCGAATCTTTACCTCCTCGAATTTCCTGAGCATCCTTCGCATGATCGTTCGATAAGGTACCATGATCATGTGTTTTAGCATAAATTCCCAAGTTACTTTCTTGACCACTATGTTGGAGTCTCCTCTTATAGTAAGAAACTGGATTCCTCTCCTTAGGGCCTCGAGCAACCCCAGCACAAGTGCCTCGTATTATGCCTCCTTATTTAAGCAACTAAACTCTAGTTTGAAAGATAATCGGATTTTTTATTTATTCTTCCTCAAGATCACACCTGCTCCTCCATAATTTATGACCGAATAGACGTCAAATTCCATGTTCCATTCTTCTAAGCTAGCTGCCAGAAAGTTAGCTTGGAGATCATTCCCCGGAAGCTCTTTTATAGGTTGTTCGAACAATCCAAATGGGAAGATAGCCAATAGATCAACATGATCTTGTCTTTTGATTGCTCGAAGAACTATGTAATTGAGATCATACTTTGAGAGGATTAAGAACCATCGGGTTGACCTTCCTATTAGTACAGATATAGCAAGCAAAAACTTTATAGGATCACATCTAGTTATAATGTGCACTGTGAATGATAGTAGATAATGCCTAAGCTTTTATGCTATAAATACAAGGTCTAAACAATGAAGCTCGGTACTAGCGTATCTGGCCTTTGGACCATGTATAATCTGGCTCAAATAGTAAATGAGTTTCTCTATAGCATCTATCTCTTGGGCTAATAATTCTCCAATAGATCTTCCAGTAAATGTAAGATATAGGCACAGGCAAATACATACCTTTGGCGGAATCATCGTGTGAGGAGATGTAAGGAGCATTTTAAGCTTGTCTATGGCCTCCTGATGTAAGTGTTCCCACACGAATTTGGATCATTTCCTCAGTAACTCCATTAGCAAATGAGTAACTTCAGTCAACCCATGCACAAATTGCCACAGGTAGGAAACTTTTCCCAAGAATCTTTTCAACTCCCTTTTCGACTTTGGCCTTGGCATTTTGAGGATGGACTGCTTCTTATCTAAATCCATCTAGACACCTTACCGATTCACTATGAACCCGAGGAAGTTCCCTCTTGATAGTTCGAACGCACACTTAAGGGGGTTCATTTTCAGTTTGTACTTCCAGCAACGAGTGAACACCTTCCTCAAATCATCTAAGTGGGCAACCACTTTTCTGGATTTGAGCACAAAATCATCAACATAAAATTACGTGATCTTGTGGAAGAGGTTATGGAATATAGCCATTATGGTCCTCTGGTAAGTGGATCTTGCATTTTTCAAACCTAAAGGCATGACAGTGTATATGAAATTACCCAAGGTTGTTCACAAGGCAGTCTTCTCAGCGTCATCTGGATCCATCTTGATCTAATTATACCCCACATAGCCATTCATGAAGCTGTACATCTCGTGCCCTGCAATTTCTTCTATCAAGCTATTAATAGAGGGTAGTGGGAATTCATCGTTCGAGCATGCATGATTTAGGTCCCGAAAGTCCACACAAATTATGATATGAGTCTTCCCTTTCTTTCCCACTAGCACGATGTTGGATAGCCAAATAGGATGTTGAATTAGGATAATAAAACCCATTACGAGTAGCCTCTGGACTTCCTCCTTAATCTTCAGATTCATCTCTGCTTTATATGCTTGAGGGGCCTTCTTTACTGGAATAGTTGATGGCAAGACATTCAACTTATGGCAGGTCACTTCTTTGCCCACTCTGAGCATCTCGATGTACTTTCATGGAAATACATCTTTGAACTCTTCAAGCAGCATGATCAAACCCTCTAGAGATACTTTGAGATGAAGATAAGATAAGGGTCACCACCTTCCTTTGCCATATTTATCTTGCTCCAACTCTTGGATTTGTAGCCCGGGTTTGTCCCTCACGCACTCAGGTTCCACCTTAATTTCTTCTATAAACTCTTGGATGCTCGATTTGTCAATCACCAAGCACTACCCTTTGTTTTCCACTAAAAATCCTTCATAAACTGGGTCAGCCTCATCATCCAGGCCTTTGACTGCCCGCTCACACCTTCATAGTTTGTAAATAATTCTTCTATTAGGCAAAACATCCCTCTTGCATTATCGATGGGTTTCCATCCTGTGGGTCCTCTTTCGATAATTTTCTTCCAACTCCCTCGCAGAGTGTCTACTGAGCACATTCTAGCACTGCATTTGTTGCTATGTGAGATCAATACGTGGGTTCATTCGATCATATAGTTGCCTCGACAAACTAGGTGTCCTCACTACTTCTCATTTGTGTTCCTCTTCATTGGTTGCAATTGGTCGAGCTGTTGCTCGCACTCTTTTGTGCGTACTTAGGACCCCGATGCCCCCCGTATATCTGGTGATTATCTTGGCCTTCCCAGAGAGCTCGGTATAAAAGGTAGCATCTACCAAGTGTCCCTCTTCCTTTGTAAATGGATTTTTGGATGCTCGAATCACTACTTTCTTTCCCTTTATGTTTGCTTTGGTGCATTGGTGGTAAGTTGAAGGCACCAAATCGTGATTTTTCATCCATACTCTGCCAACTACAGTTAGTACGATGGCTTACAATCCATAATGTGAAACTTAACGTGGGAAGTTATGTTCCTTATTGTAATGCCCACGCTAACGTACCCCGTGGATTTATAAGATTGGTTATCATACCTTTGATTGCCAAATAATGCGACATTATCCTTATGTAAGCTATGCCAATGGCGTAAAAGGATCCAATGGAGATTATATTAATAGATGCCCCCCGTCCATCAAAACACATGAGAAAATGCAATCATTTACAGAGGCCGTAACATAAAGAGGCCTGTTGTGAAGATATTTGATTGATCTATCCGCTTCTGAGAATGTCTCCTCCGAAAGATATCTCCTCACAAGCCTGGACATGTTTCATTTCCACTTCTGGTCCGGCACTATGTTTTTCTTGGCAATCTCCAAGATAGCTCGTGTGACCTTCAGTCTTGAGTGTTCAAGGAGCCTTACTTGATAATATAAACATACTTCGATGAGCGTGCAACTACAACGCATTCAAACCAAGTACTTGTTTGATCATATTGGAGATCGTACACTTCCTCTACATCTCTATAAGCAGCCTCATCATAGGCTATTTGATTAGGCACATATTCTTCACATTTATCTCCGTAATTTTGATATTTTTATCATCCCGTGCAGTGTAAATTTTTTGGATTTGCCTAGTATTTATGCTATAACCTCTTTTTGGCAAGTATTCCGTGTTTTTTGTATTTCTCATGTGCTTTATAGGTATTTCGATCAAGTTAGTATGAAAGAGAATGCAAAACAGTGAAAGAAAACAAGAAATGGGGAGTTCAAGGGCATTTTCATAATTTTACCTACCTATTCCGATGGTGGGGAAATCTAAAGAGTTGAAGATCTGTAAATTACAAGAACAATGGGGAAAATGACATCCCAATCCGAGCTACGGTGAAGAAGTTATGCATATTTAAAGTTGGAGATAGAAAGTCAAAAGTTGAAATTAATTCTGGAAGCTGAGGAGACAACTCTTGAAATTTCTTGTTTAATTCATTTTTATTAGTTGTAAAACGTGTAGAGGCAAGGGAATAGTCAAATTTAGGTATTATAAAAGGGAAAACCCTATTAGAAAGTGGGAAGAGTCATTTTTTAGGTGTATAAAAGGCCAAGCCCTACATCCTTCCAAGGGAGTCGAATTCTAGAGAGAGAGTTTTTTTACTTCACACTGTAGGAGGCTAGTAGTTAGTTTTTAAAGGATTCTTGTATCCAAGAACCCTAGTTTTGAAGTTTGGATACTATTCAATATTTAAAGATCTATTCAAGATTCATCATTCATCCATTGCAAGTAATTTTAATTTATTTTTTTTACTGCTTTCATAGTTAGTTAAATTAATTGTTGCTTTCTAGTTTTCCATTCCCAATTCAAGTCATGTTTCCAATATTCTAGATTTAGTTATGAATTCCCTCACTTTTAGTTTTAAGTTTTCTTTTATTTTAATCATGGTAGGCTAGATTTTCGAAGGTCGGGATAAATGAACTCAACCTGATGTGGTAGTTACATGTCTATAAAATTAATCCTCAAAATTTAATGGATTATTACGACCGTATTGTGTAGGAATGCAATAATTGTAGATATTTGGATCTCATTTGCTTTAGGGTAACCGGAATGCTTCAGAATGCAATTCGAGTGTAACTATCGTAATACCGATTTACTCGTCCTCTAATTAAGTATGGTGCGGGCTTAAACCTCATATACGTAATGCTTGGTAGTACTAAATTCTGGGTCTAATTAATCACTTAAATTTACGATTAGTTTTATACCATCAATACACTAGGGTTGAGAGATTGTATTCCCGTCCTGTTCTCTCATCACATAGTCTAAGTATTAATTCAATCATCATCATTATTTTAGGGAATTTAGAATAGTTGCATTCCATTCATATTTTAGTCCATTAGTTAATCATTTTCAATATTTCATATAGTATAACTATTCCACCAATCAAAACAGCTTTTCATTTCTTTGTAGAGTCAAGTTAGGGTTAACAGTCTTACCTTTTTTGTCACATTCACTCGTCCTAGTTCCCTATGGATTCGATACCAAGACTTGCCACTATACTCCGCAAGAGTGTAGTTAAAGTTTAGATTTTTGTATTCTGTTCGGAAGCCAATAACAACGATTAGCGTATTTACACGGACGCTTGGTTTTCGATTCGATAAAAAAATGGCTCCGTTGCCGGGGAATTCGGTAGACTTAAGGTTAGGTTGTTTAATCCCTAATTTGACCTTCAAAAAAAGAAGAAGAAAGAAATATGGGTGTCACGTCTTTTTATTGACCAATTTGAAATGTCTTACTTTAACTCTTTTGGTGGCTTTAATTGTTATGATAATAGTGAGGAGGAGGCGATCAAGACTTATGAACATTGGATCAATATCACTAAAGATGAGTCTCATAAATACAAGCCCAATGCTAAGGCCATCCAAATTTATCAAAATGAATTTCTTGAAGAAAAAAGACATGAAAAAGAATATTGAGAAAAAAACCGTGATTGGGAGAAAGAGTTAGATGCATTATTTGAACCGAATGAGGATTTTTCTTCCGATATTTTTAAAGTTGAAGAATGCTTTCAACCAAATGAGGAATCCGAAGTGCTAGTACCAAGGAAGCCTACTTTGGAAGAACTCTTGATTATTATCAAAAATCAATCTGATGACCTTGCTACTACAGAGTTGAAAATTAGATTAACATGCAAGGAGTTGAATGATTATTTGGACAACTTAGAGAAGGCCGAGACTTGCGCTTCACCTAACACTTTTGAGGATGAAATTTGTGACAACCCGGATATAATTATGATAAATTATATTTAAATCATGATTACCAGATCTGATATGAATAATGTGTTATTAGTATATCTAATGTCAAGTGATTTTGTTTATTATAATCCTACTTGCATAAATCATGAAAGGTCAAATTATTTACAAACACAAAATTTTGTTATTTTCGGTAGAAATGTTCCTGTTTAAGACTAGTTTTGACCTTTATAACATAACAATTGACTTTACGTGAAAACTATATAATTGTATACATATGAGTTAGGGTTGTAACACAATAAACGGTACATCAAACGGATGTACGAGTAAGAAGTTTGGCCAAATTTACGAACAAGGGGAAAATCTGTCAATTCCCTTTAAGTGGTAAATTGTCTTTTATTAAACCAAATGATTTAATTTGATTGGTTTGCTTGGGACGCAGCCTTGTCTGACTTAAAACTCTCCCTATAACATATTTATTCATTAAAACAAACCCTAGGTTCAGTTTGAAGAGTGTTTGGCTTAAGGAAAGAGAAAGTAGGAGTTAAGGAAGAAAATATTTCAATAAAAGCTAGGAAAATTCTAACAAAATCCCTAAAGTGTTTCCAAGGTATAATTATGTGATTAATATTGTTTTAATCTTGTATTATACTTATTGAAAAGTATATAAATCGTGAATTATTGATTAAGATTCCATCATCCTTTGTGATAATATGTATTGGTTCATATGTGAGTTAAGTGGTGTTTATAGGCCATATTGCTTTGTATTGAAACCATATGTATTCAAACTTGCATATCTCTTTGTGTGTTTACTATAATTGATAAATTCCAATTGTATATGAAAGTAGACTCATATATTCATAATATATCTAAAAATTAGAATTTATCTCCTTGTGGTTAGGCCGTAATGATGATTTGAAGTTGGTACATAGATTCTGTTTGTATACTTCATTTCAATATGCCTTGAGTTTAGTCAAGCTTTTGAGATATCAAATGAAGTCAAAAAATTATGAGACTTTAATTCTGTACTATTCAGTACATGTACTAGAAATGGATTGAAAATCATGGAATGTTATGCTGTAGAAAAATTATGAAAATTCTTGGAAGTTAAAGGAACAATAGAGGAGCTTGTAGGGCAGATTTCTTGTATTGTAAAGAAATGGCCATAACATGCCTTAGGAAGATTGAAAAATTACACCGACACTTGTACTGGAAAGTATATTCATATATGTTTTCATATTGATAAGGTTGGATGCCTTTATTTATACAATTTAGGAATATAGGATGGTTAAGTATGTAGGACAATAATTTCAGGCCATATTGGATACCCCTTGAATGAAAGTTTGCATTTCGTCCTTACAAAGGGTACTTTGAGTACATGTTTCATGTGTATATACATTGAGAATTATAATCTCATGTTTACTTGACTTTGGTTATAAATTCCTTATGAGGTATTTCCTACGGTTGAATGTTCATAAATTTATCAATATGTGGACCATTGTTTTGTCTTTACTTATGTTTCATGGAATGTGACTTAAGTGAAATTATATGGTCATTGTATAGTCATGGAAAGTTACATAATTATATTAGGATGATACTTATGATTGAGATTCAGTACTTATTTAGTTGTATTGACACGTGTAAGGTCTAATCAACCCAGTTCAGCTCCTCCCGAAGGAAACGTGAATACGTAGTTGACAACCCAAGGTGAGTGTACTCACTGAAATGATGTATTTGTATACTGTTACGAATATGATCATAATGTTATGAATATAAAATTGTTCATTTAGGTTTACCGAAATGGGAGGTTACTCCTCGACCCGTAATGGGGGATATTTGTCTATTAATGACAAGGGGTTACTCCTCGACCAGGAATGGGGGAGAATTGTCTATTTAGACAGGATATGTGAATCATGATTTGGAAAAGTTGGTCATTCATTATGAATGGGCCAGATAAGTTAATACATAATTATATGGACATGATTTATTGCATTTAAATTCATGCAGTAGTATAGTAGTGATGCATTCACTGGGCTATTTTGCTCATGGTTTCTATGTTCATATTTTTCAGGTAACGCGATGTCACTGCCAAATCTAGGAGGTCGGGTTGGGTTAGCCAGGAACGGGAGAAACAATGATTTTGTGTAAATTTAAATGATGTAATTAAGTTATCTTATCCTTCAAGAAAGTTTTTATGGACATGACTACTCTGATTTTGTAAAAAGGCTTTCAGTTATATGGTTTTACAATGATGACTCTGAAATTTAAAACTCGTGTTTATGGTTTGGTTAAATTAATTATGGTTTGACTCACTTTGACTTTTAGACTTAATTATAAGTAACTGGGTTGGGGTCTGTCAAAATCATTGAGAGTGATCCAAGTTCTTTTGAATATCAACCTCTTATAAATATTGTAAAATCTACTGAGGTTGAATATTATTTGTCTCCTTGTGTCCCCACTATTATCGAACCATTAAATACATCACAAGAACTGGATGAATTTCCTGAGGATGTTAATCTAATTCTTGTATGGGAATGTTATTTTGAGATTCTTCATCTTACGGGCCATACACTTAGGTGTGTCACTCCACCAGATCCAACTGAAAATTTTGGGGGAGAAGATTTTGAGGACAATGACTCTATGCTTAAATTATTTTCCAAGATGGACTCTTTTTGTTTGTGTGCTCCGCTTCCCATGCTACTTGAAAAATCTTTGGGACGTGATTATATTTTTCTTGGATCCCAATGGTACTTGTCCCACTATGCACTCAAATCCCTCATTATCCCCTTAAAATTTTTAATAGGTGATGGTTCATTTCTTCCGCGTTGCACATGCCTTCCGTTTTTCAAACAAAATTCTTATTTTTCGGGCGGCATGCATCCTAATGGGGGTACACGGACTACCCCTCAAAGTCAAATTGTATTTTGGGTGGACCCTCAAATTTTTCGACTTCTAGTGTATGATTTATTAGCCGTTCAAATTTTAGGTTGTAAATAATTAGTTTTTTTATTATTACTTTTTCTTTTTTATTATATTCTAGTTTCGATGGTAGAGTTTTTTTATTCTTTTTGTTATGCTTGGTTCTAACATGTTTTATAGTTTCAATGCACTCGCACTCAGCGGGGATGCCTCCATTTGGGTAATATCTTTCTTTTCCTCTCTTTATGTTGTGTTCTTGATTCGCATTGAGGACAATGCAACATTTAAGTTAGGGGGAGTGGGATATTATTTTCGTTTATTGTTTAGATTCATTGATTCGATCCCATGTTCTTTCCAAGTGTGTTTTTTTTAGAAAATTTCAAAAAAAATTTAAAACTTTTGAAAAAAGCCAAAAATATTTTTCTTCAAAATAAATAAAAATTAGAATTCAAATTTTTCAAAAATATCACCTTTATTCTATTTAAAGTCTCAAATTGTTAACAATCTCAAATGCACTAAGACGAAAATTGACCGAAGATGGAAATTGAAAGAAAATTGACGACTTAACGAATACGTGTGGAGATTGATCAAACCCGGTGAGATTTCGAGCCTTTCAATTTTTATGAGTTTTTAAATCAATCCGTGTTTATGATTAACTCAAAGTTCTTTTCAGCGTTTTAATAAGTCGTTGATGATCTCAATCCTTTGTTTTGATCGGTTATGGGAAATGTGTGAAATGTTGTCTAGAAATTCGTGCTAAATATATCTCTAAACTTAATTAATCTCAAGATGCATATGGTAATGTGATTAGCAATTTGGACAATGTAGTAGGCCCTCTTTTGTTTACCCCAAAAATATTAGCCATAATAAAGTTGTGAAAAAATTATTCCTTTGCAACCCACTTTGAGCCTAATAAAATATTTCCCTTTGTTTGGTAACCCGAAAACCCCAAATAGCCCGGAATTGTGAAAATTGAGAAAATTCATCAAGTAAGTCCAAATTGTGCAATAAAAAGGGGCAATAGAAAAATAGAAAAAATGCTCAACAAAAAATAGCAAGAAAAAAGAAGAAAAAAAAGAAAAGAGAAAAAATAAAGAGAAAAATGAGCAAATGCCCGAAAAAGCACAAATGGACGTCATCAGGACATTTTCCAATTCCGAACAATCCGCCTATTCCCAATTTTACCTTTTACACTTTTTAACCCGAAAAGTCCTAACCGAGTCCGAATGGCGAAATTAATTACTGCATGGAGAGATAAGATATGAAAAGATAGTAAAAGAGATTAAAATGGTGAGATTACAAGATGATTTTTCCAGTTTCCTAATAACTGTATTCCGATGATGAGATCTTTTCACGGTATATTTCCTTCTTTTCAATTTTGTATGCGTGACTTCGTGTTCCATTATATTTACTCTTTATATCACGCATACCAAGAGAATAGCCACTATCCGAGAGATTCGTTTGTGAGAGCATTCCGTGGGAAGTAGAAATCAAAATGAATTTTCGAGAAAGTAACATAATGCTCAATCAGTGGAAATTTGAGGTTTAATTTCTGGCTTTGCACACACACACTATGGTTTGAGACATTTGAATATGAATTTATGTGAGTATTTTTCGAAAAGCTTAAATTGTACAATTCTTAATTATTTTGATATTTATTTGGGCCAATAAAGAATTTTGTGGGTGTATTCACTGCAAACCCTCACGAGACAAAACTCGTCCTACTAGGGTAACCTAGGGGTTTAAAGGCTTGATGCATACGCTAAATGCAATCGCTTACCCACAAAAGATGTATTCTATCCCAATAAAATGATTTTCAAGATTTGAGCCTTGATAGGATTCTTTTACATTTCTCGGGACGCGTAAAGTTCTATGTTAGGGAGTGTGATTAGGCACATATTCTTCACATTTATCTCCGTAATTTCGGTATTTTTATGATCCCGTGCAGTGTAAATAGCTTGGATTTGTCTCGTATTTATGCTACTAACCTCTTTTGGCAAGTATTCCGTGTTTTTTGTATTTCTCATGTGCTTTATAGGTATTTCATGTAAGTTAGTGCAAAAGAGAATGCAAAACAATGAAAGAAAGCAAGAAATGGGGAGTTCAAGGGCATTTTCGTAATTTTACATACATATTCCGGTGGTGGGTAAAGCTACAGAGTTGAAGAGATCTAAATTATAAGAACATTTGGAAAAATGGCACCCCAATCCGAGCTACGGTGAAGAAGTTAAGCCCATTTAATGTTGGAGACAAAAAGTCAAAAGTTGAAATTAATTCTGGAAGCTGAAGAGACAACTCTTGAAATTTCTTGTTTAATTCATCTTTATTAGTTGTAAAATGTGGAGAGGCAAGGTAATAGTCAAATTTAGGTATTATAAAAGGGCAGCCCTATTAGGAAGTGGGAAGAGTCATTTTTTAGGTGTATAAAAGGCCAAGCCCTACATCCTTCCAAGGGAGTCGAATTCTACAGAGAGAGTTTTTTTTACTTCACATTGTAGGAGGCTAGTAGTTAGTTTTTAAAGGATTCTTGTATCCAAGAACCCTAGTTTTGAAGTTTGGCTACTATTTAAGATTTAAAGATCTATTCAAGATTCATCATTCATCCATTGCAAGTAATTTTAATTTATTATTTTTACTGCTTTTGTAGTTTGTTAAATTAATTGTTGCTTTCTAGTTTTCCATTCCCAATTCAAGTCATGTTCTCAATTTTCTAGATTTAGTTATGAATTCCTGCACTTTTAGTTTTAAGTTTTCTTTTCTTTTAATCATGGTAGGTTAAATTTTCAAAGGTCGCGATACATGAACTCAACCTGATGTAATAGTTGCATTTGTATAAAATTAATCCTCTAAATTTAATGGATTATTACGACCGTATTGTGTAGGAATGCGATCATTGTAGATCTTTGGATCTCATTTGCTTCAGGGTAATCGGGATGCTTCAGAATGCAATTCGAGTGTAACTATCGCAATACCGATTTACTCGTCCTCTGATTAAGTATGGTGTGTGCTTGAACCTCATATATGTAATGCTTGGGAGTACTAAATTATGGGTCTAATTAATCAATTAAATTTACGATTAGTTTTATACCATCAATACACTAGGGTTGAGAGATTGTATTCCCGTCATATTCTCTCATCATATAGTTTAAGTTTTAATTCAATCATCATCATTATTTTAGGGAATTTAGAATAGTTTCATTCCATTCATATTTTAGTTCATTAGTTAATCATTTTCAATATTGCATATAATATATCTATTCCACCAATCAAATCATCTTTTTATTTCTTTGTAGAGTCAAGTTAGGGTTAACAGTCTTACTTTGTCGTCACGTTCACTCG
The DNA here is from genome assembly GCA_949130495.1 of Sambucus nigra. Lineage (NCBI taxonomy): Eukaryota > Viridiplantae > Streptophyta > Magnoliopsida > Dipsacales > Adoxaceae > Sambucus > Sambucus nigra. Next base: position 305,520,029 of record OX422220.1, read on the forward strand.
ACCTAGTTCCCTGTGAATTTGATACCCAGACTCGATACTATAGTCGGCAAGAGTGTAGTTAAAGTTTAGGTTTTTTTATTGTAGTCGAAAGCCAATAACAACGATTAGCGTATTTACACGAACGCTTGGTTTTCGATTCGATCCCTATTACGGTTGCCTAATCATCTTCCTCAAGGGATCAAGCCTCCATCTACCTACTTTGTCCCTTGATGGAGTTTTCCTCTTCTTCCTCTTTATTTTCTTTGTCCTCCGGGCATAACCAAGCCAGTGTGAAGGTACATTCCTCAAGGGATTCTTCAAAGTACTCTTCGAGGAACCACTACTCCATCGACAGTTGCTCGGCCTCTTCTACAGAAGCACTGACCATGTGTTCCCCATGAGATTGTAGAGGATTTTCATTCACATTGCCTTGGGGCAACTCAATATCTCCTTCCTTCACATGATGGTCGATTAACTTCCTCAATGAAAAACATACCTTGGTCGGGTGGTTTACCATGTTGTCAAGCGCATAGTAATTTAACTTCTCTCTATATTCTTGAGAGACCATCGTCATACGTAGGTTTACTAGTCTGGACAGTTTATCCCATGCCACGAGATCATATAGGCTTAGAGTTTGTTCCACCATGCACGATAGCTTAGGAGGATCCTCTTCGACTTCAAACCTTCTCTTGCTGCCCCTTCCTCTTTTTCCTCGACCACAACCGCCTTATCCTCTTCCTCCATCGTCTCTGTAGTTTACCCTCGAGGGTATTCCCCTCTCCTAGGTAGATTAAGATGGTTTTAACAACAAACTCTCCAAGATAGGGCAGGGTGGTGTGGGTTTCACTAGTAGGATAATGTTCCTCGTTACTTTTAGGCATGATGTGAATGTTCCTTCTCGCATATCGTTGATTAAGTCATAGATATATTTGGGTAACAATTCTTCAGCACAAACTTGGAAAATCTTATCCTCTCGTGTATCCTCTCTATCATCTTAAGAGCGCTCAGAAAACCTTCTGATATAGGTGACAACATCTTCCCTGGATTTTTCTTTTCGCGAGCCAGTTGTAAGAAGGTAAACTCATCCTCATTTAAAAAGAACTTATACACAAATAAAGCATGAAAATCTTCCCAGGAGGCCACGCTATTCGTTTCTAGGTGGGAGTTCCACGTTTAGGCTTTTCTGTCAGAGATTTTGAGCCTCAACTTTTTGTCGTTATAATGGGCCCTAAGGCTCTCAACGAATATTTTCACGTGATCCTCAGGGCTTTCACCCTTCCCATATACCCTACTAGATAGGGATCATTATTGTACTGCTATGAATACGGAGTACAAAAGTCATCGTAGACTAAGGAAATATCCCCTCTAGCCTCAGATAATGCTATGAACTTCAGTAGTTCTTCATTTATTTCTTCTATACTGGATGGTGAGGAGTTGGTTAGTGGTGTTGTCACCACGGCAGGTGCTGTTGGCGCGGCTGGTTCAGCCCTCAGACTACCAGCCATCGTGAGAGTTACTGCAGGTACTCCCCCACCTTGTGCAATTAGTTAAGGTGGAAAAGTTATTGGCGGATCCGTGGGAAGAAAATTTCTAAACGTGGGTGTGGTAACTACCCCTATAATAGAGGGAGATGGTATTGTCATAGGTAGCGTTATGAATGAGTTTGACCCTCCAGCAATCCACAACATAGCCTAAGCTCTGGGTGTTTTGATAAACTCCACGCACGGGCCCATGAATCCTAACATCTGCATCGGGGCCATTATGATTGTTGCGCTGGCCATCTCGATCATGCCTACGGTGGCAGTGCTAGGCTCCGCTTGATTTATCCTTGCTCTATCGGGTAACGTGTTGAGATCTTCCTCATCCTCACGTTGCATGGCATCTAAATCAATATTCGTATTGACATGATCTTCTGACAACTTTTCAAAAGAGAATACCTCCCCAACGGAGTTGCTAGATGAAGATGTGGGTTCTTGAGATAATAATAACGTCAAGTGATGCATAACCCCTTATCAAGATCGTGACCAATACTCCAAACTATTTTTACAATGACAAATAAATGAGGGCGAGATAGACAGTAATATTCAATACCTAAGCTAGCATTAAATATGATCTTTACACCATAAAAGCACTGAGAAGTGTTTTAAATGAATGGACCAAGTAAATAAGTTAGTTGGAGGGATAAAGAGAAAGAACTCTAGTCACAATATAGGCTAGACATGAACTTCAATCTCATCCAATACTCACTAATGGAAGTGTTTCATGAAGGGAGACGGAATGTCCAAGACAATAAGTGTTCTCACAAGATCTCTCGTGTATGAAGAAAATCAAGCAGTAATTCTAGACCAAAAAAACCGTCCTTGTAGACTGTTTAGTTGATGTATTTATATGGAGGCCGAGTTAGTCGAGTAGCCTTGCCAGCAATAAATGTGATTGACTGACATTAAATGCTAAAGTACCGTACCATTAATATCCAAGATACTTCATTAATGCTTGGGATATTATATTTTGGCAGGAAATTGTTCTGCCAATGAAAGGTGCATTGGCATTAATGGGGATGTGATATGATAGCTCAAAGGTTTTCCTTAGAATGGCTATAAGATCTACTTTGGTTAACTTGGCCTGCCATCCTCAGGATAAAACCAACCCCAGTGTTGATATTTTGAGTTCGTAAATGCCAGTCGTTATGACATAACAAAGTAGGTGAACGGGTAGGTAGGTAAACACTAAAATGTAAGAACTCTAAACACACTTGGGTAGGCATGTAACCATTAAAATGTAGGTAGTACAATGTTTGGAACTCAATAATTTCTTATGTTCTTGAGAACAAATCGACAAATCCTTAATGGCGGGGGAGAAAAAGCTCCAGTTGCAATAAATATCTCAAAGTATTTTTTTGGCTCAAATATCATGTGATATATTAGTTCATCTCACATGTGTGGAACCTTATGCACATTGAATACATGGTCAAGATACCATACCTAACATGTCAGTAGCATTAAATGATGAGCGAAATCATGAGGGACCAACCGCGGTGCCGGGTAGCACCATAGTGTGTCAGTACCGAACCAAATAACTTGTCACCAAATCGTTACTGTTGGAGGTAAGTTTGATTTGGCATATTTTTGGTATAGTATGACATCACACATATCTTTATGGAAAGATATTATCTTTTGGCGCTAAAACTCAATGGCAGATAACTGAGTAAGCTTAAGGTTGATCTCTTATGGTTGCTTGAGTAATGCTCGATCGGGTAAACCTACGTGTTTTACCTAGAGTTCTAAAATGAGTAAATCATGATTTAACGATGCCTTTATCTCCATCATCCAAACCAGTTCCCCAAGAGGTTCTGAAGTGAGGTTGTTTGATAAAACGTGAAAATTTTCTCAGATCCTTCCAGACCTGGTCCATCGCTGGTACTGAGTGACCTCACCATTATCACAACATAAAACATAATTTACACAAAATGGATAAACAAATACATGGTGGATCAACAATATTCTTCTAAAAGGCTTCCTCCGTCTTCGATTAAGATCTATTTTGGCTTAATATTGAATTAGATTGGTTGACTCCTCATAGTTCTTTGTGATGTCATTAATCCTTTATGAATCGTTCTCTAGTTTCTCATTTAGTTTCTTAATGAGGAAGTTTATATCTAAGAAATAAGGTTTATGTATAAGCCCCTACTACACTAAGCATGAATGAAATAAAAAAAACTAATACAATAAAGAACTAACAATAATAATAACAATGCTAACCATTCAACTAAGGTACCAATCTCCAAGAGTAAATAAACTCCATCACTAAGAATACAAACCATCTTACCAAAATAAAATTCAATACTGAAATAATAACAATGGATCCAACATGGATAAACTAAATACAATAATTTAACTCTAATAAAATTGAAAACGAAATGCGGGAATTAAAAGTGAGCAGGAATTCTCGACACCTACATCTTATGTAGAAATTGTAACTCGAATGACTGAAATGAGATTAGGGATGTGACGAAAACTACGGCCTAGGGCCTGAAAACATATTCCAGCAACATTATTAACCCGATCAAGTCTAAACATAAAAAGAATTTAATAAAACTTGGGCTAGAATAAAAACCACGCACCTTCCTCTCATATTTTAGTTATTTTTAAGTCAACCCAATCCCAAAAACCCTATATAGCATGTGGTTTTAATCCCAAGCCCACTTGGACCCAATAATCAATTACATTTTTCTTAGTTGAATATAATTAAGTGGTTCCATCTCTACTACCACTATATTTATCTCTAATAAAATTTTAATAAAGGAAATACAATCACATTGTCTAATATAGAACTAAGTATGATCCCAACATATACAAATAAATGGGCTATGCAAAATCCTGAATAAAATACGACGGCGTATCCCTATTGCCTTCGTGGATCACTCATTCTTACTAAGTATAGTTATAGGTCATCTTATACCTATAACCTCAAAGAATCACCAAAGGGGTAAGTATATACACCTTCACATCATTCGCATAGACCTCCACAGCTAAGAATAAATGAATAACACCTATGTTCATTCTCCCTCGGGATATAGGTAAGTCAGTAGTATAACCGAGGTAAAATGACTGTCGCTATCACCGGGCTATCCGCGTAGTCGACTCCGTACGTGACCCATAAGAAATACCTCATAGTACATTCCCCACGAGCATTCACTCGTGATATACTTGCACACAGAGTTAGTAATCAAATTAACTCACATATTACTAAAACTATATTCACAATCTCATATTAATTGTCTCTAATTATTATTGGATTCAATTCATAACATATCAGGAGTGATTAATACTATTCAGTTATTATATTGGAAAGCCTAAAGTATCACCCTGAAGAATTTCCCTAATGTTCCCTCCATAAACTAAACACTCAAGTATTTCGGTCATAAGGGTGCACACGGGGATATTCCTAGACTTTCGCACAAAATCCGTTCGAATAGATATTATAAACTATGTGCACGCTTGCCATTCATATAAAACAGTTCATCAGTATGCACGATGCTCGCGCCTACAAAGTCCAAAAAGTATACTTATTCTTTCCCAGACCCTCTGTTACGAACCCAACAACTATAATACTTAATTAACGCATTGGTCTAAGATTCTAACACCTCAAGAACACCCTATAATGACGTAAAAATGCAAGGGCATATTTTCACCATCCCGAATTTACATTGAGTATGACGTATTACATTACAACCGTCAAAGGAAGTTCACGTTCACACGTTCAAGAAGACGGATCCAAATATCACGCATCTTCAGCATTTATTCGACATGAGGTATTTAGGGGGAGTCCTCACCAAAGTTTGTAATTAGCAACTAAAATAAGAGAATGTAAACCGTTCGAAGGACCTCCCAAGAAGACCCTCCATAGACACTTTTCGAAGGTCCCACCTCGACGACCCCAGTTATTCAAGTGATAACATTTGTAATAGAAATATGATGTATTTATTTGTATATAAATCTATTGAACAAATTGTTTTGTAATATGGGAGAAGACGTTCGATACCCTCGAGGGACCTTGCCTGGAAGGGCATGGGAGAGGTCACATGCTCTATCGAATGACCTCCCCTCTGGGAACCTCACATGGATTTGGTTTGGAGGATTGAGAGAAAGGCAACGTTGGGAAAACAATAGTCAACCATCTTGGCCCACTTGGGCAAAACTTCTTCCAGTATAGATGATTGCTCAAGCAACTTGCATCTGAGCTACCTTAGCTTCAGTATACTCGGGTGAACCTCCTCGAGGCACCCCAATACAATACCTATAACCTGGAGATAGGTCCCATCCAACGAACAATATACTTGGTGTTCGAGTCGTCTCTGGTCGAGCTACCATACCTTCACCATACTCAGAAGGAACCTCCTAGCGTAAACACAACCTCACACACTATCTCCTTCACTCATGTGACTACATGCCTCCCTTTAACTAACTTCCAACATACGTCCATTGATTATATTAAAAAGTTATATTTATTACCATATATATATATATATAGGCAGACTCATGTGCACACTAAGTTTTCACAGTGCTGGTGCACAACAATTTTTTTAAAGCATTAAAAAAAATATTTTTGAGTTGATTTTTTTGTGATATTTAAACATTTCAACGGATCCATGTAAAAAAATCAACTCAAAAAAAACTTTTTTTGCTATTTTTAAAAAATTGGTCAAACTTTCGTAGCTTTTAAAGTGTTCAAACGCAGTGAAAGTTTGACCGATTTTTAAAAATAGAGAAAAATGTTTTTTGAGCTGATTTTTTTAAATGGATCCATTGAAATGTTTAAATATCTCACAAAAAAAATCAACTCAAAAATATTTTTTTTTACTATTTTAAAAAAATAATGTGGAAACTTAGTGTGCACATGAGCCTATCTCTCTCTCTCTCTCTCTCTCTCTCTCTCTCTTTATATATATATATATATATATATATATATATATATATATATATATATATATATATATATATATATATATATATATACACTTAGTTCATCCTTTTATCATTTGAGAGCACATGTATTGTTGTATTATCATCATTAATGAGGGGTATGCCTCAGTTTATCTCTATGCGCCCTAGAAAAGAGAACTACTCTCTTACATTTGGCGACTTCATTGGGGAGGTATTCTATTAGAAAGGAACTATGATAACATCAATTGCACTCTTAACTTTGACAATATTTAATGTGAGTAAGAGAATAATAATATTCCTGATATGGAGATTCCTCTTTTTTCTGTTATCACATGAAATGCCCGCGTGAAGAAATCCTCCGCAAGTACTATGTGGGGGTCCAACCAGATGACTAATCTCGTGGCCAAGTTTATAGAGTTTTTACAAACTCAATCTGAGATGGCTAGATTTTTTGCAACCTTGGACTCGAGCTCTTTCGCTACTCTGATAGTACCATTTGTTCCTTTGAAGGGAGAATTCGTTCCACTATAAGAGTTGTTAGTCCCTCTGTGATCAATCTTTCTCCCACTGTTATACTAACCATTGAAGCACCCATTACTGTTAATGATCGTCAGTGGTTGCTCTGGGACAACATCCAAAGCATTGGAGGCAGTTACACCGCATTTATTTACCATTGAAGATGTCAAGGAAGAGGTGCTGAAAATGATGGCGTAATCCTCACAAACATCTAATGATACAACATTTATTTATGACGATTTTTATACTCCTTACCCAGAGGAGTAAAACGGTGAACCTTACCCTGGGAAGTCTAATCCGTCAATCTTTGAGAAGTTTAGTGGAAAAGGGGTAACTCGATGTAGAACATCCATATATTTACTAAGCATTTTTTAACCAACTACAACAATAAAAAGCTACGTCTATTGGACTTTTCAAAATCCCTCACCAATAAAGCTTACATTGGTACTCTCACTTAGATCCAAGTAGCATGGCTACGTGAGGTGATATACACATCCAATTTATATAAAAAAGAACTGGCAGAAGATAAGTTCACTCTTGACTAACTTGCTCAAAAGAGGCAAAGGCCAGGTGAGGAGTTTCATCACATTTTAGAGAACGATCGTTGGATGTGAGAGAAGATTCCATGGAGAGAAATATTCAAAAAATTTGTTCTCACAGGTTACTGTCAGAGTATATTTACCATTTGATATATTAAACTCGAGAATGTACATTTAAAACCTACATGAAAGTTCCTTGAATCGTATCTTTGGTTGTTCACCCCAACCCTATTATGACTAACGTCGCGTGGAAGCAACCGACTGGCCAAACAGGTAGAGGAGATAAGGATCCATAAATAAATTATATATAAAGGAGAGAGGAAAATATTATTGTTAATGATGGAAAGAGGAAGAATAATAAGAGGAAGATTGATCGCTAGGATCCACCAACAATTCCTTGCTCCATTGAAGAGGTGATAAATTATTGCAACATTATGATGACAGATGGTCTGGTCTATCCACCAAAGAATGCTCCTTCGTATGATTTTGTTATAGAAGAACAAGTGGATCCCAAATATTATCACGTACATTAGCGTGTTTATCGTCTTACAAATCTTGGACTTTGAGAATGATTATTAATAAGAGCATGTTGACTGGGACCTTGCAGATCCCTCAAGGCAACGTTAATAATAGTCATTTACCAACACACGGGGCACACATAGTGGTGGCTTTTGATGAGAAAGCGGAACCTCGCACACGAAAAAGGAGAAAAATAGGAGGAAGAGTATAAATTGACATTTTAAAGATGTATGTTAAGAATTGGTAATGTGGTCATTGCTTATGATGGACCATGTTTTTGAGATGGTGAACAAGTTTTCTAGTCGAATGATTATGAGGTTGATCCAAGCTTGGCATTCGAAGTTGTGTCAAAATATTAAAGTTTTTGAGGTGTTTTTACTAGGTTGGTTTGCCCCAGGATAACAGGTTGAAATTTACACAGACGATTATGAAGATAGAAAAGAAAAATATTATTCCCTTGCTTATATGGAAAGGTCTTATGGCCAGGTTGATATGTAAGTTTATGCTCGAGATAACTTTTTTAGACTCAGATAGATCAATTATTTTTCCTCAAAACATACCTTTATCCGTGACAATAGGTATAAATATAGTAACATTTGCTAAAACATTGGTGGATAAAATTGTTTTGGTCAACATTATTCCTATTAACTCTTTTTACACAACTAATATGTCACAGACAAGGTTTATTGCGATGCCACTTTAAATCTCAGGCTACGATAACCAAACGTCCACATTCATTGGTTATGTGAACGTTGGAATAACAATAGGCAACCTCATATCACAAATCAAATTCCATGTGACTGAGTCTGCCACTTCCTACCATATATAGATAGGGAGAGTTTGGATCCACCACCATTGGTTGGTACATTCGATATACCATCAATGTTTCAATGCCAACATAAAAGGGACTGAGTTTGTGATTCATATGACCACGAAAAGTTTTGCCAAGGCGGAAGCACACTTAGTGGATATTTCTTCTATACAGAGCAGAATGAGGATACACGTATATTGATAAGGAATGGAAATTTCCATAATCAAGGATAGAGTAAGACTTATGGTTGATCACGATGAGGAAATTGAGAACGATGGGAAAGTTGAGGGAGTGAACAAGGTTATTACCAAAGCTCGTACTATCTCAAATAACTAAAACATTTAATGTGACCAAGGACTATCCCAATGAAGCATGGAGTGAGATGCTATAGTGCATTAAATAGGATTTTTGGACCTATAATAGAGGAGGTTGAGAATGTCAAGAAGAGGAAGGCACCTACACCTTCCAAGAGACAATAAAAGAAAGTATTTCTTGGTGATGGAAGGGTGGTTTATTACCTTTAACGGTATGAGTGGGCAACCGATGAAGCTGACCCAAAATATGAATATTTTTCTGTGGATAATCAAGGACAAGGTCTTGTTATTGATAATTCCATAACCCAGTAGTTTGTGCAAGATATTGAATATAAGCCCGAGTACATGCATGATCACCCAAAGATCAAAGTACAAAAATTAGATCAGATTGATCTGGCCGAATATGGAGAAGAGCAGAGGCTAATCTTTATTTTGTTGCAAAAAATGTCGAGATGATTAAGCTTGTTGAAGAGTAAAAATATGTCTTCACGTGATAGTACACTCAAATACAGTGTTAGACCAATATGTGAGCCTCCACAAGTTGAACGTTATGCCTTCATTAATATTGATTAAGCAGGGAACCATAATGTATAAGCCTGAACTGAATATAAGAATAAAGGCTAATGTGGAACATTTAATAGTAATTGGATTTATTAAGGCAATTCAACATCCATTTTGTCTATCTAGAATTGCGTTAGTAAGAAAAAAGGATAATATTTAAATTTCCATTTGTGTTAACTTTAGAGAAAATTACAGAGCATGCCCCAAAGATGAGTTTCCTCTACCTTCAATCGATAGCTTGATCAATTCAATAGTTGTTCATGAGATTTACAACTTGATGGATAGTTTTGTGGGTTATAAATAGATCAATATGGATCCAGTTGAATCAGAGAAGATGAATTTTATAACTCCATTCAGTAATTTCATATATAATGTAATGTTTGGTCTGAAAAATGCGGGGGCAGCCTACCAAAGAACAACGATGGACATCTTTCATGACCAATTTCATGGCATTTTGGAGTTTTATGTGGACAATTTGGTTATCAAGTCGAAGAAGGACGACTCACACTTAGTTCATCCGAGGAAAGTCTTCAACATGTACGGAAGTAAAAACTAATGATAAACCCACTCAAGTTTGCTCTTGGTGTAACGAGTGGGAAATTCTTGGGTTTATGGTGGATTGACAAGGGGTTCAAATGTACCAACACAACTAAAAATCCATTATTGGCTTGCCTTATCCAAATACAAATAGGGAGTTGAAGAGTTTCCTTGGAAATATCTCTTACCTCAAAATATTTATCCCAGGTTTATCGGAGATCACTCATCCGTTGATGCAAGAACCACACCAAAAATCTTTTAACAAGATTTAGAGACAGCTGACTTCCCTCCAAATGATGATTCCATCCAAGGTTCGACAACTCTTGCTACTATATCTTAACTCTACTACGAGGTTTATCAAATTGTTGTTAGAACAAGATATTGATGGAATAGAGAGACCAGTCTACTATTTGAGTAGAACTATCCATGGTCCAAATGCAATATATACTATCATAGAGAGGCATTATTTTATCCTTAGTCATTGTTACATAAAAACTTAGACATTATATGTTATCTTTCATTATTCATATAGTGATAAAATGTGATCCAATTAAGTTTTTTCTTGCAAGAACAATTTTGACTGGGAGTAGCAAGATAGTTCATACTTTTTGAGTATGATCTTAAGTGTGTGGCCCCTCGCTCAATCAAGAATAAAGCTTTCACATATTTTTTAGCCATTTCCCCTTCAGTTTTATTTGAGCCAACTCATGAAGATATTCTGGGTGGTGATTTATAAGCCAATCTTTGTGAGGCAAATCTTAAAGAATGGTGTATGAAGTTTGATGGCTCATCGGTAAAGGGCAAAATAGGAGCATGAGTCATTTTTTCTAAAGGAGAGGAATAGATTATTCTCTCTTTTGAATTGGACTTTTATTAATTAAATAATGAGGTAGAGTATGAAGAATTGATTTTGGGGTTACTTGATGCAGTGTGAATAGGCATTCATTCACTTTGCATTAATGTAGATTCCATCTTGTTGATTAAATAAGTGAACGGTGAATACATGTTGAAGAATCTCAGTTTGGAACCATCATCTAGTGGTTGATAGAGAAATTTCATGAGTTCAAAGTGGAGAGGCACCAAAGGATGATGAACCGTCATGCTGATGCCTATGACACAATTGCACATAAATTGATCATTGATGGTGATTCTACAACTGTAGTGATTCATTGAAGAATAACTCCATCGTTTGTGCTCTAACTCTTCCCAAGTGATTCTGATTCGAATTGGAGAGAATAATAAAGAAGTAGTTGGTGGCAAGGGGAGACAAGATTAATCTTATGAAGTTAGCATAATATTTCATTCTTTAAGAATGTTTGTATTATAAAATCCTGGGGTCATGTTGTTTAGATGCACTGCTTCAAAGAAAGCACAAAAATGGTTCAAGAAAACTCATGATGAGCATTATCAAACCACCAAAATTCCCCTTTATAGAAGAATTCAAAGAGAATGGTATTTTGGACAATAATAAAGCAGGATTCAACAACAATATAAAGAGAATGTGCTAAGTGTCAAGATTTCTTTCAGCCAGCTGAGTGTAAATTTTTGGAAACTCAAACAAATATGAGGTAGCCTTACAATGACTTTATCAAAAATGGAGTTATTTTGTTCGATAAATATTATGGCATATGAATAGAGGGATACAAGGTTCTACTTGTTCTAGGAGAAGATTTATCGCATAGGATACTTTAACAAGACATTGTGTAGTATCATAAGGGATGAAGCAGAGGAAGTCCTCAAGAAAGCTCACGATCCATCTCATATTAGAGGAGCCAAATTGTATGACCAACTCATGACACTTGCTTACTATTAACCAACGATGGAAAAATATTCAATTAAGTTTGTTTGCAATTGCAAGGACTGTTAACTCCATGGTAATGTTATACACTCTCCATCCATGGAAATCCATTCACTGTAACTCCCTATCATTTCCACATGTGGGAGTTTGATCGGGTGGGGATAATCAGACCTCCTTATGGGGAAAAAATATGCTATATAGTAGAAAATTAGTGCTTTATAAAATAGGCAGAGGCAATACATTGAAAAGGGAAACAACATGTGTGGTGGCCCAGTTCATTCGAGAGCACATCCTTTGTCAGTTCGGCACTCCCAAGGTTATTCTATCAGTTAATAGAGCTCCATTTATCAACAAAGACGTGACAATGTTAATTGATAAATATTTGATCATCCACCACACTTCAACGGTCGCTTACTCCAAAGATAATTTCCAATCTGAGGCCACAAATAAGACCTTGGTTAATATCTTAGTCAAGAAGATGGAAGATTATCGTGGTGCATTGTATGACAATTTACATATGGTTCTTTAGTGTTATCTAACTCCCAAGAGGAAAAAAACATTCTACTCACCTTTTTCCTTAGTCTATAGAGCTGAGGCAATTCTTCCAGTGTTATTATAAGTACCTTCTTTTAAATATGCCTTGTGGAGCAACATGCTTTCATAGAGTAGGCACGTTCAACTAGAAACACTAGACAAACATAGAGATAATTTTAGAAGGAACTTCCACATCTACATGAAGAAACTCTCCAAAGCTTATGAGAACTTGGTGAAACTGAGAAATATATGGAATGGGACTTAGTTTTGAAAGTTGTTGTCAACCACAAAAGAGAACTTCCATTGCCAAAATTTGCAGCAAATTGGGAGGGAGAAAATGTTGTTAAGGAAGCACATGATTCAGGTTACTATTTGATCTCAAATATTGAGGATGAAAGATCTTTCAAAGTTAACAATGGTTAAAAGTGTATAATATATAGATAGTAGATGTAAAAAATAATTTTGAGTTTGTTCTTACTTTTGTTCTTAGAGATTTTGAGAAAACACGTGTAAATTTTGTTTATAATTTATTACAAATGGAAAAGTGTTGAAGCAAGAAAATTAGCTACGTAGACACATGTTAAAGAATAAACTTCATTTATATTTAACTTGTAAAATTATTACACTAAAAAAGTTGAACTATTGCCCATAAATACAACAAATAGAATCTATCCTAAGAGGAACCATAAATCAAGAGATGTGAAGAAATCCACACTCATTAAAGAAGCAACGTTTGAAGCAACTTCCCATTGATACTCATACATAGAAATAATATTCTCTTCAGGTTATTCCTTAAGCTTAAGCTTGAGTTCACGTTCCCTTTGGGAATTAACCAAAGTTTCCTTGTCTGCTTCCACTTTTTGGTTATATTCTTCAACTTAGGGGCAAGCTATATGAATTTTACTTCTTCGACCTTTAGATCCTCCATGCTATTGAGATAGTGGGAATGATAAGTTGTCATTTGAGGATCCTTAAGGTATTTTAAATTGTTAGTGACCCAATCCAACCCATACGTGTGGATATCTTTGAGGCAACTCGAATGACGATTAGGAATAAACCTCTTAAAAGGACAAAATAGGGTATTTACAACTTCAAATACCACAACAGCTACACATTGCAAATTATAATCCATTATCAAGCTATGAGACCTCACACACTCAGTAGTAAAAGTCTTGGGGTGAGAAGTAAGAACTCGATCCAACATAGATCGTAAGGAGCTTATAATGATGGTACTAATTTCAAGTATTTGCCTAAAAAAATGAGCTGGTGCAACAATTGGCATAGGAGTGCCGCAACAAACTCACTTTCCCCTGCGTATTTACACTGGTCAATAACCCATGCTCACTTTAATTAGACGATTGAGCTTGATCAGGGGAAACTACAACGGGATAAACATTCATTGCTCGAGTAGGTGTGAAACCCCGCTTATTTAATATAACGGGTGGCCAACCCTATACTAAAAGAACATGGGAATCTCAAGTATATCATTCTCAGCATCTACTGATGGATATAAATATAACAAGTGACCACCCTATATAAAATAAACATGTGCCAATATTTTTTTATATATAGTGCAATAACAATACAACATTCACAAACTATGAAACATGAATATAGGCAACTAAGAGACATGAGGAGATACACACAATCCTTAGTTTTACAAAAGAATATTCATGAATATGCTGTCGGGCAACAAACCATACAATATCAAGCGACAAAAATAAAAGATATACATTTATAAAACCATTGGGTAAACACACCCGATTTAGAATTGCGAATTCTTAACTAGATTACAAAAAGAAGGGGTCGTGTAAAACAAAATCATGAAACAATCCATAGGTGTTACAAATCCAAAAGCCATGGAATGAATAACCATCATTGGCACCCTTGCGGTGGGACTCCTATAATATAACACAGTATATATAGAAAGAGAAGAGATAGAAACGGGTGAGAGCCCTAGGTTGTAAATTGTTATAACAAGTGAATTAAAATGCATAATAGTTATGAATGCACATTCTTCATAACTAAAATGGTGTCTCAATCTCTTGAGACTCAACCTCACCTCTCAGCTATAGCACACACCTAAGCGTATGAATTTTAATTCTAACTAGGTTACCCGAATTAAGCTATGGATAACTCACCCTCAAACTTATGCGTTTACCCAACACGCATATATAACTTATCCATAACATAACCGTATAACATCATTATCAATGATTTTGTGCCAATTCATTGCTCCATAACTTTCATTAGTTATAAATATAAGACATCACACATGATCTTGAAGGCTTGTATAATATTAACCTAAATACATTACACTAGATAAATTACTCCATCTCAAGTACACATCCATACACATAAAAGTTATGTAAACTAAACGTCCTTTTGGGCATTAGCTCATAGAAATGTATATTCTCTACAATGCTATAATCTTCCAGGGACTTTTTACACATTCACCTGGGTAGCCGGGTCAGAATATCACCACCGTACCCAAAATAAATCATAAACGTATGGAAAGCGTCCATAGTTCCTTTCTTAAAGGTAAGACAAATCACACCGAAGACGTCTTACCCCTGAAAAGTCACACGCTATAAAATAAGGGACTCTACGACTTGGGGACTCTACGGTCCCTGCTCCTCAAGCCAGGGGCCTCACCCACAACGCGCAACATCCCATGATATCACTAGAGGGGTATGAACCATCTAATATATATCATACACGCAAGATATATACATATTATATATATATATACACACACACACACACACACACAACCATCTTAAATCCGAATGTATATGCTACTAATCCCGGTTATATGTATATACTTCACATTATACTAGTCGATAAACCACATAATTGCTCCCAATTTTATTTTACAGTTCAATTACTTCTTTGAACATTTGATAATTGATTTCACATATACTTTTGATCATTATGGTTACACGACTTCTAACCCATTAGCCCTTAATCATTTATAAAGGAATTTTCACTCCTTGGATAACTTACAAAAGGAATCAACATAATAAACTCCCCAAATAGTCCTCGAAAATGACCTCAATGTAACCCCACCATAGTATGCTATCATAATCCCACAATTGGTTCCATAAACATATTTACTATCTCATATTAGAGGGTTCCTAAACATTAAAACCAAATAGATAGGAGTAAAACGTAATGAAATCAATGAAATCAATGAAACCAAATAGAGATAGCCTTAGAGGTTTAATGGAATCAATGAAAAAGAAGCTTCCCGAGTTTGAATAGAGAAATATTTTTCTAAAGTCTAGAATTTTAGAATTAGAACAACAATTAAAAGATTTTAGTAAAGTCAAATTTGATTTGGAGTCCGAAAAACTAGATAAAATCTTAGGCACGCTACAAATAAAAAATGGCACTTGTGGTTTAGGCTTCGATACTTGTAATGAATCAACTAATAAATCCAAAACCAATGTTTTAGGAGAATCTCCTAGGAAAGCCTTTAGAGATCATTCCTTAGGTAAGCCTTTTCGCCGAGTCTTTAGGTGATCACATTGTGGTCGAAAAGGTCATCTTAGGAAATTTTGTTTTGATCTTAAACGAGGTCCTAGAAAATCCCTACGTAAGACAACCGAGGCAGCTAAGATTCCTACTTCCTGAGATCATCGTTCGTCATTAGTTTGGGTTAGGAGATCTGAGTTGGTAGCTTTACAAAATAGGATTTTTGATTCTCATTTACTTTCACATGCCTCCTCTCTTGCTAAATCTAAAGGTTGAATGTGTTAGTTTTGTTTGCATACTTTAGCTTTTGCTATATCATCATGCTAAATGTATAATTGTTTAGTCATGTTCTAGTCTATGCTCCATGCTTAATCACATGCTAGAATAATGATTTTTTTTTCTTTTGTATTATCCTTCTTTCATTAAATGAAAAATACAAAAAGATTTTTGTTTATCATTTGTGTTTTATTTTTTGGTAATTTAATATTAATGAAAAATACAAATGACTTTTGTTTGTCTTTTGAGTTAATATTTTTGTTTGTTTGATTAAAAATTTCAAAAACTCAAAAAGATTTTTTTGTATGTATTTTAGTTTGACACACTCTATGCGGCATATACTTGTGTTTGAATCCCTACTTTTTCGCTTCCATGTGGCTAGAACTTTTGGTATAGATTGTCAATCCTTAAAATAATCTTTACTAGGTTTACATGGAGTAATTGGATTTCGTGTTGATTTAGTGGATTCTATTTTTATATGCCTCAATTCACACATGCACGAGCTGACTTGAATCTATAACTTCATATGTATATTTGAGCTTTGTGAGGTGTTCTCCTACCAATCTTGTCATCTACATGTTATGTGACCTATGAGGACTAGTGCATGCTAAAATCCGTTGTAGGTGAGATTTGTGTGAGATATAAAAATGATGTATATAAATATGCACGGGGAAGGGCTCCGAAAGGAAATATCATCCTTTGCTAGTAAGCCACTATTTGTTTGAACCAAAAAGAAATACGTGGTCCAAAGGCCTAAAAAAATGGCATTAAAACAAAATATTTGCCAAGGCCTATTTTGTTCAGTTGATTTATTCATTCAAAGGATTAAAATAATATGTTGAATTTGAGGGAGTTTGGATGGTATATTAACGGTTTGCACCGTTTATCCTAGTTGTACTTTCAATGTCATGACTCTATTGGTTTGTAGAATCATCAACAGTCTAGGCTGGTATGCATTGTGTGCTTGTTCATTGAGTTCAATCTATAATGTCAGATGAAGTTATATTCAAATGTGATGAAGTTTACAATCAAATAAGAACTCCGTGAACAAATTTTAAGTGATTGGGTCTAAATTTAATTGTTGCTAGTTCACACCCTAACACTTCCATTTCCATATGACACATATTTGCTATACGAGTGTGAAAAGCTTATTTTATTTTGTGTTATGTGTGGTAGTTATACCTAGGATATGTGCATGTGTATTAATGATATTTATTATGTTCTCATATAAGAGGTATTCTATTTTTCTTTGCCTTTATGTCTAGTCCATCTATGCTTCTACTTCATGATTGGTATCTCTCTTGTTGCATTACTTGTTGATTTCACATTCTTAATACTTTATGTATCATATTTGTATCATTTTCTTGCATCTTAGTTGGTACCCGTTATTATTTGTTGGATTAGTTATGCTTTTGTTGCCCATATGATTTCATGTTCTTATCACTCTAAGCTTCATCATGTTTAGATTAGTTTTATCCTTTGTCTATTCCTAAAGAAAAAGGGGGAGACTGATAGGGGGAGAAATGGTATCTAATCCTATTGTAATCGTTCCTTAGTTTTGGATATTTAACTTATGGGGAGTCGCTATCTTCTTAGGTTGATCATAGTTTGATAAAGGGCAGAATTAATTCAGGGGCAGTATTTATTTTAATTGCATTTAATAAATGACAACTTTGTTCATCGGCAAAGATATTGATCCTTAGGTATTGAGTCAAGTTTGGCTGGGATATTTTAGTCTAGTTGAGATTGACGGTCCTTTAGTATATTTGTTGGTTTTTGTCTCGAAATATGCAAAGAGGGAGATTTGTAAGGACACAAGTCTCCGATTGAGTCTCAATGTTATGTTGGCTCAATTCCGAACAAAAACATTTGAGTTATAGGATAGAGTTCAAGTTTCTCCATTCAAGCCTATGACGTGATTAGTTGAAGACGTAGCGGCCATGATTAAAGTTTCATTAAATCCCGAGTTTGTTGTGCCTCGTTTCTACGTCAACATGTGTTCCATTTACTCCTAAGTTGTGAATGCAGGACATATTTAAATAGGACCATGGAACAAGTTTTATTGGGTGTACCTTTTACTTTTAACTGGCGTTTATTTCTAGAAGGTTTAATTAAAACTTTAAAATAAAGTTTCTGGGCTAAAATCAAATTTTTAAGCTTTCTGGGTTTTCGTTCGAAATTGTCATTCGAAAGAGTTTTTCATTCGATTGAGAATTTCGTTCGAACGAGGTTTGTCAACGACTTGCCACTAGAACTTTGCTCGATATTGTCGTTCAAACGAGTTATTTTGTTCGAACGAGAATGTCATTCAAACAAGTTTGGCAACGAGATTTCCCATCAGGACACTAGAACTTCGTTAGAATGGTCGTTCGAACGAGACTTCTCTCGAACGAAAATCTCGTTCGAATGAGATTTTCGGCTGGAAATTTAATTGGCAGTTTTGGGCAGTTTTTCACCTCTATCCCACTACTTTTTCCCCACTAACTTTGGACTGGCTTATCTAGTGCGGGAACCAACTTTTTCAAAGTAACTTTTTCACTATCCTCCATCTCCTAGAGAGAGTTTTAGAGAGTTTCAATTCCAAAATAAAGTGTTCAAGTTTGAGTGTTTATTTTTTCAAGAAAAACTATTTAAACACTTTTATTTACACCCATAGTTTGTTTATTCCAAGTTTCAATCTAAATATCTTGCTTGGAGTGTTTGGCACCGGGTTTACTCTATCTTGTTGAAGAGTTTATTTGGGTTTGCTTCTACATCCCTCAAAGAAGAAGTTCGTTGTGTTTGCTACGGCATCCTCACATGGTGAAAGGCACCATGTGTGGTTAACGATTGTTCCTAAAGCCTCATTAGTGGATTCCAAGATTCCAAAGGGGTCCGAGATTGTCGGCTAGGCAGAGGTAGTTACAAGAAGATGCGTTGAGGCTTTAAGGAGTCGATTCGAACGTTGTAAGTTATCTTGCTTGTAATTGTAAAGTCCGTACTTAGTGGACTTAAGGCCAGGGATGTCCGAGATTTTTTCCCGTTGTGGGTTTTTCCTCGTACATCGCGGTGTAGTGGTTTATTTATTTATTTTATCTTTTGAAAAATTCGTCTAAGATGCATGCTTAGGTAAAAAGATAAAATTTGGTTTAAGCCACGACCTAATTAAATTGTTGCAAAACTAATTTGGGTAATCCTTAATTAATTTAGTTCAAGTCATTTACTTTAATTCGTTAAAATTTAGTTTGGCCTAATTTGCAAAAATGAATTAATTTTGTTAGGCAAATTTCTAGGACTTGAGTTAAATTAATTTGGTTTAAGTGAAATTAAATTATGTGTGGGTTTAATCCTATTTCACTTGGTTTAATTTTAATTTGATAGAAATTAAAATCTGGTGTGTACTTGTTTATGTCAACCATCTCGCTTCTGCGTCTCTTAAAAGGAAATTGAAATTACTTTTTGTAGTAAGATTTAAAAATCGGGGGATCTTCAAATTGGTATCAAAGACAAAACGATAAATTATTTCGTTAAGATCCTTTTAAATATTTTTGGCTAAAATGGAATTTTCCCCATTTTCAAAATTTCCTATTTTCGATGGTTCTAATTCCGCATATTGGAAAGCAGGAGGAAAATGACACTAAAATCTATCGGTGAGAGAGTTCGGTTGTCTGTCGTTAATGGGTGGTCCCCACCTACACATTTAGTAGATAATGAGTGTGTTCCCAAACCCACCGATAGATGGAGTGAGAATGAATTTAAACTATCTAATTTTAATTCTCGAGGTTTAAATTCCTTGTTTAGCGTCGTCACACCGGATGAATTCCGTCGCATTATAACGTGTGAAACCGCTAATGAAGATTGGGATATTTTACAACTCACTCATGAAGGACCTAGTGTCGTAAAAGTTTTGAAACTCCAAAACCTCACCACTCAATTTGAAACCATCAAAATGAATGAAAAAGAAACTTTTAATGAATTTTATGCTAGACTTTTCGATATTGTTAATTCATCTTTTAATTTGGGAGAGAAAATACCCAACAACTGATTAGTAAAGAAAATTTTAAGGTCCCTACCCGATAGATTTATTCCTAAGGTGACTGTGTTAAATTATTTACCCACTTTGGCCTCTATGAAATTAGAAGATCTCGTAGGTGATTTACAAACCTATGAACTAGACATGTTTCCCTCCAAAACTGAAAAGAAAATAGAAAAGGGCGTTGCTTTGAAAGCCCGAAAGGAGGAAAAACAAGTAGTAGAGTGTGAAAGTGATAGTGACTCGGAGAACATTGCTATGTTCGATAGGAAATTTCAAAAATTTCTTAAATTCAACAAAGATATATTTAAAAATGATTTTAAGAAATTTGAAAAATCTAAGCATGACAAAGCCGATAAGATCCCTAAAACTTATAATGAAAATGTAACTAGGGACGAGTCAAATAGGTGTATTGGTTGTGAAGGGTATGGCCATAGGGCTTTTGAGTGCCCCACTAAACTAAGGCGAGAGGGTAAGCAACCAATTTCTTTCAATGCAACCCTTAGTGATAGTGATAATGAAGAGGGACCCGATTCCCCCACTAAGGCCAACTTTGTGGATTTTATGGCTAGTCATGTGAGTAATAGTGAGCACTCTTCTATTGATGAAGTTTAACACATGACACTTCCAAGGTCAAAGTTTATGATTCCCTTATTTTTTATGGTAGTAAGAGTGAAGAAGAGAGAGAGAGAGAGAGAGAATGAAAATAATGAGGTTGATGTGAGTGAAATTCAAAATTCTTTTCAAGAATTATATGAAGAATCTATTAAATTAAAAAGAGCTAATTTGAAGTTAGAAGCGAGTTTAAGAGAGAGTGTCAAGGTCGTTGATGATAGTGTGTTGGTTGAAGACCTTAGGACACGTGAGAGGACTCTTCGAGAGAAGCTTGAATATAAAGAAGGCGAGAGAGATAGCCAAAGAGGTTTAATGGAATCAATGAAAAAGGAGCTTCTCGAGTTTGAAGAGAGAAATGTTTTTTTAAAGTCTACAATTTTAGAATTAGAAGAACTATTAAAAACTCTAGTAAAGTAAAATTTGATTTGGAGTGTAGGTCCGAAAAACTAGATAAAATCTTAGGCACGGTCCAAATAAAAAATGACACATGTGGTTTAGGCTTCGATACTTGTAATGAATGAACTCATAAATCCAAAACCAATGTTTTAGGAGAATCGCCTAGGAAAGCCTTTAGAGATCATTCCTTAGGTAAGTCTTTTCGCCGAGTCTTTAGGTGCTCACATTGTGGCCGCAAATGTCATCTTAGCAAATTTTGTTTTGATCTTAAACGAGGTCCTAGAAAATCCCTACGTAAGACAACCGAGGTAGCTAAGATTCCTACTTCCTGAGATCATCGTTCGTCATTAGTTTGGGTTAGGAGATCTGAGTTGGTAGCTTTACAAAATAGGATTTTTGATTCTCATTTACTTTCACATGCCTCCTCTCTTGCTAAATCTAAAGGTTGAATGTGTTAGTTTTGTTTGCATACTTTAGCTTTTGCTATATCATCATGCTAAATGTATAATTGTTTAGTCATGTTCTAGTCTATGCTCCATGCTTAATCACATGCTAAAATAATGATTTTTTTTTCTTTTGTATTATCCTTCTTTCATTAAATGAAAAATACAAAAAGATTTTTGTTTATCATTTGTGTTTTATTTTTTGGTAATTTAATATTAATGAAAAATACAAATGACTTTTGTTTGTCTTTTGAGTTAATATTTTTGTTTGTTTGATTAAAAATTTCAAAAACTCAAAAAGATTTTTTTGTATGTATTTTAGTTTGACACACTCTATGCGGCATATACTTGTGTTTGAATCCCTACTTTTTCGCTTCCATGTGGCTAGAACTTTTGGTATAGATTGTCAATCCTTAAAATAATCTTTACTAGGTTTACATGGAGTAATTGGATTTCGTGTTGATTTAGTGGATTCTATTTTTATTTGCCTCAATTCACACATGCACGAGATCACTTGAATCTATAAGTTATATGTATATTTGAGCTTTGTGAGGTGTTCTCCTACGAATCTTGTCATCTACATGTTATGTGACCTAGGAGGACTAGTGCATGTTAAAATACGTTGCAGGTGAGATTTGTGTGAGATATAAAAATGATGTATATAAATGTGCACGGGGAAGGGATCCGAAAGGAAATATCATCCTTTGCGAGTAAGCCACCATTTGTTTGGACTTAAAAGAAATACGTGGTCCAAAGGCCTAAAAAATGGCATTAAAAGAAAATATTTTTCATGGCCTATTTTGTTTAGTTGATTTATTCATTCCAAAGATTAAAATAATATGTTGAATTTGAGGTAGTTTGGATGGTATATCAATGGTTTGCACAATGTCCATTTATCCTAGTTTTACTTTCAATGTCATGACTCTATTGGTTTGTAGAATCATCAAAACTCTAGGCTTGTATGCATTGTGCATGTTTGTTCATTGAGTTTAATCTATATTGTCACATGAAGTTATATTCAAATGTGATGAAGTTCGCAATCAAATGAGACCTCCGTGAACATATTTTAAGTGACTGGGTCTAAATTTAATTGTTTCTAGTTCACACCCCAACACTTCCATTTCCATATGACACATTTTTTGCCATACGAGTGTGAAAAACTTATTTTATTTTGTGTCATGTGTCGTATTTATACCTAGTATATGTACATGTGCGTTAATGATATTTATTATGTTCTCATATATGAGGTATTCTATTTGTCTTTGCCTTGCTTTCTAGTCCATCTATGCCTTTACTTCATGATTGGTATCTCTCTTGTTGTGTTCCTTATTGATATCACATGGTTAATACTTTATGTATCATATTGGTATCATTTTCTTGCATCTTAGTTTGTACCCGTTATTATTTGTTTGATTAGTTATGCTTTTGTTTCCCATATGCTTTCATGTTCTTATCACTCTAAGCTTCATCATGTTTAAATTGGTTGTATCCTTTGCCTATTCTTGAACAAAAAGGTGGAGAATGATAGGGGGAGAAATGGTATCTAATCCTATTATAATCGTATATTAGTTTGGGAGATATAACTTAGGGGGAGTCGCTATCTTCTTAGGTTGATCATAGTTTGATAAAGGGGAGAATTAATTTAGGGGGAGTATTTATTTTAATTACATTTAATATATTAATATTCCCTATGCGTTTGATAGTTTGCTTAAATGTGCTGGAATTCTTCTAAATGACAACTTTATTCATCGACAAAGATATTGATCCTTGGGTCTTGAGTCAAGTTTGGGTGGGATGTTTTAGTCTAGTTCAGCTTGACGACCCTTTAGGATTTTTGTTCATTTTTGTCCCGGAATAGCCAAAAGGGGAGATTTTAAGGACACAAGTCTTCTATTGAGTCTCAATGTTGTGTTGGCTCAATTCCGGACAAAAACATTTAAGTCATAGGATAGAGTTCAAGTTTATCCATTCAAGACAATGACGTGATTAGTTGAAGATGTAGCGGCCAAGATTAAAGCATCATCAAATTCCGAGTTTTTTGCGCCTTGTTTCTACATCAACAACATGTGTTTCATTTACTCCTAAGGTGTGAATGCATCACATATTTATATAGGAGCTTGGAACAAGTTTTATTGGGTGTATTTTTTTACTTTAAATTGAGGTTTATTTTTAGAAGGTTTCATTAAAACTTTAAAATAAAGTTTCTAGGCTAAAATAAAATTTTTAAGCTTTTTCGATTATCGTTCGAACTTGTCGGTTGAACGAGGTTTGCCAACAACTTGCCACTGGAACTTCGTTCGATATTGTCGTTCGAACGAGTTGTTTTATTCGAACGATAATGTCGTTTGAATGAGTTTGGCAACGAGATTTCCCATCAGGCCACTGGAACTTTGTTACAAGGGTCATTCGAACGAGACTTCTCTTGAACGAAAATCTCGTTCGAACGAAAATCTCGTATGAACGAGATATTCGGCGAAAAATTTAATTGGCAATTTTGGGCAGTTTTTCACCTCTATCCCACTACTTTTTCCCCACTAACTTTTGACAGACTTATCTAGTGCGGGAACCAACTTTTTCAAAGTAACGTTTTTACTATCCTCCATCTTCTAGAGAGAGTTTTAGAGAGTTTCAATTCCAAAAGAAAAAAGTTCAAGTTTGAGTGTTTATTTTTTCAAGAAAAAATCTTATAACACTTTTTTTTACACCCATAGTTTGTTTATTCTAAGTTTCCATATAAATATCTTGCTTGGAGTGTTTGGCACCGGGTTTACCTTGTTGAAGAGTTCGTTTGGCTTTGCTTCGACATCCCTCAAAGAAGAAGTTCGTTGTGTTTGCTACGGCATTCGTACATGGTGAAAGACACCATGTGTGGTTGACAATTGATCCTAGAGCCTCATTGGTGGATTCCAAGGTTCCGTAGGGGTTCGAGATTGTCGTATAGGCAGAGGTAGTTACAAGAAGACACGTCGAGGTTGAAGGAGTCGAGTCGAGTGTTGTAAGTCAACTTACTTGTAATTGTAAATTCTGTACTTAGTGGAATTAAGGCTAGAGCCGTCCGAGGTTTTTTCCCGTTATTGGGTTTTCCTCGTACATCGCGGCGTAGTGGTTTATTTGTTTATTTTATCTTTTGCAAAATTCACCTTAGATGCATGCTTAGGTAAACAGTTAAAATTTGGTTTAAGCCACGACTTAATTAAATTGGTGCAAAAATAATTTGATTAATGTTTAATTAATTTAGTTCAAGTCATTTACTTTATTTTGTTAAAATTTGGTCTCACCTAGTTTTCAAAAATAAATTAATTTTGTTAGGCAAATTTATAGGAATTGAGTTAAATTAATTTGGTTTAAGTGAAATTAAATTATATGTGGGTTTAATCTTATTTCACTTGGTTTAATTTTAATTTGAAAGAAATTAAAATATGTTGTGTACTTGTTTATATGAACCATCTCTCTTCCGCAACTCTTAAAAGGAAATTGAAATTACTTTTTGTAGTAAGATTTAAAAATCGGGGGTCCTTCAAGATAAAATCATATCCAAACCTCATATAACCCACACAATTATGCCTCGGTTGATAAATAACCAATTTTCGCTGCTAATACTCACATATGACGTAATAGCAAGAAATATTTTTTTAATTACATAATCACACTAGTAATTATACATTTCACATAAATATTAACTCTTCTATCCAAATTAATATTTATGTTAATTTTTTTCATTTTAAAATTCTCAATTATATTAAATCACACACACACAAGGTCATTTAATATATGAAAAATATACTCAAAAGTAAGGGCTATTACATACGCCCCCCCTTACAGAGGAATTTCGTCCTCGAAATTCAAGCGTAGATTATGCAAAGATTTAAGGATACTAGTTGTGAATATCTTACTCTCTTTACCACGTTAACTTGTCGGCATTGTGGTACCACCATTGAACTAGAACTAGAGCCACTACTTTCAATGGTGGACTACGCTCGCTACAGTCTAAAATATCAACCGGTTGTTCTTCATACGAGATATCAGGTTGCAATTCAATTTCCTCCGACGGAACATGCCAATGAGCCCTCTCATATCTTCCATACGTCTTTAAGGACGAGATATGAAACACATCATGAATTATTTGCAAATGTTCTGGAAAACCAAGTATATAGGCCACAGGACCAATCCTTTCAATAAGTAGAAAAGTCCCTACATACCTCGGCGCAAGTTTGCCTCTCTTCCCAACTATCATTACACCTTTCATCGGGGATACCTTTAACAACACTTGGTCTCCCACTTTTAACTCCACATGCCTAGGATCCGCTTCGGCATAAAGTTTTTATCGGTATGGCGCAACACATATGCGGTTGCTAACCAACTCAAATTTTGCCGAAGTGTTTTGGATCATCTCTGGTTCAAGAAGTTTATTATCATTGATTTATAACCAACATGTGGGTGAATGACACGGGCGACCATACAAATCGTAAGGCGCCATACCTATAGTAAACTGCCAAGAATTATTATAATCATATTCTACCAGCGGTAGGTATTATTCCCAGCTTCCTCAAAAATCTAACATACACATTCAAAGAAATCTTCCAACATCTGATTTACTTGCTCGGTTAGCCCATTAGTCTGGGGATGGAATGTCGTACTGAACCTCAATTCAATTCCCATGGCTTCCTGAAAACTCTTCCAAAAATGGAAGATAAAGTTTTTATCTCCGTCAAAAACAATATTGATATGCACTCTATGCAATCTCATAATTTATGCAATAAAGAGCTGAGCATACTGTGCGGTCAGGAAATCCGTCCTCACCATTAAAAAGCTTACTGACTTCATCAAACGATCCATGATAACCCAAATGGAAACATGGCTACATTGTGTCATCGGTAATCCCGTGATAACATCCATGGAAATGCTTTTCCATTTCCATACTGGAATTTCCAATGAGTGTAACATTCCAGGATTTCGTTAGTGGTCCACCTTTACTAACTGAAAAGTGGTGGATTTAGAGAAAATTCAGCTATATCCCTTTTCATACTTACCCACCAGTATTGTTGGCGCATGCCCTGATACATCTTGTCCCCACCCAGGTGAATCGTAAATTTTTACCCATGGGATTTTGACATAACAGCATGCCGCAGATCTAAATTCTCTAGGACTACTAACCTTCCATTGAAACATAATCCACCCTCAAAACTGATTGAGTAGGATTCAACTCCCCCAGTCAGTAATTTATGCACCTTTTACTTGGAATTCATATCTTCAACTTGAGGTTTCACCACCCTCATCACCATCTTGGGTGTTACTGTCAACACTTCCATACAAGCCCTGACCACATCATTATCCTAATGAAGTTCCTCTCACTTGGGTTTCCATACTTCTGCTAACTGCCCAGTGGGTCGATAACTCAACAAGTTAGCTACCACATTAGTTTTCCCCGGATGGTATTGGATATCAAATTAATAATCCTTTGCAAACTTCAACCACATGCGCTGCCTCATATTTAAACCTTTCCAGGTGAACAAATATTGCAACGACTTGTGGTCTATAAAAAGACTGAAATTCTTCCCTAAGAGATAATGCCTCTAAATTTTCAATGAAAAAACCATCGCAACCAACTCCAAGTCATGTCTAGGATAATTACGCTCGTGGGGTTTGAGCTTACAAGACGCATAAGCAATCGCCCTCTTCTCTTGTTGAAGAACACCACCTAGTCCCTGAAGAGATGCATCCGTATAAACTAAATAATCCACTCCCGCTTTAGGCAATGCGAGAATGGGTGCCGACGTTAATGCGTCATTTAATTATCAAATGTTAATTGATAGTAATCATCCCACACAAACTAAACTCCCTTTCAGGTCAAATTCGTCAAAAGTTCGGCAATCTTCAAAAAGTCCTTAGTAAAACGGCAATAATAACCTACCAAACCTAAAAAACTGAGGACTTTTTTCGGCATCGTGGGTTGACCCCACTCCCTCACCGCTGTAACTTTACTTAAGTCCATGGAAATACCCTTTTCTGACACCATATGACCTAAAAAATTCACTTCTCGCAACCAAAATCCATATTTTTTTTAACTTACCATACAATTGATGGTCTTGTAATGTCTGCAGAACCAATTGAAAATGCTCAGCATGTTCGCAATCCATCTGAGAATAGACCAAGATATTACAAATGACCACAATTACAAATTGGTCAAAGAAGTCCTTAAAGACCCTCTTCATCATATCCATAAACACTACAGGGGCATTGGTTAGCCCAAACGGCACAACAAAAAACTCATAACATCCGTAATAAGTAAAAAATGCAGTTTTTGAGACATCTTGCTCTCTAATAAGTAGCCGGTGATACCTCGATCTTAGATCTATTTTTGAGAAGTATGTTACCCCTCTCAATTGATCGAATAAATCGTCGATATGAGGTAACATGTATTTATTTTGGATAGTCACCTTATTCAGCTTTTGGTAATCTACACATAACTGAAGAGAACTGTCCCTTTTCTTCACAAATAACATAGGGGATCCCCAAGGTGACGTACTCTGACGAATAAATCCTACCCCAAAAGCTGCTGGATTTGGTCATGTAACTCCCTTATATCCAAAGGATCCATACGATATGGAGCTCGTGCAATCGGCCTAGTTCCCGGCGCTAGATCAATAACAAACTCGATCTCACGACTCAAAGGTAAGCCTGGTATTTCTTGGAAGAATCTGTGAACTCCCTGACCACCAAAATCGAATCCAAGGAAATAACCACTTCTTGTGAAGTCCCTTACTCAATATAGTACAAATAACTTCTTGAACCACCCTCCAAAAAAGACATGGCAACAATAAACATTTCCTAGCTTGAAATAGGAAACCCAATCGATCTCCCAAAATAATCCACCATCGGCTGATATTTAACCAACCAATCCATACCTAAAATAACATCGTACCCATATATATCTAATACAAGTCGTTAACTACACACAACCTCCCCAAATCTATATCCAATCCTCTACATATGAAGTGGATGAGTGACCCATATCCCAAAGGAGAATCCACACACATTTGAAGAGTATCAGTTGACTCTAATACTCTCGATGTACGTGCAAAATAAATAACTATGAAGGAATGGGATGCTCCTGTATCAAATAACACCCGACCCATATGACCATGGATAGGGAACTTACCCTCAATGGCTGGTGGAGGTTGTTGCACCTACGGTAGCAGTGCATTTTGGACATTGTAAACTCGCCCATATTTTATCAGTCCCTATGGGCGTGGGGTAATTTGAGTGTCTGCTGGAGGTGGTAAAGATTCTTGCTGAGCCTATTGAGCTCCTTGTACCTATACCTTATTTTGTTATGGGCACTTAAACCTACTATGACCCACCTCTCCACACTAGAAGCAACAACCCCTTTAATTCTTCAATCACTGGCACAGTTGCCTGAATCTGGGTTGATCCTGTCGATGACCTTGGTACCTCATCCCTATTGGCCCGCCCCGTTGTTCCCTCATCCTTCTTGTCCCTGAGTAACATTCTGTTGTTGCTGCCATTGGGCCCCTTGGAAATTTTGTCTAAACCACCACTATTAAATCTGAAGCCTCCTGAATGTTGCCTTTTAGATGAATCCCCTGAAGGGAAATCCCGCTCCTTCTGCCTATTCCCCTACTATTGATATTGTTATGTCCCAATGACACTCTCTACTCCCGACTTACTTGATAAACCCGAGGCCGCTATTTTCTTACTCCCTTTGAGGTGCAGACGGTCACCGTAACAATGTAACAACCCAACATTCATTACATCTTCAAATGTTAACAATGTTTGGCTCCCTAATAGATGTTGCAGAATTCTCCAATTCAAACCTCCCATAAACTTCAAAATTCTCTTCACCTCCATCTTTACCTCATCCGACACAAAATTTTCCAGGCGGGTAAATTCTTCTTCATACTTAGTCACTATTCGGTCTCCTTGAGTTACATCCAAAAATCTCTTTGTCATCTCTATCCCAACGACCGGAGGAAAATATTTGTGATCAAAGCGTACCCAAAAATCTTCTATGGTCATTGTATCTCTTTGTTGAGAGGAAGTAATTGACTCCCACCATTGGAGAGCGCGCTAACTAATTTTAAGTGGCGAGTATTTATTTTTGAATATCACGGCATTCAACCAAGCGAAGATGCCTTTAAATATCCTTTTTCCATTGACTAGCAACGACAACATCAACTCCCCCTTGAATTTCGAAGGATGTCCCTTCTGAAAATATTCTCGCAATCTCTACCACGTGGATGGCCCCGTGTGGGTTTGAACTGCTGGAGCTATAGGCCATTGCTGAGCCTCAGGTTGTTGTTGTGCCATCGCGTTCATGGAAACATTGACTACTTATGCCATAATATTGGCAACTTTAGCTGCAGTCATAGTTCCCTGAGACATTTAAGGTTCCGCATTGTCATCCCCTCTGTTTGCCCTAATTTGGCAACCTCATTTTGGCGGCATCTGAAAAGAACAAACTGCATTTGCTCACAGTTCAAGATTTAAATCAAAGAAGAAGATCGGGTGCGCAATTTGAAGACATCAATCTTAATATAAGGCTCTATATAAAAAAACATTACGGTCGAACTTAGAAAATCCATACAGAGCCTAAGACAATTATAACATGATGCTCTTATATCACCTGTGACACCTCGCTTATTCAATACAACGGGTGGCCATCCCTATACTAATATAACATAGGAATATCAAGCGTATCATTCTCAGCTTCTTTTGATGGATATAAATACAACAAGTGACCACCCAATATAAAATAAACAAGTGCGAAATTTTTATTTTTTTTACACATAGTGCAATAACAATTCAACATTCACAAACTACGAAACAAGAATATGGGCAATTAAGAGACATAAGCAAATACATACAATCTTTAGTTTTACAAAAGAATATTCCCGAATATGATGTCGGGAAACAGACCATACAATATCAAGTCACAAAAATAAAAGATATACATTTATACAACCATTGGGCATACACACCCGATTTAAAATTGTGGATTCTCAACTATATTACAAAAAGAAGGGGTCATCTATAACAAAATCCTGCAATAGTCTGCACATGTTACAACTCCAAAAGCCCTAGAACAGATAACCATCATTGGGGCCGTTGCGGTGGGATACCTATAATATAACACAATATATATAGCAAGAGAAGAGATATAAATGGGTCAGATCCCTGAGTTGAAAATAGTTATAACAAGTGAATTAAAATGCATAATAGTAATAAATGCACATTTGTCATAAATAAAGTGGTGTCTTACTATCTTCATACTCAACCTCACCTTTCAGATATAGCGCACACCTAGGCATACGAATTTTAATCCTAAAGAGGCTACCCGAATTCAGCTATAGATAACTCACCCTCAAACCTATGCATTTACCCAACTCGCGTATATAGCTTACCCATAACATAACCGTATAACATAATTCTCAATGATTTTATGCCAATTCATTACTTGATAACTTTTATTAGTTACAAATATAAGATATCACACATTATCTTGAAGGCTTGTATAAGATTAACATAAATACATTACACCAGATTAATTACTCAATATGAAAGACACATACATACACATATAAGATATGTATACTAAATATCCTTCGGGGCATTAGCCCACATAAATGTATATTCTCTATAATGTTATCATCTTTTAGGGACTTTTTACAGATTCACATGCGTAGTCAGGTTGGAATCTCACAACCGTACCCAAAATAAGTCATCCATAGTTCCTTACCTAAAGGTAAGACAAATCATACCCAAGACTTCTTACCGCTTAAAAGTCACACATGGTAAAATACGGGATGCTATGACTTGGGGACTATACGCTCCTTGCTCCTCAAGCTAGGGGCCTCACCCACAACGCGCAACTTCCCATGATAGCACTAGCGGGGTATGAAACATCTAATATATATCATGCACACAAGATATATTCATATCATATATTAACAACCATCTTGATCCGAATGTATATGTTACGATTCCCAGCTCTATGTATATACTACACATTATACTAGCCGATAATCCACATAATTGCTCCCAATTTTATTTTATAGTTCAGTTACTCCTTTGAACATTTGATAATTAATTTCACATATACTTTTCATCATTATGGTTACACGAGTTCTCACTCATTAGCCCTTAATAATTTATAAAAGAATTTCCACTACTTGGATAGTTTACAAAAGGAATCGGCATAATAAACTCCCCTAATTGTCCTCTAAAATTACTTCAATGTAACCCCACCATCATATCCTATCATTATCCCATGATTGGTTACATAAGCATGTTTACTATCTCATATTAGAGGGGGGAGTAAAACCGAATCTAGAAAAACCTCTCAAAATAGCTAGTTTTTTTAATCGATTTGCCAGGCTCCGAATCGATTCGGCCTGTAGTGAATCGATTCGGCAGACTACAACTCGATTTGATACAAGGGACCTGAGATTATTATTATTTACCGAACTAGTTTGCAAGGCTCTGAATCGATTCAGTACAATAGAACTTCTACTTCTTCATTATGTTTTATCGATTTGCAGGGTTCCGAATCGATTCAGTCACTAAGACCTATAGCTTCCGCAATAGGAAGAATCGATTCGCAACGGGGAGAGTCGATTCGGGTTTGCAGAAACCCAAAATTTCCATTCTCTCCAACAAACCCACGAATTCTAAACCCCAAAACCTTACTTCTTCACCATAAAATTTCTAACAAGCCTTGACTTCTACAATCAAATCCAACATATGCCTAATCCCAACCAATGTTCATCATCAAATCCCTCAATATAACCTTAAATGCAAGAATTTCTCAACAATTTCTAGGTTCTAATATAAATGCTCAAACTCAACCAATTTAACCACAATTCGTGAAATAAATTCACGCACATAAGCATTTATCAAGTAAAATCACTCACCTCAAAGATGTAGAGTCTGAATCTTCCTCAAAGTCACGAATTTGTTCGAAATTCCTAGAGATCGAAGGTTTTCTCTTCTCTTTCTCTTATTACTTTTGTTTTCTCTCAAGTAGGTTTCTCACATGAGATTTGCCTATGACTTAAAGGAGCTTAATAACCCATATCCCAATCAAACCCAACTTTAAATGATAATACACACTTCAAATAACTCGTTACCCCTATTCGAGTCCAAGTAGCCAAAAATACTCCGGAACCCAAATTGAACCCCTGGACAGTCATTTTTGACTTTCTTGGCCCATCCCAGATCAACAGAACACTCCAAATTATCAACCGAGACTCCGAAGATAAAATCATATCCAAACCTCATTTAACTCACACAATTATGTCCCGATTGAGAAATAACCAATTTTCTCCGCAAATACTCACATATGACGTAATAGAAAGAAATATGATTTTAATTACATAATCACACTAGTAATGATACAGTTCGCATTAATATTAACTCTTCTACCAAAATTAATATTTATGTTAAATTTTTTCATTTTAAAATTCTCAATTATATTAAATCTCACACACGGAAAGGTAATTTAATATATAAAAATATACTCAAAAGTAAGGAGCATTACATATAGGTACATTAACTTTGGGTTGTGCTTCCTGAGGTACCTAGGGAGGGATGCTTTCTATCAAAGGCTACAAAGTAGAGGAAAAAAAGATTTAGTTAAAATTTCATTTTTTTAACCAAACAAGTAAAATGAGAAACTGTTGGCGAGTGTGGAGCCAAGTCATTAAGCATGTGTATATTTAGAAAAACTATACCCAAGCTGGGTACATCACCAAACAGGTTTATGACTAGAGAAATATTGCCCAAGTAGGGTGAGTCATCAAACATGTGTTTATTTAAAATATTTCCAAAGAAGACATCATAAAGCGTGAGAAAACTAAATAAATTACTCAATTTAGAAAGTAAAACCATGAAGCAGTGAGGTTTGTCGCTGAGGTATATCCACACAGGTTATAACACCATGCAAAACAAAAAAGAGTAATGAGATTTGAAGAAATTTCACATACACGATTAATTGGGGAAATTTTACCTCATTAATAGGTTGTTATATTTTGGGCTCAGCTTGAGCTGATTGAGTTGGAATGGGGGAAAGTTGTATTTTAACCTTAAAAGTTGGAGGACCCTTAATAGCCAAGATAGTAGGATTAATTGAAAATGACAGAACCTCTATAGGTGAAGGAGCAACATATACTGAGGGCATATTAACACATACGGGAGAAGTTATTTGCACCCTCTTCGCATTGCAGGCAAGTTAAAACACCACAAATAAATAAATCATTTAATGCGTTCACAAATGAGAAAGAAAAGTAAAAGTTAGAAAAAATTTACAAGGAATATACCCCAATGATGGTTACACAAACGTAGGCAAATTTGTTCAAAGGTGCCACAAAGACAAAAATCCTAACTGGAAGATCTAGAAATCTAAGAGGAAGAAGATTAAGACAAAGTACAATTCAAATTACCTCAGTCAAAGGAGATGGAGGATCTCCAGTCAGTGATGATAACTCAAATGGAAATGAGAGAGTAATTGGACTTGAAGTTTTAACAGTTCCACCTGAGTCCCCCATTGTTTACTTATGCATCGATAATTTTTGTACTAATTTTGCAACACATTCAGACGATTGTCGTCTCGAGGAAGTTCACCAATTATTGAAAAAGGGGAAAAACTAGGAAGATAGAGGAATATCTTCTTAAAAAATGGTATAGAGTAAAATCTCATAAGAGGAGTGCCATCAAGAATGAACACAACTTGCACGGGAGGTGGAGGAGCATCCTACAAAATGAGCAACAATGTTAGAAATACTTTTGTTAAAAAGATATAACTCAACACTTAGAGGAAATTTTGAAAGAAAAGTGAGTTACCACATGTATATTAACCTATGTGGAAGCACCTGTCGCTATTGAGCCCACTAATGTGATGAGTTTTGTTGTTTAGCAATGATTACTTTTAAACTTTGTATTGTTGAAATATATATCCCAATTAACCTTTCTTTCTTCCTTGTTGTTGCAGACTGTTCCCTATGGGGAAAATCCTATCAATACCTTAAGGGCCCTTATATTTGTTTCCACTAATCCAATAATTAACAAACAAGTATTGGTGAACCTATTTGGGCCTTCCATTCTGGAGACTCGAAAGGTTGAGGAAGTTGAGGCAGTGGAGGATGTTGAGAGGACTGAAGAAGTTTCTCAATGTCATATCCTTGCACATGTTGTTGAGCAGACTGTTGTTGTATTTCTTCTAGAAGATATTTTCACCTCCTTTGCCCTTGTTTTAAGCTTAGTGTTAATTTCACACCTCTTTAAACAACCATAAATATCAATCGTGCCCAGGTTACTTGTTCTAGGGACCTTAATTTTTTTTCAAGTAACTTGGATATTTTTTAAACTATCATATGCAAGTGTGACGAATTTGCTTAGTCGAGCAACCATAAAGGTCCTTATAGTAAATTTTTGCTTTAATCATGCCCAAAAATTAGGGTCTTTACGCATGCCCAATTTACTTAGTTTAGTAACCATAAAGGTCTTTTAAGTAGAATTAGACTTTAGTGTGCCAAGAAATCACGGGGTCTTTTATGTGTGACAAATTTAACATAGTCGACCAACGATAAAGATCCTTTAAATAAATTGGGACTTCAACGTGCTAAAAAAATTAGGGTCTTCAAGTATGTCCAATTTAATTAGTCGAGCAACCATAAAGGACCTTTAAGTAAGTCGGGACTTCGACATTCCTATAAATCAGGGTCTCTTAAGCCTGCCCAATTTAACATAGTCAAGCAACCTTAAAGGTCCTTTAATTAAATTGGGACTTTAGCATGCTCATAAATCAGTCTCTTTAAGCATCTCCAATATACTTACGCAATTAGTCGTCCTTTAAGTAAATTGGGACTTCAAGCAACTGTGAGGCCAATATTTTTCTCTTTTTTGAGTTTGATTGTTTTTTAACTATTAGGTTTAAACCAAGCACCCAACCACTGGGGATGAGCATGTGTTAATAATTGAATAGGTCCCCCATGAGGATGTTCGCGAGGAGGTCATTGTTGATTCCCTAGCTATTGGGGACTTTGTTAATCAACTATTCTACTCTCTATTGGCCCTGTTGTTGAGGAAGCTTCTTAAGTTATCACACCCATATTACAAGAAGTGGATAGGGCCTCAACATTGTTTAGCCTTTAGTGAGCAACAGTGACTTAAGCATGCATCCTCCGAAGGCTTAACCCAATGAACTTATGAGGTAGGAACTTCGATATTTTGCCTGTATCTTGATAACCATCGCCCGTGAGTTTCTCGAGTGGCGACTTGATCTCCATCCTTCAACTTTCAATTCTCACTGCACCCAGCCTTTGCCTGTGATGATGGCATGCAGGTTACTTAGATTTTCCACTGTTTTGAGCGAGGTTCTTAGTACCCCATTACAAGCACTAAGTCCTTTGAAGGTTGAGGAACTAATGGGAAAAATTAATGACCTTGTGAACAATGGTTTCTCACTGACATGGCTGAATGACTTATTAATAGCATTCAAGAAGGCTGACCTACCTTCCTTCTGTACTAGACTTCAAGCAATTAATCGTTCTCAAGATTTTATTGCTTAAGAGATGGTAAGTCTTGGTTAATAACTTATATAGGGAAAATAGCAAGTAGTGGATGCCCGAGAAGCATTAGCCAATGCTATGACATATTTAGATAAATTACAAATGCAAATGGATCACGACGAGAAGAATATGGTTGATTTAGCCAATAAACAGACTTCCTTGGCTTCCATTTTACCACACCATCACCATAGGTTGATTGATTCTTCCAACCTGTGGTTTATTATAGAT
Source organism: Sambucus nigra (assembly GCA_949130495.1). Classification (NCBI taxonomy): domain Eukaryota; kingdom Viridiplantae; phylum Streptophyta; class Magnoliopsida; order Dipsacales; family Adoxaceae; genus Sambucus; species Sambucus nigra. Next base: position 305,556,612 of record OX422220.1, read on the forward strand.
GACCTGAGGGAATACTATTCTTTTCCTTTGCCTATTTTCTTTATTATTTTGTAATTTAAGGCAGTAGATCCTCCTATTTTGTACTTAAACTTGATGATATTAATGGAAGTGTTTCTTTAATCTTCTCTTTCTTGTGTATTACATTTGCGCTCATAATAAAAAAAAATGCACTTGAAAGATTAATCACACAAAATCCGTGTATTATAAAGGTTCATGTGCTTCACTTAAGTTGTGAGAAGAACCTCTCAACGAAATTTAAGAGTTGTGATCATAAACAAAAGAATACAAAGGGAAAACATATAAAGATAAAGAGCCGAGTACTTCAAAAATGATGGATTTTTAACCACTTATTGTTGATCTTGAATCGCACATCTTCTTTAATCTTTGATATCTCACAATATCCTGAGTCATGTGCCTTGCGTACAATTTATGGCCCTTCCCAATTGGCTTCAGATTTAGTTAGTGAAAGACCTCAAATGTGTCTTGTGCGAGACTTAAAAACAAAATCTCCTTCTTTGAACTTCCCTCGTCTCACCACTTGATCGTAGGACCTAGAAAATAGCTTTCTACAAATCTTGAAGTGACTCCTTGCATTATCCTTTTTACTCATCTATTTCCTTAAGTTGCACATGTCTGTTTTGAGGGAGCATTGCACTTCTTAAGTTAAACCGGATAGAAAAGTATTGCTAAATCAAGTAGTAGGATTGCTTCATCACCAAATACCTAGGAAAAAGGTGTATAGACTGCATATTTCCTTCTTATTATTCTATAAGCCCATAAAACTTCTAGTATCTTGTCACTACAAGTCCTCGAAAAGTGCTCTAGCAGCTTTGGTAGTCTCCGCCTGCCCTTTGCACTTTGTGTATGCCACAATTGACTTGAGATGAATGATAGAGTACTTATATGTAAGCAATCTCACCTCATTATTCACAAATAGGGTATCATTATCTGAGAAAAAGATCTTTGGAATGCAAAATCGATATATGATATACCCACTAATAAAGTGAGATACCACCCTTATTATGGCCTTCTTCAGTGGTATGGCTTCTTCCCACTTAGTGAAACACTCAGTGGCAACAATGATCTAGATTTTTCCCTTGGAAGAGGGATTGATTACCCCACTAGATCAAACGCTCGGGTGTGGACAGTGAAAGGAGGGGAAAAGGAGTGTAGGTCTACTAATGGGTTGTGAATTATATTTCCATGAAGATGACATGCCTTGAATTTTTTAACAAACTCCACAAAGACCCTATCCATAGTTGGGCAAATATACCCTGGGGTCATAAGTTTATGATAAAGTTTTGCTCCCCCAATATGATCTAGCTCATGACCTTATTTCAAGAAATTTTTTTCCTCCTCCAACCTAATCCTCCGAGGTCTATCATGATAACCCATTCAATAGGGCTAGCTATCTTGAGTGTAGCATTTGGATATTCTCCTATCAAGCCTTGTGGCATTATCTTTTTCTGCTAGAATGACCTCATCTACTAACATGTCAATATATGTTGCTTCCAGTCAGATGGTTGTTCAAGGAAGTTTCACTCAGTAGATTGGTAATAAAATTAAAACTTAATACAACTCTTTTATACCATCGCAACATCATACCTCATCGTAGGCCAAACGTAGACTGCTCTTTGGATCCTTCTATACAAAGGGATTTATGTGGTCTCTCAGGTATCTTCAAGATCCTCTTTTAATTGACCTTCATCTTTCTCAGGGTCCACACACCTTGATAGACATTTCATTTTATTTTTATAATACAAGTTGACAGTAGTGGTATAATAGTGTGCAAGTTCCACCAGACTCAGTGGTCCTTCCCCCGTATCAATTTACTTACTTATCTGGCCTCTCTAGCCAATGTTATTATTTGTGGATAACATTTTCATTGTTATGGAGGATTATGTCCTCTTAGAGATTCGAATCACCGTTGAATCCCCTTTGATGGAAATCTTCTCGATAATTTTGGCATATGTATTAGCATGTTTGTTCATTATTCGAGGGTCTCTCTTTATTTTCACTTCATGGATTTGGTCGAGCAACCTCTGGATAATCATTTGATAGAGCACAAAAAACATGTGGTTTAGAGATTACTTGACATTTAGTTACTTACCACCAAGCTTGAATCATCTTTTATTGTAAGTATCTGAATGCCCATTCACAAGGCCTTTAACAACCCCAGATTCGGCTTCATTATTAGAAAAACTGAAGTCCAAGTTGAAGGATAGTCAAAATTCTTCTCCCCCTTTGCTCAGGATCAATCCTTCTCCACATTTTCTTATAACCGAGGAAGCGTCAAACTCTATACTCCATGCTTACATATAGGCTTCTAGGTAGATGGCTTAAAGATTATCACCTATAAGCTTTTCGTGTGGTGGCTCGAAGGTCTTAAATGGAAATATGTCCAATAAATATGCATAGGCTTGATTTTGATGGTCCAATGGGTCACACATTTAAGTTCATACTCTGAACTTATTAGAAACCATTTGGATGCCCTGCCAATTAGTACAGTTCTAGCAAGCAAAAACATTATAGGGTCAGATCTAGTTACAATGTGAACTGTAAAAGATAACATGTAGTGCCTAAGCTTTTGTGCAACTAATATAAGGGATAAATAATACCTCTCAATACTAGTATATTTGGTCGTAAGCCCGTGTATAATACGACTTAATAACTAAACATGCTTTTTCACACCATTTTGTTCTTTATCTAATAGTGATCCTGATAAGCACCCAAAAGTGTATATTTTATACCCCGAATAGATGCATTTTAGTCACTCATTTTAATTAAAATTGCCTTATGTCGTATTTTATCATTTTGCAGGTCAATACGCAGTTGCGGTACAAATAATGCTAAATCAGTGCAATTGCAACTCAATAGCGGTCAAAAGCATGTATCGAAGGAATCATGGAGATTGCGAAGTCTGGAGTCTAATTTGAACTTGCCCCGATGTGATCCGATGCCCCGAGACACTCCCGTAACCCAAACCTAAGCCTAAATCGAGCCTATACCATTCCCCGAGCCTCGTGTGTGTTTAGTTTGTACCTTTATTATTTTTCTAGATTTTTATTTTTAGTCATTTTATTTTTAGGATTTATTTAGATTTATTTAGAAAATTCTAGGATTTATTTTCTATTTTTCTATTTTTTTTATTTTGATTTTGATTTTTATTAGTTTTTAATTTTTAAACTTTATTTTATTTCATAATTTTTTTATTAGTTTTTAGAAATTTATTTATTTAGTTTTTAGTTTTAATTTATTTAGTTAGGATTTTTAGTTTATTTTAGTTTTTATAGAGTTGTATTTATTTATTATTATTTCTTTTTAATTTATTTTTAGTCTCTTAATAATAAATTAGAGTTTTTCTAGATTTTTATTTTATTTCTAGTTTTAATTTTTTTAGCGTGTAATTTTTTTAGGAGTTCAAATTAAACACACACACATTATACACAAACACACAAATCCACTACACACTAGACTCACCTAACACCCTCACCCACATCAACCTACCCAACACCCTCACCACACCAAAGTATCCCCTACACTATTCATCATCTCCTACACCAAACATCCTCTCACCTCCATCCATTAAACCAAACAATCCCAAACTAAAAACGGACCTGCTTCCTTTACCAAACCATGGCATCCCCACACCCAAACCTGACCTTCTCACTTCGGCCCAAACTTCTGCCATACCCGACCAGGAAATCAAGACCTCTGGATATTCTAAACTTGAGCCAAGAACCCAAAACGAACCCAGCTGAAATTGAAACCTCTCAAACCAGCATACCCATCACCTATCCAACCTGAGTTATTCAACCCGATCGCGAACCGTGGCCCTGACCCGCGAATGACGACCCATCCGCCGGCGATGCCACGCCCTCCCAGCCAAACCCGATTCGAGTAAGCCCTGGCCAAACCTGATCCGAGTAAGCCCCAGCCAAATCCGATCTCAACTCCAACCGCCCCAAACCCCATACGGGTATACCCAAATCCAAACTTCCTTCCATATTCAAGTCCCCAACAAAAATCCCAACAAAATCGGAGTCCAAATCCAAGCCAAGAAAATCCCAAATATCTCTCCAAACACAACTTCGTGGCTTATTAAAAAGAAGGAGGGGAATCTCATTTAAAAGGACTTTCAACAGCAAAAAAAAAAAAAGATACACAGATACAGAGAGACGAGAGACTGAAAAAAAAAAGAAAAAAATAGGGTAGAAAAAATAGTCAGAAAAATACAAAAAAAAAATAGTTTTAGGTTTAGAAAAATTTGTAGGTTCTTTTTCTACTTTTAGTTTTGTAGTCCAGTGAGATTTTGTGACGAGTTTGGGACGCGTATTCATGCACACAATTGACTCAAGAAATTATTGCGTATCGTATTTCTTACTCTTTCTCGTTAATTCTTGTTTGTTAATTGTTCTTGTGCTAAAATTCTAATCATGTGTGGCTAAACACCCCATTCAAGGGGTGGGGTGAAACGCGTATGTTGAGTTATTTTATTTGAACAATGATTCATTGATGTGTTCTAGACTAATTAAATTGGAAAAAAAATCACGCATTAAGAGTTAATAAATTAATGGTGAGAATTAATATTTGATTTCTGGATTTCAGTTAGAGATAAGTATTATTCTTAAATTAAATTATTAATTCTGTGTGCACAATTCAAAGATTCGTACAAATTTTAATAAATTGAACTTAGCGGATATTTTATTGAAACGAGTGTGAGTCTTAATTTTTTTTATGTTGCGACTATTCCCGATTTAATAGATGGAAAAGATAAAATTGAATTTAGGATGTTAACGAGAGTTAAATTTTAAATTCAATATTATTTCTAACTATTCAATTGAATGATTAGGACTTTAAATTAATTTGACTACGCGGTGTAATCCCACCTCTTGTTTCTTCTCATAAATTCTCAACTAGATTATTTTCTGGGTTTTTTTAGTCATTTTAGTTGCATAAATTGTCATTTCCTCCCTTGAAAATTGTTTTTAAAAAAAAATATTAAAGAAAAATTTTAAAAACACAAAAATATTTTTAATAAAAAAAATTGAAATTGCAAGTTTTCACGATTACTGTTTCAATGCTAGAAATTGGATTGATACCCGAATTTGGCACGATACTGAATTTTTAACAAGTTTTGTAGGTAATTCTAGGAATTTTGATATTCGAAGTTTGACATCAGCGACATTCCAAATCATATCTGAAGGAACACAAATTAAGAGTTATCAGATCCCATTGTTCTTTCGGTGCATGTGAGATAGAGTTACAAAGGTATACCTTCCTTTGGAGGGATCATTGTGTGAGGGGATGTTAAGATCTTCTTTAACTGGTCCAAATCTTATTGATATGGTTGCTCCCCTACAAACTTTATCCCTTTTCGTAAAAGTTCCATTAACAGTGAATAGCCTCAGTAAGCCTGGGTATAAATCTATTCAAGTAGGATATCTTTCCCACTATGCTTTTTAATTCACTCATAGACTTAGGTCGTGGCATGTTTAAGATGGCCTTCTGCTTGTCAAGATCCTTTTGGACATCCTGTCTATTCACCACAAACCCAAGGAACTTCCCACTTGTCATCCTAAAGTCACACTTGAGAGGGTTCATATTTAACTTGTAGTTTTTACATATTGTGAACGCCTTCCTCAAGTCTGCTAAGTGAGCAGTGTCCCCCTCTTGGACTTTATTACCAGATCATCAATATAGAATTCCACAATATCATGAAAGAGATTATGGAATATATCCATCGTAGTCCTCTGATAAGTAGCACCTGCATTGTTTAATAAAAAGGCATAACTGTGTAGATGAAGTTACCTAGTGGAGTGTGGAAGGTTATCTTTTCAGCATCTTTTGAATCCATATTTATTTGGTTGTACCCCACATAGTCATCCATGAAACTATATATCTTTTGCCTCGCATTTGCATCTATCAAGTTGTAAATATAAGGCAATGGGAACTCATCATTTGGATGATCTTAGTTCAAGACTCTAAAATCAACACATATTCTAATTTGGTTTTTATCTTTCTTCCTCACTTTCACGATGCTAGATAACCAAATAGGATATTGGATAGGAACAATGAAACTTGCAGTGTTCAACCTCTGAACCTCCTCCTTTAACTTTAGATCCATCTCTGCCTTGTATATGCAACTAGACTGCTTTATCGGGATTGATGAGGGTATCACATTTAACTTGTGGCAACTCAACTCTTTATTAACCCCTAGCATCCCAGTGTACTTTCAGGCAAAGACATCCTTGAACTCTCAAAGCATTTCAATGGAACCCTCATTCGACGCACCGTTAAGATATTTTGAGATGAATATTGGCTTAATATTATCACCCTCCTCTTCTAAATCCACATGGTCCAGCTCATTTATTGGACACTTTGACCTATCCTTCATACACTCAGGCTCCTCCTACACTTATTCTAGGAACTCCTATATATTGGAGTTTTCAATCACTAGATAGTCACCTTGGTTATCCATAAAAAATCACTCATAGATCGGGTCAACTTCATCATCCATACCTTTAGCTGCTCGCTCACACCTTTATAGCTTGTAAATAATCTTACCATCGGACAACACTATCCTTTTACACTGGTGAGGTCTTTCCTTTCGGTGTGATCTCTTACGATTGTTTTTTTCCAATTCTCTCATTGAGACTCTGTTGAGCACGCTTTACTGCTGCACTTGGTGCTCAATGGTATCAATAAGTGGTGTCATTCGATCACGTAGTTGTCTTGATAGTCTGGGAGGCAACGACCGGATGAGTTGGTGTGCACAATCTTTCCCTAGTACTAAGAATCCTAGTGCCACCAATATATTGAGTGAGTACCATAACCTCCTCAACCAACTTTGCGTAAAAGGTTGCGTCCACCAAGTGTGCCGTTTCTCACGTGAATGGCTTCTTGGAAGCTCAAATGACCACTTTCTTCCTTTTGATATATGCCTTAACAAATTGGTGATACGTGGAAGGTACCAACCTTTGATTATGCATCCACACCCTACCCACCATGAGCTGGTCTGATAGGTCACAGTCCATTAAGTGAAATTTGATGTGGGAAGTTATGTCCCCTATATTGATCCCCACATTAATGCAATCAATAGACTCGGTGGATTGATTGTCTTACCCCTAAATACATAAAGGATTTTGCACAATCCTTGTCTCAGTAATATTACAAGCATTGAAAGACCCAATAGGCATAATATTGATGGAGTCCCCTCTGTATAACAAAACACAATTGAAACTATGCCCATTGATGCTCGTTATGACGATAAGCGGCTTGTTGTGGGGATATCTGGCTAATCTATCTACCTCAAAGAATGTAACTCATGAGATGAATCTTCTCACTAGCTTGGTCATAGGCCCTTTCCATATCAAGTTTGATTCCATACTGTTTTTAGCGATCTCTAATATCATCGAGTAACCTCGAGTCTAGCACTTTCGGGTATCCCCACCTGATAAAAAAACCCAACTCAACTTCTGTTAGTGTCTACTGCAGCACACTCCACCCGGGGATCAACTTGGTCTTCTTCTAGCTCATAAACTTCCTCCACATCCTTATAGGCAGACTCATTGCACGCTATTAAAACATTCTTTATTCCTAAGAAGTAAGACTCCATCTGACTGCTTAAGTCATCCATTGGGTTCCAATCATTATTCTTCTCATCTTCCAGCGTTAATTGGGTAAATCTTCCTCAAGAAGACATTGCACCTTCACCAATTGCTCTGCTTCTTCATAAAAAACACTGCCTATATTTTCCTCGTGTAGAGGTAATGCATTTTCATTTACATTAGTTTAGGGCAACTATATGTTCACTTTCTTGACATGTATACTGATCAACCTTCTCAGTGAGAAACACCGGCTAGTTGGATGGTTAAACATATTGTGCACCAGAAAGAACCTTGGGTTATTTATATCCCCTCGAGTTATAAGCATTGTGCTGGGATTGATGGGCCTACAAAGTTTATCACGGTGTGATCAAAGATATCAAGAGCTTAATCCAATGTGAAAGGTATCTTGAGTAGATAATCCTTGTTATCAAACTTTCTTTTGTTTCCACTATCTCTTCCTCTTTTGTTTCCACTATCCCAAGAAGAAATTTTGCACAAATTGGATGTATAGATCCTCCCAAGTGACCACACTATTTAGATCCAAGTTAAAATACCATGTATAAGCCTTTTCTATTAGAGATTTTGAGAACACACTCAACTTTAGCTTTTTTCGTTGCAGTGGGCCCAAAGATTTTCAATAAACCTATTCATATGCTCCTTGGGATTATCCCCTTTACTTGTGTACTTCTTAAAGATACGTGGAATATATCTTATTGGGTAGGGTTCATTATTATACTTCTCTTGGTACGGAAGTCATCATATATGGAGGAGACTTCTCCTCCAAGTTTAGAAGTTGCCATCATCTTTAATAGTTCATTTTTCATTTTATCCATGATAGGTAGAGGAAGGCTATAATGTATTGGAGCACAGTTGGTGGCGTTATTGGAGTTCCAACTCCCGAATAGTTAACATAAGTCATGATCGATGCAGCATCAACTTTGTTAGTGGCATGAGCATCTACCCAAACAAGAAAGGGATGAGTGTTTGGTGATGCCAAGGATGGAGCAACTTTGTTGAAAGTGGACTAAACAACTCCTATGATACAAAAGGATCCATTAATATCGTCAGTGACATTGTGAAAAACTAGGTCATCCTATGACCCCCAACACCGCCTGAGAACTTGGGGTCTTTATACATTCATAAAAAAGGCTCATCATCCCCACCATTTGCATCGGACCCATACCAGCCGCAATACCGACCAAGTCACACATGCCAGAAACGTGCAAGGTAGTTTATGTTTGTGCCATTCTTCCTCTTTTTGATAGGACAACATGTTTTGCTTCCTCCTCTCGTAATAAAGGTATAAAATTAATATTATTTGATACATTATCGTTTTCCATCTTCCAAAAGATAATAAGTCCCCAGTAAAGTCACCAAATATAAGATGTGGCTTCTTGAGATACAATTAGTTTTTAATGAGGCATAACCCCATATCCATATAATGATTAGTGTAGGTGGAACAACATAATAAATTATAACTATAAATATGTAATAAACAACCTTTAATATATAAAGTCTATATTACATGGATTTCTTACAACATAAATTCTCTTGGAATATATTAAATGAAAGGGATCCCATAATCAATTTGATTGAAGGGAGAAAGAATAAGCAATCTGGCACATTAAAGGCAAGGCAGTATCCAAATGGGATCAAAAGGGATAATCTCTTAATGGCGAAATACCAATAAACTCTCTTGTGTAGAGAAAACTTAGCTGGAATTCTGGATAGTCAAAATCGTGATCATTTGGAAATGTGCAAGTGTGGTATTTATATGAGGGCAAGGTCACTCGAGTGACTTTGCTCGCATTAAATTCACCTGATCAAATCTAATGTTAATAGTACCATGCAATTAATGCCAAAGATAGTGCATTAAATGCAAGAGATATGATATTTGGGCGGGAACACTGTTTAGGCCATCAAAAGTCTCTTAGCATTAATTATGATGTGATAGGACAGTACAAAGGTTTATCTTATGACAGCTGGAAGGACAATCACCTTAACTAGACTAGTTTTTCTTGGTATAAAATCACTTGAGTGTTACTTTTCTTGAGTTCTTAAAATGTCAAAAGTCATGACGTCACGAAAGCAAGTGAACAGTGGCATAATCAACCAAGTGTGTTCTTCCGGATGATAGTTATTCGAACAGTTTGAAACTGTTTTGTGAGAAGTCAAAAGATGTATTTGGAAAACTACTTGGACTGATATCCCTCAGCGTATGGTATCTCGAGTGCCCATTTGTTGTACTTTTTTTAATAGAAGTTTGCTCAAGTGTGCTAAAAAGGTTGGTATTGTTTACCTAACGTTACCTTGTTCCAAATCCTCCAAACTAAACTCCTGCAAGGTTTCCCAAATGAGGTTATTTGATAAAACGTGTAAGCTCTCTTATGATTTCCCAGACATGGTCCTTAGAGGATACCAATCAACCTTAGAATTATTAGAAAACAAATCTAAATATTTCAACAAGGAAAGTGAAAACAAGTACATTATAATCCAAATTAAAAAAGTTCCTTCTTTATCTATTGATTGAGCTTGATCTTTATGTGAGGTCCTTTGAGCGACCTCCAACTTGTAGAATTACCTTCCCCAGAATAACCTTCTTCATTAGAGGTCCTTCGAGCGACCTCAATCTTTGTTTCACCATTAATACTTGGCTTGTGCAAGATTAACTTATCAATCAATCATGGGCTTTAACCTCCTCGTACTAATCATATATGATATTAAGTGTCCAAGAGAACATATTGAAAAAATAATACATGAATGAGGCCCAATGGCCTGCAACTGAACTGACAAAATATTTCTATAATTGAAAATATATATAATCTTATGCATTGTCCAAGATATGACTGTGCGGGGCTCAAAGTTGTCAAAGGTTAATAAAACGGAAATTTAATACAATGCAATATATGTAACAAGGAAAAGAGGCGCGCAACCTTAGGTAAGCTGACAAGATTTCATATAAGCTTTCGATTCAACATTTGGGGCAAACGTTGGTAGATTAAGTCAAAGATAGAAAAATATCTTTCGTCCATCTCTATAACATCTTTAACAACTATACATATAAAAATATATATGAAATGACATATCTAGTGTGGGTCCCTATGGAGAGAATGGTGTGCAAAACAAAAGCTAATATATATTCAGTTGTTAGAAAAAAGTTCAAGTCGGTGTTAAATACTGATGAAATGGTTCGCAAAAGATTTAAAACAGGTATTTAGAAAGCGTAAGGCCCTAGGAAAGCTGCTAATTAATTTTAGGAGTCCTTCTACGGGGACTCAAAATTGGGACTCAAAATCGCGACTCGCTGACATGGTGTGTTGCGATTAGTTAGAGCCGCTAGTACGGACCCACATTCATAAGGAATCAATCAATGACAACACGCCATGTCACCTTGAGTCCCAATTTTGTAACCCAATCAAGAGTCTCCCAAGTATTTTCTTTAATTTTAGTTACCATGTTAAAAGAACCTAAGTAGTATGTATGGGATATAGTGTATGGTCAAAGCTGACGCGCGTGGCCCGAGATGAAGACTTCTCAACCTTTTTCAATATGAATTAGCTCATTGCTTAAAGCAGTATACAGACAGAACATGACAAAAAAAAGCCATATAATATATATGTAAGGAAATTATTAAATTAATCTCTGGTTTATTTTATTTCCTCTTTATTAATCCATTTTTAATAAAGAATATATGTTATATTCTGTATAAATGGTTCGTATTCCACACGAAATATACAATAAAAATGATTTAAAATTCCATTTAATCTCTACCTTGATGGACGGTTTAGATTAATTGACCTTTGGAAGTTTGTCCCTCTTTCCACCTATAAATAGATGTCTTTCCTCCATCAAAAGTGCATCCAAAACATCCACAAAAAACACATACTTAAAGGTTTATAGGCAAGGTCAGAGAAGCCCAATTATCCCTTAAAGGATTGCTAAGGTGCTCACACCAGCGACACTCGACGGCGAAGTTCAACAGCGGGATTGAATCCATGGCATCGAAATGAGGCAAATAAAATTTCTCTTTTCACATGTCTACTGACGTGATTATCATATTGTTCAAAGATCTTGTGAATCATGTGTAAAATATAACTTACATGTGGTATCAGAGCTAATGTTAATAACATATGACTTTCCATTAAAATAGATAATGATGTTTTTGCTGTCGAAATGTGAAAGGTCAAAACATGATCAAAAAAATTTGAAACTGACATGGACGAGGAAACGTCAAAACAAACAAAACTCACTGTTTACAATGGGCCCACCCTAGTTTTGCGTTTTGACATCGTTTAGACTTTTAAAATTGCGTTTTTGCCATGTTTGGTAATAATGTCAACGCTTATAACTCTCGTTTAAAATTTGATTTTACAATTTTGCAAATTGGAGAGTGATCCTCGAATGATTATTTATGTGATTGTAGTGATAACTCAAAATTTTCCATTTTGGGAAACATAAATTATTTTTTCATATTTTATGGTATAAATCACTACATATATATATTGAAACTTATGGCTTGGCCACTTGGTGGAATTTATGACTACTAGTATTCATGACTCTTAGAATTATTATTAATGTCTCTTATAATTCTCACGATTTTTAGTATTCACGACTCTTAGAATTCTATGACTTTTAGCATTCATGACTCTTAGAATTCTTATAGAATTATGTCTATTAGATTTCCAGCAATTATGTTTATTAGAATTCATATCTTTTAGAATTCGTGTCTATTCGAATTATGTCTATTCGAATTTTGTCTATTAGAATTCCAACTATTATGTCTATTAGAATTCATGTCTTTTACAATTATGTCTAATCGAATTCACGTCTAAAAGAATTATGTCTATTAGAATTCCAGTTATTATGACTATTAGAATTCATGTCTATTAGAATTCCAACTATTATATCTATTAGAATTCATGCTATTATGTCTTTTAGAATTATGTCTATTAGAATTCTTGTTGTTATGACTATTAGAATTCATGCTACCATGACTTTTAAAATTCTTTAAATTATGTATTTTTTTGCAATTTCAAAATTTTATAATCTTTTGGAATTCTAGAAATTATGTCTTTTCAAATTCTGAAATTTGAATCTGTTAATTTAACACATATCAATTAGTTTCCCACATGCTAACTATAATCATATGTTAAATGAACAAATGATTTTTCAAATTCTCAGCTTTTGGGATTCTAGACTTGTGAAATTCTAGATTGTACACCTTTTTGCTATTCAAGAATTTTACAACTATGTAATTTTATGACTTTTGGAATTTTATCACAAAATATGCATAAGTATTCATATTAATTTATTAAATGAATACATTTGCATTATTAAATTTAGGTATCACCACATTGATACTTATTATTACTCATTCCAAATTAGTAATTTATTACCATTTTAATGTTTAAATCTGTTTATTTAACATATATCAATTAGTTGCTGATGCGAACACAAATGTCTATAGTGTGCGTGATTTGTAGGCTCAAGTGCAAGCCTATCTCTCATGTAATATCCTGATAAGTCGGGTATCGATCCTCAGGGAAAAAGGAAGAACGAAGTTGTGACGATGTTGGAAAGAGAAAGAAAACCTAACTTTGACTCTAAAAGAAAGAAAAGGTGATTTGGGAAGTAAACTGGCTACAACTAAATGGTAATTTTAGAAAATCAACTAATGAAACAATGAACTAACAAAAATGCAACTATACTATTTAAACGACAAATTAAGGACAAATGAGTTAACGATTTAACTATGAAGTGAGAACAATAGGTTAGGTTACAATCCCCCACACCCTAGTAATTCACCTAGTATGATACTAGATTCGAAATTAGAATTTTAAACGAACCTGGACTTTATTAATCCTAAGCATTACATATATAAGGTATTGTAGTCCGCACCATATGAAATCAAAAGCAAGAACAAAGCGGTGTCGCATTAACCAATACGCGTGTCGCACTCTTAAGCATCCCGGTTACCTAGGGTAAATAGATCAAAAGTCCCAAGACGGTTGCACTAGTTATGCAACATGATTCATCTAAGATTTTAATTCAAAAGTCTATTTCCAATGTCGATGAATTACATCGGATGAGGTTCATGCACCCCAACCCTTAGAAACTTAGCCATACATGTTAAAACAAGAAGATATTGTGGTTTTGAAATAAGAAAACATCTTAACTAATAGCTTAGAAATAAGAAGAATGGAGCAATTATGAAAAAGGAAATTAACCAAAGCAAAAATAAAAGCACGAATGGAATGAATTTACTTGTATTGTAGAAACTTGAAGTCAAAATCCTTACAGCAGAAATCTTCTATCAAAAACTAGGGTTTATTGATGTCTACTCTAAACTCTCTAAAACTAAAAGAAAAACAAACCCCCATTATAGTGTATCTAATCTGATTAAATAACTCCAAAAATTTACAAGAGTTTGACCTACATAAAACCCTGAGAGAGAACAGAAAAATTTGTGGAAATCCAATGCGGTCCGGACCCATTGGGGAAGCGGTCCGGATCGGCCCTTTATTTTAAACACGGTTCCTTAGCTTAAGGCGGTCCGGATCGCCACCTTTTTCATGACGAAGATTTTTTTCCAGGCCTATCTAGATCCTTTTCTGGAAAAAGGTCCGGATCGCCCCCCATTTCTTGACAAAACTTTTTTTGGGAACCAGACCGCGTTCCTTGGGGAGGTTCGGACCTCTTGCCTTTTTCATTCAGGGATCTTTTTCTTGTTCCTTATCAACTTCATATCTTCGTAACTTTTTCATCGTAGCTCGGATTGACTTGTCGTTTCTTCCAATATTCTTGAAATTGAATTCTCTTCAACTCTCTAGTTGGCGTGAACTCCGAACGAAGGATACAAATTTATGAATTTTCCCGTTGAATTTCCTTATTTGACTTTGTTCATTGCTTTTCCAGTTTCATTCTTCCTCAATGCTTCATATACCTACAAAACTTAGGAGAACTAAGGAAATTCAAAGGGAAAATTCATAAATTTGTATCCTTCATTCAGAGTTCACGCCAACTAGAGAGTTGAAGAGAATTCAATGCTTTAAATACACGAAACTAGATGTACTTGTTAGAAGGAGTTAGTATCAGAGAAATTCGATAATGACACTCATTTTATGTTACTTAAGATGATAAAAGTCTAAAATAGGGGGATAAATTAGAATGAATTTGAGCTTAATCAAACCCCCCCTAACTTAGAACTTTGTGCCTCCCGAGCAATGTAAAAAAATGTAACAATGGTTCAACTCTCAAAATTTTCATTTTATTTGGATATATTACCACTTTCGAGGGCAAGAGATTGCATTCATCGTATGCAAAAAGCCTTTAAACCCCTAGGTTACCCTAGTAGGATGAGTTGTGTCTCGTGAGGGTTTTTAGTGAAATACCAACAAAATTCGACTCAAAGAAAACTCAAAATAATAAAAAATTGTATCATTCAAACTTTTCGAGAAAATAATCATCATCAATTCAGTTCAAGAGTCTCATATCACAGTGTGTGTATGCGAAGCCAGAAATTTAATCGCCAATTTCCACTGGTTAGCCACTACGTTACTTATTCAAAAATTCGTTTTGATTCAAATTCTTACGGGACGCTCATTATGGCTATTTCTCTCGATGTGTGTGATTTATAAGAGTAAATGCAATGGAACGCAAGTTCACATGCACGAAATTCAAAAGAGGGAAATGTATGGGGTAAAAAGATCTCATCATTAGAATATGGTTACAAGGAAATGGGAAACATCGCCTCTACTGTACGCCTTTAATCTCTTTTATTATCTTTTGTGGCTTAGATCTCCACGCAGTAAGCAAATTTACAATTTGGACTCGATAGGACTTTTCATTTTTTATATGCATTGGGTAAAAGGAGATGGTTGGGTAGTTTGGAATTGGAAATTTTTTGTTCAAATGTCCATTAGGCTTTTTCGGGATTTTGCTCATTTTTTTTCTTTTTTCTACTTTTCACATATATCTTGTCTTCCTATTTTTGTCAAGCATTTTCTATTTTTCTTGCCCCTTTTTATTTGCACTAATTGGACTAAAATTCTGGAGTTTCACTTTTCCCAATTTTGGGCCATTTAGGTTTTTCGAGTAGTCAAACGAAAAGGGAAAATTTTATTTGGCTCAAATTGGTTAGCAAAGGGAAAAATTTTCACAACTTATTCTGGCCAATATTTTTGGGTTACAAATGAGGGCCTACTTCATTGTTCGAATTATTAACTGTGTTACCATATGCATCTTAAGGTACATTTTATTTTAGAGATTTATTTAGCGCATTTTTCAAGATGACATCTCACACATTTCCCGTGACCAGTCAAAACAAAGGAATTGAGATCCTCAATGACATTTGTGAATGCTAAATGGATCTTTGAATTAACCATTCACTCGGATTAATTTATAAACTCACAAAAAAGATAGTCTCGAATCTCACCAGGTTGGTTAATCTCCACACTTATGCGTTAAGTCGTCCGTGTTCGCTCAATTTCCATCTTTGGTCAATTACGGCTATGTGCATTATGTTTTTACACTTTGAGACTTTAAACTGAATTTTAATAATATTTTTGGAAATTTTAAATTCCAATTTTGATTTATTTGGAAGAAAAATATTTTTGGTTTTTCTGAGTTTTTCAATTTTTTTGAAAATTTAGAAATTTCCTAATTTTTTTAGCATTTTTAAAATTTGTGACGTTTTAGAAATACGCACTCGTCACCCCCCTGACTTAGACTTTTACATTGTCCCCAATCAAAAAAACTAAAATCTAAATAAGGAAAAATAAGAGTGAGATAAATAAATAAAACAAATGAAGAAAATGTTGCGTTTTATATATAAGGACTATGGTACATCAAAAGGAAATACGTATACAAGGAGACAAGTAAACCAATAAAATTACAACCGACACAAATAAACAACCAAAAGCTTCACTATGGTGGGGGGTTGGAGCTACCGGGCGCGCTAGGGTCATACAGATCATAGAAGAATCTTGGAGGGAGTCTGCCAAAATTGAGTTCATACATGTGAGCTTGAAGCCGATGCATCATGCCCGTGTCCCTCCGGTATTGCATGATGAACCCATCAACTTTTCCTTCCAATGTTTTTAGATGCACGTCCATATCATTATTGGGTATCTCGAAATAATAATCTTCCTCGTCCGCATCGGATCCCACCCCTTGTTCCCCCATCTCGACATCAGTCGCGGCCTCCTCCTCCTCCTCGCTACTCTCATCTTTATCGGACTCGTCCTCTTCCCGGGCTCATAAAATTTCCCATTTTCTTTAACTTTTATTCTAGGTGGCCGTACCAAAAGGGATTGAGAGGTGAAAAGACTCGACATGATGACCAAAGAGGTTATCGGCGAGGATGTAGGTAATGAACCGGGCATAGGGAAGAGGCGTATTGCCCTTTTCATCCAAATCCACAAAGTAGACATCGTGGAAAATGATATGTGCCAGATTGATGGATGAGGTGTGGTCAAAGAGGTGGTACACGAGAATTGCTTGTCAGGGTCGCATTCTGGAGTCATTGAAATTTTGGACAATGTTTACGCAAATAGTTTGAAATGTGAGGTGCGCTTTTTCGCTTAATTTGCAGACTCGAAAGACACCCATATGCCAAACTTCATCAAGCGCAAGATGCTCAATGAGTAAAACCTTGTCGAGTGGTTGGTAGGTGTTGGTGTTGACAAAATAGGCGGGATTAGGGATGTCTTTTTCAGTGAGCTTATCGACTATTGACAGCAAAGAGAATGGGATGCGTTACCCCCGAATTCGCGCTTCAACCATGAACTCGCTGGTGCATACGAGGGTGTCGTAAAAATTCCAGGACCTCATCGGCCCAAACGGCGTTGTGGGGCTCATGCAAAAAGCGGCACCACCCCTTAGGACGAACCAAAGTGGTGACATAAGTGGGTAGTTCGCCCCAATTAATGGCTTACTCTATTTGGAGTTTTCGCGTTTGGCCAAAGTATGCCTTACACTACTGGTGCTTTTAATTGGACCGGTATTCATAGATATTGTTATCGATGTTATTGATGGAGTTGTATTTGGTGGGTCTGTATTGGTTAGCCATGGAGTGAGAGAGTGGGTGGGAAAAAATGCTTCAGAGATTAAGGAGGAGAATTTCTTGAGAAGAGTTGGTGTGGGAGAGATGGGTGTTATGGGGGTTGTATTTAAATGTGAGTTTTAGTGTGGGAAGGTTTGGATTTGGAGGGAAAAGAGGAGGGAAAAGGGGATGTCTTTTTGGGAGGGAAATGGTGGGAGAAACAAAATGGAAGGAAGTGAAGGGATTGGGGAAGTAAGGTTGGACCTAGGGAATCATTGGAAGAAAATCAGAAGGCGATCCGGAACGGGTGCCCAGGGGCGGTCCGAATCGTCTGGCTAATTTTTATTTTTAATTCTTCGAAGGCGGTCCGTACCGGGTGCCCAGGGGCGGTCTGAATCACCTGCCCTTTTGTGACAGAACTGTTCTCTTCTTCATTCCTAGCCATCTCTTGTGCTTTAAAGGCATTACCACTTACTTTCAACTCAATCATGGCCCTGATTTATGCTAAACCCTCATTTTCGAATCTCGAGATGTTCACAAAGTGTATGCTTCCTACCTATGAATGTAATCGACACCCATTTTATTAAACCTACCTAACCTATCTTAAACAACACCTAAATACTATACATAAGGATAACCCTATACACGTAGGGGGTGCGATGACCTCTCATCTTCAGCTCACTCTACCCTATAAATGGTGTTCGATAACCAAATGGTGTCAGCTTCATCTATGCATGCCTCTAGATATGGATTTAGGAGCTATCCATTGAATTTTAATCTGCTCCCCCTTTTTGGATCATCCAACTCCACATCTCCGTGGGGAAACATTATCTTAACAACGAATGGGCCAGTCCAACGGGACCATAATTTACCCGAGAATAGATGAAGTTGGGAGTTTTAGAGGAGTACCGTTTGTCCAGGTTGAAAATATTTCCATCGAATAATCTTATCATGCATGAGTTTCATCCTTTATTTAGAAATCTTGGCATTCTCATGCGCATCATTGCGTATCTCCTCCAGGTCATTCAGTTGAAGCTTACGAGCTTCACCGGCTTTATCCATATCATAATTTACTCTCTTTATGGCCCAATATGCTTTGTGTTCCAGCTCTACACGAAGATGGAAAGGTTTTCCATACACAAAACGGAACGGGGACATTTCAAGTGGGTTCTTTTATGAGGTTCGGTAGGCCCATAGCGAATCGTTCAATGTAAGGGACAAATCTTTCCAGTTAGGATCGTCGGGCTTCTGGAGAATGTTTTAGTTTTCTCGATTTGCCAACTTGGCCTACCCATTCGTTGGTGGGTGATAGGTCGCTCCAACCTTATTAACGACACCATACTTTCTCATGAGCTTCTCGAATGGCCTATTGCAAAAATACATGCCATTATCACTGATTATCGCTTTTGGAGCACCGAAGCGAGAAAGTATGTGTTCTTACAGGAACCTTATCACCACTTTGTTGTCATTAGCCTTGATAGATATAGCTTCCACCCATTTATAAACATAGTCTACCGTGACTAGGATATATAGGTATCTAAAGGATGGGGGAAAAGGACCCATGAAGTCATTACCCCAACAGTCGAAAACCTCAATAATGAGAATCAGGGTTAATGGCATCATGTCTCATTAATTAATCGCCCCCATTCGTTGACACTTGTCGCAAGATCTGCAACAATTATTTACATCCTGGAACATTGTGGGCTAGTACAAACCTCTTTGGATAATTTTAGCGGTTGTCTTTTTTACAGAAAAGTGTCCTCCATGTGCCTCTGAATGACAGAATTGGATAACTTTCGAAATTTCGTCATACGGTATGCATCATCGGATGATTTGGTCTGCGTAATATTTAAAAATGAGGGGGTCATCATATAAAAACATGCACAACCAATTGATAAACCTCTTCTTATCTTGCGGTGTCCACTCGAGCGGTACGACTCCCGTGACGAGGTAATTTACTATATCTGCAAACCAGGGCAAAGACGAGGTGGAAAAGAGATGTTCATCCGAGAAGTAATTATCTATGGGTGTAGGATCACTAGGTACGTTGGACGAGAGCCGTGACAGGTGATCGGCTTCGGCATTTTCTACTCCTTTTTATCTCTAATGGAGAAATTAAACTCTTCTAGGAGTAGGATCCACCTTATGAGGCGCGGCTTGGCCTCTTTCTTTGTAAGGATATATTTTAAAGCCACGTGGTCATTGAAACAGGTGATGGGGGAACCAATAAGATAGGACTAAAATTTTTCAAGAGCAATGACTACAGCTTGAAATTCCTTATCCGTGGTAGGGTAGTTGAGTTGCGGTCTGGTAAGAGTTCGGCTAGCATAGTAGATGACATGAGATTTTTTATCTTTCCCTTTGCCCAAAATATCCCCAATCGCATAATCTCTAGCATCACACAGATCTCGAATGGTAAGGACCAATCCGGATCTTGCATGATGGGAGCGGAAACAAGCATGCCTTTTTGTTTTTCAAAAGCACTTTGGCATGCTTTAGTCCATTAAAATGGGGTGTCCTTCATAAGAAGGTTGCTGAAGGGTCTATCAATGCAGCTAAAATCCTTAATGAACTTTATATAAAATCCCGCGTTGCCCAGGAAGGAGCACACGTCTTTTAGCGATTTAGGTGGGGGTAGGTTAGCTATGACATTAATTTTCGCTCTATCAACCTTGATCCTTTTGGATGAAAAAATGTGGCCAAGAACTTTGCCCTTAGTTACCATGAAATGCCATTTCTCCCAATTGAGCACTAAGTTGTTTTCCACACATCGGGCTAGTACTTTTTCAAGATTATCTAAACATAGATCGAAAGAGGTTCCAAAAACACTAAAGTCGTCCATGAACAACTCTAGACCTCTCTCAACCATATCACTGAATAAGCTCAACATGCACCTTTGAAAGGTCATGGGTGCATTACACAAGCCGAATGGCATACATTTGTAGGCAAACGTTCCAAACGGGCAAGTGAAGGTCGTCTTTCCACCTCAATCTGGTTACATCTGGAATAACCATTCAGGAATCAATAGTAAGGGTGGACCACCACTCTTTCAAGCATTTGATCGATAAATGGAAAGGGGAAATGTTCTTTCCTAGTTCCCGCATTGAGTTTCTGCTAATCAATGTAAACACATCACCCAATGGTGGTACGTTGGGAAACTAGCTCTCCCTTGGAATTTTCAATCACAGTCATGCCTGACTTCTTAAGGACGACTTGAATGGGGCTCACCCACTTGCTATCCAAGATTGGTTAGATAATCCTGGCATCTAACAATTTTATTATTTCTTCCCTCACCACTTCTTTCATAGTGGGGTTTATCCTTCTTTGCATTTATCTCGAGGTCTTCACACCCTCCTCGAGGTGAATATTGTGAGTGCAAATTAAAGGGCTTATACCCTTTAGATCATCTATACACCAACCAAAAGGACCTTGGTGCTTCCTTAAGATCTTTAGTATCTTACCCTCCTGCTCAGCATCTAAGCTAGGGGAGACAACAACAAGAAATGTCTCACCCTCTCCTAGGAAAGCATATTTAACGTTGAAGGATAGTTTCTTCAACTCGAGAGTCGAGAATGTATAGCTAGAGGGTACCATATGTGCCTCCCTCGGTAGTACCTCTTCGAATCAAGAAACCCAACTTATGTCCACTGCGTCCTCATCTGACGCTCTCTCATCAAGAAGCTCACGCAACTCCTCAACCTCTCACTCAAACTCGGTATAAGCTCCCTTTCTCTCATGACTAGACACAAGCAAGCTTATAATACGTCTCCACAAAAATTATCCTCAATGTGCTCTTCTACAATCTCAATAATTAAGCTCACCACGTGAAGATTATCTTCTTCCCCTGCCTGTTGGGCTATGCTGAAGATGTTAGTTTCTAATGTCATGTTCTCAAAGGTGAGTTGCATCTGTCGATTTTCAGTATTGATTAGTGCGTTAGTTGTAGCTAAGAATGGGAGCCCAAGAATGATGGGAACATGATTTCTCGAGGTGAAAGAGGGCCCTGTGTCCCAAATGACAAAATCTAAAGGGAAGTAGAAAGTGTCCACTTGGACTATCACGTCCTCAACTATACCCCTCGGTATCTTTACGGTTCGATCCGCTAATTGGAGAGTGATCCTTGTGGGATTAAGGTCGCCCAGATCAAGTTGCCTATAAATTTAATAGAGGATGATATTAACACTCTCCCCCAAGTCGAGTAAGGCCCTCTCAATTTTATTATCTCTAATAGTGCAGGAAATAATGGGTGCACCAGGATCTTTATATTTAGGTGGGAGATCTTTAAGAAGAATGGAGCTCACATTCTGTGCTAGAAACACGTTTCTCTTTACCTTCATCCTCCTCTTAACAATGAATAAATCTTTAATGACTTTTGCATAAGCTGGAATTTTCTTATCGCATCGAGGAAAGGTAAGTTCAATTTCATGTTTTTGAGAACCTCTAGCACTTCATCACTTATGGTCCCTGTGTGGGAAGGAACCAATCTTTGAGGAAATGGCGTAGCAGAGGGTGGCTTTACAACTACCTTGGGCTCACTAGTGTCTTCCTTTTCACTCTCGTTCAAGGGGATATCTTCGGCCTATTTTATACTGAGATAAGTCTTCTTGTCTTTCGATTTGTCGTGTGGGGGAGGTGATAAATCAACAACTCTCCCACTACAAAGAGTGGTCACAACTTGACATTGCTCCTGACGTTCTGTAGAGGTGGAGCTAACACTTGTTTGACCTTGGGGAGGTCTTTGAACCTAGGCAAAAAAAAATCCATTCTCTTGGATACTCAACGATGATTGCAACTTGGAGATGTTCACATTCATGTCAACGAGTATGCGCTCATATCGAGCATTGGTTGCACTCTCAGAATTGAAAATTGATTTATTGTATCCTTGAGCATCCTACGTGGTGGAGTAGTATATGGGGCCGGAGGGGTGGAGCTTGTTGTTATTGAGGCAGTGCTAGAGGTGGGAAAACCTGTGAATGTTAATTCATCATAGCCCGTGGTTGTCCGTAATTAAAACCAGGATGGTTCCTCCACGAAGGGTTGTACGAGCTCCCATACGAGGAGTTAAAATTTCCCTTGAACCATCCTATAGGATAAACCTACTCGGTGTGCATTTCTTTGTTGGCTGAAATATTCGAGCATGGCATTGTGGAATGGCCCTCCTCGCAGATAGCACACACTTTTTCTTCCATGACACGGCTAGATCCGGAGATATCTCTCAACCGGCTATCAAGTAAATCCTTCATATCTCTCTGAAATTGATCAAATCGATTGTCTATTATGGTATTACTATCCAATTGGAATAGACTGAATGCATTAGGCGTGGTACATACTTGTATAGTCCGGATTTTTGTAATAGGATCGGATGAGTCCCATGCTTGAGTAGTCTCTGCGACATACTTAAGATGGGCCTTGATATCGCTGGGGTCTAATTCCCAAAAAGGTCGTTCACACATTGTTTGCACAAGTTCTTTGGAAGATATTGTCAACCCATTATCGAAGAAAGAGATGGAGTGGTGTTTTTAAAATCCATGATGTGGGCATGCACTTACCAATTATTGGAATCGTTCCTCACACTTGTCATAAGGCTCATTATCTTGTTTATCAGAAACCTTGGATTTGAGTCTTGACAGAGTTGGTCTTCTGCGCTGGGTAGAACATTGAGATAAATTTCAATTACATATCCCTACAGGAAATAATGGAGTTCGTGGGTAGAGACCATAGCTAGGTCTTAGCTTTATCCTTTAAGGAAAAATGGAAAAGCTTTAGGTGAACAACACCCTGCGTGTAAGCTTGGTCACTAAATGTGTCGTACGACTCTTCAAACTATATTATGTGAAGGTATGGTTTCTCCAAATCCATGCCATGAAGGGTAGGGAGAATCTATATCATCCTATTACGGAAGTGGAATTTACCGGCATTATATGAAAGTAAAATGCAACCAGGGGTGGCAGTTCGCTCTGGAAATAGTAAGTCTTTCATGGGATGATTAGGTGGATTTCCTTCTCTAGTGCCGAGACTTACTATATCTGACATCTCTCTCTCTCCAATTGATTCTGACTCCTCACTCGGTGTCCTAGAAGTGTGACTAAGAGACTGACTCAAAGTGTGACTGTAAATAGAGTGTTCAGGTGTATGGAGTGTAGCCCAGAATTGTGAACCGCGAGATGTGTGGGGGATTTAAGAGTTTTACTCAACAATCGGATTTTCGTGGATTCTAGTTGGATTATTTTTAGCAGTTTGAGTATGTTCAGGATTTTTCATTAAAGGCTATTGAGAGATGATATTTCTTTTTGAATTATTATTATTTTTTTATTTTCATTTTTTCAATTTTTTGTCAAAGTTTTAGGTTCACTCGATCTAACCTACGTCTACCTAACTCCCTAGCAACAGCACCAAAAACCTAACGTGGCCACAAATGTGTCTAGTGTGCGTGCTATGTAGTCTCAAGTGCAAGCCTGTCGCTCAAGTAATATACCGATAAGTTGGGTATCAATCCTTGGGGAAAAAGGATGAACAAAGTCATGATGAAGCTGGAAAGAGAAAGAAAACCTGACTTTGACTCTAAAAAGAACGAAAAGGTGATTTGGGAAGTAAACTGACTACAACTAAAAGAAAATTTTAGAAAATCAACTAATTAAACTACGAACTAACAAAAATGCAACTATACTCTTTAATCGACAAATGAGTTAATTAGTTAACTATGAAATGAGAACGATAAGTTGGGTTATAATCCCCGACACCCTAGTAATTCACCTAATAAGATACTAGATTCGGAATTAGAGTTTTAAACAAACCCGATCTTTATTAATCCTAAGAATTTCATATATGAGGGGTCGTAGTCCGCACCATATGAAATCAAAAGCAAGAACAAAACGGTGTCGCATTAACTAATACGTGTGTCGCACTCTTAAGCATCCCGGTTACCTAGGGCAAACTAGATCAAAAGTCCCGCGACGGTTGCACTAGTAAAGCAAAACGATTCATCTAAGATTTTAATTCAAAAGTCTATTTCCCATGTCGATAAATTACATCAGATGGGGTTCATGCACCCCAAACCTTAGAAACTTAGCCAGGCATGTTAAAACAACAAGAAAACGTGGTTTTGAAATAAGAAAAAATCTTAACTAATAGCTTAGATCTAAGAATAATGGATCAATTATGAAATAAGGAATTAACTAAAGTAAAAAATAAAAGCACGAATGGAATGAATTTACTTGTATTGCAGAAACTTAAAGTCAAAATCCTTACAGCATAAATCTTCTATCAAAAACTAGGGTTTATTGATCTCTACTCTAAACTCTCTAAAACTAAAAGAAAAATGAACCCCCATAATAGTGTAACTAATCCGAATAAATAACTCCAAAATTTTACAAGAGTTTAACCCACATAAAACCCTGAGAGAGAACATAAAAAATTGTGGAAATCCAATGCAGTCCGAGATCATGGGTGAAACAGTCCGGATCTCCCCCTTATTTTAAACAGTGTTTCTTAGCTTAAGGCGGTCCAGATCATTTTCGGGAAAAGGGTTCCGATCGCCACCTTTTTCTTAACAGAGATTTTTTTCCAGGCTGGTCCGGATCCTTTCCTGGAAAAAGGTTCGGATTGCCCCCATTTCTTGACAAAACCTTTTTTAGGAACCAGTCCGGACCGGGTGCCCAGGGGTGGTCCGGACCTCCTGCCTTTGTCATTCAGGGATCTTTTCTTGTTCCTTTTCAACTTCATATCTTCGTAACTTTTTCATCGTAGCTCGGATTGACTTGCCGTTTCTTCCAATGCTCTTGAAATTGAGTTATCTTCAACTCTCTAGTTGTCTTCAACTCCGGACGAAGGATACAAATTCACGAATTTTCCTTTTGAAGTTCCTTCGTTGACTTCATTCATTGCTTTTCCAGTTTCTTTCTTCCTCAATGCTTCAAATGCCTGCAAAACTTAGGAGAAATACACGAAACTAGATGTACTTATTAAAAGGAGTTAGTATCAAATAAATTCGATAATTACACTCATTTTACGTTACTTAAGATGATAAATGTCTCTAAATTAAGGGGATAAATTCGAAAGAATTTGAGCTTAATCAGTTGCCCAAAGGTATACTATCATCATATGTTGGATAAACAATTAAGGAATGCTTACAAGTTCCAAATTAGACATTTATTACCATTATAATGCTTAAATCTGTTTATTTAACATATATCAATTAGTTGCCCACAGTATACTATAATCATATGTTGAATACACAATTAAGGAGTGTTTGTACATATGTAAAACAAGGATATCCACATATACCTTACTAAAATTAAATAGATACATCACTCAATGATGCATGTTGAATATTACGACCGTTAATGGTATTAAGTTAAAATATGCGATGACTACCCACAGGAGCATCTTATTTTAATGTCATAAAATATTCAAATCTTACTATGTGTTAATTAAAGTTTTAAAGCCTTTCTCAATGGAGACTTATAAGAGAAAGTCTATATGCATCAACCTAAAGACTTCATAATCGAAGGTCAATATATGGACTGAAATCAAATTCGAGGGAATGGTATCTAAAGTTTGATGAAATGATTACAAACTTCGATTTCAAACAAAACATTATTGATCCATGCATATACATCAAGATATGTTGGATTAAGCTCATATTTTTGGTAATGTATGTTGATGACATATTAATGTTTTTCTTCAAGCATGATAGGATATCTAAGGGATCCAAACACATGGATGTTACATATCTCTCACTGAAGCAAGATGTTTGAAGAGGAAATGTTGTCATTGAACACACAGGCACGCATCTCATGGTTTCATATATTTTTACAAAAGGACTACCTCCAAAGACATTTTAGAGACATACTGAAAGCATGGGTCTTGAAGATAGTTCCTAATTATTTCTTTTCTGGAAATTATTATGCCTGTATTTGACATTTGTTGAGCTCTTAATAAAACTTCTACATCTATTATATTTTGTTTCCAATGTGTACACATATGATTATTGGATGAATTATAACAAAAAATTGTCTACTTCAAGATATTATGGTATCATTAAGCAAACTCCTAATTATGGGCTAGTTAAAAAGGTTTTCAACGATGTATTACATGGACGAAATCGTGTTACATAATGATAAGCGACTGCCATGACTCCCATTGACTATTGGACTAACCAAGGCACTTATGAAAACCAATGATTGAAGGATTTAGAATATCATGCGTGTCTTATGATTCTAAATTAAAAACATTTATGGATTAACCAAACGACCAAGTGGGAGACTGTTAGGAAATTATTAAATTAACCTTTGGTTTATTCCCTTCCCCGAAATATGGTCTTTATTAATCGATTTTTAATAAAGAATATATGTTATATATTGTATAAATGGTTCGTATTCCACACGAAGTAAAGAATAAAATGAGTTAAAATTTCACCCTCTACCTTGATGGACGATTTAGATTAATTGACCTTTGGAATTATGTCCCTCTCTCCGCCTATAAATAGATGTCTTTCCTCCATCAAAAGTGCATCCAAGACATCCACGAAAAACACATACTTAAAGGTTTATAGGAAAGGAGAGAGAAGTCAAATTCTCCCTTAAAGGATTTCTAAGGTGATCACACCGGCGACACTCGATGGAGACGTTCAACAGCGGGATCAAATCCATGGCGTCGAAAAGAGGTAAATAAAATTACTCTTTTCACATGTCTATTGACGTGATTATTATATTGTTCAAAGATCTCGGGGATCATGTATAAAATATAACTTATAATATATACGTACAAAAAGATATATAAACAAAAAGTCTAAAAAACTTACACAAAATATCAAATACAACCTTGGCTCTGTAATATATATAATATGTATATGTGTATGGGCAAATTTCCACATTGAGTCAATTTGTAGTATTGACTATTTCCATTAGAACAAAACATTTAGATTGTATAGGTGTCATATCATGTTCTACAATTGAAGAATCTGAACATCTAGGATTTCAATCCAAATAGTTTTAAGTTATAATCTGAACATTTAGAAATTTGCAATCCGAATAGTTAGTAAACGTGAGTTTTTTGTCCTATATGGCTAGGACACGATAAATATATAAGGATTTCCCCTTCTATATATGGATGTCAAACGAATAGAATGTTTATAAGTTATGATCAAAGGTGTAGAGATTTTAAAAGGAAAAAAAAGTTAAAGGACTTAGTCAATTTCAACATGAATACAACAATGAAATGGTCAGTCTTGAAGGAAATATTGAAGATCTACGATCGATGCAACATAGTCCCTAAAATGTCTTCTTAACTTTTAAAAAAATGCCTCCTTAGAGTACCACTAAAGACAATTATATAAATGGAATTTAAAGAGTAACATATGACATTTTGAATACTAACTTATTTCTCTCTCTCTCTCTCTCTCTATATATATATATATATATATATATATACACACACACACACACTTATAGAGAAGTGAGAGAGTTATTCTCTAAAGCGGACTTCTTAAAGAACGGATTAACGAACATTTGTCCTTATCCTCGCGTGGTCCCCTCGTGGTCCCAAATTCATTTTTGTTATTTCTCCCTAATGGTACCCTATTGTCTAATAGTAAAACAATTTTTAAGACCATACATTTAATAGATTTACACTTTAGACCCAAAAATTGGTATCAGAACTTTAGAAAGAGACTCCTTGAATTCCGACCCAACCCCCAACTCTGGTATAAGAGCGAAGATGCTCCTTTCAAATCTTTAGTAAAAGGCATTAATACCCTTGGGATTTATCCCACACATTTGCAAAGATATTTTTGGAACCCATCCAGACTACCAGCCCATACCCATAATAGATTTAGACCCAGAAAGTTGTTTAACTACACACATTGAATACATCCTCGTGAAATACGCAGACAGTAGACAAGTTCCTACTAGTGCTATCAAGAGTATACTATATCAATGTAAGTGTACCCTACTTATTTTAAGACAATTATTTAAAGACGTCCAAACCTTAGATACAAAGATAAAAAAAATATCCAAGAAAATACAAGAAATAGACAAACAAATCCCAATAGATCTTGTACAAGTATTATAAGAAATAAATACTAAGATTAATCACATAGAAGTCGTTAATAAGGAAATTTCATAACTTAAGACCCCAACTAGAAACCAAGAAAGTGAGTTTGTCAAACTCATCAAAGAATAACCCATACTTATTCCTAGATTAGATGATTATCTCCCTAATGGAAAAAGTTAAGTCAAACTGGAATGTGGTATCTGAAAACCTCTCCATTCAGACCCTAACAAAATTTTATCAAAGAATTCTTGAAGGATATGTGATGATATATTTTATTATGAGATAAATGGTAATGAGATTGCTAATGTTGCTAAAGCAAAAAGACTTATACTTGAAAGATTAAATTTAATCTCAGCATTAATAGCAGCTATACAAGACTATAATTGTAGTTTTGTTAATGACCTACAATTCGATTTAAAAGCTAAGACAAAAGGATTAACTACCTTCTAAAAAACTTTGTTAAATTTCAGCAAAACTTGGCTATTTATCTTAACAATATGTAAAGCCATAACCTATCCAGAATGGATAGTATTGTTATTGAACTTAGACTAAACATGTCCCATGCAAAAGACAAATATCATGAAATTATGGAAGGAATTAAGGTTATATATAATAAACCTTCCCAAGTAGAACTAGACTCCTTTTATTCTAACACGCTTAGATAAAATAGAGAAAATAGTAGAAGTCATGGAAGCTAGAATAACATATGAAATTGTGCAGCAATAAGAAAAAGATAACAAAGTAAAAGACCACATTACAAAGATTAGCAATTCTCTTAAGTATAATGAAGATATCACTAAAAATGCTACAAAGAAGAATAAACTCATTAAGGAATAAATTCTTAGACAAGTAAGAAGACAAAAGGATTACTCGGACTCTTTAGAAAGAATTGAGAAAAGAATTGAACAAAAACAGGTAAAGCACCTGTAAATTTAGAGAATCTCCTTATATAGAAACTAAGGAAGGAAAGACCATAACAAGAAGAATCATAAATGATGGACTAGAATAAGACTAGTAAGATAGCTAGCCATACTCCAAATATTGGACATAATAATTGTATGATCCAAAAATTTAAAGACTCGTCCTCCAATGTTAGAACACGGTGGAAAGAAAGAACTTCACCAATCCTCTTCAATGGAAAGAATGGGGTGAAATTGACTAAAATATTGTAGAAGAATCCATACGCAATGGGCAACTTCCAGCATTTAGATATATGGACTTGTTTAAATAAGGAGGCACTCCTAACACTCCTATTTATAACATAACTTACCATTGTAAGAATCATGTGTTAGAAAAGTCATTTACTGAGCTTCAAGTTTTTGACTGAGATTGGCTAAAATTAAGAGGAACTGACTGAAAATTCCAGTTCCTAACCTTTGGAATTTTTTGAACAAGAATCCAAGGATTACATAGACCTCAAAATAATATCAATATATTATGTTATTTAACAGAGAAAAGATGGAAATATTTTAAGAAAAGCCTTATTGGGATAACCCAATTAGAAATGTCAGATAACACTGGATACTTCAATGTTATTCCAGCACTTCAGTAACCGTAGACACAGCCAAACATTTTAAGTTAATTTGATATGCTAGTGGCAATGAAGACTATATAATCCCAGACGCTAACATTAATATAGATTTCCAAAGATATGTGAGATTCTCGCAATTCCCATATGAAGGAATTTAATCGAGAATTCATAGTGGTAGACTTAATGAAGAAATATTCGTTACAACTAATAATTCAGACTACAATCATACTTACAGTATTAGGAATACTGAACCTTTGAAAGAAAAATCTAAGACCCTTTGGTGATTGCCAGAATTTCAAGAAACTAAGACTATACAAAATAAATCCACGTTTATTAATCAAGATGATGTCTCTGAAAATGGATCCTCCTAAGACTACTACTAAAAATCTCCACACTGAAGAAATTATATTTAAAAATATGGGATAAGCCTTACTTAATGATCCCTATGAATGAGAATTTAGTAATAAAGTTAGTTCTATCTTATTAAGACAAGCTTTAGTAATTAGACCTAGAATATCATTTGAACAAAATGACTTAGTTAGAGAAAAAACTAGAATCCAAAGCTTTGGACATGAACGATCATAATTAGATATGAAGATATTTAAGGAACACCTTAATAGAAGTCATTCAGTTAGATTCCTAGACAAAGATAGATTTAATATAATATCCCAATATCATATATTAAAACTAAAAGAATCTAAGAATACTAGAGAAATTCTTATAAAACTAAGACTAATGGAAGAAGGAGAAGAAAGATTAATGCCAACTACATAGGTAGGTACTAATAAAGAAGATATATGAACTAGTAGTAGGCTAAATCATGCTCCTAGACTCTTTAGTAAACCAATAGGAATAAATATTCCTATTTATTCAAACACTTTGGTAAACACCAAACTATATTATATAAAAGACTTTCTAACTGGTGATAAGATAGGAAGATAGGAAGAAAGCCTTAGATGAGTGGCGTAACCAAGTGAATATTTGTTTTGCATCTAATGAACAATGGGATGCAAGTTCATGTAAGAAATACACTGAGCAATCCATTGGAGGAATTACAAAAGATTATATAGATAGTATAAGAAAGGCTACAGACAAATAATCAATAACTAAAGTTGAAAAGATGAAACAATGTATAAAATAAATATCAACTGTTTACATTAGAATTAATTGGATACGGACATTTAGCTCAAATTAATGAACAAGACGTAGCAAAAACTAAGTTAGCTCTGCTTAACATTTGCAAACTAGATAAGATCAATGAATATATCAACAATTATGAACTACTATATTACCAAATTAAAGAATTTGGAGCGACTTTAAAAGATTAATACATTAGAAAAATATCAATTATTGGAGAAATCCTAATCAATGAATATAGGAATTGTCCAGGACTTACTGGAATAAAGAATAACTCCCTTGGCAAAAGAATCAATTTTGATAAAGACTATATGATATGTAAAAGATGAGATATAACTCAAGGAAAGTTAATTGAAGAAACTTTCAAACAGATTCCTCCAATTAAAGACAAAAGAGATATTGCTCCAATCCATTGGGGATGTGGTCATGAATCTAAGAAATTAAAAAAGAAAGTAGATTGGAAACAAAGAAGTTTATGGATAGGCCTTTAGGTTTTCCAAATAAATATAGATTCAGACCATATACTATCTTTACTGAAAAGAATCCTAGAGCAAATAAAAATAGATTTACCTAAATACGATATTTTAAAAAGAATACCAACAAATATAAGAATGTTCCTAATTATATCTACTAACAAAGAATGTTGGACTTGTGGCAAAGAAGGAAACTTTACTGAAGATTGTCCTAACAAAAAAGACAAAGAAAGTATTAAGATTACTAATATAGTATTAGACATTCCAGATCAAGAAGAAATAGATATACTATATTCTATAGAAATATCATACACAGAAAATGATGATAACACTAGTATCTATAGTGTATACACATACAGTGATTCAAAAGACTATAATAGTGATATTAATGACTATAAAGACTCCAAAGATACTCTAAACTTATATATGATGCAAACTGATGATGGAGATTATTACATAGACTTTTAAGAAGCTTGGTATAAATGCATATTAATCCCCTTATTAAAGAAAAGATGGGCAATTAGTAATCCTGAGTTACTAACATACATTCCTAGATGTTATTATGATGAAGAACATTATTGAACATTCCAAATGAAATGTAGCAAGAAACACTTTAGATGCATAAAATGTTTTGAGACTATACAAACAAAATTATTTATTGTTTGTGTTATTTGTCAATTACACTACCATAAAAACTATTGGAGAATTATATTTAGAGCAATTCATACTATTCAGTATGATGCTCAACTAGACCAAGATATTAAAACATATTATCAAGGTATTGATAGAAATATAGCAAAAGATTACAAGAAAATGAAGACTTAAAAGGAAAGAGAAATTCCTATGATTTAGAAGAAAATTGTTTTGATAATAGTTCAGAAGACTTAACACCAATAGATTTTATAGATAAAGCCCATACAAGAATATCTATTTTAGAAAAGAATAATTTAGGAATTTCTACTAAACCACCTGCTTGTTTTGTATAAATATTCATACAACATAAAGATTATCCTAAAAGACTTTCAGCCTTTATAGATACAGGATGCTCACAGAGTATTTGTAAGGATAATGCCTTTCCTGAAGATTATTATCTAGACAATAATCAAGAGATCCATGGTAAGGTAGCTAATGGATAACGAGTTATCTTATATTTTATACTAATTCTATTATTTTAAATTCGGAAATCGGACTAATAAAATAGCAAATTATCTATTTTGGATAATGAATCCTCGTCCTAGTTTCACAGGAAACATTATTTTAGGAGAAGACTTTATTAGTAAATACCATCCTTATACTCAGTATAATGATAAGATATTAATTAGTGATAAATAGGAGGTTAATATTAGTGAACCTCTACTTAATCACAAGACTGATTTTAACCTTAGTCACGTCAAACCCAGTTATAGACTAATAACCCATCAGAGTCCTTCAACCGAGCATGGTGGAACTAGGCATGCAAAGCAACAAGAAGTTCTAAAAATAAATAAACCCTTACAAAAAGAAAGTAAGCATCCATACCAAAAGTGTTATAAGAAAATAGGGATTATACAACAAGACATTTTAGATCAAGCCCAACAAACCTTGTTAAAGGTCCAAGCTATATCCAAACAAAATAAAATGGATATAGAAGAAGAAAAAGGAAATATTAGGCAATTATCACAGCCTAGTTTAGGAGAAAATTCCATCGCTATGTGGGACAAAGATCAAAGTTATTGTGAAATTATCCCTATTAACCTAGATGCCACTATTAACAATGGAACCTATAAAAAGGATACTCATAAAAAGACAAAGAAGAATTTAAAAAAGATGTAGATGAAATTCTTCAGCTAGGTATCGTTAGAGAAAAAAAAGTAGACATAATAGTCTTGCCTTCTACGTTCAAAATGAGTCTGAACGAAAGAGAGGAAAAAGACTTATGGTTATAGACTATAGACACCTTAATAAGAATTGTGATTTTAATTCTTATAAGATACCATATAAGAACAATCGAATCAATTTGATTGAAGACAAAATTAAATTTAGTAAGTTTGATTGCAAATCAGGCTTCTGGAAATAAACATGCATCCAGATAGTATAACTTGGACAACCTTTAGTGTGCCCGAAGAAAAATATGAATAGTTAGTAATGCCATTCAGATATCTGAATGCCCCTCAAGTATTCCACAGACGTTTGGATAATATCTTTAGAACTTATTCAAAATTTTGTCTTGTTTGCATAGATGATATTCTAATAGCCAGCAAGACTGAGATAGAACATGTAGATCACCTAAAAAAGATTATCTTAGAATTTGATAAACATGGAATTTTTATTTTTGAAAAGAAAATGCAATTATTTCAAACTGAAATAGATTTTGTGGGAATGCATATCAATAAAGGAAAAATATCCTTAGTAGAACACATAACTAAAAAGATTCTTGAGTTTCTAGACTAACTTAGGGATAGAAAACAATTACAATCATTTTTAGGATTGTTAAATAATACTACAGACTTTATTAAGAACTTAGGTTAAAAATGCAAAGCTTAACTTCCAAATTAAAAGGAATTGATAAAACTAATCATTTTAATGGACAAAAGATGATTTTGCAGTTATAAGACAATTCAAATGAGCAATCAAGAATATTCCTTTACTTGAACTGCACAATGTTGAAGATCAATTTATAGTAGAAACAGACGCCTCTGATCAACAATGGGGAGTAGTATACTTTGCCATTGATCATTAGACTAAAAAGAAGAAACTTTGTAGATATAGTTGTTGAACTTTTACAGATCCAGAAACAAGATATACAACCCATGAGAAAGAAGTTTTAGTCATAGTAAGGATTATAAAAAAATATATGATGTTTCTTTGACCTAAACATATTACCGCGCATAATGACTCTTCTTATGTAGTAAAATTCAGAGACTTAAACCTATCCAAATCAAGGACTAATAGACTTATTACATTGCAACAATTGCTTCATGGTTATGACTTCTTTATTATTCATATTAAGGGAGGAAAAAATACCATTACAGACATCACATCTAGAGATCATATGTTTGCTAACACTAATATTATCTCTTATTTTGCGTTGCATCAGAAGACTTAGATCGTAAGGAAGAAGACTGAGACACAATGAGTTCCTCTGGAACAAATAAACTAAACAAAGAATACGTTGCATACTATCTTAGATGCATAAAACTAAATGCTGGTATGACGCAAATACAGACTCATATTCAAGACTCTAAAAAAAGACCAATCATGGCGAACTTTTTTGATATTCTAGTTCCTCCAGGGAAAAGCTATACATGAAATTATTTCTCAAAATAAACTCATTGGGAAGATATATTTTCCCTAATATAGACCAGACCAAAGATACCCATACTTGACAAAATTTAGACGAGAATTTTCAGATAATGAAAATACTCTTATAGACGCCCTATGATGGAATGCAAAAAATAAGCTATGGGTAGAATTTGAGTAGAATTTGGTAGTTGTTTCCAGATTCATGAGAACTCAAAGACTTGCAGTTACTCAACATAGTAGTGCTGTTATTCCTAGATCGTACACTCAAGCCTATGCTCAGAATCTTGGATAATCCTCTAAAATTAGACTAGGTGATAACTTTTGTTATCAGAAAAGGACTTTTAAGACTAATATTGTTATACCGTTTGGTCATAGTAATCTTCCAATTTTAAAAGATTATCTACAAAGAAGCTAATAACATCATTAAACATTTTAATATGTTATTATTCGAGATTAATGGAGATGCCTTAAGTATGAGGGGTTTCTTCAAAGACGTTCTAAAAATTTATCTTTTTGGAAAACAAGATATGGCTTAGATAACTTTAGTCAAACACAGGTTCATTGGACTCGTCCAGATAAAGATTATAGAAGACTATATTGCTCTTGTAAAAATAGTCCATGAGTATATCAAGAAGGTAGAAGACTGTCTTCCCCTGTTTGCTAGGATTTACCAGATGGCTCTAAGTTCCTATAGTGGAATGAGAGTTGAAGGATTTAGACTCATTAGATTTTCCAATTATTCATTTGAAGATGTTGAGATTCTATCCGAAAACGAGACTAAAGACTTAGCTGTTGATAAGTCTAAAATCCATATTGCCCAAGCTATGGAGACAATAGAAATCATGGAATTATTAACAAATCAAGACAGATGGTACACAACGTACCATAAAGAATACCTTATTATCCAAGAAGATGAGTCATTCAATGGAAGGCTAAAAAGTAATCCAAAGATATGATGGAGATAACTTTACCATCCACCATTAGAGCGGTAGGCCTCATTGACGAATACTTTAATAATGCCCTACCAAAGATAGATAAGGTAAAAGAAGACACGAATGGGATAGAAAAGGGCCCCTAAGCAAAATTATTAAAGACCGAAGATTCAATTATTTAGACCACTTACAAAAGATTCGTTGTAATAATCACAAGATGATGGATTCATTTTATAGACTTGAATTGTGGGCCATCATACACCTCTTTTTCAAAAGGAGAAATAGAATCAAATAAAGACCTGCTAGAATTATTAATACGACGATGAAATTGCTTTCTATGAAGGAAAGACTTTAATTATTGTATGTTTCCCACCGGTTTGCTTTTGATAACCAATTTCTAATCAAATGTAAGTGACCATTAATTATAAAAGGGAACCTTCAATGTGTAGAGGATCATCAGAAGTTAGGGAATAAGAGTTTTCAAAGATTAAAGGCAAGAGAGAGAGAGAGAGACAAAGCTCAGTAGAGAGATAATATGAGTGAGTAAAGCTTATCGGTTGGGGGATGGTTTTAGTTGTATTTACTTATGTAATGCAATAAATGTTATTTTCTTTCCCCAAATCTCTTATGTTAAGTTGATATTATTCTCCAAATCATCTCCAACTTTCTTTTCATAGAGAACTATTATGTGGAATATCTGGTGTAGCACGAAAGGTGTTATACTGTTGAACCGTCATTAGGTGATGATTTGCTAGGAGCCGTTAGCCAGGTGGTCATTAGGCGTGGTGGCGTACATGCAAGAAACAGGTCCAACGCCAAACTAGTGGATTGAGGTGCGACACAAAAAGAGAGAGTTGCATGAGGCACATACCGAAGAAGAATAGCAACACACTGAAGATAAGAAGGAAAAAAGATAAAGGAATTGCAGACTATAAGGAAGGTATAAACTCAAACCAAACCCCTAGTTATTTTAAATTAGATTGGTAAAAATCAAAATAATCGCATGAGACTACAGATCACTATAGACTTTTTAGCGTTTGTTAATCAAAAAAAACCCAGACTTAACCTGAGAAATACATGAGTGGACTCTCACAGACCTTAGAGGTAAACGACTTATAGAAATTGTTTTAATATATACAGTAGGTACTTATAAATATATAGACCAGAATATTGAGGGGTTAACACGAGAAGTTCCTAGAATATAAATACTTTTAACAAAGATCTATGATCTCTTCAAATGAGATTTAAGAACTAGATATTTTGCAAAAGAACTTTCTAGGCCTGAAAGATACCAATAATATACTATAATAGTTACAGATACAATAGATGTATTAAAATATATTAGGCACAAAAGGTTAACTGAAACGAGAACTATCATAATTAGATCAATAGGAATTTATCCAATCCTTAAATTCATAGAAACAACCCCAGCTAGAATATATAGAAGATTTTTGTCATCCTACGGTGACAATGAGTTAGATGAATTCATAAAAAACGATATAATTTATATTGTTAATTAGATATATAAAGAGACTAGACGGATAAAACCTTAATATCGTATAAGGTGTTGAAGGTTATATTATTTTCCTTTAAAACTGCTTGAAATCTCTAGACACCATGAGGAAAATATTTATATAGATAATTGACTAAGCATAAATTCTTCTAAATTTATCCTCTTAATTTAGTAGTTTTTAGCACCTCGAATAACGTAATTGACCTATTTTATCCCATATCATTGCCATTGACTTCTTTTAACAAGTATTCCGTATTTCGTTTATTTCGTATGGTTTTTACAGGTTTTTAGTCCAAGGAAAAAAAGAAAGAAATTGGAAGAAAGGAAGAAAA
The DNA here is from genome assembly GCA_949130495.1 of Sambucus nigra. Taxonomy (NCBI): domain Eukaryota; kingdom Viridiplantae; phylum Streptophyta; class Magnoliopsida; order Dipsacales; family Adoxaceae; genus Sambucus; species Sambucus nigra. The sequence goes on from OX422220.1 coordinate 305,594,516, forward strand.
CAAAAGAAGAAAAGTCAAAGGGTGAAAGCATAACTTTACACCCGGAGTTTAGACTTGAAGCCTAAATAAAAGTTTAAGATAATTCAATTACAAGAGTGTAGGAAGAAATGGGAATCAAATGGAGCTTTGGATCAAAAGATATGGCAAGTCAAAGTTGATAAACTAATGTCAAATTTGAAGAATATCGAACCGATTCGATTGAGGTCGAACCGATTCTAAAGAGCACATTCCAGTAGACTCCGGATTGATACAGAACCGATGGAAAAAGAACCGGTCCGGTACCAGACCGATCTGATTGATAAAAAATGAACCGATCTGGAGTTAGAAGAGAACTAATCCGATGATATTCCAACCGGTCCGCCTGCTGAAATTCTGAAATTTATTTCTCTAACTGAAGAGTCGTCCGGAGGCATAAGGAGAGTCATGTTTCGTGTATATAGGGAGGGTAAGCCTTAGTAGAAAACGAGCTAGTTATTCATTAGTCTATTAATCAAGAATTGTTGGTTAAAAACTATAGTTTGTAGTTTTGGCAAAGAATTATGAAAGATTTTAATGTTCCAGTCAAGATTCAAGTGTCAATTTCAGATTTACTAATTCAGTACAAGTATCATTTCAATTTCTCTTCTTGATTGTTTCATTTTTTTTTCATTAGATCTTAATTTATTTTACTATTCTGCACTCTTAGATAAATAGGTCGTAGATTAATGAATTCATACATAGTTAGAATGGAGTTTTCATCTAATAAAATCATGTCTAGATAAGTTTTTAAGAGTCGGGATGCATGAACCCATCCTGATGCAAATTACTAATGTAGAAAATAGAATTTAAATTAAAAAATTGAAAGAATCGTGTGGAATAATTTCACAAACGTCGTAGATATTTTAATCTCTCTTGACCTAGGTACTTGGGATGTTTAAGAATACAATGCGCGTATAATCATTTAGCACCGCTTTATATTTACCTTCGATTTCATATAACGTGGACTAGTATCCAAATATATGTAATGCTTAGGATCTATAAAGACTGGATTCATTCAAACATTTAATTTATAATTCTTGTATTCTATTAGGTAAATTACTAGGGATTGGGGGATTGTATCCTGACTTTGTTCATAACCATACTCTTGTTATTTCTTTAGTTCTTTTTTCAGCGTAGTTCATTCTAAAAATTTAGTCTCATTGAAATTTAGTCATAAAGAATTAAAAAAATCTCCAAAAATAATGTTTTCTTTTCTTGTTTTAAGGATTAATTAAGGGTTTCAATCAACCATTATTACGTCGTTAAGAACTGTCAGCCTTGCTCCATGTGGATTTGATACCGACTTAACGGGTTATTACTAATGCGACAGGCTTGCACTTGAGACTATAAAGTACGCACTTTAGACACATTTGTGGTCGCATCAAGTTTTCGACACCATTACCGGGGACGTTTAGGTTACATTTAAGCAAGTAAAATTAAACCCAATTTGATTCAATAAAAAAAGAAATAATTGTAAATGCAAACTCCTCCGCCGTCTCCAACCCAAGTTCACGAAAATCCCATTGTTAAGTCAACTCTAATACTTCCCAAACCCCTAACGTTCCACACTTTTGGGTTCTAGCTTCTTCATCTTATAATTCACTCACGAGTCGCACTTTGAGTCAAACACTGAGTGGGGATTTAGAATCATTTGATAGCAACATGTCTGTGAAAGGTAGTACTTGTAATGGGGACGGAGAGTCGCCTTATCTTCCCATGGAAGCGATCTTATTTCCTGATCGAACTGTCAGTCCTGGATGCATTCTACTTTCGTACAATGCAAGACAATTCCACTTTCGTAATGGGATGATCCAAATTCTTCCTATGATCGATGGAATGGATTACGAAAGGCCATATATCTATCTTAGAGAATTCGAAGAAGCGTGCAAAACATTTTATGATCAAGCCTACCCGCAAGATGTTATCCGATTGAAGCTTTTCCCTTTTTCCTTAAAGGATAAAGCTAAGAACTATCTATGGTCTTTACCTGCGAACTTTGTTCTGTACTGGAGAGATATGCAGACTAAGTTTCTCTCCAAGTTATTTCCATAACACAAAACCAACTATGTCAAGGATCAAATTCAAGCTTTTCATCAAAATGAGAATGAAGCCTTTGATAAATGTTGGGAATGTTTTTAGTAGTTAGTTAGTGCTTTCCCGCACCATGGGTTTGAAAAACATCATCTCATTTCTTTTTTTCATCAAGGGCTTACTCTGGCGTCTAAACAACTCGTGCAGCCAATGTGTGAAAGACCATTTTGGGAGCTAGACTCGAGCGATGCTGAGGCCCATTTGAAATATGTAGCCGAGACTACTGAAACATGGGATGTTTCCGACCCCAATAACCAAAATAGACATTGATAAGTGTCCAACACGCCTATTGCATTCGGTATTTATCAACTGGACAAGGACACTTTGTTAGTCCATCGACTTGATCATTTGGAAAAGAATTTAACATACATACTCAAAGTTTGATTGAGAGAATCTACTTGACCTATTTAATCTGAAAAGGAGAAGGTGTGTGCATTTTGTGCGGTGGGTCATTCCACAAAAGGATGTCCTGTACTACCCGCCTACAAGGTAATGTACACTGAGCAAGTGTAAGCTATATGAGGGTTTAGAGGAAATTTTAATACGCCTCAAGGGAATGCATGCAATCCATCTTCGAGGATTCATACTGGTTTTAACTAAGGGCAACAACAAGGTGTGATAAAACCTACTTCACACGTTACTTTACCTCCACTCCTTCCCCAATTTCAGCAAGTGCCACATATGCATCCCCACATGTAAGGATCCTCTCCTGGTACATATGTTACCCCACCTAGGCGATCTCTTGAAGATAACTTGAATCAACTCATCCAATCTTAAAAGGATAACAGTGCTAAGTATGATCGAATATTCACTGAAATTCATACTAGCATCTCTAGGTTGCAAGCAACATTGAATATCCAAGAGAAGGGTACATTTCTGGATCAAGGTCAAAGACCTCACCAAGGGCAAACTACTGTTATCTCTACATCATCATAATCGTAAGAGGAATCCCAAGTTGTCACCACTTTGCTAAGTGGTCGAGTAGTTGATCCATTGCCTCCCCCACCTAAAGAACCCAAGGCTAAATAGGTTTCGGTTGACAAGAAAGAGTCTGATGAGACCCCATTATATGTGGATGGAAAGAATGAAAATGGTGAGACCAAAGTTGAAGTCAAACCTCCCACTGCTTCTCCATTCCCTCAACGCTTTCCACTACCCCAAAAATGAGCCTCCCATACCGAAGTGCTATATGTTCTTAAGCAAGTGAAGTTGAACTTGCCATTCCGGATGCCATCCAACAAATTTCCGCCTATGCCAAGGTCATCAAAGATCTTTTAACGATCAAACGATGGCTTAAGGTCAAGAAGAATGTATTTTTAGCACAAAGTGTGAGTTCAGTCCTTCTTAATGATCTTCCACCCAAATTTAAAGATCATAGTGCACCCACAATCTCGTGTGTGATTGGAGAGTGTGGAGTTAAAAAAGATTTACTAAATTTAGGTGCTCGTGTGAATATACTTCCATACTCTATCTATAAGTAACTTGATTTAGGTGATCTTAAGCCTACATGAATCACTGTATAGTTAGCAGATCGCATAGTTAAGGCGCCTCGAGGGATTGTGGATGATGTGATAGTCCAAGTAGACACATTATATTTCCCGATAGACTTTGTCATTTGGGACAAGAAGCCCTCCCTTCATTCTAGCAATCATGTTCCCATATTTTAGTCTCCCCATTTTTAGCTACATCTAATGCTTTGATGAATAAACGGAATGGACAAATGCCACTCACTTTTGGGAATATGACACTCGAGACCAATATCTTCAATGTTGATAATCAAATGGTTGATGATTATGAAATTCACACGGTTGACCTTATCGATAAGGTTATGGATAAGCACATTGAGCAAATAATAGGTGGGGATGCACTAGAAGTTTGTTTAGTACAAAGTGTTGAGAGCAAGAATTCCTATATGGAGTTTGAGCATGAAGTGGAGGAGTTGAGAGTATTGTTGCAAAAAGAAGTGAAGGTTAAAGAGCTGAGAGATGTTGACTGGGTTTCTAGATTTGAGGAGTTACCCCAACAGTTGTCACGTATGATTCCCTCTGAAGAGACATTTATTATTCTCGAGTTAAAGAAACTACCCTCTAATGTTAAATTTGCTTTTCTAGGAGAGGATAAGACATTTCCTGTTGTTGTCTCTTCTAGCCCAGTAGACGAGCAAGAGGGTAAGTTGTTTAAGGTTTTGAGGAGGCACAAAGGTTCTTTTGGTTAGTCAATAGATGATTTGAAAGGTATAAGTCCCTTGATTTGTACCCACAAAATCCACCTCAAGGAGGATGTGAAGCCCTCGAAAGAAATGCAAAGGCGATTAAATCCAACCATGAAAGAAGTGGTTAGAGTAGAGATCATCAAGTTGTTTTATGATGGGATTATCTATCACATCTCGTATAGAAAATGGGTTAGCCCAATTCAAGTCATCCCAAAGAAGTCGGGTATGATAGTGGTCGAGAATGCTAAGGGAGACTTAATACCTCAACGCACCACCACCGGGTGGTGGATTTGCATTTATTATCGAAAACTCAATACCGGAACAAGAAATGATCATTTTCCGTTGCCTTTTATCGACCAAGTAATTGAACTAGTAGCGGGACATCCTTACTATTGTTTTCTGGATGGATATTCTGGATATAATCAAATTGAAGTGGATATTCTTGTTCAAGAAAAGAAGACTTTTACCTATGCCTTTGACACATTTTCATACAAACGTATGTCATTTGGACTGTGTAATGCACCTACGACTTTTCAACGGTGTATATTAAGTCTCTTTAGCGACATGGTAGAAAGAGGACTTGAGGTGTTTATGGACGATTTCAGCATTTTTGGCCCCTCTTTCGACCAATGTTTAGCTAATCTTGATAAAGTTTTATTCCGATGTGTGTAAAAGAACTTAGTCCTCAATTAGGAAAAATGCAACTTTATGGTCACTAAGGGTGTAGTTATGGGCCACGTAGTCTCATCCAATGGTATAGAGGTTGATCGAGCAAAAATAAAAGTGATAGTTGACCTACCCCCGCCAAAATCACTAAAAAATATAAGATCCTTTTTGGGACATACTAGGTTCTATAAACGGTTTATCAAGGACTTTGTCACGATCGCTAGACCCTTGAGTAATATCCTTATGAAGGATACTACATTTGAGTGTAATGATGCATGTTAAAAGGCCCTTGATAAATTAAAAAGCATGTTAATTTGTGCTCCCATCATGGAAGCTTCAGATTGGTCTCTCCCATTCGAGCTTATGTGTGATGCAAGTGATTACGCGATTGGGGCTATTTTGGAACAGAGGAAAGATAAGAAAGCTCATGTTATTGACTATGCTAGTAGGACATTGTCTGGACCATAACTTAACTACTCCACTAAAGAGAAAGAGTTACTAGCAGTCATTTTTTCTCTAGATAAATTCCGCTCATACATCGTTGGGTCTCCCATCATTTGCTTTACAGATCATGCATCACTTAAGTATTTTCTAACCAAGAAATATGTAAAACCGCGCCTCATCAGGTGGATCCTACTCCTACAAGAGTTTAATCTCTAGATACAAGATAAAAAAGGAGTTAAAATGTCATTGCTGATCATTTGTCACGGCTCTCGTCTGACGTACCTAGTGATCCAATACCCATAGACGAGTACTTTCAGGATGAGCAATTATTTACCACTTCACTTACCTGGTTTGAGAATATAGTGAATTATCTTATCACAGGGGCCATTCCCTCCGAGTGGACACCGTAAGAGAGAAAGAAATTCCTTACTTGGTCATCCATGTTCTTCTACGATGATCCATATCTATTTAATTATTGCGCTGGTCAAATCATCCGGAAGTGTGTACCTGATGAAGAAATTCAAGGGGTAATCCTATTTTGTCATATGGAGGCTTGTGGAGGTAATTTTTCTAAAAATAAGAAGGCTGTTAAAATCCTGTAAAGCAGTCTCTATTGGCCCACAATTTTTTGGGATGTGAATACTTATTGCAAATCTTATGATAGATGTCAAAGGATGGGAGTTATTACTCGTCGTGACATGATGCCATTAACCCCCAGGCTAGTCATTGAGTTATTTGATTTCTAGGGTATTGACTTTATGGGACTGTTTTCACCCTCTTTTTGCTTTCTATACGTCCTCCTCGCAGTAGACTACGTCTCAAAATGGGTAGAGGCAATAGCTACAAGGACGAATGGAAATAAGGTCATGATAATGTTCTTACAAGAAGACATACTTTCTCGCTTTGGTCCTCCGAAGGTGATTATAAGTGATAACGGCACTCATTTCTGTAATAAGCTATTTGAAAAGTTAATGAGAAAGTATGGGGTTGTCCACAAGTTGGGAGGACTTACCACCCTCAATCGAGTGGCCAGGCCGAGCTAGAGAATCTGGAAATTAAGAACATATTGGAAAAGACGGTCGAACCTAACCAAAAAGATTTGTCACTCCGATTGAATGATTCGCAATGGGATTATAGAACCGCATTCCAGAATCACCTTAAGATGTCCCCATTTCACTTTATGTATGGCAAACCTTGCCATCTTCCTGTCGAAATTGAACACAAGGCATATTGGGCCATTAAGAGGGTGAACTTTAACATGGATAAGGTCGGTGAAGCACTTAAGCTTCAGTTGAATGAGTTGTAAATAAATACGCAATGATGTGTATGAAACCGCTAAAATTTCAAAGTAACGAATGAAACTAGCCCATGAAAAAATCATCCGACATAAAGAGTTTCATTCGGGACAGAAAGTGCTTCTTTACAACTCGAGGTTACACTTTTTTTCCCAAAAAATTATGGTCAAGATGGACTGGTCCATTCATTGTGAAGGAAGTATACCCTCATGGAGCTGTTGAATTGGAGGATCAATAAGGGGAAACACCTTCAAGGTTAATGGACAACGCCTCAAGCCTTATCTAGAAGCATATGTTTCGAAAGTCGACACAATCTGGTTGTTGAACCCCATTTATAGGGACTGAATGAAATAAGTTGGAAAGTTCATCGCACCCCAGACATGTATGGGGTTAGTTATTGTATAAAGTAGGGGTAGCACCTTAGGATAATTAGGAATTCATATTATTGCATCACAAGCAGAGAGGAGAGTCACGCACATCGCATGAGTATTTCGAGTTTGCCTGGAAGTATGGGAGTTTTGAAGGCTGTTTGAAAAGGGAAGGCATGTTAGAAAAGTCACGCTTGAGAGGAGTATGACCCATATTTAGACCATGGGAAAATAGGGAAAAAACTTACCGGATCGGTCCGGTAGTTCTAAAATGAACCGGGCCGGGCATTTAAAATCGTAAAAAAAAATTGAGGGTCGGATCGATCCGGTACTTGTACCCAGACTAGTCCGGTGTCTACATAAATTTTCCCCTTCCCTAGGTTAAGCCCCCTTATCTCACAAATCCTTTTACCTCACCCAAAATTCTTCCACCCTATTTCCCTCCCAAATCCATCTTCTATTTCCCTCCTATTCCTGCCCCCCATCCCATCTATAAATCCCAACCATTTCTCCCCATTTTCCTTCACTTCATCACATCTATATTTCTCTCTATCTTATCCAGCACCCTCTCCGTCACTCCCTATGGCTCTTCCCCAGAAATACACTTCCATTGACATTCTCCCCAATGTAAATGGTGAGTACCGCTCCTGCCAAGTACGCCAATGGTGCGAACGGTTTTTCGGTCCCACCTGTAAGATTCACATCGAGCGCCAAGTGTTATGGAATAAACTCCCCAATTATGTCACAAGTCTTTTCCTGCCACGGGGATGGCGTCAATTCTTCAATGATCCACATGGAGAAGTGAGGGAAACTAAGGTCAGGTCTTTCTATGGCTCTCTCGTCTGCATCAACGAGTTTAAATCTCAAGCGTTTATCGATGCCACACCCATCCCTTTCTACGTAGCCCTTCGAGCCTAGAAATTAACATCCAATGGCGTGACTATCTCGACTGTCTTCACGTAGCCAACTAATGTCCCACCCATCTCCAAAGATACTTGCATGCCTCGTCTCGCCAATGGTACAAATTGGGACACCGAGACCTTTCTGGTGGGTTGTCTCAATGATAAAGCCCGAATCACTTTCCAGATTGTGTGTGACAATATTTTGAAAACATCCAATGATTCGTCCATGCATCCGCACTAAGCCACTTTGGTGTACCACCTGTTTCCCCCCGAAACCCCTATCCATTTGGCCTGAATTTTGTATGCTGATATTATTTTTTCGTCCTATGATAAGAAAGGCAAGATGCCTATCCCTTATGGCCGTCTCATTACATCCTTACTTGACGATGCCGGTATTGTAGAACTGCATGAATAAACCTCGCCTTCCTAAACCCATTGGGAAAGAGTCCCACACTCTAAGTGTCAAACAATTGGAGGTTATTCGGGCATGGCGAGATGATAGTGATGAATCCGAGGGTAATTCCGATGATGACGAGGAGGATGATGTTGAGATAGGGGACGGGGATGAGGTTGAGTATGATGAGGCTACTGATCCAGATTGCGTTCAGGCGGGTGAGGGGATCACCGCTCGCATTGTCGCTCTTGAGGATCGGTTCGACAACTTTATCGCTTCGTACGATGACAACCTATGCGCTTACTGTCGCGACACGAGTATGTTGTTGCGCCTTCAGGCTAATCTTTATCGCTTTCAATTGGGTCCCAATGCGCCTTTTCCTTCTTATTTTTATGATCCTTATGATCCCAGTGCGCTCGGTAGCTCGTACCCGCCTCTCGCACCACAGGTAGCCCTGTTTTGGTCCTTTCACAGTCCCCATCTGGTTTTGTTATATGTGACTCCTTTCATATTTCTCTCTCTTGTTTATCACATCTATGTATTAATGAACCTTTTGTGTTTTAGTTATTTACTTGTTTTATCTCTCGCACTCATTTTTTCGCCTAATGTACTTTTATTCCTTTTGATTGCGGAAAATGCAAAAGTCTAAGTTAAGGGGGGGTGATAAGTGCATATTTATAAAACTTCGCAATGTCAAAAAAAAAAAGACACAAATATTTTTGTTCAAAATAAATAAAAATTGTAATTTAAAATTTTCAAAAATGTCACCTTTATTCTATTTAAAGTATCAAATTATTAACAATCCTAAGTCGTTGTTAACAAATTGTTAACAATCCGAGTTTATGATGAACTCAAAGTTCTTTTTAGCGTTTCAATAAGTCGTTGATGATCTCAATTCTTTGTTTTGATCAGTTACGAGAAATGTGTGAAATGTTGTCTCGAAATGCATGCTAAGTATATCTCTAAACATTATTAATCTCGAGATGCATATGGTATTGTGATTACCAATTTGGAAAATGAAGTAGGCCCTCATTTGTTTAACTCAAAAATATTGGCCATAAAAAGTCGTGAAAATTTTCCCCTTTGCAACCCAATTTGAGCCTAATAAAATATTTCCTTTTCATTTGATAACCCGGAAAACCCAATTGGCCCAGAATTGTGAAAATTAGAAATTTCATCAATAAAGTACAACAAGTGAATAAAAAGGGGCAAAGAAAAAAATAGAAAAATGCTCAACAAAAATAGCAAGAAAAAAATGAGCAAATGCCCGAAAAAGCACTAATGGACATCATAAGGACATTTTCCAATTCCGAACATTCCGACCATTTCCATTTTACGCTTTATACCTTATAACCCAATAAAGTCCTAACCGAGTCCGAATGGCGAAATTAATTACTGCATGGAGAGTTAAGACATGAAAAGATATTAAAATGGTGTGACTAAGAGATGATGCATCCCATTTCACAATAACTGTATTCCGGTGATGAGATCTTTTCCCCATATATTTCCTTATTTTCAATTTTGTATGGGTGAACTTGTGTTCCATTATATTTACTCCTTATATCATGCATACCACGAGAAATAGCCACATTCCGAGTGATTCGTTTGTGAGAACGTCCTGTCAGGTTTTGAAATCAAAATGAATTTTTGAAAAGTAACGTAATGAACAATCGATGGAAATTGGAGGTTTAATTTTTGGATTTTCACACACACACACACACACAATTATTTTAGACTCTTTTGAATAAGAATTTATGGTGAATATTTTCTGAAAAGTTTAAATTGAACAATTTTTAAGTATTTTGCTTTTTTCTTTCAGTCAATAACGAATTTTGTGGGTATATTCACTACAAAACCTCATAAGACAAAACTCGTCATACTAGGGTAACCTAGGGGTTTAAAGGCTTGCTGCATATACCCAAAAGTGGACTTATTTTAATAAAGGAATTTTCAAAAGATAACTAATTTCTTTTACATTGCTCGGGACGAGAAAAGTTCTAAGTTAGGGGGATTTGACTAAGGATAAATTCTTCTGAATTTATCCTCTTAATTTAGTAGTTTTTAGCACATCAAATAACGTAATTGACTTGTTTTATCCCATATAATTGCCATTGAATTCTTCTAACAAGTATTCCGACTTTCGTGTATTTCGTATGGTTTTTACAGGTGTTTAGTGGAACGAAAGAAAGAAAGAAACCATAATAAAGGAAGAAAATAAAAGAAGAAAAGTCAAAGGGTAAAAGCGTAACTTTACACCCGAAGTTTAGACTTGAAGCCAAATGAAAGTTGAAGATAATCCAACTACAAGAGTGCAGGAAGAAATGACAGTCAAAATGGAGCTTTGGATAAAAAATATGGCAAGTCAAAGTTGAGAAACAAAAGTTAAAATTTAAGAATATCAAACCGATCCGATTGAGGACGGACCGATCCGAAAGTGCGCATTCAAGTGGACTCCGAATTGATACCGAACCGATGGAAAAAGAATTGGTCCAGTACAAGACCGATTCGACTAATAAAAAATGAACAGATTCGAATTTGGAAGCGAACTGATCCGATGATATCCGGACCGATCCGCCTGCTAAAATTCTGGAATTTATTTCTGGAACTGAAGAGTCGTCTAGAGGAATAAGGAGAGTCATGTTTCGTGGATATAGGGAGGGTAAGCCTTAGAAGAAAGGGAGCTAGTTAGTATTTTGTGTATTCATCAAGAATTATTGGTTAAAAACTGTAGTTTGTAGTTTTGTCAAAGAATTATGCAAGATTTAAAAGTTCCAGTCAAGATTCAATTGTCAATTTTAGATTTACTGATTCAGTACAAGTATCATTTCAATTTCTCTTCTTGATTGCTTCATTTGTTCTCATTAGATCTTAAATTATTCTACTATTCTGTACTCTCAGACAAATAGGTCGTAGATTAATGATTTCATACATAGCTAGAATGGTGTTTTCATCTAATAAAATCATGTTTGGCTAAGTTTTTAAGAGTCGGGATGCATGAACCCATCTCGATGTAAATTACTAAGGTAGAAAATAGAATTTAAATTAAAAATTTGAAAGAATCATGTGGACTAATTTCACAAACATCGCAGATCTTTTAATCTCTCTTGCCCTAGGTACTTGGGATGTTTAAGAATACGATGCGTGTATAATCATTTAGCACCGCTTTATATTTACCTTTGATTTCATATGATGCGGACTAGTATCCACATATATGTAATGCTTAGGATATATAAAGACTATATTCATTCAAACATTTAATTTATAGTGCTAGTATTCAATTAGGTAAATTTCTAGGTGTGTTCATCCCCGATCCTTGCCATGCGGGCGGGCACACGGATGAAGGATCCTTCGGCTCCCGCGCATCCCTCTCGGGAGTGCTTCGGCCGACGTCTTTTGAGATGTGGTCTTAAAATATAGAGAGATTCAGAGTCGCCAGTCTATTTTACTCAAAACAGACAAAAGAAAAAAGGGAAGCCATCCCGAAGGATGGCATACAAAGACATACTGGTGCATGCAAAACCAAGATGATTCGAGAAGGGTTCGGAGGCTTAGTTACGAAATGGGAAGGTGTTAGGCACCCATTCCTCCCTTTCGGTCTCTCATGGATATTTGTTATTTTCCCTTATATTCCCCCCTGATATGTGTGCATGTGTATATATATATAATGGAGGTAGGAATCCTCGACTTGTATCATGGAAAAGATAAAGAGAGTCATCCGTACGAAGATATAAAAATCATATTAGAAAAGTAAGATTTATGTGATTAACCCTACGTTGATCGTTATAATGGAACGACAACGCATATGGAGTAATAGGTCACTAAGGGCAAGTATATAGAATATAAGAGAAAAAGCAAGAAAAGGACTCGAGTCTCGGGTTTTACCATAAGACACCTACGTAGCCTATAAAGGCATCAAAGTCCACATAGTTCGCATATAAAACGAGGGGTGGGGTTTATCCCATAAATCCAAATGGGGGATCTCTTATTTGTGAGTGTGTGTGTGTGTAGAAAAAGTGTTTTAGTGGTGAGAAAAGTGTGAGAAAAGTGTGAGAATCCCTTATTTGGAATTTATGAGCCAACCATCTTTTTCTTATTTTTTGGGTTTTATTTATATGAAAACTGGGAGATGTGCAATAATACTAAATAAAAAGTATATTAGGATGTGTGAGATGAGATAATAAAAGTGCTAAGTAAGAAAACAAGTTATTGAGAATTTAAGAGAATTTAAGAGAGAGTTTGAGGAAGTTGGACCTTCTTGAAGATCTTGAGCTTGATCTTGAATGTTGCAGAGCAGCCCTTGCACTTGGATGATGATGGAGAGTGGTTAATTCACCAAGTTTGATGAAAAGGATGATGAAAAGTGGGAGTAAAAAAGGGATTTGGAAGTTGAAATCACGCTGCCTTCGAGAGAGGTTTATGGAATTCGTTGAGGGTGAATTTCTATCAGATATGGGCTCCCCTTGCAAATGAGGTAAAGACCTCCTTTTATAGGCCCAGGTAACTATCGATCGGCATAGACCTGTTCCTGCCTATCGGCAGGTGCAGATAGGCAGGGTCTGGAACATACCATTTGGTAGTGTGCTTCAGGCTTTTCTGAAAATTGGTTGTTGAGGGCAAACCGTTGGTCAGAATTGCACAGGGGACAGACCATTGGAAAGATAATTCAAATACCTTCAAAATTCCTTTGGACCGCTCCTGGGTTCGAGAGTTGACTTTGGGTCAAATATGGCTCGGAAGCATTTGTCCATCCATTGGATGGGGAATCGCTCGGACGCAAACGGATCGTTCGTCTGCATGGTAAATCCAAATTGTGCACAGGACAGACCGTTGGAAGGTTTAGGAGATTTACTTAGACATTCCAAAGAGTTTGACCCGATTTAGGGAGTTAACTTTGGTCAATCGGGCCTCGAAAGCGTTCGGTGACCTCTTGTAGTCAAACGGGTCATTCGTCCGCATGGTAAGTCGAAATTGCGCACGGGAACCACCGTTGAAAAGGGTATTCAGTTCCCTTTGAAGATTCATTCAGTCTCAATCGAAATGAAGAGTTAAATTAGGTCAAAAAGAGCTCGGGAGCTCCAGGCGGCCTCAGGGTCATGTTTCGAACGCAAATGGATCGGTGATCCGCATGGTAAGTCGAAATTGCGCACAAGATGAACCATTGGAAAGGGTATTCAGTACCCTTCGAAGATTCATTCAGTCTCAGTCGAGATGAAGAGTTTGAATTTTTGGTCAAACTATGTCGGGGAGTTCCTGATGGCTTGTAGGTCAGTACTCGGGACATGAGCTAGGTTTGTAGTGATGAAGGGAGGTACTAGGGACCTAAGTAGGGTTTAGGGGGTAACGAAATGGGGTATCTATAGAGCCCCTCAACGGGTGAGTTCGGAACAACTGATGACTGTCAAATAGACACCACAAGATGCTTTTGAGGGAGTATAACCGATTCAGAGGGTCGAGGTCGATTATGAGGACCTAAGGAGTGTACTAGGGATGGAATGATGATCCATGTTTTAGGTCAATTCTGAGGACCTGAAGTGGTGTTGGGGGGATGACCAATTCTGCGGGTCGAAGCCAATTTTGCGTTCTTAGGGCGAAGATCTATTAGCCGAGGTTAATTCTGACCTAAGAGTGGTGACGACCGAGGACCGGGGTATATTCTAACCCAACTCAGGTGACGATCCAAGACCGAGGTCAATTATGACCTAAGAGTGGTGACGACCAAGGATCGGGGTCAATTCTGACCCAACTTAGGTGACGATCCAAGATCGAGGTCGATTCTGGCCTAATGAGTGGTGACGACTGAGGACCAGGGTCAATTCTGACCCAACTCAGGTGACTATCCAAGATCGAGGTCAATTATTACTTAAAGAGTTGTGACGAATGAGGACCGGGGTCAATTCTGACCCAACTCAGGTGACGATCCAAGACCGAGGTCAATTTTGACCTAAAAAGTGGTGACGACCGAGGACTGGAGTCAATTCTGACCCAACTCAGGTGATGTTCCAAGACCCAGGTCAATTCTGACCTAAAGAGTGGTGACGATCGAGGACCGGGGTCAATTCTGACCCAACTCAGGTGACGATCCAAGACCGAGGTCAATTCTAAACTAAAGAGTGGTGACGACCGAGGATTGGGATCAATTCTGACCGAACTCAAGTGACAATCAAAGACCAAGGTCAATTCTGACCTAAAGAGTGGACGGAGATTAGATTTTGATTTTGTTGGGGAAAGTGCTTTGTGATTTTGATTTGAGCTGGGGAGCTGATAGCTGGGGAAGATTTTGTTTCATCAAGAGACCTTGCGAGGGGGAACAACCTATTTTGGGTGTTGTGAGAGAATTCCGCTGGGGAAGTAATCAGGTTATCCTTAGAGATCCTCCGAAGCTGTACCGGGAGGAGTTTTCACTTGATTTTTGAGGGTTTTAGTGGGAAAGAGGGGTTCCGTTCGAGGGAACGCAAAGTTTTTCTTAGTGAAAAGGCTATAAATCCTTCCTGGGATTTTTAGGAATTTTGCAAGGATTTTTGGAGGCTTTCTGGTATTTTCTGGTAATTTCTGCATGAAATTTAATGGGGGTGTAGGTCGGCATAGTATGAAGGGTGTCATTTTGTAGTGGCATGAACTTTTGGGCTACCTCAAGAAGGCAAGGGGTCATTGCCGATCGGTTTGATAGGGGGAGGTGTCGATCAGCATGGCGCTCGACATCCTATATAATGGGGCGAATCCCTTCATTTTTTTCACAGTTTCTTTGCTTTTTCTCTCTCTTCGATTCTTCTGCAAATCATCTAGCATTCCGATCCTCAAGAAATGGTCGCTTTTATGAGCACTGCAGTCCACCAGGAATGGTTGACCGTTGATGACTGGGCGAACGTGGAGTGGAGGGCTAGGGCGCCTCTTGTTTTGTGGAGTGAGAACTCCTTTGATGCATTTGAGCCTGTTGTGGATGAGCGAACCTTGCTGCGGGAGCCATCGTGTCATCGGTCTTCGAGAGTGAGTCCCAACGTTTATGTAAGTCACCCGACCTTTGGGATTCCTTTCTTTTTGGTGATTTTTCTTTCTTTCTTGACTTTTCATGAGACTTTTCCTTTTTGCCAGTATGATATTTCTTTAAAGAACATGCACGCTCACGGGACGACGGGGCTTAGGGATGTCTGGAAGCATCTCCCACCTGTGGTGTGTTGGTGGTATCATCAGCGGGTTTTGGGCGGTTGGCATCGGTGCGGGATGAGACGCCTCGTTCGACAGCGGTCTTGTGCGTTTTGAGAGAGAGGTGGTGGGATACTACCCACACCTTCCATTTCGGCTTCGGGGAGATGACTGTGACTCCCATATACGTGTAGCAGATGTTGGGGCTGGATTGTGATGGAGAGCAGGTAGAGGTGGATCGCTCTTTATGGGTGACACCGGAGACAGTGCGTGCGGCACTTCGTGATGTAGGGAGGATAGTTTCTGGGGATTATATCCGGTTATCCCTGCTGAAGGATGTCCTGCTGACTAGGGTAATTGATGTGGAGGACGGGCTGCAAGTGAGGCAGATGGCCCGGTTATTTATTTTGCTGCTATTGGGAGGTTTAATGGTGGCGTTGAGCGGCGAAGTCGTTCATTTGTGGTTTTTTCCATACCTAAGGATGTTTTCGAACATCCCTTTCTATGATTTGGGGAGTCTAACTTTGGCGACCCTTTTCTCTTCTCTGGATGCATTCAGTCGGTGCTGCCGGCAGACTTTTACTGGAGCCACCTACCTTCTTGAGGTATTCTTTAGTTTGCGCATTTCTTTTCATGCACTCTCATTTTCCTTTCATGCATAGCATTTTCCTTCTATGCATTCCCATTTTTCCTTATGCGTCCTCTTTTTGCTTGTGAATTCAGACGTGGTTCTATGAGGTGATTGGGTGCAATACCCCGCTAATCGCTTTGAAGGACGACACTATTGGGAACTTTTATCGATTGTATCGATGGCGTAAGGCCAATCAAAATTCGAAGGGATATCTCTCCCTGGAGGCGGTGCGTCAGGTCTTGAATGACCTGACCAGTGGTAGGGTAAAACTCTTTCCATTTCAGTCTTGGTTTTTGCACCTTCTGATCTTGTATTGATTTATGCTCTCCTGGAGATTTTCAGGTGACCTTTTATCCCTGGGGGACAGCCATTCAGGATGCGGGGTGACTGGGGTGAATGCGCGGATGAGGAATTTGATGGCGCATGAGTTCGGCTATTCCTGGTATCTCGGGGAGAGGGCAGCTCGTCAGATTGGCGAGGAGGAGGTGGTGTTGCCACCTGCGCAGCCTCTTACGTCTATGAGGTGGGAGTGACTACTATCAGAGGATGAGAGGATCGCGGCTATGATTTGCGAGTCCTACTTGCTATACACCGATATGGTTGCGCCATATGACTATATGGAGTTTATGATGAGCTGGTTGATGGCGCCCAGCATATATGATGCCCTTCCTTTCCTTCCTGCGAGTTCGAGTCACGCGGTGGTATCTTTGCACTTTTTATTAAAAAGCGCATATTTGGTCATCCTTGGTTGATGGCGACCACTTGGCTCAGGGACATCAGAGACTGGATATCTTTGGCGACTACCCATATTTGGGATGTGGTTCCCGTTCCTTCTTACTTGGTGCCGTCTGGGGAGGACTCTGGCTCGGGAAGTGGTGGTGCGTTGTCTTGTCGTAGGGGGAAGAGAGCACGTCGCAAGAGTGGAAGCTCTTGAGAGAGAGAGAAAATGTGGATTCGGGCTGACTCCCGTTGATTTTGCTTTTTCTTTTTATTTCCTGTAAAAAATGATGTAACACAGAAAACAGATATATGCAATGCAATGGAGTTTTTTTATTATATTTTATTAATGATGAATAATGTATGCACATCCGCTTTTTACTTTGCTGCTGAGATCGTAAAAAGGAGTATTTTTGGAATTTTTTTGAAGGAATTTTTTTTTATTATTAAAAAGGGGAAATTTAAAGGGATTTTGAAATTTTGTTGAGAATATCAATTTATTTCTATTGAGTTTTCGAATTTGACAAAAGAGGAAAAGAGGACATTTCTAAAATCGGGGGTTGTCGATCGGGAAGCACCCTGACCTGCCTATCGACAGTTCAGTCCAGTCCCATCAATTCAATGTTTTGATTGGTACCCTCTTCAACCTTTGGTACCTTGTGGGGTAGGATTCCCTCCGATTTTTGCAGGGATTATGTCTCTTGTGAGGGTTCTTAAGTATAAAAAGGGGGAAGGGTGGAGTGTTTTCATCACATCCTTTGCATTTTCACTTACTTGCCCATTATTTCTTAGCCTTGCATAATGGCTCTCCCTGGTAGCATTGAGTTTTTCCAATTACCTCGAAGCCTTGGAAGCAATGTGCCCTTATAGCGTCGACTACGATGCTATCAACATGCATCGAGTCTCCTTGTGGAGCAATCGGCCTCTTGAGTGGAACATGTTGATGGTGGCGGTATAATTTTGGTACCCCGAAGACCATGTATTCCGCTTTGGGTTGGAAGAAGTTTGACCTACCTACCAGGAATTTTCTGCCATACTGGGTGTAAATCCTAGTGTTGCTGCGAATCTGCCCGAATTTTCCTGTTCTCCCAGGAATTGATTGGCCGGGCTTCTTCATATTTTGCCTTCAGTGTCTAGATCTTTATTTGTTGGAGGAATGATCTCCCTCCCGACGGTGCTGCAGTCCCTGCATTTGCGGGAAGTAGGTGACGTTGGCTATGCTAGAGCCGTTGTTCTGGGTCTGGTTTCAAAATTGCTGCTGGTGATTGGGAAAGTGCGAGTGGACCCATAACTTATAGCGATTACTTCATGGATGTCATATCATCGTAATCCTGCAGCGGTGATACTGGCGGAGGCCCTGAATGACCTGGATGCCTGGAGAGAAGGTCGTTCTGACTTTTTGAGGGGTAGCCCCGTGATGCTGTTCATGTGGTTGTCTCAAAGATTTTTCTTAGCGAATCCTCTAGAATATCCCTTGTCGGCCGAACCCGACTTCTTTTCACACTACTTCATCAGCGTTGGCCTCTATGTTGAGAACTTGGAGCATTGGTTTATGGAGCATGGGGCTCGTGGGCTGTATTGGTCAGTGCCTTGGTGGGGGCAGTTGCAGCCCGTTCTGGAGCTAGAAGAGTATTCGTATGTGCGGCTGGTTGGTCTGAGGCAGACCTCCTTTTATTTCCCTTGGCGGCTTCTGCGCCAATTTGGCTGGGCACAGGTCGTGCCACCGCGGACCTCAAATTTCTTTCCAGTAGAAGATTTGACAGAGCGCCTACGTCTGCTGCTTGGATCTCTGTGGGAAAATTGGCGTCCTTCGACCCGTCCCTCCCAGTCTGTTGGGAAAGTTTGGCATATCCCCAAAGATTATATGAAGTGGTTATGGAGGAAAGTAGTTAGCAAGATGTTGGCAGTGGAGACTGGACAAAGATGGTTTGTTTTATCTAACACCATGGAAGGGGGATTTGTGGTCTTTTCAAAGATGGTTCAGGCTCATCGGTCCATGGAGTGTTTACGGCACTCTATTCAGGCAGGGGAAACTTGGGGACCTCAATATGTAGATGATGAGGGTGCAGGCCCCTCGGGTAGCTATGGGTAAGGCTCTTGGAGAGTTTATTTGTGTGATATATGTGGGGATTTTTATTTGGCTTTTATAGTAGTAGGGGGAAGGGAGTTATCCATTCCTTTTTCTTATGTAATCCGTGCTGAATTTTCATATTAATGAAATCAACAAGTTTCTGATCATCCAGCTGTACCTTCGGATGAATTTTGTAATTTTGAATTATCTACACCGATTGCTAAGGTATACATAATCCTTTTGTTCAAGTATTATTTAGAATGAACCATCGTTCTCGGAGGTAAGAAAAGAAATGGTATTCTGTAAAAAAGAAAGGGGATGCACTCACGTGAGGTGCATAAGCTACCTACATACCTCTAGGATTTTTTGAAAATGTTTTTATCTGTTTGAAAATGTTTTTATTCGGCAGAGGATCAGGCCCACGTAGTTCTCGGTAGCGGGAAATGAAGATTTTTTTTTCGAATAGAAGGGGGATGAGAAGAGCGCGCTGAGATTTTGAACTTAGGGGTAGAATTTCTTGAGATGGTCCAGATTGACTGGACGAGCCATCTCTTCCCCATCTAGGTCAGTGAGCATGGCGGCACCGCTGGATAAGATTTTCTTCACAATGTAGGGGCCTCTCCAATTGGGCTTGAATTTCCCTCTGGGGTCCCAGATGGGTTCTATTCTCTCTTTGAGGGATAAATCCCCCTCCCAGACGCCGCGGTCCTTGACTCTCTTCTTGAATGATCACGCTATTCGGCGATGATACCCCTGTATTTGTCAAAGATCTTTTAATCTTCTTTCATCTAGGAGGGCTAGCTCATCAAGACTGCTTTGGCACCAGTCTTCTTCACTAACTTCGCTTTCGAGCATAATGCGTAGCGAGGGTATTTTCAGCTCTACAGGTAGGACTTCTTCCATGCCGTAGACCAGGGAGTAAGGGATAGACCCAGTATAGGTTCGGATTGAGGTTTGATAGACCCAGAGGGCGTACGGGATTCGATCGGACCCATCCCTACAACTTTCGATCATCCTGCTGATGATAGCCTTAAGGTTTTTGTTGGTGGCTTCCATTGCAGCATTGGTTTGAGGTCGGTAGGGAGAAGATTTGTGTCTCTGAATCCCATACTTGTTGACTACTTCTGTGACTTCTGCTTCGAAATGGAACCTCTTATCTAGTACCATCTCGTGCAGGACCCTATATCGACAGATGATATTCTTCATGAGGAATTTGGCCACTTTCTTGGCATTCAATATTGCGTATGACTCAGCTTTGACCCATTTGGTGAAGTAATCAATGGCTACTAGGATGAACTCATGTCCGTTTGAAGCCTTTGGCATAACCTTTCTTATGATGTCGATAACCCAGGTGGAGAACGGCCAGGGAGAGGTCATGTTGTATAATTCTCATGGAGGCAGGTGTTAAAGATTGGAGAATGGTTGGCATTTGAGGCATCTCCGGACATAGGCAGTGCAGTCCTGGGTCATGGTGGTCCAGTAGTAGCCCTGTCAGATGATTTTCTTGGCAAGCATATGACCATTCATATGGGGCCCGCATTCCCCACTGTGGATTTTCTGCATTATCTTCTCAATCTCAGCCCCTACAATGCAGTGTAGATGAGTTCCATTGAGGTTCCTCTTGAATAGGGCTTTATGACAGATGATGTACTGGGCGGCCAGTCTCTAGAGAGTCGTTCGATCTTTCTTGTTGGAACCCTCTGGATATCTACCATCTTTGAGGAGGCACCAGATATCATAGTACAAGCAATCGGCTAGTTCGGGATCTTCGGTGGAGAGAAGCTCAATATGGTAGCAATGGGTCGGTTTGTCTTGCTTTTGAACTAGGAAGGGGTCATTGTTATTCTTTTAGGCATGTCAACCATGGAGGCCAAGGTAGCGAGAGCATCGGCTAGGTTATTTTTTGCTCGGGGTAGGTAATGGAAGGTAATATCTCAGAATCGGGAGGCTAACTCTTCTAATTAGGCATGAAAGGGTTGGAGTTTTTCGTCCTTGACTTTCCACTTTCTGAGCACTTAACAGATGACAAGGTTAGAATCCCCGTAGACGTCAAGGTATTGAATACTTTTCTTGAGAGCAACTTTGAGGCCCACTGTGCAAGCCTCGTATTCCATCATGTTATTGGTGCAAGGGAGATCCAATTTAATGGCAATGGGAGTGTGGGAGTCATATGGGGAAATCATAAGTATCCCAATGCCATATCCCTTTTTGTTGGCAGCGCCATCAAAGGACATTTTCCATCGAAGGCAGTCTTGAGTGGTGCAGAGGATATTTTCATCTGGGTATTCGTAGATCTGGACATCTTCTTCGTCTATGGGGTAATCGGCGAGGTAGTCAGAGATGGATCTTCCTTTAACTGCTTTCTGTGTGACGTACACGACGTCGAAATTGATTAGGAGCATCAACCATCGGGCCATTTGACTAGATAAGGTGGGTTTCTCAAGAAGGTATTTGATGGGGTCCATTTGGGATACAAGTTTGATGGGGAAAGCAAGCATGTAGTGTCATAACTTTTGGGTGACCTAGACAAGTGCGACACACGCCTTTTCCAAAGCAGTGTAGTTGACCTCGTACCCGGCCAATTTGTGACTAGAGTAATAGATGGATCTTTCTTTGCGGGAGGCCTCAAGGTATTGGTCTAGTAAAGCCCCAGCGGCAGTGTCGGTTATTGTTAGGTATAGGAGCAAAGGGAGACCAGGCTGTGGTGGCATGAGCACTGGAGGTTAGGTCAGTTAATTTTTGATTCGGTCAGAAGCTTCTTGGCAGGCCTCGTTCCAAACCTTGGTTGAATCCTTTCGAAGGAACTTGAAGATCTGTTAATAGATAGAGGTCAGCTGGCTGATGAACCGGCTGATATATTATAATTTCCCAAAAAAACCTCGGACTTCTTTCTCTGTTCGGGGTGGTGGCATCTCAAGTATGGACTTCAACTTTGTAGGATCTACTTATATCCCTCTTTTTGCTGACCATGAATCCCAATAATTTTCCCTTTATAACGCCGAAGACACACTTCTGTGGATTAAGTCGCATCTGATACTGTCGCAGTCGTTCGAAGAACTTTCGGAGAGCGGGAACATGACCTTCTCTAGTTTTGGACTTGATAATCATATCATCCACATAAACCTTGACCTCTTTGTGAATCAGATCGTGAAGGATGGTTGTGGCAGCCCTTTGGTAGGTAGCCCCAGCATTCTTGAGACCGAATGGCATAACGGTGTAGTAAAAGGTTCCATATGGGGTGATGAATACAGTTTTTTCTTAGTGGTCGGGGTGCATCTTGATTTAGTTGTATCCAGCGAACCCGTCGACGAATGAATTAAGAGCATGACTGGCTGTGTTATCAATGATCATGTCAATATTGGGTAGCGGATAATCATCGTTTGGAGAAGCTTTGTTTAAATGTCGGTAGTCTACACACATTCGAACTTTCCCTCCCGATTTCGACACAGGTACAATGTTGGCTAGCCATACGGGATATTCGATCACACGAATGAAGCCCACGTTCAACTGTTTGACCACCTTTTCTTTGACCTTGAGCGACCATTCGGTGCGGAGTTTTCTCAATTTTTGTTTAACCGACTTGTAATCTGGGAGACTTGGGATCTCGTGCAAAGCTATTTCAGGATCAATGCCGGGCATATCATCATAGGACCATGCAAAGGCATCCATGAACTCCTTCAGTAATTATTCGAGTTGTGCACACTCATGCTCGTTAAGGGTGGCCCCTATCTTAATCTCACGCCGTTGGCTACTAGAACCATGATTAATAACAACATCCTCTTCTTCATTAACTTGAATGCGATTATGTTATTTATTATTAACCTTATTTAGATCAGTTAAGAATTGTTCATTTGCAAAATCATCATCAGCAAATGTTTGATTAGAATTCAGGCAGTTAATGTAAGGCACAACAAGATACTCAAAATCTTCATTTATTTCATTGATAGAAAAAACAACATTGAGAACCTTATCAAAAGAGGTCTCGATTACATTTGAGCAAGGACAGACAACACAAGAAGAAATAGGGTAAACATTGGGGTTAGGGGAGATTTCAAGAGGTAGAGCTGGCGCAGCACGCCATTTAAGGATAGGTGTATCATCAAATTCAATCAGACGGGATGGATCCATTGATGTAGTGCCTGAATGGACCATGCAGAGTGACAGCCCTAGTATCTGTAAGTTGAAGGAATCTTCAGAATAACTTTCCTCAGTCTCTTCGGTATCTTTGATGAGTGGTTGTACGCAGTGGTAGACATCTTAGAAAACGATCTCCATTCCAGGCTTCATCTTCTTGTATGTGTGGTCATACCATGGTTCTTGAAAACCGCAAAAGGGGAAATCTTCACCTTCTTTGATGAATCGTCCATTTAAGGAGTCTCCTGGGATAGTTGGGATGCATTCTAATCTTCTCTTTGGTCGAGACTGGTGGATCATTCTGAGCTCTTATTTTGATGGTTGATACCCCAAGTCACAGGAGGGAAAGATTTCTTCAGTTTGATGGGCACAACTATCCCTTGCTTCCTTTTCCCTAGTCCCAGTCCAGGCATGAAGTGCATGTTTCAGAACATCTGAATCACAATTACATTGCCATGAGGGTTATATTCTGGACAACCTTTCTTTGAAACCGTCCCCTACCGGGAGTAGGAGTGGCTCAACTTGGAATCTTGATAGGAGCATATCATTTGACCCGTGCTGTATCTCAAGGATTGGACTGCTGGAGCTTGCACCCTAGACATTTTCATCGTTGCCCAAAATGGTGATGACTCGCCTATCAATGAAGAACTTCAATTTCTGATGGAGTGAGGAAGACACACCCTTAATATTATGGAGCCAAGGTCATCCGAGCAACAGGTTGAAACAAGCTGGGATGTCTATGACTTGGAATTCAACAACAGGGTTTATAGGGCCAACCCCTATTACAAGTTTTATGGATTCCATCACCTCACGATGGATATTATCGTAGGCACATATAGCGACAGAGGTCGGAGCGAGGTCACTTTCTTTCAGGCCTAAACACTTGAAGGTTCTCAGAGGGAAAACATTTAAGGCGAATCCGTTATCGACAAGGGAGAGTGGACGACCTTCCCTATAACTTCGAGGGAGATGTTGAGTGCATGATTATGATTTGGCCCAATTCTGGGGATTTTTTCTTCAGAAAATGATAGCATCCCAGTAGAGGTCAAGGATCAGACCATATTTACCGCCTCTTCTGGTGAGGTAGAGGGAGGAACTGCAGGTCGAGTGAGCAATTTGATTAAAGCATTTCTGTGTAGCAGGGAAGACATGAAAAGTCCCCATAGAGTGATGTTAGCTTGAGTTTTATTCAGTTGATCGAGGATCTTACTTTCCTAGATGGTCATCTCTGGCATAGGAAGTTTTTCAATGCCCTTCCCTTTGTCATTTGTCGGTAGTGAGCTTGGAACCTGGTAATGTCTCCCTGATCTGGTCATGTGATTTACTGAAGAAGGAAAGAACATGAATCTCATTTCCTCACCAATCTTAGGTTATTCTGCTACTCAATTTATTTCTCCGAGGAGTTCTTCAAATGATATCATCCCACATATGTCGGCTACTGGTCCAACTCTTCCTGAAGCTTGTTCTTCGCTCGAATCTTCGAATTGTTCCCCCCATCTGTGACATCAATTCTGTCTTTCCATGTAAAGTCAATGCATTCCACAACTTCAACGGCTTCTTCACACAGGTCCTCCCATTCTGTGGGGATATGTGTGATTGATGGGACTAAGTGCCCTTGTAGCTTCAATGTGTCAAGTAACCCAGTGATACTATAAATGTTTTTTCCTGAATAATTCTACCATAATCTGGACAACATCATCTAGGCTGACTTCGTCAGTTGGTACCACCCATTTGTCTGAATCTCGGGCCCATTTCCGTGATTCTAAGAATAGTGTATTGAACCTCTGGCAATCGATGACCACCTGTGAGGGCAATTTCATCCCAAACTCTAGGAGTTAGTTCAACACTTCTGACAATTCCATACTTCCATGTTCAAAATGGGTATGGACAGCGATGCATGCTCTGGTAAGGAGTGACAGTGCCTGATCAGCGAGGCTAGTAGGGTGTAGGAGGAAATATGGGCAAATTTGAAGAGGTTTAGGAGAGTATATGGGTGTGATTTGAGTTGAGGGATCAAAATCTAGGTTTTCTTCTAAGAAGATGGCATTGGTATGATTCGAAAGTGGATCGGGAGTAGTGTTTGTCTTAGGATTGGCTGGTGGGGCGATGGTACCCCGGTCAATGAGATCTTGGATTATATTCTGAAGGTGAAAGCATTGGTCGGTGGTATGGTCGGAAGTTTGGTGAAAGGCACAATGAGCATTGGTCTTGAAGTTTCTTGCGAGTGGATTTGGCAATGGACTTGGATCTAAGGGTTTGATGAGGTTTCGGCTTAACAGGGATTGGTAAACTTTGGAGAGGCGAGTATTGAGCTCAGTGTATTCCCTTTGAACGGGGGCAGGGCGGCTTTCTGGTGCCCATGAGGTGGTTGGTTGGGAGATGTTATTGATGGTTGAGACTGTAGCATTGGCAGGCTTGTCATACTTTCTAGGGGTGAACTGTCTGGACACCTTTTTCGGTTCAACCTATGTTTAAATGAGGCTTTCCTCAATTTCCACTCCAGCCTCTCTGAGATCTCAGAAGTGGGGATAGTATTGTCCTCCCATCGTCGCTCGGACCTGGGGCAAGAAGTTCTTATTCACTATATTGACCTGTTCTTCCTCGTATGGCTGATTGGTCATGGTAGCTGCCTGCTCCCTCCACCGGGTTATGAAGTTACTAAATGATTCTCCTGGATTCTATTTGAGCAGCTCTAAATCATGACGGGTGACCTCAAGGTCTTCATTGTATTTGTATTAAGACATGAATTCTTGGGCTATATTCTCCCAGCTATGGATTGTGAATTCCTCAAGGGATAAAAACCATCGAAGGGAACTATCCTTTAAAGTTTCCTAAAACAATTGGGCCATCACCTCTTCAGAAGCCCGTAATATAGTCATGAAACGATGATAACTTTGAAGATGAATAATTGGGGGTCCACTCCCTCCGAACTTCACGATATTCGGCATCTTGAACTTCTCAGGTAACCTTGCTTTAGGATAAGGAGACATGTGGGTGTAGTTCATGTAATTCCGAGAGATCCTGACTTGGTCAAACTTCTTGGTGAGCATCTTCAGATCCTTTTTGACTTTATTCAACTCCTCATCCTTTGGATCAGCAACCATAGGTAGGTTGGCCATAGGCTGGGCAATGTTTGGCATTGGAAGTTGGGCAAGTGGCGGCCTATTGACAGGAGGGGCACGTGGAGCGTGCTGATACTCTTTGAGAACCCAGATACGCTCGGGTGGACCCATAGCACGAGGGAATTGGGCCTCGGGCTCTTGAGGAATGGGAACCTAGTTTTGTTGCATATCTCTGACCTCAGTTTGGAGGTTGTCAATCTTAGACACTAGTTGAGCTAGGACTGTCGTCAGATTCGGCTGTATGACTGGTGCTTGATCTGTATTCTCCATGGAAAGTGGATGGATTTTGGACTCGAAAGAAGTAGTAGAGGAACGAACGAAACTCCAGGGTGATTTGACTGAAGACCGAAGCCAATAGGGAGCCAGGCCAAGGGCTTGCAATCGACCTGAGAAGGTGTGAGATTTATTTTTGAGAAAAAAAGAAGAACTATTTTTGGATTTTTGTTAAAGAAGGGAGAAATTTTTTTGGATTTTTGATAAAGAAGGGAGAAATGTTTTTGGAGACGGAACACAGCATGATTATTATGATTATTATGTTCTCACTTGTATTTAATTTTCCTAAATGCAATGCCGGACGGGACCCCAGCCTGGAAAAGTGGTGTTTTCAAGATATGCAAAGCTACAGTTTGGACTTGTAATTAATCTCATGGACAGGGTCCCATTTTAAAAATACGCAAAAATTGGGAGGCAGGTCGACCCAGAATTTCGACAGAGTTTCGGGTTGAAACCGACAATCTAAAGTGTGTGTCCTAGGTTTGACACCTATATGCGGGTATGCAGTTGGTTGGGTGAATCGATATGGGTTCCCCCCTTTGGCGTGACTTCCACGATATACGTCTTGCTGTTGTGGGCAATCAGTACGTGTGGACAAGCCATTCTATATACCTGAGTGTACATGAATTTCCTCACCATATACCTCGTGGGGACGGTATGTGTGAGAGAGAATTCGATATACTCAGCGTACGTGAATGAATTCCCTGCGATATACCTCCCGTCATGACTTCGGTCAAGCGGTACGATGCAGGAGAACCGTTCGATATACGTCGAAGGTACTTGGCCAATGGAAGTGAGAGTCATATTGCTTAGGCTAACTGCGACCTGCCGGACCAGCGCCCATCACGAAGTGACCCTCCAGTTACTGGGTAAAATTTTGTCAATACCAATGCTCTTTGGTGATGTTGTGTGAATCATGCATGATTCTCTTATTAGTATCTTATGATGAGGATGCCTTTCTTGATTATGCCAAACAGCGAGCAAAGTACAAGTACCTAAGGTACACCAAGTATGGATAGGTGATGCGTGCGACATATGGATATATGTGATCCTAGGTGCATGTGATGTGATGTGTACATGGAGAAATTTATACAAGTGTGTGAATATAAGCATAAGCATGGGATACACATGGAAAAAGGGGAGCATGAAGATATGGGAGGAAACACAAACAAATATAGCATCCATGCAAATAGAGTCAACCCTCAAAACCAACACAAGTCCCCAGTAGAGTCTCCACTATGGCCATCCCCGATCCTTGCCATGCGGGCGGGCGCGTGGAGGAAGGATCCTTCAGGTCCCGCGCGTCCCTCTCGAGAGCGCTTCGGCCGGCGTCTTTTGAGATGTGGTGTAAAAATGTAGAGAGATTCAGAGTCGCCAGTCTATTTTACTCAAAATAGACAAAAGAAAAAGGGGAAGCCATCCCGAAGGATGGCATCCAAAGACATATGGGGGCATGCAAAACCAAGATGATTTCAGAAGGGTTCGGAGGCTTAGTTACGAAATAGGAAGGTGTTAGGCACCCATTCCACCATTTCGGTCTCTCATGGATATTTGCTATTTTCCCCTATATTTCCCCCCATGACATGTGTGCATGTGTATAGATATAATGGAGGTTGGAATCCTCGACTTGTATCATGGAAAAGATAAAGCGAGTCATCCGTAGGAAGATATAAGAATAATATTAGAAAAGTAAGATTTATGCGATTACCCATACGTTGATCGTTATAATGGAACGACAACGCATATGGAGTAATACGTCACTAAGGGCAAGTATATAGAATATAAGAAGATTAGATTTAGAGAAAATAGAAAGTAAGAGAAAAACCAAGAAAAGGACTCGAGTCTCGGGTTTTACCCCGAGAAGCCTACATAGCCTACAAAGGCATCAAAGTCCACGTAGTTCTTATATAAAACGAGGGGTGGGGTTTATCCCATAAATACAAATGGGGGATCTCTTATTTGTGAGTGTGTGTGTGTGTGTGTGTATAAAAAGTGTTTTAGTGGTGAGATAAGTGTGAGAAAAGTATGATAATCCCTTATTTGGAATTTATGAGCAAACCCTCTTTTTCTTTTTCTTTTTGGGTTTTATTTATATGAAAACTAGGAGATGTGAAATAATACTAAATAAAAAGAATATTAGGATGTGCGAGATGAGAAAATAAATGTGCTAAGTAAGAAAACAAGTTATTGAGAATTTAAGAGAATTTAAAAGAGAGTTTGAGGAAGTTGGACCTTCATGAAGATCTTGAGCTTGATCTTGAATGTTGGAGAGCAGCCCTTGCACTTGGATGATGATGGAGAGTGGTTAATTCACCAAGTTTGATGAAAAGGATGATGAAAAGTGGGAGTAAAAATGGGATTTGGAAGTTGAAATCACGCTGCCTTCGATAGAGGTTTATGGGATTCGTTGAGAGTAAATTTTTATCAGATTTGGGATTCCCTTGCAAATGAGTTAAAAGGCATCCTTTTATAGGCCCAGGTAACTGCCGATCGGCATAGACCTGTTCCTGCCTATCGGCAGGTGCCGATAGGCAGGGTCTGGAACCTGCCATTTAGCAGTGCCCTTCAGGCTTTTTCTAAAAATCGGCTGCCGAGGGCAAACCGTTGGTCAGAATCACGTACGGGCTAGACCATTGGAAAGGTAATTCAAATACCTTTGAAAGTCCTTTGGACTTCTCCCGAGTTCGGGAGTTGAATTTAGGTCAAATTTGGCTCGAAAGCAGTTGTCAGTCCATTGGACGGGGAATCGCTCGGACGCAAACAGATCGTTCGCCCTCATGGTAAGTCCAAATTGCGCACAAGGTGGATCGTTGGAAAGGTTAGGAGATGTACTTCGACATTCCAAAGAGTTTGACCCAGTTTTGGGAGTTGACTTTGGTCAACTGGGCCCCGGAAGCGTTCGGTGACCTCTTGAATTCAAACGATCATTCGTCCGCATGGTAAGTCAGAATTGCGCACGGGATGGACCATTGAAAAGGGTATTCAGTGCCCTTTTAATATTCATTCAGTCTCGGTTGAGATGAAGAGTTGACTTAGGTCAAAAAGAGCTCGGGAGATCCCGGTGGCCTATAGGGCAAGCTTCGGACGCTAATGGATCATTTGTCCGCATGGTAAGTCAGAATTATGCACGGGATGGACCATTGGAAAGGGTATTCAGTGCCCTTTGAAGATTCATTCAGTCTCAGTCGAGATGAAGAGTTTGACTTTTTGGTCAAACTGAGCCGGGGAGTGCCCGATGGCTTCTAGGTTAGTACTCGGGACATGACCGAGGTTTGTAGTGATGAAGGGAGGTACTAGGGACCTAAGGAGAGTTTGGGGGTAACAGAATGGGGTGTCTACACTAGGGATTGGAGGATGGTATCCTGATTTCGTTCGTAACACTCTTGCTATTTCTTTTGTTCTTCTGTTAGCGCAGTTCATTCTAAAAATTCAATCTCATTGCAATTGAGTCATAAAGAATTCAAAAATTACCAAAAATAATCTTTTCTTTTATTTTTTTAAGGATCAATTGAGGGTATAAATCCTCCATTCCTACGTCGTTAAGAACTGTCAACCTTCCTCCCTGTGGATTTGATCCCGACTTACCGGGTTATTACTAACGCGATAGGCTTGCACTTGAGCCTATAAAGCATGCACTTTAGACACATTTGTGGTCGCGTCAATAATCCTCACTATTCTTAAATACAGTATAATAGTGATGGAGAAAGCTTAAGAATAAACCCCTAATCATTCCCCATTCCAGATTAAATTAGACTTTAAAATAAGCCTAAATAAAAAACTACTGGGGTGGAAATTTCTATTCCAAAAACATTAAAAAAACAAAGGCATAAAAAGACGAAGCGGTCTCCAAAAGGTGGTCCTAAAAAGACAAAAGTGGTCTAAAAAACATGTGGACAGTATATAACCCGTCATTTAAGCCCGTTAAAATAGCCCGTCGGAGAGTCTGACCATATATATATATATATATATCACTATTCTAAAAAACCCACCTAGGCTTAAAGTTGGGAGAAATACCCCGCGTTAAGTTTTTTACGCCTTACTATTGGTAAAACCGTTAAGGCGCACTTTTTTCTAAAAATAACAATGCTTTATTGAAACAATATCACCTTTTAAAGAATTTTCTACTAACCGGGCCATTATCTCATCCAAAATAATCAAATAGTATTTTAATTTGCATATATTCAGACATAGGTTTATGAAATGTACAATTTTAGTATTTTAATAGCCTTGTTATGGTTAAAAATCTTAAAATATATTAAGAAAGCCTAAACGCCTTTTCACGCCTAAGGCCCGCCTAGGCTTCTAAGGCTTAAGGCTTGGCTTCCATGCCTCGATCACGCCCCGCACTTTTTAGAACCTTGATATATATATATCACTCTCTTTATCTCCCCCCCCCCTCCCACCATACAAAAATGTAAAAAGAAAAATTCACTCAGTTCGTAAAAAAATTACAAAATTTAACATTCTTTCTTCCTTATATGATGAAAACTAGTAAAGATTATCTATATCAAACGTCTAATAAAACTGAATAATTAAGATAATGAATGTTATACTTTTACAAATTGGGAAAAATCCACGTGGATAAGCTATATGAATATCAAAATTAATTAGTCTTCCATATTATAGTATTATAATATATTCAAAGCATTATGGTTCCTTTTGCTTGATGAGAATCTTTAGTCACCAACTAGCTAACAGCCTCGTGCGATGCGCGGGTTGCTGTAAAAATATTATTACAACATACATTCTAGTTCAGTTCAATAATAAAAATCAATATATGAAAGGTTAGTAACAAAACTATTTAAGATGTGGCTGTCCATTAAAAACAAATAGATAATATTTTAAAAATATAAAAACAATGGATGATAATATTAATACGTAAATACTGGCATACTAATGATTAATTAATTGATTGATATCAAAGTATGTCTTATTTTAGTTTTGCATTAATTACTTCCAATATGAATAGCTAGATATTTGTTTGCTATGGGCCTATAATGTCACCGTAGGTCTAATTAAATGTTATATTGGAGCTACACAAATGAAAATAAATACTTACGAAGCTATTCTAAATATTTATATTATTCATGAATGCCTAATTATTGTCATGAAAAAATATAGTTATTAAGAGTCTAGAGGACAAATTCAACTTATTATGTTTGAGCAAGTTTTTTTAGTTAGTCAATGTAACTGGCTTAAATAACTAGACAACATGTTTGGCAAAAAAATATTTTGGGTGTTAGAATTTTATGAACGTAATTTGTCACAGAATTTTCATTAAATTAAAGCGAACATCTAGCATTATTTAGGGAGTAAATTGGATTGAGTGAGTACGATTATTCTATCGCGCACTACATGAGTGCTAATTAATCTACACTAGATTCACAAGTTCTTATTTGAGTCTGAAAACATGTCATTATTTATTCTTTTTCCTGAAATAGTTTAGTGGCTTACTTAGATCTATTTATCGTTAATATTGCTTTAAGTTAATATCATTTTTTTCACCCGTAGATTTGACTCTAAAAACTTAACAATTAAAAAAAAGTTATAAAATGGATAAAAATAGTTATGAGTGTAAATAATCCCAATTAATGAATTATTGAAAAGAAATTAAATAAAGGGCATGCAAATGTCACACACACAACACGTGAATATACATGGTTTGGCAATTTGCATACGTCCACGGAGGGTCACTGGATTTTTATTAGCTTCTCTGAAAGTACAAAAATTTTACATCCCTTTTGGCCCGAGTATGGGGGTTGTATTTATAGCCGCGTAAAATTATTCATCATTCAAGAAATTCATTGACTTGTTATTGGCTCATGTGGTGATTCCCAGAATATCTCATCTGTGATTTTGGGTAACCGATGTGAGATATATTTAAATTCAAGTCGCTCCATAATTATCCACGTGATAAATAATTGTATCGATCCTTTTTATTAGTAAATTGGGTCGGACGTGTGCCAAACGCTACTGGGTTTGGTCGCACATGCATGAGTTGGGTAAATTATGATTTAGTCCCCATAATTGCCTCTAAAAATCCAAGATAATTATGGGCCAATATTGGACGTGAGGATTTAATAGCCCATTCATCAAATCCGCTCTAATGAATTTTTCCAGTGGGCTAAACTTATAAATTGTAACTACATTGTAGGGGTACGCTTGTCTTGGAAGGAAATGAGGCACCAAAAATTGTTTCGATTCTAGTTCATTATGATTGTACACATTCTTCAAACACTGTTTGTTCTTATACTCATCCCCAAATCGTCACTTTGCTATCTATATACTGCTAACAAAAGATTTTTGAGTTTCTCCTAGTTTTATTAATTCGTCTTGTAATTTTTTATCTTCCTTTTTTTCTTTCTTTTTCTTCATAGCTTCCTTATTTTCCATCTTTGTTTTCTTAAGTTGCCGTAACTTATTTATCTAACAATGGCAAACACTCTCCATAGAAAAAATGTAGATGAATTTTGGAAAACTTATTCTATTCCCCCATGAGTTACAATCTACCGTGCCCACATATTCATAAACACCATTGTCGTTAATGGGGAACACTTGATTCATGCCATTGCTGCAGTCCTGGGGGATTGACCTTTCCCCTGAACCCTCTTTTCTTGGAATTTTGTGAGTTTTTTGGGGTGTTCCCATCTCATTGTGCCCCCAATACATGACATATCGTCTATGGGGTAAATAGAATCAATGCGCTTTATAGGACCAAACTTGGTACCCCATTGACGAGGCATTGTTATACATGACCTTATACCACAAATTGCCTTCATTACACCAAAAAGGCCAAATTTTCAGACTGCGTGAGGTCGTCCCGCCGAAGGAGCCGATCGCATTGGCACAGTGGCAAAATTTCATCAACAATGAGATCGAGGAGCGATAATTGGCATCTTGTCAATCGAGGAGGGAAAATTGGGCGAAAAAGACGGATGTGCACTACTCTGGACGGACGTCTTATGCCAAGGTGGAGTACAGAATGATAAGTGTTTATTTTTCTATAATTATAGTTTTATGTTATTATGCAATAATTTATTTTGCGTTACTTACTAATTTTGCATTATTATATTTCAGGGGATGGGGAGTGGTCCTGGGGGTAAGCCATATAGGCTTGATGCCTATGTGACAATTCGGACGAAGAAAGGCAAGGACAAGGAGGTGTCCTCGAGCATCGCGGCCAAGATTGTAAATTATAAATGTTTATTTTTTGTTAATTACATTATGATTTTTTTATTTACTTAATTAACTAATCTTGTGCTTTTTTTCATTTCAGGCAAAGCTTAAAGAAGTGCATGAGTCGCAGTTTGATGCCGATAAGGAATCTTTGGCTATAGATGCACTCAGCCAAGTGCTCGGCACTGATCGTAAGGGGAGGACTAGGGAGTGAGCTCACGGGTGGGCAAGTCTAGGATCATCAAAATAGAGACGAGAAACACCGGGTTGGCTCGTTAGGTGGACACGCATGATACAAAGCTATTAAGGCTGGAGGTGATGGTCCGAGATATGTATGCCTTCATGAAGAGTAAGTTGGGCAAGGGAAAGGGAAAGGGAAAGGGCAAGGGCTAGGCAGTGGAGGAGGAGGTGGAACAGGATGAGGACGTGGACGTGACTACCTTATCGCCGATACGTGCGGACTCAATGCTTGATGATCTAGGGGATGGGGAATGGTCTTGGGGTTAGTGGTCCTGGGGGTAGGCCACATAGGCTTGATTCCTATGTGTCAATTCAGATGAAGAAGGGCAAGGACAAGGAGGTGTCCTCGAGCATCGTGGCCAAGATTGTAAGTTATAAATGTTTAATTTTTGTTAATTACATTATAATTTGTTTATTTCCTTAATTAACTAATCTTGTGATTTTTTTCGTTTCAGGCAAAGCTTAAAGAAGTGCATGAGTCACAGTTTGATGCCAATAAGCATCTTTGGCTACAGATGCACTCAGCCAAGTGCTCAGCGCTAATCGCAAGGGGAGGACTAGGGAGTGAGCTCGCGAGTGGGAAAGTCTAGGATCATCAAAACGGAGACGAGAAACACTGAGTTGGCTCGTTAGGTGGACACGCATGACGCGAAGCTATTAAGGCTGGAGGTGATGGTCCTAGATATATATGCCTTCTTGAAGCATATGTTGGGCAAGGGAAATGGAAAGGGAAAAGGCAAGGGCAAGGCGGTGGAGGAGGAGGTGGAATAGGACGAGGACGTGGAGGTCACTACCTTATCGCCGATACGTGCGAACTCGCTGCTTGATGATCCAGTTCCCATCTGGTCTCCTGTCGATCTTATACCTATATTTAATAAACTAATAGGCCCGATCAAGCTAGTTTCATCCCAGGTAGACAAACCACAAACAACATCATTATCACTCGTATCTCATTAAACCGTATAGGGGTTTACGACAAGGAGACCCTTTGTCACCATATCTCTTTGTCATGTGTATGGAATATCTCTCATTCATGATAATTGTTAAGGATAAACGAAAAAAGTGGAAGGGACATAAAGCCTCACCGAGGGGGCCATGCAAATCCCATCTATTTTTTTACGGATGACCTCATTCTTTTTACGGAGGCTACCTACACCTCATGTAGGACCATTACGGAAACACTTGATGAGTTTTGTGATATCTCTAGTCATAAGGTAAATTTTAGTAAATCAAAACTTTTTGTTTCCCTAAATACCCTTCATAAAGATTCTCTTGCATTTAGCTCTTCTTGCAGTATGAACCTTACCCATAATCTTGGGAAAAACTTGGGCACTCCTCTTGTTCATGCTTCATTGGGTAAAAATAATGAGTGAGTGTGGGTCCCTTGATAGAATTAATAGGATCCAAAGCACAACGTTTTGATGCTACATTATTAATAAAAGCAATTCCGGGCCATATCATTAAAAATATGTGTCTTATCAATAATGTAACCTGAAAACCTTTTGCTTTGGAGCCCATTGAGTTAGATGATAATCTTAATGATGAAAAGGATGATGTAGGTGACCCGAACAATGAAGGGTTAGATGGGGATAATATGTCTATCAAGTTGAGAGTGTTAGATAGAGCTATGCAAAGTGATATTAGGGTCATTGTGCTTATGCTCTAAGAAATTCATTAATAAATGGGCTTGATTGAGAAAGTTATTGATTACCAATAAATATTTTATTACAAGTGCGTCATTTGTAATTATACTTTTCAAAATGGACAATGGAGGTTATGGTTATGCTGTAGTTGTAAAATTGAACCAAATTGATTCGTTGTGACGGACGATTAGTATTAGTATTGTTGGTATGGCCTATTAGTACTGTTGTTTGTTATTCGAGTGTTTTTTTTTATTTTTTAAGATGGCTAGATAGTCCTATATACAGAGAAAAACTTTATCCAAATATTCTAACTTGTTTAGACTTATCTATTGTAAACCAAAAGCGTAGGACTTAGATTAATATTTGATGGCTATGAAGCTTATATGAAGTCCAGGACAGACTATTAATATTGTTGTCGAAGTATTACAAAGGATAGATAGTCCTATAAACAAAGACAACTGATGTAAACTATACATCAATGGCCAAAAGAAATAAAGCAACCCCTAATTTTATAGGGAGAATTAAGAGATCTCTTATATTCAAAATGAAGAGTGTCCCAAATGAGGAATATAAAGGCGTATTTAAAGAGAATGGGTATTGTAGGTTCTAAGTTAATATTCTAATTACAAAAATGTCCTTAATTACCTTTTGCTATTCGTACCTCTAAATGCTATAATAAAGAAAATACAATGACAAAATAAAATAAAAGAAAATAATAAAAATAAAATAAAATAAAATAAAATGCAATAAAACCCTAAAAAAGGCCCATTTCCATCACTATCCCCGCCTTAAGACCAAGCTCGTCCTCTAACATTCAAAAAATTGGGGACTCGTGAGGAAATTTCAAAAATATGTGCCAAAAAAACTTATGGGGGCTAATAATTAATTTGTGGAAGTTGAGGAGTGCACATACCACAAATTTCATTCTTCTTTTTTTCTCTTCTTCACCCAAACTAGCCCTAGAAGCCTCCTCCTGGGTAAAAAACCAACATGTCGAAGCATCTGGAAGGTTTTGGGCTTGGATTTCTTAGTCCAAGTTGTTTTCAATAAAAACTAGGGTAAAATCCTAGGGTTCTGGAGTCGTTTTGGGGTTCAGAGGGGTAAGCAATAGCCTGGGGTGGTCAGCGGCCAGTTCAGATGGGGTTTTGGGGGGGTTAGGTCTACTAGGGTTTGGATCGGGATAGCAGGGGTTGTTGGAGTGGTCGGTGGGTAGTTTTATGCTCTTGGGATAGTCTGCAGGGATAGTCTGTAGGTTTTTTTTTTTTTTTTGGGGGGGGGGGGGGGGGGCAGCGGGTTTGGGTAGGGCAAGGAGTAGGGTTTTGGCCTAGGAAAGTGGGTAAGTTAGCGTTAGGGTTTAGGCCAGCAGGGTATGGAAGGGTGGTGGTGGGAGTTTGAATGGCGGCGAGGAGTTGGGCCATTTGTTGTTTCAAATCTATAATTAGTTGACTCAGCACTAAAAATTATTTCAATCTCTTTGGAACCATTGAGTGTAGCGTACAATTTGATAAAAATACACTGATACACCAAACACAAATGTTTGAGTGACACCTTGCTCTGATACCAATTTAACATAAGCTACATGTCAATGGCCAAAAGAAATAAACCGAACCCTAATTTTAGACACATAATCAAGAGATTTCTTATATTGAAAATGAAGAGTGTCCCAACTGAGGAATACAAGAGGAGTATTTAAAGGGGAGGAGACGCTTAGACTCTAAGTTAATATTCTAATTACAACAATGCCCTTCATTTTCTTTTGCTATATACTAAAATAAAACAAAATACAATGACATAATAAAATAAAAGAAAATGATAAAAATAAAATAAATGCAATAAAATCCTAAAATGGCCATTTCCATTATAAACTTTGCTCAAATTTTCAAAATTGTTTAAATATTTTGTGTTGTAAAAAAAATTATGACG
This sequence comes from Sambucus nigra, assembly GCA_949130495.1. Taxonomy (NCBI): domain Eukaryota; kingdom Viridiplantae; phylum Streptophyta; class Magnoliopsida; order Dipsacales; family Adoxaceae; genus Sambucus; species Sambucus nigra. The sequence continues at coordinate 305,631,976 of OX422220.1, forward strand.
TAAATAGTTTACACATTCAATGCTTTGGAAAATTTTCCCCGTGCATGCACTAGTATTTATACAAATATACCCCTCACCCATATCCATTTTAAACGCACTTATATCCATTTTGAACGCACCTACTCTCTCTCTAAAAACAAACACATAATCACTCTCTCTCTCTCTCTCTAGCAAACCTACCCCCACCCCTACCGGAGACTCACTGGAACAGTCCGTCAGAGACCATCGGAATCCCCGTCAGAGTGTTTATCTCTCCTCATTTTTCTCTCTTTTTGTCTATTTCTTTTCTTTTTTCTGGCCCGCAGCAACGGCACCATCGCCGAAGCTAGAGAAGGTTTTTCCCTGGAAAGAATGGAAAAATGGAGGTTTTACGAAAATAGCAAATTTATCTGTTTTGATTTTTCGTTAAAAAATATCAAATATAGGTGTTGTTTTATAGAACTCTATGATTAGATTCTATATATATAAATTTTGTGAATTTTAAATTTATAAATTTGAAGTTATGGACTTCTAAAGATTTGATGGGTATTTTTTGGCAAAAAATGAGGTGACATTAGTGAAATATTGACGTAAATTACACGACAACAAGCTCGTAAAAATATCTAACACACTTTTAGTGAGAGAAATACTCTTTTTTATTCCAAAATCAAGTCTACCTCAAATAAGGCTTACATGGGGGCATTAAAAGGAGTGGAGTTGCTTAGGCTCTAAGCTAATGCTCTAATTACAAAAATGCCCTTAATTATCTTTTGCTACTTCTACCTCTAAATACTAAATCAAAAAGAAATACAATGCTAAAAAAATACAATCAAATGCAATAAAACCCTAAAATTGGGCATTTATCATCACTATTTAAAGGGGAGGAGTATCTTTGGCACTAAGCTAATTCTCTAATTACAAAAATGACCTTGATTGCCTTTTGATACTTCTACCTCTAATTACTAAATGAATAAGATATGCAATGCTAAAACAAAATAAAATAAAATAACAAAAATACAATAAAACCCTAAAATGGGACTCATTTCCATCACTATCCCCCTCTTAAGACAGGGCTCATCGTTGAGCATTAAAAAAAATATTTATTTAGAGTTTTTAACAACACGAGATTTTTGGGACAGTAATTTTTTTATTTTTGGGAGAAATAAATATTATTTTAATTAGGGAATAATTAAATTGGTATTGAGGTCAAAATTTAAAGATGTTAGAAAGTGTTTCGAATGGAAATTCTGAGGGTGTAGTTGTTTTTGGAAGGATCGAGAAAGTCAAAATGACTGTACTTGGGGTCTATTTGGGTTCCAAAATATTTTAAGTTCATTTGGCTCGAATTAAAGTTACCGAGTCCTTTAAAGTGTGTATTATCATTTAAAGTTGTGTATTTTGGAGGTAAGTCTTATTAAGCCTACGGGAGACCAAATCTCCTTAGAAAGAAAGAGAAAGAAATAGATAAATAGAGAGAAGAAGGAAAGAAGAAGAAAAAGAGGAGAAAAGTGGGACTTCCGGCCATTATGCGATCTTGAGCAAGATTCAGACTCTACGAATTTGAGGCAAGTGATTAAACTTGCTAAATAATTGTTGTGTACCATTTATTTCATGATTTGTGGATATAATTTCTGAGTTTTGGGATAAATTGCTAAAACCTAAATTGTTGGTCCCCTAGTTGTGAAATGTAATATTCTTCCCACAACATCTATAGGTTTTTGTTTCCCCTTTCGGCACTCTTCTTTAACATTCCTTTATTCTTCCTTTCTATTAGGAATATGGGGTGCCTTACCCTCTACTCTATTATGTTTCTCACGTGAATCCATAACTCACTGGAACATAAATAATATAAATACCAATATAATAGTTTTTAACATTAAGATTGTTAGACAAACTTTTGCATCATAACAAACCCACTTTATATGATTCACTGTCAATATCCATGACCTAATGACCATGTTTTAATACCAAGTTATGACACCCTTCCTTAATTCAGTCATGATTATCCTCATACTATACATATCGTCCTCCAGACAATCATAATGTGTATTAATTTTGGAAACCAACCCACGATTTTTGTATAGGTAATTTATAAGCAAACATAAATAATGTTAAATATAACTTACTAAGTAGAAAATACTTTACATAAACAAGTTTTTATATTTAAAATGTACAAAAAGTTTGTTAATATTTAACCAGACAATATTTTTTTCGACATCCATTCCAACGTCCTAAACTTAGAAATGAACTCAAAATGATAGACAAACCTGGAAAAAAAACATAATGGGGGTATAGGGTACATAAGCTAAATGAATGACCTTCGAAAGTAAAAACACAAACACATAAATAACAAAATTAGACAAACAACTTAATTTATATAACATAAGTAGGAATTGTGGACTCACGCAAGCGTACACCCACCGCAATTGAATTACTCAACCACGGTTCATAGGGACACCCTTAGCACACAAAACCTTATATTCGATTCTCTTATTAGCATGAGAATACCAAACTAGTAGTACCATCCACGGTCTATATAATTAGAAGACCTCATTTAACATTTTTAATCATTTTCATGTGTACCATAAATACAATATCAAAATAAGTGCATCCCAGCACAATTGTCTTAATTACACATTTTAATTTAAATATATAAGCATCCATTATTCATAAGACAAGCGACTCACCTTGAAGTAGGAAATTTAAGTAGTACGAAATCTACTTCTGTGGTATGCTAGTAGTAGTCCCTTCCTCGACTATCAATTCAACGTCATTAGTATTCCAGTAGACAATATAACATTATATATAGACACAGTTCTCTCAACAAAAAAAACATATCGCATTAATTGGTGAATGTTAAATAATTGGAAAATAACTAAACATTTTATTTTCATCTCTATAAGTCACTATGTATTAAATTTTTAATACATTTTTTAGGATTGTAATTCCAAGTTTTATATAGAACAATATGAAAATTTCTGTAGTGTTGCAAATCATCCAATGGTTGGGATATCAACTAAATGAGATCGTATGGACCAAGAAATCTTTGCATAGGGGATTTATCTAAGCGGGAAGGTCGTTCTGACTTTTTGAGAGGAAGCCCGATAATGTTGTTCATGTGGATGTCTGAGAGGTTCTGTTTCGTGGTCCTTCCTCAGTACCCCTTGGAAGTTATGCCAAATTTCTTCACTCGCTACTTCATCAGCTTTGTCCCGTCTGTAGAGAATTGGGTAAACTAGTTTAGGGTGCAGAGAGCTCGATGTTTGTGCTGGTCGGTGCCCTGGTGGGGGGAATTGCAACCTATTTTGGAATTAGGGGAGTACCAGTATGTGCGGGTAGTCGGACTTCAACATACCTCATTTTATTTCCCTTGGCGGTTGCCACGTCAGGTTAGGTGGGACAAAATTATGCCTTCCTCTTTCATGTAGAGGATTTGAATAAAGGCTTGTGCATGCGACTGGGATCTTTGTGGGAGAATCATCGGCTATCGACCCGTCCTTCCCAATATGTTGGAAATGTTTGATACATTTAAGGGGATTATATGAAGTGGTTGCGGAGGAGGGTAGTGGCGAAGATCTTGACTGAGGAGAACGGGCAGGGATGGTTTGCCATATTCGACACTATGGATGGGCATAGTGGTTTTCTCGAGGCTGGTCCGGGATTATTATTCCATAGAGCGCCTTCGGTATACCATCCAAGCAGCGGAAGCTTGGGATCCTCAAGGAGAAAGATATGATAATGGAGTTGGGTTCTCTGGTAGCTACGGGTAGGGTCTTCTGTGATGCGGTTTATTTGTGAAGCTTTTGTGTAAGGACACAAATTTTCAATTAAGTCTTAATGTAGTGTTGGCTCAATTTCGGACAAAAACACTTGAGTCATAGGATAGTGTTCTTTAGCATCCATCAAGCCTACGACATGTCAAAGATAAGGACGTTACAACTTGCATTTCAAGAGAACATCATTGCCGAGTTTCAGTGCCTCGTTTCACGTCATCAACATCAAATTTCAAGACTCCAAAAGCTATGAATGCTTTTATATATTTGTAGGAGACTTGAAATTATTTTAAAGGGTGTAAATTTTATTTTATCAAATTTTTAATGTCACAAATCTCATGGAATTAATTTTATAATTTTATACTACAGTTTTTGGGCTTAAATTGATTTTTCCTAAATTCTGGCAAGTCGTCCGGACGAGATTTTCGTTCAAACCACTATTTCATTCGAACGAGATTTATTTAACGAATTCCCCTTCATTTTTCCCAGACATGTCGTTTGAACGTGATAGTTGTTCGTACGAGAATTCGAATGAAACTTCAAATGAATTTCAATATAATTTGAACTAGAATATCGTTAGATGGGTCGTTCGAACGAGACTTCGTTCGACCGAAAATGTTATTCGAACGACATTTCTGGTGGGAATGTTTTTGGCAGTTTTTACCCCACTCTTCCACTAGTTTACCCACTAACTTCCTACTAGACTTATTTAATGCGGGAACCACCATTAAAAATCTAACTTTTGATAACTCTTCACACACTTTAGAGAGAATATTATAGAGAAAAAATTTCCAAAGTTCAAACGTTCTTGTTTAGTGTCTTGTGAGTATTCATGAACCATTTATCTACAAAAACACTTACACCTAATGTTTAAGTTTTAGTTTAAATACAAGTTCCTACTTTATATATTTTCTTGGAGTGTTTGGTACCAAGAGTTTGGGTCTACTTCTCTAACCCAACAAAAGGAGATAAATTTTGTTTACGCTGGGGTGTTCTCATTCGAAGAAAGGTTTCAGTTGAGGGTGACGGTGTCCAAGAGTCCCATCGGTGGTATTCCGAGATTACGGAGGAGTCCTTAGTTATTTGCTAGGAGGAGGTTGAAGATCGAAGGATCGCGTCAAGGCTTGGATGGACTCAAGTTGTGTTGTGTAATTCCTCTTGTCGAGTCTTTGTAAAATTTGAACCATACTTAGTGAATTTATGCCAGGGTCGTCCGAGGTTTTTCCCATTTGAGTTTTCCTCATACATCGGCGTGTCGTGTGATATTGTTTACTTTTATCTTACTTAAAACACTTAGAATCCATTCTTAGGTTAACAATATAAAATTTGTTTATTTATCAAATGTATTTAATTTGGTGCAAAAATTAAATTGGGTGCAATTCAAATCATATATTTAATTTGGTTTCGCCTAATTTGGTAATATTAAAAATACCGTGTAGGAAAATTTTAGGACTTGTGTTAAATTAATTTTGGGCTAAAAGTAAATTTCTCATATTTAACTTTAAGCATTATTTTTGTTTTTGAGAAAATCCAAAATTTGTTTTGTGTGAATTTTTTGTGTGTGTGTGTTCACCATAATTCACTTATTAAGGTTTAATTTTAATTTTGTTTTTGGAAATTAAAATTTGTGTTTAATTTAATTTTTCATGTTTTTAAGAAAAGAAAATCAAATAAATTTGAAAATTAAATTTTGTTAGGAACCATCTTTATTCCGCACTTCTAAGAAATTAAAGTGGAAGATTTTTTAAAATTTGGGGGTCCTATTCCTTCAGGGTGTTCTTTCAAGTCGTATGAGAGCTAGAAGTACTAAATTACTGTACTAGGTCCTTTTAATACTTTTGGTTAAAATGGATTTTTCTCCATTTTCTAAATTTCCTATTTTCGATGGTTCTAATTACGCAAATTGGAAAGCACGTATGTGTTTGGCACTTAGGGATGTAGACGAGAGGGTTTGGTTATCCGTAGTTAATGGGTGGTAACCACCTACTTGATTAATAGAAAATGAGTGTGTTCCCAAACCCGTTGAGCATTGGAGTGACACCGGATGAATTCTGACGTATCATGACATTTGAAACTGCTAAAGAGGCTTCGGATATCCTTCAACTCACCCACGAAGGCAAAAGTGTAGTTAAAGCTTCTAAGCTCCCAAACCTAACCACTCAATTTGAAACTATCAAAATGAAAGAAAAAAAAACTTTTGATGAATTTTATGCTAGACTTTCCGACATTGTAAATTCATCTTTTAATTTAGGAGAGAAAATACTCGACGACCGTGTGGTAAAGAAAATTCTTAGGCCCCTACGTAATCAATTTATCCCCAAAATGACCGTGTTAAATTCTTTAGCAACCTTAGCCTCTACGAAAATAGAAGAGCTCCTTGGTGATTTACACACCTATGAACTAGACATGTTTCCCTCCAACAACGATAAGAAAATTGATAAGGGCGTCATTTTGAAAGGCCAAAAGGAGGTTAAAATAGTTTCGTATGATGAGACCGATAGTGACTCGGAAGAAATGGCTATGTTTGCTTGGAAATTTTGAAAATTTCTTAAACTAAACAAAGATAAATTTAAAATGATTTTAAGAAATTTTAAAAATCTAAGCATGACAAAGCCGAGAAGAACCTTAAACCCTATAATGAAAACCTTAATAGGGACGAGTCCCATAGGTTCTATGGTTGTGAGGGTTATGGCCATAGGTGAGAGAGTGCCCCACTAAACTAATGAGAGAAGGCAAACAACCTATTTCCTATAATGCAACCCTTAGTGATAGTGATAACGAAGAGGGACCCAAATCCCCCATTGAGCGCAACTTTACTTCGTCCATGGCTCATCATGAGATTGATAGTGAGATTGTGTCCGACGATGAAATCTCAAATCATGACACTTTAGGGGCCATTATTTGTGAAGCTATAAAAGATGATGGTAGTGAGAGTTTAGAAGAGAGAGAGAATGAAAGTGAAAATGAGGTTGATGTGAGTGAACTTCAATCTGCATTTCAAGAATTATTTGCCGAATCTATAAAATTGAAAAGGGAAAATTTGAAGTTAGAAGCGATTTTAAGAGAGCGTGCGAAGGTCGTTGATGAGAGTGAGTTAGTTGATGACCTTAAGACATGAGAGAGAGAGAGATCTTCGAGAGAAGCTTGTTCATATAGAAGGCAAGAGAGATAGCCTTAAACACTTAATGGAATCCTTAAAAAAGGATCTTCTCGTGTTTGAAGAGCGCAATGTTTTATTAGAGTCTATAATTTTAGAATTAGAAAATAAATTAAAAGACTCTAGTAAAGTCAAATTTGATTTTGAGTGTCGTTTGGATAAATTAGATAAAATACTAGGAACGATCCAAATTAAAATGACACATGTGGTTTAGGCTTTGGTACTTGTAACGAGACATCCCATAAAGCCAAAACCAAAGTTTTAAGAGAATCACGTTGGAAAGACTTTAGAGATCAATCCCTAGGTTCCACCTTTCAACGTGTTTTTACTTGTTCACGCTGTGGTCGAAAAGGTCATCTTAGGAAATTATGTTTTGATCTTAAAATAATTCTTAGAAAATCCAACCGTAAGGCAATCGAGGCAGCCAAGATTCCTACACTCCAAGATCGCCATTTGTCATTAGTTCGGGTTAGGATATCCGACTTGGTAGCTTTACAACATAGGATTTTTTATTCTCATTTACTTGCACATGATACCTCCCTTTCTAAATCCAAAGGTTGAATGTGTTGGTTATTTTCATACTCTAGCTATTTATGCTTCATATCTTATATCCTTGCTAGTTGTATGCATGTTTAGTAATTTTCTAGTCATTGCTTTATCATAAATCTCATGCTAGAAATTATGACTTGTTTATCTTTTTTTTATATTTTCTTTATTTTAGTTTGCTTTAAATGAAAAATACAAAAAGATTTTAGTTTATCATTTGTGTTTTATATATGAGTTATTTAGGCTTAATGAAAAATAGAAATGATTTTTGTTTCTCTTTTGAGTAAATATTTTTATGTTTAGCTAAAATTTTGAAAAACTCAAGAAGATTTTATTTTTGCGTGTATTTTTGTTTTACACACATTTTGGGGCGTATTTTGTGTTTGAATCCTCATTTCGCTTCCATGTGACTAGAACTTTTGATTAAAATTTTAATCCTTAAAATGTTATTTATCATGCTTACATGGAGTGGTTTACGTTTCATTTGCTTAGCCGATTCACTCTAATATGTCTTTGCACACATGCATTAGCTTTTTTAACTTTAACTTCACATGTTATATTTGAGCTTTGTGAGGTGTTCTCCTACCAATCCAGTTATCTACATACTATGACCTAGGAGGACTAGTGCATGTCAAAATACGTTGCACGTGAGAATTGAGTGATAAAAAATGATATATATATATATATATATATGGGGGGGGGGGGGACTTCGAAAGGAAAAATAATCCTTTGCGAGAAAGCCACCATTTGCAATGGACCTAAAATAAATACGTGGTCCAAATGCCTAAAAGAATATGGCAATAAAATAATATATTTAGCGAAGGCCTATATATTTTTTAGATTGATATAGTCATTCAAAAAAAATATGCTTATTTTGAGGGAGTTTGGATGATATATCAATGGTTTGCACAATTTTTGTTTATCCTAGTTGTTGCTTAAATGTCACGACTCTATTGGTTTGTAAAATCATCAATAAGCTAGGCTTGTATGCATTGTGTTTGTTTGTTCACGAGTTCACTTTATCTTGTCACATAAAGGCTAAATGTTAGTTGATAAAGGTGTGCAATCAAATGTGAACTCCGTGAACATTTTAAGTGATTGGGTTTTAAATTCATTAGTATCTTGTTCACAGCCCATCACTTCCATTTCCATATGACGCATTTATGCCATAAGAGTGTGGAAAACTCATATTATATAGTTTCTGTCATTTTGTCAGTTTATATCTATATATCCGGGTGCTTGTATATATTTTATATTTATTGTGTATACATATATATGATATTTTGTTTATTTATATCCTTTCCATTTTAGCTAGTCCGCATATGCTGTAATTCATAATTGGTACCTAACTTGTTGCAAAAAAGTTTTTGATATCACATGTCTACTTTCTTATGTTTTCAAACTAATATCGTTTTGTTCGCATCATAGTTAGCATCCATTATTCTTGTTGGGATTAGTTATTTGTTGCTCGTATGCTTACATGTACTTTGCACTTTATGCACCTTTGTTTTACTTATTTTCCCATATTTATATCCCTTATGTAGTTTTTAGGGAGATAAATTGCTCTTAGTTTTATTGGGGGGATATTGATTAATTAATTAGTTATTTTATCCTTTGTCTATTCGTGAACAAAAAAGGGGGGGAATGAGAGGGGAAATGGTATATAATCCTATTATATTGTATCTTAGTTTAGGATATTTAACTTAGGGGGAGAGCATTGTCTTCTTAGGTTGATCATAATTGATAAAGGGGAGAATTAGGGACACCTAGACAATGATAGTGGTGTGAGTTAGGGGGAGAAAGATCCAAATGAGAGCCAAAGTGATCTCCGACGCGCATATGCTGAGTTATATGCGGATATTTTCAAACCCAAAAAGTGTAACAAAACATTACCTCTTAGGATAGCATCTCTAGAAAAAGGATTTAGGAGAGACGAGAGACAGATAGAGTCCTCCATGACCACTGCATTGAGAGAGAGAGAGAGAGAGAGAGACCATCTGTGTTGAGAGGGATAGAGTTTGTGTAGAAAAAAGAAAGTTCATTTAGAGAGAGAGAGTGATAGAGAGACAAAGTTTTTGGTGAGAGAGAAATTATTTTTGAGAAAGAAAATGGAGATTTTACTAAACAAGTGGATGGTTTGACGAGTGAGCTCCATTCCTCCTTGGACACTCGAAAGAAACTGGAAGCCCTTATTTCCCAGCTCACTAGTGACCTTGAGACAGCTTGGGAAGTCAATGTTAGAATTGAGGATAGATCTAGTAAGATGGGAAAGATGTTCCTCGCCCCTGCTTTAGGTTTAGGTGAGAGTCCTGGAATAGGTTTTTATGGTACGTCCCATACGACATTGGAATCAATTCCTGAGTTTACTAGAAATCCATATCACCACCCACCTAAAAATCAGAAGAGAGTTCGGCCAAGAAAAGCAAACCGATATTGGCCTAAGTATTCATATTTCTGTAATTACTGTAAAAGAAAAGGCCATCTAATTGAGTATTGCTATAGTTTGGGTCTGACATGACATACTCTTACTCTGTCACGTTCCACTACTAATTTTGAGAGTCTTAGAGAGCAAGTTGAGTTTCTAGTCTCCACTTCTCGGAGTATAATGAAATAGTTCCAACGGATTTCTATACTATCAGAGGATACTTCTAAAATCCCGACTAGAGTCCATAATTACAAGGGCAAATAGAAGGTAACCACATCTTGGGAGCCTAAAAACAATGTAAAATCCCTTGTTGTTCATGTTTCTCTTAAAGTGCATAATTATGTACAGTGGTACTTCGATCGTGGGTGCTCCAGGCACATGATTGGTGATGTTTCTCTGTTTACTTCCTTAGAGGATCGAAAGGACGGAAATGTCACTTTTGGATATGGGAGAAAGTCTAGCATAGTAGGACGAGGTGCAATAGAGTTTCTAGGATTTCCTAAGCTAGAGGAAGTATTTTACGTCAAGGGATTGAAAGAAAATTTACTCAACATTAGCCAGTTGTCCAATGTTGACTTTGTAATAAAGTTTGATGGCAATGAATGCCATCTTTATGATTGAGCCGATAAACTTATATTACAAGGGTTGAGGACTTAAGAAAATTTCTACCGAATTATGCCCAATTCCTCATTTATCTGCATAGCGCCACGGTCTCTTCTGTGGACCTGTGGAATCAACGTCTAGGTCATGTGAATTTTTGAGATTTGGATAAGTTAGTGAAAAAGGACCTAGTAAATGGCTTTCCATCACTTCAAAAGCCGACTTGTGTGATTTTGGACCCTGCCAGTTGGCAAAGAAAATTCGTAGCCCCCATCGAAAGTTGAATTCCATTCCCACCACACGAGTACTTGAGTTAATATATATATATCTGATGGTCCTACCCGTAATGAGAGTCTATGTGGTAAGAGATACATTCTTGTGATGGTAATGATTTCTCACGCTACTCGATTGTTGGTTTTCTATGAGAGAAATCCGATGATATGGATTTTCTTATGACCAAGTGTCGTGTCGTGAAAAATCAACATGATGTCACTATAAATAGAATACGTAGTGACAACGACACTTAGTTTAAAGAATAAAAGTTAGATCTTTTCTTTGATAGCCATGGAATCTAACATGAATTTTTGGTCATTAGAACTCCTCAGCAAAATGGGATTATTGAGACAAAGAATCGAACGATTCAAAAGATGGTTAGAACTATGATTTTGGATCATAAAGTTTCGATAAGGTTTTGGGCAGAGGCGATGTCTACTGCATGCCATACGATGAATGGGGTATATCTTCGTCCCTACAGACTTATGATGCCCGATGAATTGTGGACTGGAATGAAGCCTAACTTAACATATTTTCATGTCTTTGGGATCAAGCGCTACATCCTACAGGATAGAGAGAAATTAGGAAAGTTCGACTCCTGGAGCGACGAGGGGATATTTTTAGGTTATTCATCATCTAGTAGAGCTTACGGGTTTATAATTTGAATAACTCTAAGGTTATGGAATCAATAAACTTCACTGGGCAAGATGACGAACCGCGGGTGTTTGTTGATTCTAACCTTTTATGTGAGGATGACGCGCTTCCTACTAATGACACTCCTGCCTCAAGGTACACACCTGCTTGGGTTCGAAAGAGTCATGACCCTACTACTCTACTAGGAGATCCTACCCTAGGGGTCAATACTCGTGCTCAAGTAGATAGCGTAGTTAGCTTTGTCTGCTACAAGTTTAAAGTCCAACCCAAGAACATCAAAGAAGATCTCAAGGATGAATAATGGATATATGCCATGCAAGATGAGTTACTTTAGTTTAAGAAAAATAATGTCTAGCATTTAGTCCCCTGACCTAGTGAGAAAAATTTAATTTCAACCAAGTGGATGTACAAGAACAAGATGGATAAGAATGGTATCATAATAAGAAGTAAGGCTAGGTTGTTCGCTCAAGGTTACACACGGATAGAGGGTGTAGACTTTGACGAGACATTCACTCCTATTACGAGGCTTGAGTCCGTCCTCTTATTACTCGCCATGGCATGTCATCTGCACTTCAAACTCTTCTAGATGGATGTCAAGAGTGCCTTTCTAAATGGCATTCAATAAGAGGAAGTGTACTTCGAATAACTAAAAGGGTTTGAAGACCCTAAGCACCCTGATCATGTCTATTTTTTAAAAAAGCCCTGTATGGTTTGAAGCAAGCACACCGTGCTTGGTACGAGAGGTTTTCTTCCTATCTCTTAGCCCATGGCTTCATGATAGGGGGAGTTGATAAGACGTTGTTTGTTCAGAGGAAATCAGGTGTTATTTTAGTTTCCCAGGTCTATGTGGACAACATAGTCTTTAGGTCCATGTGCTCCCGATATACTCACTATTTTGTAGAGGAGATGAAGAGTGAGTTTGAAATGAGTATGGTCGGTGAGGTCACATTCTTCCTTGGTCTCCAGGTTCGTTAGTTAGAGGATGGGATAATCTTCTCCCAATCCAAGTATTCTAGAGACCTTATGAAGAAATTTGGTCTTAACTCTTCAAATCACGCACGTAAACCGATGAGTGCCTCAATAAAGTTTAGCAAGGACACTTTAGGAAAGGAAGTAGAGAAAACCTTGTATCGGAGTATGATATGTAGTCTACTCTACTTGACTTCCAGTCATCCTGACATCGCCTTTTGTGTTGGAGTATGTGCGTGATATCAAGTGTCCCCTAAAGAGTCACACTTACATGCTCTTAAATGAATTATCAAATACATTAGTGGGACTCTCTCTTTTGTCATTTGTTATTACATTGATACCGATGACCGTTTGTCCGCCTATTCGGGTGTCGATTGGGCCGGGGATGCAAATGGGTGTTGGAGCACTTCTGGTGGGTGTTACTATTTTGGTTTTGCTCTTGTGTCTTGTTTGATCAAGAAGAAAAAATCCATCTCTTTATCCACTGCGAAGGCTGAGTATATTGTCGTCGGGAGTTTTTTCACGCAACTTATGTGGATGAAGTAGATGCTGGAGGACTATGGGATATCATAGGGTACCATGAGTATTTCCGATGATTATACGAGTTCTATACACATATCCAGAAATTCGGTCCAGCGTTCGCGCACTAAGCACATTAGGATACGCGAGCACTTTATTCCTGAGCTTGTAGAGGAAAGGGTCATATCCTTGAGTTTTGTTTCTACTGACCTCCAATTAGCCGATATTATGATGAATCCTTTAAATGCCCTTAGATTCGAGAGTCTTAGGAAGTCTTTAGGAATTTGCACTATTAACTGAGGGATAGTTCCATGTCTAGAGTAGGATGCATTTTTCATTATCACATTTTTTTATTCCTACCTCTAGATTGTATCATTTGTATTTTAGTTTTTTTTCATTTATTAAAAAATTCAAAAAGATTTTCTTTTTCATAAATTTTTTGGAAAACCAAAAAAGATTTTTGTATTTTGTTTACACCTTTTGTGACTGAACATTTAAGATAGCCATAGTCACCACTTCATTACATTTTTCACGTGATTGTTTGATGGTATTTTGTTATGCTACATCATTTCATGAATGAGCGTTACAATATGTGGTGTTATTGAAATGAAATTAGTGATACTTCCTGCATGTTTGGCTTCTTGTGTCCTTTACTGCATATATACACGGTATTATTTGAGAATTGTACTTGTCTGTCACATGTTGGCTTGGGTATTTCCATCTCAATTATGTCTATACAATGACCAAAATGTGATAAAACAAGATAATAAAAGGTGTGCATAGTTTAACCGTTTGTCGTGAGTTTGTGTGAATATTTTTTTAAACAGTGAAGGGATACAAAAGGTTAACAGCTATCATTTGCGATTAAGCCACCGATTCATTGGACCTAAAAAATTGAGGCATTTTAATTATTAGGGGAGGTTTAAAAGAGCCCAAAAAAATTGAATGGCAGTAAAATGAAAATATATGCCAATAATGGGCCATTAGGTTTATTCACCAATTTCCCAATGTTTGAGAATTTATATCACCTCAAAAAGATAATATATATGAGGGCATTTGGTTGGAGATTTAAACGGTTTTTCACGTCCTTGAAAGTCTTGAAAAAACATTTATATATTTTGGACATTATTAGTGTGGAAATCATTTTGAGCTTTGATTTGTTGATATGATTAGTCAATTTCTTATAATTCCACCATTTTGTTTACCTAAGGATGATATTAAGTACATTAGCTACGAATATCCAAAATTCGTCGTGCACATATGTTATGTTTGTATGCATTGATTTTCCTATCATATTTGTTTACACCTGATCATTTTGCTTCCACGGACTTGGTTATTTTAGTGTTCTTTCATGGTGTGATTTTATTTGATTTTAAATTTTTTTGAAAAATTAAAAAATAGAAAGTTTAATTGCCTTGTGACATTCTCCATTTGCATTGATTATGTTCTTCATATCTGTCAATTTGGGTACATCATAAAAAGGGGGAGAACAAATTATGGGGGAGAATTGCATGTTTGTTTTCATAATGATTTGCTTGCACATGATTGATATTTATTTCTTCTTATCCTTATATTTCAAACTGTTGCGTGTGAAGGGTATTTGTTTCTTGTCTCATGTGTCTAGGTATCAAAATGGAGGATCATTTTTGCATGCCCAGATGATGACAATGAAAGATTGAAGTGTTGAAGATTTGAAGATGATCATTTGTGAAGACACATGTTTAGTATTTCCAGTTTAATGGGGATATTATATTGTATGTCAGTTGTTTATTTTTTTAGAAGCATAATTTGGACTTTTTATGTATGTACCGACATAGACATAGGGGAGATTTGTAAGGACATGATTTATAAATGTTAGGGGTAGAATCTATGAATTTTCCAAATATCCTAGGGCACACTTAGATATGTTTGATAGCGTTACATTTTGCACATCTCCACAATCATCCACGAAAGCCCTGTTCCAAATTCATGCATCCATCATATTCGTACATGCATCATGGCTCAAGCAACATACACTTCAGTCGTTCCCACTATTCCACGTACTTATGGTAAAATAATTTTAATTGGAGTTTTTATTCATTTACATAATTAGTTGGTAATTTTTCAAAAATAAATTTCGAAGTGTGAATGAAGATAAATACACTGATCCATAATTAAGAGGTTTTTTAAAACATGTGTCTGATGTCGTTCAAACGACATTGTTTATGGTTCGAACGAGATGCCAGTTTGTTCGAACGCCATCATTTTTTGGTCGTACGACCACCACCTCAAAGTCCTACGATATTAGGGCATGATCTCACTTCGAAAGGGACTAGGAAAAACATTCCCCACAATGATCTAAGCAATATTCTCTCAATGTCAGAGATGTTCCCATCCTAAAAATTCCTTCCCACATTTCATTTCGGTACTTTCCTTACCTCATTTAGGAAAATCCCTTCCCTCTCTTCATACCACTTACATCCTATTATAAGATCAGCATCTCAACACTCAAAATCAATCTCAGGTTCTCATAAAGGAGGTCCAACCTCTCACTCTCTCTCACTATCTCTAAATTCTCTAATTTTTGCATTAGTTGCTTTATTCTTACTTTAGTGTTTTACTTCATTAGATCATGCATACTAATATCCAACTTTTTATTAGTAGTATTGCGCATACTATATTTTTCTCATAAAAAACAAAAAACAAGAAAAAGACGTTTCACTTGTAAATTCCAAACGGGTATTCTCATCACATTTTCTCCCACAAAACACCTTTTTTCCTACACACGTATATGAAAAGTCCTCGACTGAATTTATTGGTTAAACTCCACCCATATTATATGAAAACTATGTGGACTTTGATGCCTTTTTAGGCTACGTATGCATCTCGAGTAAAATTCCAGATTCGAATCCTCTTCTACTCATGTTTATAATATTGTTTTCATATCATATATTCGTAATGGATATATTTTAGTGTTATGTCCAACATATACCATCGTTCTTGTATAACGAACGATGATTCCGCAAATAAACACATTATATTTTGATTACTATTTTGGGAATGCTCCTAAGGATGACCTCACTACGCCTTTATACATGATGCAAGTTGAATAATTCCACTCTCCATTTATATATACGCGCGCACACTTCACGGAGTTTATCATGAGAGAACAAACGGGTGGGATGCGTGCCTAACAGATTATGATTCCATAACTTAGTCCCCAAAACTTTGAACTAATTGGTTTTATAAGAATCAATAAGTCTTTGATTTCTTTCTCTTGAGGCGACAACAGTTCTATTGCCTGTTTTATTCAGAATAGGTTGGTGACTCTATCCCTATAGATAACCCCCGTATCATATTTCTAATGACGACTGGGCGTAAAATACGAGGACGGGGCACGAGCCAACCCTGCGCGCGCGCCAAGGGAGGGTTGGACCCAATGTTGATTCCGCTACGGACTATTTCTAATAGGACTAGACTCTATTTTTACATGGATGTCATTCTTGTATGAATGTGAGTGTATGCACCTACCTTTATGTTCTTTTTTCTCCCCTATCTACTTGTTGTGTATATCTACCTCATGTATATATCACTTTTCACTCACTTATATACTTCACACACTTGAATATACTCTCCATGAACACTTCACACTACTTACACTTGTATATAGATTCACTTCAAATCACATGCTTCACACACCACTTAGAATATCAATGATTACGCTTCACTAGCACACACCCACACTTCTCACACTTGTATATATCCATGATCACTTACACATGTCATACACCACTTATAGTTGATCCATGCTTAGTCTCTCTACAACACACATTAACTTGTAAATGTTCACATGTCACTCACTCACATATATCCATGCTTAGTATAGTCTTCAACATCCATGCTAGATTTACCTTTCGTGACACTTGTACATTTTCCCCCATTAGTGTAGTACTCAGTTTACTCATCATGAAAGAAAATAAAAGACTTTATATCCCTAACATATTAATTAAAACTCATGCATTTTTGTACATTACATCACCAAGAGTATGTCAATATTGACCAAAAGTTTGTCCCATATTGGGGGCGGGGGGGGGGGGGGGGGGGGGGAGCTGCTTTGTGATAGGCGCTGGTCCTGCAGGGCACAGTTAGCCTAAGTGATATGAGTCTCACCTTTGTCCATACATAACGAGGAATGATTGCCCTCATAGGGAAGAGGTATATCGTGGAAGTCACGCCAAAAGCAAGAATCCTTCCGCTAGCCCAATAATCGCATAAAACTCATATAGGAGTCAAACTTAGGGCACTCATACTTAGTTTGTCGGTTACTATGCGAAACTCTTCCGAAATTCCGAGCCGGCATGCCACCCAAAATTTTGCACCATTTTTCCTTTTTTTTTTCAAAATAGGAGCCTGTATTTGAGCTCGAAAATAAGTAAAACCTTGTCCTACATATTTTCAAGCCCAATTTTCCCAATCTCGGGTCCTGTCCGACATTTTTTTTTTTGCATTTGGGTAAACCTAATACAAGTGAAAACCTACTACAACAACAACAACAACCACAACAACAACAACAACAACAACAACAACAACAACAACAATAATAATAATAATAATAATAATAATAATAATAATAATAATAATAATAATAATAATAATAATAATAATAATAATAATAATAATCATAATAATAATAATAATAATAATAATAATAATAATAATAATCATGCTTGGATTCTCCTCCACTTTTGCCTCCTTTTTTCAAAAAAACAAAATGTCAAAAAACATTTTTCCATCATTTTCTTAAAAATACAAAAAACCAAATTTCCCCTCCTTCCTTCAAAAATAAATTTGAACCATTTTCCCTCTTAGGTCGATCGCATACTTGATTCTTGGCCTGGATCCCTATTGGCTTCTGTCTTTCGTCAAACTGCCTCGAAGCTCCATCAGTTCTTCTGCTACTTCATTTGAGTTTGGAATTGACCTTCACGAGCTCTTCATGGAGAACGCTGACCAAGTACCAAATGCGCAGCCCGATCTGATGGACGTTTTATCCCAACTCAATGCCAAGATTGAAAACCTTCAAACCGAGGTCCATGAGATACATCGTCACTTGGCCCAACTTCCCAAAGAACTCAAGGTTATCTTTCTTTGTACCATGGTTCCAACCACTCTCAATATTGTCTGGTTACCAGAAGATTATCATCATGTTTTACATGCCCTACCTCCCAATCGCTTGTCGCGAGCTCAACTCTCGATTCTCAACCTCGCCCAACTAGGGGCTAACTTGCCGATACCCGTGGATCCCAAAGAGGAGGAACTCAATAAGGTCAAGGAAGACATAAAACTATTGTCCAAGAAGTTCTACCAAGTCAAGATATTCTGGAACTACATGGACTACACACATATGTATCCCTATCCCAAAGCAAGACTGTCAAAAACGTTTAAGATGCCAGCCATCGAGAAGCTTGGGGGAAGTGGGCCCCAATTGTGCACCTTTAGAGCTATCACTAATCCATGACCCTTCCTGGTGCCTCCAAAGAGATAATGTCCCAGATATTCTAGAAGACTCTGAAAGAAATGGCTCTCTGTTGGTTTCTGTCCCTCGAAGAATCCAAGATCCGTAGTTGGGAAAATGTCTCCCGAGAATTCATGTCTCAATACAAGTACAATGAAGAGATTGAGGTTACGTGTTGAGAACTAGATCTTCTTAAGACAAGTAGTGGGGAAACAATCAGTAGCACTATAGGAAGGTGTAGAGAGAAAGCCACTACCATGACCAACTGACTCTTCAAGGATGAACAAGTCAGTAATGTGAAGAATAATTTATTGTCTTATATTCGAGCTTCCATGGGAGGTGAGTATTACCCACACTTTTGGGCTCTTCGAGAGGTCAGTGTAGAAATTGAGGAAAGTGTCACCAAAGTTGATTCCTAAATGAAGAAATAGATCAGACAGTTCACTCCCCGAAAGTACCAAAATCTTGTCAGTGCCACAGTATCAACAATAAAAAATATCTCCTAAACTGTTACCTCCTGGGCACAAAAAGTCTGCCTAATCGTTCCAGAAAGGAATACACCGAGCTCCATGATCCTCTGTCCAAAGTTTACCAGGGCCTATTAAGCTAAAATCTCATCAAACCCTTGGATCCCCATCCATTACAAAATCCACTCCCTAAAAGCTCCAAGACTGATGCCCACTGTGATTTTCACCAATCATCAGGCAACACAATCTACTAGTTCTTCCACCTTAAAATGTGGTGCAAGGGCTAATTGACCGGGGTCCCATTACCCCACCAGCTAATCCTAAACTCAACACCACTAACAACCTACTTCCAGCACATATAAATTCCATCTTCTTATAAAGTAACCTAGAATTTGATTCATTTACTCAATTTGTTCCATGCAAAGAAACCATCATCCTTATTATCTCATCCAAACGAATTTGGGTTTGCCCATATTTTCTCCTACACCCTACTGACTTCACCATTCAAGCTCTGTCATTCCTTATAAAGGACTATATTAGTGTATGCACCCAGTTCAGAAGGAAAGTAATGGAGGTACCTTGCGTGTTGAATCAACTCTTGGAATTTGGGTTGCAATTACCCACCGAGATGACCGTCTATTGTCATAAATTAAAGGAATTATTCATGGAAGCTCATAAATGGGCTCGGGAGTCAGATGAATGGGTGGTACCTGCAAAAGAAATCAATTCAAATAATGTGGTCCAAATCATAGTCAACATATTTTGACAGACAAGAGAAATCTACAACATTTTTGAGTTATTCACTGCATTGAAACTTCAAGAGCGGTTGGTCCCTTTAATCATACACTTGTTCGTTGAGTGGGAGGACTTATGGGATGAATCTGTAGAGGTTATTGAATGTATTGATTTCTCTTGGCAAGAAGACATAGTTGCCACCGGATAAGGGGATGATTTTGATAGCTGAGATGATGAAAAAAGACAGTTAAAAGTCAGTCCAATAGCTAGCCAATGCTAAGTGATATCCTTCAAAGATCTGTTTGGTGAAATCAGTAAAGTGTCCATTCAGCCCGAGGTTGATGAAAACACGGGGTTCTTATTTTTCCCCACCTCAGTAACCACATGACCCGGTCCAAGAGACACTATAAAGATCTGAATCCTCAATCATCAAGGATAGATAAAGGAAAAGGAGATGCGAAAGAACTTCCCATGCTAGAAATAATCATTTAAAAGGAAAAGTCCTTGACCCACTCAAGAAAACCAAAGCTAATATCACCCTATGGGAACTTTTCTTGTCCTCATAGTTGCACCGTAATTCTTTGATAAAACTCCTCACTGGCCAAAGAAGTCGCAAACCTAGTTGGGTCCCTCTTCTAGACTTCTATCCTTTTTAGAAGAAGAAATGACAAAGATCGGCACTGATCATAATTATGCCCTCACATCTCCGTTGAAGTATTGGGAAAGACAGTGCCACTCTCACTTATTGAAAATGGATTCGCGCTCAATGTTTTCCTCTCAGAACCTTCAATTCTTTGAGTTTAAAAGTCAGCAAACTTACTTCTCCTTCCACCTCCCTATGTGCACTACACCAAAAACACGATTCTGGCATGCTTGTATAAGAAGAATTTGGCATGATTTTGTTACAATTTGGCATGATTTCAAACCGTGCCAAAATCAAGCAATGATTAAAATCATACCAAAATCGTGCGAAAACTATAAAAAAAAAATAATAAAAAGTAAATGGGTTTCATTTGCTTACATAAAGACTTTCATTCCCGCTCACCTATTCTCTTCTTCTCTACAAAACCATTCCCTCAACACAGACCTTATAATTTTTGTCCCAAAATCCCAATGCTTCATCAATACTCTCTCTCTTCTCCCTGAACCCATTTGATGTGCCAAAGCGTGGTTGATCCTCAATGTCGACTCCTTTTCCGAACTCATTTGATGTGCCAAAATGTGCTAAATCGATTTGACCTCCCATTTCCTTTTTATTATCTCGTAGATTTGTTATTGTTTAGTTTTTGTTCATGCCGTTTTTTATTTTTTACATTCTTTTATTGTAACTTGCAGGTTCGTTCGTTGTAAAGCCCTAGTGAAATTGTAACTTGCATCTTCGTTCGTTGTCAAGCCCTAAAAGATGTAAGTTCAGATGTATATATTTTTTCTTTTATAGTAACCCATTGATCTGTTATTTTTCATGTTTAAAAAAAACATGAGTTACATCTTGAATAACTATATGATTTTTTTATATTTCTCAAGTAAAAATTTGAAGTTATTTTTATTTACAGGTTATGATGTTGGGTAGGTTTGATATAAATTTTTTTTAATTTATTTTACGTTAATGCCAAATATTGTGTATATAATCAATTACAAAAAAATATGTGATTGTGTATGATAAAATATTTGTTTGAATCTTTTATTCAAATCCCAAAATTAATTATGAGAAATTTAAAATGGACTGAATTTTATTATTAGTTTTTTTATAGTTACTTGTATATCTACGTGCATGATATATACACATACCTACATATCCGTATGCATATATACACATAAACGTAGGTTATTATTTTTTGTTTAATTTTCTTAAACACTTCTAATTAGATCTGTTTGGATTTAGGAACTTATAATTATTTACAAGATTGTTTATAGAGTTTCTAATATGCTTCTAATTATTGACATTATCTTATTGTTGTTCACAGGATTTAGGAGCTTATAATTATTGACATTAGGTTATTGTTGTTTATAGGATTTTCTTATATGCTTCTAATTATAGAGCTGCTAGCATCAAATTGATCATGTGTTAAGTTGTTTATTGATTAAGACTATTTTAATCGATAAAGAAGATGGTTCATCTCCCAAGCTTTGATTTTGAAGAAACGGGAAATATAAGCGCAACTCATTTTCAAAAAATGCTTCTGATGCTCTTGATAACTGTAACGGGGTCTCATTTTACTGTACAAATTTATTGATTTTCTCAAAATCAAATGTTAGTACCATATCTTAAATCGGTCTGAGTTTCCTAGTTCCATGAGATGAATAGAACCGACTGAGTCCCTCAATTGGAAGTGGGTGAAAATGATGATAACTTTTATTTAATTATTTTTAACATATACAATATACTATTTATTACTAGGAGGAAAAACTCTGGTAAAGTTTATATGTGTGGTTATTATTTATTTAGCATACTATTGTCCTTGATCGTCATGTATAGTAGCAGGAGGTGCTTATTTCCTTAAAAAAACATGGTTGATTTGGTATAATATGATTCCCTTACAGGATTAATTTTGTGGGTGTGTTTGAATATCAAGACACTGAACTACATTGGTTCTTATCGAGATTTAAGTGTTTAACTCAATCCTACCGGGGCATCTTCACCTCTAGTATACATCACACGTGAATCCAAAAGATGACGCACGTGGGTTCACCTCTTCCATGTTTTTATAGACCCAGGATAACATTCTTCATCTCTAATTATATAATTATAGATGGGTTGGTGTGCACATATTACATCCTTAGCTTTATTTTAATTCTTAACTTCACTTTATAGTCTAGGAACGCTTTGTTTGCGCCATCAAGGATCTAATCACCATGGCTCAGTAACTTGTTAGAATACAAGGTCAAGAAGAACTTCCCTTTTTTAGTGAGGTATCCTTTTCATCCAAAGAACTTTTTAGACTCAGGTGTGTCATTATATTTTCCTGCAGCATCTGGCAAATCCCATGCAGGGTGCCCTTCCTTAGTTGTCACTTCTTTAAAATCTGATTTAACATATTTGTTGTAACATTGCAAAATTATATTCTGTTTAGTTTGAAATTCTAAGTTTTAAGCTAGGAGATTAGAGTCCATACCATCATAAAACTAGCTAATATCCAATCTCACCTGAATTTCTCTAATACTAGGAAAAACCCATCATGATTTTGTGGATAGGAGAGATATCTTAGCTCCTCGACTGGAGCGAGTCCTACTTCAATGTCTATTATGAGTTCAGCTTCCAAAAAGTTTGCCACGTTCACACTAAATATGTTCATGCAATCGCTATAGATCTAAGTACAACGATAACTACGATTAAATTATGATGCAAGTTCATATAAGTATAGTAAAGTTAAGCACAGACTATGAAGTCATTCCCCTTCCAATAAAACCAAATTTAGCGTAGGAGATATCACCTTGTTTCCTAGAAGCGAATTAATTTACTAAATAAGTAATGAGATTTGTAGAAGAATAGGATTATTTTCAAAATTTTCAAACCAAAATGAACTCTTTGAAAATTTTCAATAATTGAAAGTGCAATATATATATATATATAATGTTAACTATGTAAAAAAAATCAGCAACCCCCAAGTTTTTAAACTTACAAAAAAACTCTAAACAATGTAATGTGTGGCAAATCTCTCGTGTTTCTAAATATCATAAAATTTTATTGGTAAAAACAAAATGTCCTTAGAAGGGGCTCTTTATTTTTCAACATAATGCATAGATTAGGGTTTTCGGGCATTAAAAATTATTCCTTTCTTTTTTTCTCTTCATTGCAAAAATTTCTTTCTTTATAGGGACTTTTCACACTTCCCTCCAAACATAAATGTATTTTTTGTAGTTCCAAAGTTGTTTGAAAGCACAAATACAATAAGTAAGAGCGTCATCAAGACAAAAGGGCTCATTCTGGCTCACCCCTTCTTTTCCAAAAACACTTGTTAGTTCTAACGTATTCTTGGGTCTACCTGATTATGAAATGTTGATGTATTCATATGTTAATTGATAATAGAATAAATTTGTCACAATTCTAACATCTTAGTTGTTTAACCACTAAAGAGAGGCAAGTTATCGACACCAATTGTGAGATATTCCTAGTCTTTGTCGCCCACTCAATTATTATAAAAGATGTCAAGTCTTCTTCTCCAACATCAAGTACCCATTTGGGAAGTGGGATATTAACAACATCCCCCACATTGCCACCGTATTGGTGGAAAGACATAACAACTTCTAATTTCAAATTACAATGTTGAACAAGTCATAACAAGCTCCTATAAGTATTCCAATCATACTCCATTTGGAAGGTTTTTTTCCCTTTGGACCATCTTTTGTATCTGCTCACCTTGCCTTTCTCCTTTCTCATGTTTCTATTGCCTCACTACCTTCTCTATCGCCTTACATCGGCACTACTCATCCATATTCTCCAACTATTGGCAACACTCCTTGAGGTGTTTCTACTGTGGGTTTATAACCATTCTCAATCCAAGCTCGAACATAACTCCTTGTGATAGATACATCTTGCAGCCAAGGAGCTTCTACCGTTGAAGCTACTCGCTGCATCTCTGTGACAATGAGCCCCTTGTCTTTTCTTCCTCAATTGTGCCTGTTATAACTTATATGCAACAAGTTGACAACAACGGTATATATTTCATTCCTAAAAGTAATTTTTTGTGTTTTTTATTTTAGATTGTTGTTCTTACTATTTTCCATCTGAAATGATTCCATAGTTTTGTAAGTTCTTCCATCAAGTATTATAGAAGAACTAATGATATTATTATTGGGAAAAAATTAGATTCCCTATGCTTTTATGAATATCTTGTATTTATGGCAGACATTTAGCTTAGGTCTATGAAACTCTTGCTCGATTAGCAATTGAAGTTAGAGATTTGTCAAAATATAATCAAGTAGGTCCTTACCATATTTAAAAATATATTTTACTTGCACTTTTTGTGGTTAGTGATAAGTATTAATGGGACACAATTTTATATTCTTATCTTGCTAATGGGCCTACCAAAGTTAATACGTGTACATTGTATATAAAACCATACTAAATATATATTATGTCTAGCTACTGCTATATTTTTTGCCAACATGTAATGCTTCTCTTAATACGCAACATCACTTCTATCAAATTATACAATTCAGTCCAAATATCCCATATCTCATATTTAGTGAATTTAGCATATATTACCATGATGAGAATTGGGTTAGCAGTAATAGTGGAGCTAAGTTCCACAGTCAAATGTTGCATATGATCTTTTATGCATCTCACTTGTTAAAAATCCTTCCAAGAAATCTAGATTTTTCCACGACAATTATGCATGACATGATCAAAATATAGTTTTCTCTTAATAACTTCAGTGTTATAAGAATCATTATGGGGCTCACTAATAAAGAGGAAATTAATATAATGGAGCTTACATAAATTTTTGAGTCTTACAATGGTATGAGTATTTCATGTACCCCTCACATTCTAGTTAAGACTTTTAATCATTGGGATTTGAAGGATGAGTCCCGTTTTACCGTTCTTCTTAGCACTTTTTTTATTCCTATATTATTAAACACCCGGCATATCATGAACCCCTCAGATTTCATGTTGCTCTGTATGTTAATGTATATAATTTGAACCCAAAGTGCAAAAACCCAAAACAACCCCTAAACGGCCCCGTAAGAGGCACTAACACCTCTCACGAAACCAATGTAACTCATAGGAACTGACTGCATACTCACGGGAGTCTCATTTTGAGAATATAAGGCTAATTTAAAAATATCTAGACTACGCTTAAAAAGACGACGTTAGAGGTTGAAATCCCAATCTAGCCCCCAAACGGACCCGTAAGAGGCACTAACACCTCTCACGGGACTAACGTAACTCGTAGGAACTAATTACGTAGTCATAGGGATCCTCATTTGAGAATATAACGATAATTTGAAAATATCTATATTAGGCTTAAAATATGTCATTTAAGGTTGAAAACCCAAACCAACCCCCAAATGGCCCCATAAGAGGCATGAATACCTCGTATGGGACCAATGTAACTCAGTATAAATGACCGCGTAGTCACGTGATTCTCAGTTTGAGAATATGACAATAATTTGAAAATATTTAGCCTTTGACTTAAAAACATGTCGTTAAAGGGTGAAAACCTAAAACCACGCCCAAACGGCCCCGTAAGAAGCACGGACACCTCGCACAGGACCAATGTGACTCGTAGGAAGTGATCGCGTAGTCACGAGTCTTTTGGATTGAAAATATGACGATAATTTGAAATTATCTATATTATGCTTAAAAACATGTCGTTTGTGGGTGACAACTCAAACCAGCTCCCAAACATCCCCGTATGAGGCATGAACACCTCGTACGGGACCAATGTAACTTTTAGGAATTGACCGCTTAGTCACGGGTCTCCCATTTTGAGAATATGATGATATTTTGAAAATATCTAGATTATGCTTAAAATATGTCGTTTAAGAGTAAAAACTCAAACTAGACCCCAAACGGCCCCGTAAGTGGAACTAACACCTCGTAAGGACTAACGTAACTCATACGAACTAACCACGTAGTCACTAGACTTCATGTTTGAAAATATGATGATAATTTGAATAAATATCGATTAGCCTAAAAACATGTCGTTGGAGGTTTAAAACCTAAACCAGCCCTCAAATGGTCCCGTAAGAGACACCAACACCTCACATGAGACCAATGTAACTCGTAAGAATTGATCGTGTAGTCATGGGTCTCCTAGTTTGAGAATATGATGATAATTTGAAAATATCTAGATTATGCTTAAAATAAGTCGTTAAAGGGTGAAAAACCAATCCAGCAACCAACCGGCCCCATAAGAGTCATGAATACCTCGCACTGGACCAATGTAACTTGTATGAACTCATCATGTAGTCACGGGCATCCCGATTTGAGAATATGGCGATAATTTGATTTTTTTTTGGATTATGCTTAAAAACATGTCGTTTGTGGGTGAAAACTCAAACCAGCCCTCAAACAGCCCCGTAAGAGGACTTACACCTCACAAGGGACTAATTTAACTCATAGGAATTGACCATGTAGTTATGAGACTTTCGATTTGAGAACATAATAATAATAATAATAATTGTAACTCGTATATGAAATTTTTAGCTCGAATAAGATTTTTTTTAAATTACTTGGTTACCAATATCATTTATTTTTTTATGTTATTTTTTTGCAAGATAACATTTTATCATTCGCTTTTATCCACGTGATACACACGAAAAAGTCAATGGTTTAAAACAAGGCGATTATTTATTTAATATCGTTAATATTCAGGATTCTAATTTTTCTGTGTTATGCTCATGCCGACTTCTGTAGTTTTATTGTTAACTTTTATGGTCGTGCGAGATTTTTTAATTTTATTGTTATATTTTATGTCCATGAGGACTTTACATTATGCAGGTTTTATATTGGCAGGTTTTATAATGTCCAGAAAATAGAGGAAACTCTACCCAATTTTGTGTTGGTCTGTCAACTATTAAGACTTGTAATATTTTGAAGTTTGTATGTACATTAGTTTATCAACAACGTGTGAGATTCGCAATTTGTGAATTTTCTTTATTTTTTTGCAAATAATAAATATTTTTCCTACCAGATTTAGAATTTGCTAATTTTCCAGATTTGTTTTCAAATAATAATTTTTTTTCTTTTAATTGAAAAATCTAGCACAATTTATAACCGTGCAAAAAGCGTGCCAGAAAATGGAATTCTAGCACTGTTTAAAAGCGTTTCGGATTGGGTAATTTGGCATGGTTTTAAACCATGCCATAAAATATGGCACCCCTTATTTTGGCACGGTTTTAAACCATGCAAGAATCTTGTTTTATGTGTAGTGATTCTTACAACAATAGCCATCGAGAAGTGATGGGATCTATAAAACTCCGATAGGGGCAGGCTCTATCAATCCTATAACTGAATTCCAAGTCATTGGCATACCTACATGCTTCAATCTTCTCCTTGGTCATCAATGGCTTCACAGCATCTGAGGGGTATCTTTTTCTCTGCCTCAAAAACTAAAATTCTTCACCAAAGTTCGGGTCACCATTTTGGAGTATAACGATGGTACAGACAATGTCACCACTAGCAGCATGATATTAGAAACCAAGCATGGGATGAATAGCATGCTCCTTTTCAGCTTCAGTGTTGACCCACAGCCCCTTCCAATAAGAGATAGTTTTAAAAACCAAGTATGTCCGGAACATAGCCCTCATGGAAATGTTAATGTCATTCAAATGTTCAAGAACATATATTTCATGCCCAGAATGGGGATTGGGCGAAGCCAATAAGGTATCCTTGAACCCATAGTCTTGGAGAAGGCATTTCCCCCATGTAACCTGGGTTATCAACCCTCATCAGAGGAACTCAAAAACCTCCGGAAACCACAAGTGAAAGAGGCTTAGAAGATGAAAAGACTATTTTAAGAGACTCGTTGAACATAATATTTCTCAATGAGGGTGAAGACTTCCCTTTCTAATGATTCCTCAATTGTGGTATGACCATGTTGACAAGAAGATGAAACTGGAGATGGAAATATTCTTTTTAGATAATAACTCTTAGGATGAATATTGTAAATATGAAGTGCAATCTCTCACTAAGAAAACCATGACAATTATCGAGGTCTTCGAAGAAAGTGATTTTAAAGAATCATTTAACCTGTAGACATGGGGTTGAGTCTCTATATGATCCACACAGATGCTATACCGTCGAACCCGTCTTCTCTGATCAAAGCTGCTAACATGCCTCTCCTCAACTAGAATGTTATACTAATTTAACCTACTTAGATTCAACCTAATCTAGTTATTTCTCGTATCTCTTCACTTGTTGTTTATTTTCCTTTTTCTGATATCAATGTAACTGAGAACTCTTTTGATGAGGTTCTCAATGTTGTTTTCCTCAAAAATGAAACAAACAAGGATTTTGAGTATCTTCTTATGCCTTACATTAATTGTCTTGATTCTAACCAAGTTTAATGATTGTGACTTTGCAAATGAATGATTCTCAACTGATCTTAATAAGGAGAATAATAAACAACATAATCGTGTCAAAGTTAAAAAGTTGAGGTTGTTTCCATTAATCCCGATTTTAGTATACATCAACGCGAGATTAGGGCAAGTTTTTACCTTAATGAGCATGAGCACACAGAATTCGAAGAAATATTGAAAGAATTCGTGGACGTTTTCACATGGTCTTACGATGACATGTCCAACATTAAACTCAAAATACCTTAGAATGTGATTCTAACATTCCCAGAATGCAAGTCGGTCAAACAGAATCTTAGGAAACTCCGCACCGAATGGTCATTCAAAGTCAAAGAGGAGGTGGTCAAGAAATTGGACATAGGCTTCATCCAGATGATTGAGTTCCCAACATATCTCTTTAATATCGTCCTTGTGGCGAAATTAGGAGGAAAAGTTCATATGTTCATCGAATATAGAAATTTAAACAAATCATCCCCAAAAAACGATTACCCATTACCCAACAGTGACATGATCGTGGTCAACACAACAATCCATGCCCACAATTCATTTGTCGATGGATTCGTTGGATACAAACAGATCAAACCATCCGGAGAAAACCACATCCATTACCCTATTGGGAACCTTATGATATACTATCATTCCATTCAAGCTCAAGAACTTCGGGGATATCTACCAAAGGGTTGCCACAACCATCGCGCATTATCTTATTCATAAGGAGGTCGAAATCTACATAAATGATATGATCATAAATTTTAAGACTCGAGAAGGTTACATTCTAGCCCTTTGAAAGTTCTTCAAATGAATGTCATAATACCAGATGTATCTAAACCCACAGAAATTTGTTTTTGATGTCAAGATAGGAAAGCTCTTCGGATTCATGGTTAGTGACAACGGAATGGAAGACGACCATAATACATACTTGAGAAGCCACCAACCTAGACAAAGAAGGAAGTCCGAGGATCCTAAAGTACACTACAATACATCAGTCGGTTCATTATCCGATTGACTTGTATCTGTAAGCCCATTTTCAAACTCCTCTCGAAAGATTCAACCAAAGTCTATAATGAGGCCTTCTAGGAATCCTTAAAAAAATCAAACGATACCTCACCCAACCTCCAGTGATTATACCTCTGCAGCCTCATCTACCCCTCCTCTTGAATTTAATCGTAAAGGATACTACAGTAGGGGCTTTGCTCACCCACTATCTTCAAGAAATCATATAAAGAGAGGACATATATTACACTAGTCCAAAATTGTACGGGTATGAAGTTAATTACACTGCCTTAGAGAAAGCATGTGTCGCCCTAGTGTAGATCACATAAAAGTTACGAGACTGCATACTTGCCTTTCCCCATCAGATTAGTATTCCGTATGTATCACATCAAATACTTTCTTGAGAATCTCCCTCTATCCACCGGAATGGCCTGATGGTTGATGCTGCTAGTTGAGTTTGATATCGTGTACGTCATGCAAAAATCAATGAAAGGGGGCCATCTTCGATTACCTTACTAACTACCCAATGGAGGGAACCGATCTTTGGGTCTCTAAATTATTGAATGAATATATCCTATGTACCTCTGAAGAAGACCTTAGATGTAAAATGTTCTTTGATGGTGCTACAAAATGGAAAGGATACGAAATTGGGACTCATCACCCCTGAATTCTCTCACACCCCCATTGCCATTAAACTAAACTTACCTTGCACCAAAGCCATAACCGAGTATGAGGCATGCACTGTAGGCCTCAAGACCTCCCTCAAAAAAGGTATCAAACACTTAGACATCAATGAAGACTCTACCCTCATCATCGGCCAAATTTTTAAAAGATGGAAAGTCAAAGATGAGAAGCTCTTACCCTTCCACGTCGACCTAGAAGCATTGGCCTCCCAGTTCCAAGACATCATCTTCCACTACTGGCCTCATGCAAAGAATAACAAGACGATGCCCTTACTACCCTGGCCCCCATGGTCAATACGCTCTAAGGTATAATA
The DNA here is from genome assembly GCA_949130495.1 of Sambucus nigra. NCBI lineage: Eukaryota > Viridiplantae > Streptophyta > Magnoliopsida > Dipsacales > Adoxaceae > Sambucus > Sambucus nigra. The sequence goes on from OX422220.1 coordinate 305,662,578, forward strand.
ATATCCCCCTTCCTGGTCTAAAAATAAGTTATGCCCACCCACTACTACCATATTGAGATCATCACCGAGAAAGATTATAAGGTATAATAATATCCCCCTTCCTGGTCTAAAAATAAGTTATGCCCACCCACTACTACCATATTGAGATCATCACCGAGAAAGATTATAACATGGACGAGTTATGGTACTATGACATTTGACACCTCCTAAAATATGGTCGGTATCCCTAAGACGCCCATAACAAAGACTGTGAAACCTTTCAAAAATTGGTTCCCCAAGATATCATCAGTGATAAAGCACCATTTAAGATAAACTATAATGGATCCCTTTTGCAATGCATTAAAGGGGCTAATATTAAAGAAATTATGTAAAAAGTCCACAACAGAGAATATAGACCCCACATGAACGATCATATGCTTACCAAAAAGATCATTCGTCAAGGGTACTTTTGGACCACTATAGTTTAAGATTGCACTGTCTATGTATGAAGTTGCCTCAAATACTAGTAGTTTGCCAACCTCCAACACATACTTCCCCGAGAACTAGATAATATGGCCTCTCCTTTTCCTTTATCCACCTGAGGCATTGACATCATAGGGAACATCACACCCAAAGCCTCAAAAGATCATGAGTTTATCCTAGTAACCATTGATTCCTTAACCAAATGTCTCAAAGTCGAGTCATACGCAGTGCTGAATCTCAAGAAACTGGCCAAGTTTATCAAAAAGAACATCATCTGCCGATATGAAATGGCCCATAAGCTGGTATCAAATAATAGACTAGACTTCAAATATGAAGTCACAAAACTAGTAGACGAATACGGGATTCATATATATAAATCTTCTCCCTGCATACCCTAAACCAATGCTATTGTTGAAGATGCCAACTAGAACCTCAAAGCCATCATCAGCAAAATGATTGAAAGTTGTAAAGATTGGGTTGGTCGGATCCATTGCGCCCTCTGAGGTTACCGCACTTCAATCAGAATGCTTATTGGGGCTACCACTTATTATATCGTATACTCTATGGAAGCAGCCTTACCCGTTGAGCTAGAAATGCCTTCACTCCATGTCATGCTCAAAAGCAAATTCAGTGAAGAGGAATGGAATTAAAGTCATTTGGATGAATTGCCACTCTAGGATGAAAAGATACTGAAGGCTCTATACCATATACAAGGGCACCATTGTCGGATAGCGTGATCTTTAACCGAAGAGTCAAGGACCGCGGAATCCATGAAGAAGACCTTGCCCTTAAGTATATCATAGAACTCGTTTGGGACCCCAGAGAGAATTCAAGACAATTGGACCTAAATCATGAAGAAGATTATTTCAAGTGGTCCATGTATGCTCATAGACCTCAAAGAAGAATAGGTGGAACATCTAATTGACCTCAACAATATAAAGAACTTTTACCCATAGTCTAAAATATGGACGCGCTATGACTCTTCTCATAGACCTTATATTCTAAAAAAATCTCCATTTCCCCTATCGAGACTACCTACGGCCTGATCATCTCAAAAACCTTTTCTTTTCAAAATGAAATTTATGAAAAAATTTAAAACCCCAAGAGGTACGTAGGCATCCTATATGCCATACATAGCCATGGTACCCTTCTTTTTCAAAAAATGTTATTGAAGGACCCTTTTTGTGTGTGTTTTACTAAAAACTCAATTATCTCCCAAAGAGTAAACACCTTTAATTTGCACCAAACCAAGTTGTGAAAAAATAATTCTTACTTTGAACCAATTTTACCTTGATTAATCCTAAACATGCATCTAGTGATTAAAGCAAGTAAAGTAAAGTAGAGAATACTCACAACGCCAGATGTACGAGGAAAAAACCCACAACGAAAAAATAACCTCGGACGACCCAAGGAAGACAATCACTATGAATAATGGTTTTACAAAGACAGATTAGCCTTACTCAATGACTCGATCCCCATGGGTCTTGAAGCTCCTTCTGATCTTCTAACGTTCTTCAATAGTGCCCACAGAAAAATTTTGTCTTCCACGATACCTGTCCATAACACACGCGTCCATATATATCTCGGTGTCCACCGAATGGATTTGATACATCTACGATGTTGAACAAGAAGTCCTTCTCTTTTATTCACCTCAAAACCCAGATGTTCAAGTATAGAATAAACCTTCTTGGTGCAGAAAAATCACATAAACATATAATAATGATAACTCAGATCTTTGAAAACTCTAAGGATGTGTGTAAGCTTTGTAAACCTTAGAAAACATGTTCAAACAAGTTTCTGGATAGTAAACTGTTTTTCAGAATGCACACTTACGAAACTCTAATGAAACCACACTTTAAATAAGATTTAAATGCCGCCTTAAAAATGTGTCATTCGAACGATAATGCAACGTCGTTTGGGCGATATAGGTAACTCGTTTGAACGAGATCTTATGTCGTTTGAGTGACGCTGAGACGGTTTGACTTTTTTGACTTTTTGTTCAAAATGCCTCTTCCAAAAGAGATCCAAATTAGTCGAACTCTATTTCGATCTTATCAGAATAAAACGTTGTGTAAACCATTTAAAACACTTTAAAACATTTTTCTTTATCAAAATACATCCTTATCTTTTATAAAAATAGTTCCGACCACCATTAATTATATGCATTCATACCTGAGTGATCTCGAAATGCAATTAACTTGATGACGAATAAACTTGCACCAATTAAACTTTGGCATGATTAATTCTTTGAAGCTTTGCAACAACGTCTTTAATTTCTTCAATACGTCATATACCAAGTGGGATCGTGACAAAATTTAATCTCCCCATGACATATTACAAACGTAGTTTTGTTCACGAAATTAAGTCAAAACAATATAGGGACTCAATTGGAAATTTATGTCCTTACAGTTATTGTTTTAAAAGCTTTGAGAATGGCGGTCCATTTTATCATTTTCATGAACAAAAGGATTATGTATGCCATAATGAATGGTATAGACAACTTAAATTCAAAACTCATCAAGAGGCATAATAAAATATTATCAAAATCATTTTTACTTCTAATAAAGTAATACAACACCGTTACATGTAGTATCAACGAAGGGATTTAAACAAACCACCCACTCTGCTGACCAAAACCTTCTAAAAACAAACGACACCCTAACCAAGCTATACCAAAATCTATCCAAATCCTAAATTTTCCCAAGGTTCACAAATTTTATCCTCAAATGCACTCAACTTCCAGAAGGCTCTACCTTATCATCACTTTTGTCCTCCGAAGGTCCCCAAGTCTCTCCCTCCTGGTTGATACTCCGTATGCACTCCATAGAGCGTTATCTAACCCTTATAGTTTAAACCTCTAACTTTTATAGTTTAGAACTAGTGGTATGGATGCCTCACCCACCGAACCCTTATAGTTTACACTCTAATCCCAAAATTAGGTTATTAGACTATATTAAAATGAATCAAGTACCCCTACATGAGTCCGACCTAGTCTAAAATATACCTGGGACCCAATTACTACCCTCGTGTAATCAATTCCACCTATCTCGATCCATTTGGAACCAACCGAGAACTCGAAATCTCCATCTGAGTCACTCTATATAAATTTTCTATCTCAACTTTTAATATAGTCTACTCTCAATCCCCGATTCAGACACCGTCAATCTCCCGTCAATATTACACACTACGGCGTGTTGATAGTTAATCAAATTTTATTTACTATGATCACACTTAGTAAATTCAACACTGATTAAGGGTGAAAAGTAGCGCGTGTCAAAATGCTAATCGTTGTTTTCTGTTCACCGCCTTAATACAAAAACTTAAATTACGACTGCACTTGCGATACAAGTATAGCGGTAAGTCGGGTATCCAAAATCCACAGAGACGAGTTGCTAAAATTTATAGGATTTAATACTTTTAAAATAAAAGTGTAAAAGGTGATAGGTTGGAAATAAAGAAAAGGGAAAAAATAATAAGTTAAGTCTAAACTAGAATTATTAAAACGAGAGTTGGGATCGTGTCCCCACCATGGGCTAAACAACTAATAATTAGAATTTCGGTTCGAAAACATTTAATCGAGCATTTTCAATTAAGTATAAACATCACACAATAAGCAATTTAACCCAAAGTTGTGAGATTAAACATTTAATCAAAAATGGTAACACGCTGATTAAATTCGGATTATCGCTATAAACACTAACGTTGCGTGACAAAGAAAGTTAAACGCATAATAATCCGACTTTAATACCCGACGTTTCAAATAAATGAAATTTTCCCCAAAACCTAACTTTCGAAGATCGACGCCCATTAATGGCAAAAACGCAATCCCAACCCGTAAAACTACTCACTACACATGATTAAACTAAGTAAAACAACTAATTAACAAAAGCAAACAAGAATTAACAAACTATAACTAACTATCTAAGCAATAAAAGTAACTAAAAAGCAAGAAATCAAGTAAATAAACATTAAACAAAGGAAAGTGATAATGAATAGTAATATACTTACATAAATGGTATGAACCCAAAGAGAAAGGAGGAGAGGGATGCTCCAACAAAATCCCCAAAGTTCTCTTACCTAAAATGAAATATCTCCTCAAAGAAAAGCCCCAAACATTCTATTAATACCCCAAAATAAACCCCCAAAAAAACCAAGACAAAAAACCAAAAATAAGTCAATTTTAGTCCATATCTGATGGGACCAGTCAACCTCAGTTTTGGGATCGGTCGACTGCGCTTTTGGAATTTGCCTGGACTTTTCCTCTCCGAACTAATTTTGATGCGTTGCACGAAAATGCCCATAACTCCCTCATACGGAATCGAAATGAGGCGTGGTCAGAACCGACGCGAAGATAATTCAATTATATACATGATTATGTTTTGAAACCCTCCAAAATATAAAGTATGAAATTACCAAAATGCCCTTGAGTAGCAGAAAATATCGAAACCTTTCGGAAATGGGTATAACTTCCACATACGGAGTCAGAATGACACACGGTCAGTGGCCACAGAAAGATAATTTGATGATATACATGTTGGTAAATTCATTCCATAACAAATAGTGAGTGTGAAAAGACCAAATTTCCCTTGAAGTAGTATTCAACGACCGAATTTCTCTGAAATGCAACCGAACCTCACTTTTAGCATTCCAATACCTACAAAAGCACAAAGAACCCCTGAAAAGCATGTATATATCCAAATCCAAGGTTGTCGGGTTAATGATCATAATTATAGTCATTTAGGACCGTAAAAGTGCTATAATGCATAAAGATAACGGGCGGAAATATGCAATATTCGATACGAATCAATCACATACATAATTATCTTATTCTCACAAATTAACATTTACTAATTTCACATTATTTTCTCATTTCAATTAAATTAAGTCACACGTGTAATTTAAATGCTAAAATAAATTACTCAAAATTACGGGGTATTACAGTACACACTTTTTTAGTTGCGTCAATTTCTCATGACTTCCTAGAGAGGTATAGATACACCTAATGACCTAGGAGATCTTGTCTTTATAATAGTTCATTCGAAAAGAGTTTCTTCCAACAAATAGGATTTCACTTATAATGACTGTTATGTTATTAGTTCATCTCTATTGTATTTTAATACATCACATTAATCTAGGAAAGTAAAATCACATTGAATAATTTTGCTAAACTTTATCACATAGACAAATGGTTGTTTATATGCCCTTAAAGGTGAAATAAATGAAGATATTACCTGAATTTAAATATTAATTCTAGTTTGTGATTTTTTTAACATTCTTTTGCTTCACTAGACAAACGCTCTCATCTTACCAACACACTATTGGGATGTCTCATTTCAAATATTTGTAAGGGCTCCAATTTCAGTCCCTATGTGTAGGTCAAAAATCGAGGAGAGTAAGTTGGTGGGTATTAATGTGACACCATGCAAACAAATCCATAAATAGATTGTTAGGTCTAATATAAAAATCACAGGAATAAAAATACCTTTGGTAACATTCTCGGCATAATAAATAATCAAAACCAAATTAACAATGACAAGATAGTTAAATGTTGAATAACATAAAACCAATTGTGATACCAATGACTGCATCTGCGGTATAAAATATATCAATACAAAACTCCAACTCCGAATATAAGTACACATGTACAACCTGATTAAATATAAATTAGTACAATAAAATAATGAGCTACACTTGCTCGACTCCCTCAATCATAGGAGTAATAAATGGGTTGCATCAACAATGATCCTCGAACGAACCCGCCTCTATAGGAACTACCACAATAAGGACCTATAAAAATAATTTTTAAAAGGAAATGTACACAAAAAGCCTATAATTAATATGATTATATTTGAATTTGGGCCCTATTATAACTACACATCTTCCTCTCCTGTTTTAATATATTTTAAGCTATTACTTACCCAACCCAACAACCTAAAATATCATGATGTTCTAAATTCCAAACCCGTATGTAGAACATATGGTTAAAGTCTTACAACATCATTTTTTTAATCTTTACCATTAACTATATTAGGGTACTTCTCAACCCCGTGTATTATGGTACTTCTCAAACCCGTATATTAGGGTACCATTTTTGTAATCTTTTTTAATAGGAATCACAAGATGCACTACAGTCTCAAACCCTAGGGTACTTCTCATAAAATAACCATGATACCAATAACAATCTCATATCTCAAGTCTTTACACATTTGACTATTTCACACCAATAATAAAATATACACATCTCTAGCATATGTAGTATACAAATTCGAAACATAAGTATGTAGGTAGACATCCTCACTATAGGTCATACACATCTATAGTATAGTATATAAATCGGTAAAACTTTGTCTAGTAACGAACCATAAAAATCACGTATTGTATTACAAAGACTATTTCATATAAAAATCCTTTCCTAAGCATAACCCCGACACAAACCAAGGTTTTGGAATACCCCATATTTTTAAGAGCAATTTAAATTACACATGTGCACTTAATTTTAATTGAACTGGGAAATAAAGTGACTTAAATAAATATTAATTAGAAAATGAAATGATTAATATTATATCTATGTATATTTACTTATGTGATAAGTAAATGGAAGCGTGTTGAATAACATTATGTCATAGGTAAATTAAAGCGACGGATTTATCAGTATCTTATTCGGGACACGTAGAGTCGTGTCAGGTATGAGATGAAAATTAATGTTAGATAACTAGGGTGGCATTTCAAGTGTGTCAATGGTCTGGAATGGGTCGAAACAGTTAGAAATAGGTACTTGGGGGTTATAATTGGGCCCCGATGCCTTTTTAAACTAAACGGAAGCCAAAAATTGTTATTCCAGTCAGTTTAAATATAAGGGATAACTTAATTTCGATATTTGAAGTGTTTAGGTTTATATTTAGGTAAGATGGGTAGAAGGGGTATCTATCTAATCATTCAAGAGGCTAGGGTTTGGAGAGAGGAGAGAAGAAGAAAATAGATTAAAGTGAAGGAAAAAGCATCTGAGTTGGAGATCAAGTTCGTTCGGGTTCAAAATCATTGCCAAGAATGGAACTCAACGGAAGAATCTCATAAATTCATCACTCTCAAGGAAATTATTTAACTTTATTTGATTTTATTGTGTACTTTCAAATATTCATGATAGTCGGTGTAAGAAGAACACACTTTTGGGTTAGGAGAACCATGTAAAATGTGGACTTCAGTAAAGAAATCACTGAAGATGAATCTTATTATGTTAATATTATCGATTTGATAATGATAGAATGGTGAAGATGAATTGTGTAATGACTTAAGCAATAAAGATGGAATCTTGAATTAGTGTTTGAAACTATGAACGAATGTTTATGTAAAATGATGAATTCGTGAGAGATTTTAACGTCGCTTTAAATGCATGGAATTTTACTTGTACTTTAAATTAGACTATGACCCATAGGTTTAAAGAAAGGTATGGATATTATCTATCCAATGATCTTTGAATAAATTCATCTGGACTTCTGTCGAGGGAGTAATAGTTATTTTAGTAAAAGGTATTTAATATGTTAGAATATTATATTTGTGCAAGTTCGACGTCACTTCAAATCCATGCCATTTTTTGTACTTTGAATTATACTATGAGCCATAGTTGTAAATAAAGGTATGGATCTTGTATTTTCAATGAGATTTGAATCAGGTAATCTGTACTTTTGTGTAGGGAGCAATAGCTATTTTAGTCAAATGTGTTTAATATGTGAGAATATTAAATTTAAGAGAATTTGTGATTTTTAAGAATTTTAATGGGATAAGGACTCTTATATTTTTACCTATTAAAAAGGAGCTCATGGAAGGAATTTTTAAAACTCATATTAACCTCTTCTTAAGAGACTTAGGAAGTGTCTTAGGCTAATCGAGGATGGATTACGTATAAGGAAATACATGACTAAGCGACTAAATGATCAGGGATGGAAATTGGGAAATCGGGTTAGGATTTAGGGATGTTAGGCTAGTGCTTAGGTAGAATAACATGTTGGACAGAAATATTAAGTGAGAGAGTGTAGAAATAAGTAAGTGAACACTTAGTCAAGATCAAGAAGTCGGATTAGACTTCGGGATTTGGTAGGCTAGTGCTACTATATATATATGTGTGTGTGTGTGTGTGTGTGTGCGTGCCTGTGTGTGTGTGATTATATGTGAACATACCTACTCTAGTTATGGAAACACTGGAGGATGCATGTAGTGGGTGGTCCACCCTGGTGTTAACCAGCAGGTGTTGGGTCATTTCCCTAGGTCATATTACTATTACATGACGACTGTAGGTGAGTTTAAAATATGTTTAGGTAATGTGGTTTGGTTATGACCCACAAATGTATCCTTATGATCGCCTCCGTTATTTGTTTATGATTTTGGATTCGGTGGTGAGATTTCGACCCAGTGGCCTAGAAGTGGTACGTGAAGTACCTGGAGCCTGATAGCATACTATAGAATGCATCCGGGCAGAAAGCTCGAGGATTCTATGTATATACGAATAACATAGTGTTATATATAAATGTATACTAACATGATTGTGTGAACATTAAATTATAACTAGTGTACAGTTATGTTGCCTATATAGTGGCATGGATACAATAGAGAAATTCTAAGTTAAAGCTTATGTGATAGCTACTTGATAAATAAAGTAAAGTAAAATACGGTAAGAAAGAATGGGCTAAAAGTCTTGTGGAATAGATTATCTTTGGAATGGTTAGACTAGTTAGGCAGTGTATCATAACGAGGAGAATAAAAACAAATGCCTTAGGTGTGCACTGTAGATGAGGGGCGACGATAATCTCATGTGAGTGTGACACCAGATGAACATGAATAATTCTTGCTGCATATATATTACTGCATTTGAATACTTGCAACTATTTTTAAAATGTTTTGGGCACTGACCCGTATCAAAAATATTTTCAAAACATTTTAGGTGCATAGCCATAGGGATGCCAGAAATAGCTTTTCATTCCAGTTAGATGATGTTGCAACAGTAGTGGTTGCATGCATGATTTGCGTAGATGCCAAAATCCATTATCTATAGTTAAGATGTTATTTTAGTATTTGATTTTGCACATATCTCCCACAGTTAGACAAATTCAATTTTCATACTTTGTTATATTATTTCATTTATCAGTTGGACGATTGTACTTGGGATTTACCGAGAGTTATTTGGTTATGATTATTTATATATGCAGTCAGTACTCAAGATATTCCATTGTGGTGAATGTTTATTTATATGATTGAATGGTTTAACAAAGCATGTTAATAAGTTTTTAAAATTTCACATCGGGCATAATAGGTTATTAATAATTAATTAGTTTTCGGTAGTGATACTAAGAACATACCAGACTGAGATTCCTATTTTATTTTAGCAGAGGATTGGCCACCCGTTATTATAATAGGAGGGGTGTCACAGATGGTATCAGAGCATCAGGTTCTAGTGTCCTTAGGATCTATGCAGACTTGTTATGTTTCAGCGTTATGTTTTCTTTGATATAGATCCCTATGATTACGACTATTGATTCATATTTCACTTTTTTGTTCTCTTGCTATTGTATATAGTGGAAGTGAATCTCATACGAATTCAGTTTGGTTTCCCATGACAAATAGTAGGAGAGGATGACCAGTTAGAGACATTAGGAGTTTTGCATGAGGGGAGGCTCAGCCGGAGTCCCAAACCAATTAGGGAACGATGACCGCAATAGAGCTTACCACCATTGTTTCAAAGGTGGTTAATGCCGCAATGACTGCCTTAGCGTAGTATTTTCCCTAAGCATAGCCATCATAACTAGTGGCACCAGTTTAGGCTCACCCAGTTCCGTCAGTGTGAGAGAGAGTTATAGAGGCCTCGCAGATGGGCCATCCACCATATTTTCATGGGAACATGGATGTGGTTGCAGGCAATCAATGGAAAAAAGACATCTAGAGTCATTTGTGTATGATGGAGTGCATCAACACTCAAAATAAGTTACTAGCTACGTTCAAGCTAGTTGAGGTAGATTTGCAGTGGTGGGAGTTAGTCACCACTTAGAGGAGAGACACCATGACCGTTGGGGAGTTTTGTGTGTGGTATGATCGCAAGTTCTTTTCGTTGGCAGTTCAAATGAAGATAAGGAGGGAAATCCTAGATCTTTCATAAGAAGGTTGGACTAATGTTAAATATGTGGTAAAGTTTGCATGACTGGATAAATTTGTGCCAGACACGATGAACACCGAGGCTAAAAGGGTCCTTAAGTTTATTTATGGACTCACTTGGAGGATTTTCCATCACTTACTGAGAAATTCAACACTGAGGACTATGTTGATGTCATCAACGCCACACTTTTACATTGTCAAGACCATCGCTTCTAACAGGAGGACGTGAATAGGGCGAGAGAGTCTATCCATCAGGGCAAGACTGGGGGCAATGGTAGGAAGCATGATCAATATTCCCAAAAGGGATACTCGACTAAGAGATTTAGGTCGGGTAACGGTAGTTACAGATAGGATCATTAGGGCCATACTAGAGGCCCGTAGTGCCACGAATATCAAGGCTAGCACGACCAAAGACAAGGGTTGCCTCGTTAGGGTCTGTAGTTCCCATGGTAGGCAGATGTTAATAAATTTATAAAAGTTGAAATCTTCCATAATAGGTTATTAGTAATTAATTGGTTTTCGACAGTCATGCTAAGAATGAACTAGACTGAGATTCCTTTTTCATTTTAGTAGAGGATTGGAAACCCATTATTAGAATAGTCAGGGTGTCACGAGTCTATCCCTATTGCCTTTGGATATCACTCGCACGTATTAGGTATGGTCTTAGGCTATCCGAAACCTAAGACCTCATCACAAGTAAAGGATAAATCACTATGCCTATACATTATTCATGTAACTTACCATACCCAATACTGTATGAGAGAAATATCTCTGTAAACCCTCTCGGTAAATGAATACGTAGACGAAGGACCTTGGGGTAAAGATCATTGTTAAGTTCAAGATCATCTACTCACCGAGGTATAATCACGATCCCCTTAGCACGTGCCTCGACGAAAAAATCCCCCCTCAAGAAGATATCTATGAGTACTCACACATGGTATGAATTTCACTATTAAGTCAACCAGGTAATTATAAAACTCAGTAACGGGATATCGTAAATAAATGCCCAACCCTTACTAGGGGGTTAAGGGATATCTTATACACAACTCTCACTATCGGGGTAAAGGAAGCATACACACGTGCCCTCATTGACGGGCTAAAGTGAACACCTACACATAATGATCCTTCTCTATCGGCTCACATTAAGAATTACTACTCTATCGGCTCACATAGCAATCAAAGTGCAAGCATAATCCATCAAGAATTACTATTTTTAAATCTCAAAACTTGATTGACAAAACAATTTTGAAGATTTTAAAACACATTCTCGTGTCGTTTTAAAATGAATATAAAACTTTTTATAACAATTAAAACGATTAGGGAACAAACAATAATTAAATTCACCTGACAATATTAGCTAACTATGATAAACTTAACCCTAATACTAATAGAAGAATTAACCAACCATAATGCAAGAGAAATTTAGAGACTGAGTAGAAATTTTAATTAATAAAACAAACTTACAGTAAGTTCTCTCACAATAATCTTCAATCTCCTAAAAAATTATTAAAACTTGTCCCTTAAATTAAATAAGATCACTCAAAAATGGCTCTTCAGAAAATTCATTTTAAAATTTTGAGCCCAAGGGTCCTTTTTATAGGGCAAGGTCTGGGTGTTTTAGTTGTGGTGGAACTCTCCTTCATTGGTCGAACAGTGTCGGAAATGATCACTCCACCTCTTTAATCTTTGGATCAAGATAAGGGACCAAATTTCCCCTCACTTGACGACTCTTATATTTGTTTACTAAACACGCACGTTGATTTTCGTCCAAAGTGGAGGATAAAAAGTTCTTACTTTTTTTACGATTTCAAGTGTAAAAATAGACTTTTTTTTAACGACCATAAAAATCAACTTTTTCCCACTTTTTTTTAGTTGATCATCAATTTGCACCAAATTCCATCATTACCTGTAAAATTTTCACTAGGCAACGTTTTCACAAATGAGCGCACGAATATTCTAAATTTTCGACGTGCACATTTTTTCGCTTAAAATTACGGTTTTGAATCCGAATTCAATAATTCTTGCCATTTTTTCTTTTTTTAATAAAATGGTCCTAAAAATTTATTAAATAATATAAAATGGGACTAACAAAGTATAAATTTAGGTATAAAATATACAAAATAATGCACTTATCAAATACCCCCAAACCTAAACTTTGTTAGTTCTCAAACAAAAATAAAAAATTTAAAATCTAACTCACTTTCGTAGGAATCACGATTGCACTTAGCATGTGTAACAAGCCGTTAAACCCTTAGACTACCCTAGTGGACGAGTTTTGTCTCGTGAGGGTTTGTGGTGAATATACAAAAAAAAAATTCAATAACTTGACTCGAGACAACAGACACAAAAGTAATATGACCAAGTTTGAATGCAGACTTCATAAATATAGCAGATCTTCACTTCTCAATTTTGACTTATCGTGGGTATGTGCATAGCCAATATAATTGTTCATTTGAAAATATTTGATCGTTAAATTTCTTATGTGAAAGTTCGTTTTGATTTCAAAATCTCATGGTATGCATTATCAATCGAACACTCAGAAATCGGTTATTTTCTCCCGATACATGTAAATAAAAGAGTAAATTTAGATGAGCAAATTTCACATATAGATAATCAAAACTAGACTTTTATAATGGATGAAATGATCTCATGAATAGAAAATCGATTACTTGTTAAAAATAGTGAATCATCCCATTGATCATATTTGTCTTCCCTCCACACTCTAACTAACTTCCATTCGGATCAATTAAGACTTTCTTTTGTTCTATTGTAGGCTCGAGTTTCAGTATTTTGACTTTTAGGAACTTTTTCTTCCAACCACCATTTTATTTTCTTCTTCTTTTTTCTTTTCCTTTCATTTTTTCACGTACTAATTTTTTTTCTTTTTTTGTTTTCATTTTTTTCATTCTTTTCTTTTCAAACTTCATTCTTTTGCAAACTTTTTTTCTTTTGTTTTTGGCCTTTTTTTCAAACATAATTTTACCCTAGTATTCCCAAAAAATGGGTATGACTTCTTTTTATGGTCCTTAAACTCCATATTGGAGTTGCGTAGGATAATGGGTTTTCAACAAAAGGATTATTTTCTTTTCGGCTCAAAGGGCTTGCAACGAAATAATGTAAAAAGGTCGGTGTAGGCCTAATTTTTTACTTTCAAATGATGGCCTTAATCTCATTTATCAAGTTTCGTTAAGTTGATTTGACTCTTAATACGACTTACTATGACTTTGTAATGATAAATTTCTAATCTAGAAAATTTATTTGTAACTGTCTTAATTTCGAAACAAAACATGTTTGAGTAATTGGATTGATTTTACTTGTCACGATTCACATTAGCCTATGACATTGTCTTAAAGACGTAGTAGCTAAGCTTTAAATATAGATCATGCCGTGATTATTGGTGTACATTTCATGTCTTTATATCATATCATGTTCTGAGAATCTCTCAGGCATGAACGCATACTATTTATGGGATTCGGAAAAAGTTTTATGAATGATACTTTATTTAAAATGATTTTAAAATGCTTTTTTATGAGTTTATCTCATGTTTAGCGTCATATGAAGCATCTCATCTAGTTTGGATGGATCAAAGGACTTTAACAGTCGCACAAACAATATGTGGAAGTTTTTTAAATGACATGGACTTCTCATTCTAACGATATGGCCATTTCATTCGAACAACGTGCCAATATCGTTCTAACAACACTCTGCCTTAAGTTTATTATTTAAGGCATCTTTGGCTCATAAAAATGAGGATGCAAAGCATAAAATATAGAACATAACACATACGTTTTCTGCAGGTTGTTTATAAAGCTTTCTAAAACATAAAACCATCCTTATAGTTTCAAGATCCGATCTTTCCTAACCATATGCAATAGATATCTTATGTTTGAACCATCGGAGTTTATTCAACCTTATTGAACATAAATTGGTTCAACGATTTTGTGGTGAATAAGGGATGGACTCCGTGTTTCGAATCGTAAACAATTGGTAAAGTTGTATCGGTGGATATCGAGGTACGCGTGGAGTCGTGTGTTGTGGTCAATTGCATGTGTGGACTGCTACATGGCATTATGGAGGACCGATGAAAGAGAAGAATATGCGTCAAGGCTTGTGTGGATGAAGTTTTTGTGTAAGTCTGTATTTCTTCTTTTGTAAATTTCGTATCATAGTGATTGTATAGATTGGGTCGTTCGAGGTTTTTTCCCATAGTGGTTTCCTCGTACATCGGCATTGTGAACTTCCTTACTTAAATCATGTTGTATCTATATTTAGGTTTAACAAGATAAAATTGGATTAAGTAAAATTTTGCTAACACACTTGGTGCATAATTGAAATCAGAGAATTTAGGAAAATTGAATTTTCCTAAAGAACACATAAGAAAAGGGACGTTTACAAAAATTGTATTAGAGCTAGAAACATTGTGTTTGTGATCCCATGTGTTTTCAAGTATGAATTAAAGA
The DNA here is from genome assembly GCA_949130495.1 of Sambucus nigra. NCBI lineage: Eukaryota > Viridiplantae > Streptophyta > Magnoliopsida > Dipsacales > Adoxaceae > Sambucus > Sambucus nigra. The sequence goes on from OX422220.1 coordinate 305,677,640, forward strand.
AATTTTGATGGTTTTAGAACTCATGTTTTTTATGGAACAAATTATTATTAATGGAAAATGTGAATGAAAAGTTCCTTAAAATCAATTGATGAGCGTGTTTTGTTTGCGATTGAAAAATGGTGGTCTCCACGAGTCATAAGAGATAGAGAGGTCACTAATTTAAAACATGTTAAGTCATGGACTGAAGCCGAACATAAATTAGCACTTTATAATTCTAAAGGTTTAAATGTTATTTCCTCATCTGTCACATCGAAAGAGTATAGTCGCATTATGATGTGTGAAATGTCTAACGACGCGTGGGATGTACTTTCACTCACTCACAAAGGAACCAGAAATGTTAGGGATTTAAAACTCCAAAATCTCACCACATAATTTGAGACTATTAAAATGTTAGAGAGAAAGACTTTTCATGAGCTTTACACTAAGTTGTCCAACATTATTAACTCGTCGTTTAACTTAGGAAAGAAAATACCCAACAACGGTGTCATAAAGAAAATCGTAAGGGCATTGCCTAATATATTTGACCCTAAAGTGAGTGTTTTAAACTCTTTGGGTATGATTGAATAACCAAAATTAGAAGATATTGTAGGTGACTTACAAACCTCAGAACTTGACATGTTTACCTCTAAGAAAGTTCCAAATAAAGAAAAGGGCATTTCTCTGAAAGCCCGGAAGGTGGAAACTAAAATTTTGGATTATGATTCCGACACCAAATGCAAGAATATAGTTGTTGATGCCAAATTTATTCTGCTGATGTGGACCTATCATTTGAAGACGCGTGTAAACCTACATGGCAACTGTAAATGCTTATACCAAGCTACTCAACGCCCCAATGAACTCCTATACTCCAAAGATCTCAAGCGTACCGACCAACTCATGGGCCCCGAGGAACTCAAGCATGTAGAGCTACTAAGGTGGTCTGAGTAGCTCAAGCATGCCGAGCTACTTAGCGTATAGAGCACTCAAATCAGGATAATCAAAGAGACGATTGCGCATTAAATGCTAATTATTATTGTACATATGTATATGTTTGCTAGATAACATCGCATTATCCTTTCACATGTACAACCTCAAGGATATAAATACATTGTAACCTCCTCATTAGAAGGGGACTCGGAATCTCTTGGTAAATCCATTATCGAGAATTCCTAATAAACAGTCAGCAATAACAAAAACAGTGGACGTAGGCCATTCTTACAAGGCTGAACCACTTTAAAAACCTTTTTGTCTTATTTATTTTATCTGTGATTGATTAATAAGAGATAATCTATTTTTTTACATCAACAGATTGATGCCGTATGTGGGAAATAAACTTTAATTAGCGTTTTTTTCCAAAATAACTCATCATCAATGGCTGATAATCCAGAATCCAGTAATCGAAATGCTATTATCCCTCCAAATCCATCTACTCCCCCAAATTTTTGGAATCTGGCTGGTATAATGGCTAATTTGTCCCCAGGCCAGACGGCCATGGAAGAAACCATGCGATAGCTTATACAAACCATTCAAGGCGGAGTGCCTGCTAAATCAGGACAACGTAGTGTTCAGAGAAATACCCGTTTACCCTCTTCGAGAACTAGGCGAATGTTATTTCCAGAGGAATCTCGATCCAGACACACCGATTCCTATCGCACTGATAGATCTGATGATCCTTCTTATCAGCCTGGACGGACTTCCTCAGTATGAGCTACTAACACTCAATAAAACGTCACTCTATCTCTAGCGAGGACAAGTGCTCTAGAAAGGTTGAGTAGAGTCTCTCCTTTTGATCGCTTGGGTCTTAGGAGGAATAGAAGTCCCCCTAAGATTTTATCTAGGAACTCTCAACAACCATCTAATTTAAGGGAAGGCTCTGCCCAATCACGACCAACTGCTCGTCATTAAAGATCCCAATAGGCAAATTCAACACGATCAGTTGCTCGAACCAATAGGCCCGAGGAGGGAAATGATGCATGGAAGGGCTCTATTCAGAGGTTGGAGCATAGACTAGGAGAAATGGATAAAGCCAAGAATCCTCTACAAAGAACTTTTGTCCAAGGAACACCATTTATACAGGCAATTGTGGATTTTCCCACACCGTAAAAATTCAAAGCTCCGGTGGTCAGACGAGACTGACCCTATCCTTCATATAGAATAATACCAAGCAGCTGCTGATGGAAAGACTGACCCTATCCTTCATATAGAATAATACCAAGCAGCTGCTGATATCTATGCAGTGCCAGACGAGATGAGATGTAGAGCATTCTCAGGAACTCTTACTGGATCAGCTCAGATATGGTATAACAATCTTCCTCAGGGGAAGATTGAGACTTTCTTCCAATTGGCGGAGCTCTTTATCGGGAACCTTTGTTCTGGAGCAAAACCAGTAAAAAGAGTAGCACATTTGCTAAGCGTTACATAAAAGGCAGGTGAAAGCACCAGGGATTATATTACTCGTTTCAATAACGAGAAACTTGAGTCAATCAATTATGAGGAGAAACCAGCGATTACTGCTCTGATGAGTGGACTGTTGCCCAATAAATTGTACTACACTTTAGCCAAAGATCTGCCCAGGACCATGGCAAAACTAATGGCAAAAGCTGCCAAAATCATGAATACCGAGGAAGCTATGGCCGCGAAGAAGAATGCAGATGATAAGGAGACCAAGATGGAAGAAGGTAAAACCGAAAAGAAGGTTGAGAAGAACAATGGTGGTAACAGGAAATTGAAAGCAAAGAAAACACTAGAGCAGATGAAGAAATTTGGAAATTACACTCCTTTAAAGGTAGATATAAATCATATTCTGGAGGAGATCAAGAATAGCGAGGAACTAGCCTGGCCAGCAAAAATGAAAGAAGATCCTGATAGAAGAGACAAGTCCAAATATTATGAGTTCTATAAAGATCATGATCACACGACCAAAAATTACATAGCTCTCCAGAATGAAATTGAAGCACTCGTCAGGCGAGGAAAGCTAACTAAGTATGTTGATCGACGTAATAGTGGAAAAACCAACGATCGAGCAAGGCAAAGATCGATATCTCTTCGTTGAGCAAATGAAGACAAGAAGAGAAACCACGAGGATGATCCATATGATGATCCTGACCTTCCTAAAAAACCAAGACAGCCAGAGCATGAGGTATTTTCAATCCATTTTGGATCATTTGAATGTAATGTTATTACAGGTGGAGATGCAGGAGGTGGAGATCTTACTGCAAAAAGGAAATCTTACCTCAATGAGGCTCGAGCTTGCTCGTACATTCAGCGAATAAATCTAGCTGAAGATGATTGCCCGAGGAAGGTGACTAAAGACAAATTGGTCATTGGATTATCTAAGAACGACCTGGCAGGAGTACTATATCCTCATGATGACCCATTAGTAATCAAGATGATAATGACGTAAGTGGTGATTTCGCGAGTACTTGTGGATAATGGTAGCTCGGTAAACATCATGTTTTATTCATGCTTTGACAGTTTGAATCTAAAGATAGCTCAATTGGAGCCATATCATAGGCCCCTCCTTGGTTTTACTGGCGAGAAATTTTTTCCACTTGGGACGATCAAGTTGGATATGCTTATCGGTACATGGCCTGCTTATCGAACAAAAAGAGTACGATTTTTTATAATGGATAAAAATGTCCAATTAGCTTACAATATCATCATGGGAAGAGTAAGCCTGAAGAAGTTCGAGGCAGTACCATCTACTGTACATCAATGTTTATAATTCCCAACCAATTTTGGAGTGGTAATTATAAAAGGTGACCAAAAAGTAGCTCGGGAATGCTACTATTCATCTGCCGAGCAGGAGGAGCGTGAAGAATCCAGGAAGCAGACTACTACTTATCAGGTGGATGAAATAAAATTTGAGGAGATTGAAACTTTGGACTTTAGAGATGAGTCTCAGCTTGCTAAAGGACAGGTCGTGGAGGCTACTGAAAATATTATTCTGGATGATGAGCATCGAGAACGAACAACTCAAATTGGTGCTTCACTGGATGCATCGATAAGACAGGAATTAATAGCATTTCTAAGGTGTAGGAAGTAGACATTTGCATGGAGTCATGAAGACATGCCAGGGATATATCCGAATTTCTTGTGTCACGAGCTCAATGTGAACAAGGAAATCAAACCAGTGAAACATTGAAGAAGAGTGTTCAGTCCTGAAAAGAACCAAGCTATACAGGAAGAAGTAGAGAAACTACAAAAAACCTCTTTTATTGAGGATGTCAAATATCTTGATTGGCTAGCAAATGTAGAAATGGTGAAGAAGAAAAACAACAAGTGGAGGATGTGTGTGGACTTCACTGATCTTAATAAAGCCTGCCCAAAAGATCATTTTCCTTTGCCTCGAATCGATCAGCTAGTAGATGCTACCTCACAGCATGAATTGTTGACTTTCATGGATGCTTATTCTGGGTACAACCAGATTAAAATAAATCCTGAAGATAAGGAGTATGTAAACCCCGACCAACTTACGTCGGCACACGATCAGTAAGAAATGCCAGTCGAGCAAGAAAAGATGACTGACGAGCAACGAGAAGTACTAGAGGGGAACAAAAGGGAGCACCAGATATTCCACCGAGGAACTCTCTCTGATAAAAATTTTGATGATAGGTTACCCATATGGAATTTGTATGTAGATGTCTCTTCGTGCACTGCGGGCAGTGGAGCAGGGATTATTTTGAAAAGTCCAGATGAGATTGATATAGAGTATAAATCTTCTAATAATGAGGCCGAATATGAAGAAATGATCGTGGGACTAATCCTGGCCAAAACCATGAAGGCAGAGCAAGTCGTTGTGAATAGTGACTCTTAATTAATTATAAACCACATTCTGGGGGTTTATGCAGCAGAAGGAGAACTAATGATCAAATATCATGCCAAAGAAATGGAGGTTGTATCATTTCTTACTACTGTTCCGTTGATACGAATACCCAGATTGGAGAATGCAAGAGTAGACGCACTAGCTCGATTGGCATCAACCACACGCACCGAGCTATGAAGAACAATCCCAATAGAAATCCTAGTTGGTCGCAGCATTGACGAAGATCTAATAATAAATCTCATTACCCTCGACTTAGGACCATCTTGGATGGATCCCATCAGAACCTATATTGAAGATGGGATATTACCAGCTGATAAACTTGCAGCCAAGAAACTGAAATTTAAAGCTGCTCGTTATGTATTGACCAGTGGAATTTTGTATAGACGGGGAGTTATGGAAGGGCTACAAAGATGTGTACATCCCTCTGAAGTGAAAAATTTGATTGAAGAGGTTCATAAAGGGTCTTATGGGGCACATGTAGGTGGTCGGACACTCTTACAAAGAATAACCACGCAGGGGTACTACTGGTCGACGATGAGAGCTGATTGGGCAGCTTATGCTAAGAAGTGCGACAAATGCGAACGCTTCTTGTCCATCCGAAGAACTCCTCAGGAATTGTTAACACCCATAACGTCCCCTTGCCCATTTGCCATGTGGGTAATAGACTTGGTCGTTCCACTCCCAACGACCAGGGGAATGTTCAAGTACCTTGTGGTTGCTATGGATTATTTTACAAAATGGGTGGAGGCGGAGCCCCTTATTGATATGACATACGAAAAAGTCTATCAATTCATTTGGAAAAACATTATTTGCAGATATGATCTCCCACATGCATTCATTACTGACCATGGAACCCAGTTTGATAACGAGGAGTTTGCTTCATACTGTCACCAATCCAATATACTGAAAACTCATTCTGCACCAGGTTACCCCTAGAGCAATGGACAAACTGAGGTGACAAATAGAACACTACTAAATGGATTGAATAAACAACTAGATAGTGCGAAAGTAAATTGGATTAATGAATTACACTCCATGTTGTGGGCTTATCTCACCACACTGCGAACAGCAACTGGAGAGTCCCCATACATGCTAGCATTTGGAAGTGAGGCTGCCATACCTGCTGAATTGGGTCTACCTATGCATAGAGTACTAAATTTCAATTCTCCTATCAGTGACTTGATGAGAATATTAGACCTAGATATGCTCTTAGAAGTTAGGGAAGAAGCAGCAATCAGGAATGCAGCATATCAACAGCGAACAACTTTGTTCTATAACAAAAGAGTGAAGAAGTGTTATTTGAAAGAAGGGTATTATATTCTGATGAAAGTGATACAAAAGCACAACAAACTGGAAGCTAATTGGAACGGACCCTACAGCGTAACAGAAGTTGTTCGCCCAGTGACATACAGGATCGAAACCTTTGCAGGAGAAGAATTCAAGAATGCATGTAACGCAGAGCATCTGCGCAAATACTATCAGTAATTGTAATCCATATGTAATCCAGTTTCTTCAATATGAATAAAGTGAGGCTTCATCCTGTTTCTTTCTTTGTTAAATTTTTTTCGAAATATTAGTGGTACACATGAAATTAAGAGAAATTACCACTAACTCCGATTGGTGGGAAAGTCATTTACCACCAACTCCGGTTGGTCGGAAACTTATTTACCACCAACTCCGATTGGTCGAAAACTCATTTACCACCAACTCCGGTTGGTCAAAAATTTTTTACCACCAACTCCGGTTGGTCGACAACTTATTTACCACCAACTTCGGTTGGTTGGAAACTTATTTACCACCAACTCCGGTTGGTCGAAAACTCATTTACCACCAACTCCAGTTGGTCGAAAAGTATTTACTACCAACTCCGATTGGTCAAAAACTTATTTACCACCAACTTCGGTTGGTCGAAAACTTATTTACCACCAACTTTGGTTGGTCGGAAAGTATTTACCACCAACTCCGGTTGGTCGGAAACTTATTTACCACCAACTTCGATTGGTCGAAAACTTATTTACCACCAACTTCGGTTGGTCGAAAACTTATTTACCACAAACTCCTGTTGGTTAAAAACTTATTTACAACCAACTTCGGTTGGTCAGAAAATTATTTACCACGAACTCCGGTTGGTCAGAAAGTATTTACCACCAACTCCGGTTGGTCAAAAACTTATTTACGACTAACTCCGGTTGGTCAGAAAGTATTTACCACCAACTCCGGTTGGTCGGAAACTTATTTACCAACAACTTCGGTTGGTCGGAAACTTATTTACCACCAACTCCGATTGGTTGAAAAATATTTACCACCAACTCCGGTTGGTCGAAAAGTTATTTAACACCAACTTCGGTTGGTCAGAAACTTATTTACCGCTAACTCCGATCAGTCGAAAAGTTGTTTACCAACAAATTAAACAACAAATGGGATAAGAACATTCTACAAATTATTTAGAAGATAATGAAATGGTAAAAAACTTCTTCATTCAGATTAAATAGAATTATACATAATGATAAAAATATTACTTCATTCAAAACAAGGAGAATTACATATGGTGTGAAAAATACATAAATTCTATTTTATCGGTTTTTTCCCTTCTGCCTTTGAAACAGGTTCTGCTCCAGCAGGAGGGTCATCTAAGGCATAAGGAGAATTTATAAAATTTATATCTCTCAGCATTCTAACAATCATCACAGATGGTTGATCAAGCAAATCCTCTGGGAGAGATATATCAACGTTGGCATGAAGACTGTAGTCGCCAAGATATTTAGAGATTAAGCATCGAGGAATTGCCCGAGCAGGTACCCAACTAAAATCAAGCTTAAAATGAGGCACGGTCAAATAGAGCACTCCAGGCTCATAATAATCCCATAAATAGTGTCCTTGCTCCAACTGTAACACACACATATCATTCAGCCATCCCTGCTTATACCCTTCATTATTTGACTACTGGATCCGATCATCAAGATAGTAAAGAGCTTAATTGTACCCAGCCATCCAAAATTCTCTGGGTTACTTATGCAATTGATAAGTAAACCTCTCTAATTGCTCATAAAGATTCTTCACCAAGATTTCCTTACTTTATAAGGCAGAACTCTGAGTAGTAAGTTGCTCGACAAGACTCAAAATTTTCTTGGACATTTCTGCTAAGTCCTGGTTCTTTGCTATCAATTGAAAGGCCTGATTCTCCAAGGCTTCTTAAATTCTAGCTTCTTCAATGGTGACCCGACCAGCCCTAGCTCATCCTCGAGAAGAAGATCTTACTAGTCCATGAGTGGAGGTAGAAGGTTCAGCTCTTTTCAAAGTTTCCAACTCATCTCACAAGTTGGCATTTTCTACCTCCAAGAAAGAGAAACGTTCATCATTAACGAGGACCAAAGCTCCCAAGGAAGATGCAGAAGATTTCAATTGTTTTATTTCTTCCTGCAAGGCGATGTTCTTCTGTTCCAAAAACTTAGCAATGTGTTTGTGCTCTTCAACCTTAAGCTTCAGAACGCTCTCTTTCTTCTCATAAGCAGAGATGAATTTATCATATCCTTTATCAGCATTCAATTGTTGATATTTCTTCTTATATCCCTAATGCAAAAGCGTAGAGGACTCTTTGTACTACAACTGGAGTTCCTCGATAGTTCCTTGGAGATCCTCGATCATCTCGTAGTAAGCCACATTATTGGCGACTGCGCGATCAAGCAAACACTTTAGGTATTGATAGGATTCCACTGCTCGTTCAAAAGCATCTGAACCAAGGATATCAAGTATCTGGGCCTCATTTTGATCAGCATGACCAGCTTTAAAATAGTCATTACATTTCTTCATTAATCATGTGTCATGAGTTGATAAGAGTTCCATCCTGGCCATAAAATAACAAAGATAGGAAATAGAAAGAATCAATAAGAATGCAGACAGAGTAAGTAAAAGAAAAAGTCAAGACGAATAACCAAGGTTCAAATTTTTATTTCATCATAAGGGGAAAATACAAAATTCAAAGTTATATTCAATAGAATAACAAAATAAACACCCGAGCAACTCTAAACCTTCTCTTTATTTCCTATAACTTCCTCAAAAGTTTTTGAGGAAGAGACTGGTTGCTCGGAGGGTAAAATTAGCTGCTCGGTAGAAATACTGGCTGGTGGCGGTTGCTCGGAAAGATGCACAACTGGGACAGAAGGGGCATGATCTGTAATCATCATAGATGATTCATCTGAAGCATCTTCATCCTCTTCTTCTTCTCCAGAGGAAGGAGGAGGTCCATGAGTGTGTTGCTGAAATAATTCAGAATCTTCAGTAACTTTCAGCTCTTGCAGGGCTGCCACCCATCCATCCCTAAAGTACTTAAGACTGGCATATTCCATTTGAGAGGACATGGCAACCAAACACTTATTCCAGCCTTTATCCCAACCAGCACTGTATGGCTTTTTAACTGGCTTCTTCATTTTTACCTTCTCCGAGGAGGTCCTTTCCTTAAGGAGTTCCTCGACAGCTTTCAACTTCTCCTCCACCTCCAGTTTCTGGCGCCCAACATCCTGAAGTCTAACAACTTCCTCTTCGGCAGACTTGAGTTTAACCTCCAGCTCCTTATTGCTTTGCTCGAAGACTTTGTTGATCTGCTCAGACTCTATCAATTTCTTCTCAAAATCCTTAGAGGCATTCAAAACCTGGCTTTTTTCTAGCTCGATGGACTTGAGTTACTTATCCCAAGTAACTTTATCTTCTTCATACTTCTAACGAGAGTCTTTTAAAGACTGAGTCAGACCAACAAAAGCTTCCTCTACACCTCCTGAGGATATTGAAGCCTTGATAGACTCATCCTTCTTCAGAATACTATTGAAACACGTTACTAGGTGAAAAAAGAAAATAACTTTGAGTCAGTACAGGGATATAGCATTGAAAAGTGAAAACTTAGACTAGTAGTACTTTCTGAGGCAGTATGTTGAGCAGCCAAGGTAGTGACCCTGTCACGAGAAAGAGTGTCTTCAATACCTTGGACTTCTAGGATAATCCAAGACTTCACCGAGCCCATAGCAGAGCTCGGAGGAACAAAAGTGGGAATACCACCTTCAACATTTAAAGATTGAGAGACAGATTCAATAGGTCTCTCAGAAGTACTTTTCTTTAACCTCCTCGTAGGAGCAGGAACATTCTCAACCAAAGATGTTGTCTTTGTTGGTGAAATAACAATAACCTCACTTGGAGGAGAAACAACAACAATCTTGCTTGGGGCCACTGGGGGCTTCTCAACAACTTTCTTGGCAGTAGCAGGAGGGGGTGCATCAATATTCCTTGTCCCTTCTTCTCGGACACTTTTCTTACTTTTCTTTGCCTCTCCAAAAGTAGAGGCAGACTTATCAAAGAAAGAAGGAACTTTTCTTTTCTTCATTAGATCACTAATAGGAATACTGGATTCAGAGGAAGAACCTTCCACACTAGTATCAGCAGCTGGTATTTGGTCAAGATTAACCACCATTGGACGAGCAGTAAAAGATGAAGTATAGCTCTTGTACTACAATAAATAAGAAGCCGATCTAATATGTTCTTCAGCAACAGATTGGTGCAAATCCCAGATAAGTTTCAAATGCTTCAAATTAATGTCAGCTTCTTTTGGAGGTTTCCTTTTACTGTCAATTGTGACAAATAAAAATAAATGTCAGTGATACGTTTTATCAAACACCAAGAAAACAATATTTCAAAAAATAAAAACATCCTATTCCATTTCCATAAGGGGGACACCTGGGACCCTGATATACATCACCTCTATTTAATGGAGCATGTTGCCAATTTTTCATAACAACCCCATGCTCAAAATAATCCCTATTCGCATCTGGAAGATTGACAACTAAAGCCCTATTCAAAAACCTAGTTTTTAAATAGAATGTGGAATCACTGATAACCCATCTATAGCAGTACATAATCTTAGGAATCCCCAAATGGGTTCCATGGAGTTGGTTCAATCTATGAACACCATTAACTATCCTCCAAGTATTTGGAGCTATTTTTGCAAGTACAACGTCAAAATATTGGCAAAATTCCAAACATAGGAAGTTTGGCGGAAAAGAAAAGCCACATTTGGCCACAAAAAGAGTTAGGAACCAATGTCCCTCAGCCAAAGAAAAATAATCGGAAGGTTCAGAAAGCTCCTTCAAAATAACCCATGAAGGAATTGAAAATTCAGATCGAAACGTGTCCAATGACTCAACAAGATAAACCATGATGAACAAATCAAAATAAAATAAAGGGAAGAAAAATCTTACAGGAAAATAGAGATTAGGTGACAATGAAGTACGAAAAGAACGAAGGCACGATACAGAAAGAAAATGAAGGATTCAAAGGTACAGATTTTAAAAGTGAAAGACGTTAGGATTTCTGCCGCGCTTAAATACTTTATCTCGAGAATAGAGAAAGCAATGATTACAAGGGAGGATGTTTGCGTATTCGGCGGCTAAAAGGAAGAAAAGGGGCAGAAAAATCGAAGCGGTTATGGAAATTCAAAATATTCTAAAAGCCTGATACTATGCACTCAAAAAAGGAGTTATATACAACGAAAGTTGCCAAAAATTCATATAAACCGAAAATATAAGCAGCAGAATGTTCCATACTTTTCTTCAACATCAAACTACGAAACATTGGGGGCTTCTGTTGATACCAAATTTATTCTACTGATGTGGACCTATCATTTGAAGACGCGTGTCAACCTACGTGGCAACTGTAAATGATTATACCGAGCTACTCAATGCCCTGAGGAACTCCTATACTCCAAACATCTCAAGCGTACCGACCAACTAATGGGCCCCGAGGAAATCAAGCATGCCGAGCTACTAAGGCGGTCCGAGTAGCTCAAGCATGCCGAGCTACTTAGCGTACAGAGCACTCAAATCAGGATAATCAAATGGACAACTGCGCATTAAATGCTCATTATTATTGTCCAGATGTATATGTTTGCTAGATAACAGCGCATTTTCCTTTCACATGTATAGCCTCAAGTCTATAAATACATTGTAACCTCCTCATTAGAAGGGGACTCAAAATTTCTTGGTAAATCCATTATCGAGAATTCCTAATAAACAGTCAGCAATAACAAAAACAGTGGACGTAGGCCATTCTTGCAAGGCTAAACCACTTTAAAAACCTTTTTGTCTTATTTATTTTATCTGTGATTGATTAATTAGAGATATTCTAATTTTTTACATCAACAATAGCCTTGTTAGAAAATAAGTTTAAAAAATTTCTTAAGTTTCAAAAGCAATCGAAAGATGCTAAAATATTTGAGAAAAATAAGAACAACAAGGTCGAACAAGTCCCTAAAAATCATAATGAAAATGTTAAAATGGATGAGTCGGATAGGTGTTATGTTTTTTTGGGTTATGGCCATAGGGTAGAAGAGTTCCCCATTAGACTTAAAAAAGGGGGTAAGAAACTAATAGCATATAATGCCACCCTTAGTGATAGTGAACCGAATGAAGGAGGAGAGTCCCATATTGAGCGTAACTACATCGACTTCATAGTTAGTCATGTGAGCGATGATGATAAATCTTCTCATGAAGATTCTCATATGCATGACACTTCTGAGGCCGTTGTGAGTGATACCTATGAGAGTGAGGATGAAGCGAGTGAGGATGAAAAGGGATATGAGAGCGAGTTGCAAATTTCCTTTAGTGAATTATATGATGAAATTGTGAAGATTAAAAAGCCAAACATGAAGTTGCACGCTAAGTTGAAAGAATGTGCCATATAAAATAATGATTTTTTGATTTAGGATCTTAGGCCATGTGAGAATACTCTTACGGAAAAACTAGAATACATTGAGGGAGAGGTAGATAGTCTTTGTAGTTCAATGGAGACTTTAAAAAAGAAAACTCTATAGTTTGAGGAGTCTATGTGTTTGCTTGAGTCTAGGATTAGTGAGTTAGAGGAGAGTTTGAGAGATTCGACTAAAGTTAAGTTTGATTCAGAGGCTAGGATACAAAAGTTAGACACGATATTAGACATCGTCTAAATTAAAGAGGATAAGTGTGGTGTAGTCTTCGATGATCATATTGTTCCGGATATACCCAATTTTACCCCCGTCCTTACCTAGGACTAGCTCAGCTCAGGCTGACCTTACAGATCTAAACTCCTAAAAGGAATCTGGCATCAGTAGTCTTGGTATCATTCGTGATCCAGGTCGAAACCATATGCCATCATCATGTACCTACCTGTCTCGTCGGCCCCCAGACAGTCAAGATTTCATCAGTCTACTCATATGATCATCTTGGCCTGATGCACGCAGTCGAGACCCCACTTAGCCGTCACCAGTAGGTGTCCAAGCAGTCTCTTAGTGGTATCATACTCGGCTAGGCCAAGACCCCCTAAAATGACATCTCCAACTTGTGCGACACAAGACTTCAACATGAACAACCCACGTGTTTTAAACCGTTATAACAATATATCACTTGCAAGTGAGAGAATATGTCATCATCATAATCTACATGTACTAGGGACAGGTGGCCTCACCTCATTGGTTGATATGTATTATGCACATTTAGTACATGCTTGGGGGGACACTACACCCCCCATTCACTATATATACGTTTCTTCTCCAACATTGTAAAGGATCGATTATTATAAACCCTAGTTGAAGCTCTATTTAATTACACTAGAGATAAACCGTAGAGTGACTTATATCACAAGGCCATTATAACATAAATTTAAAGTGAAGTTCACTCACCCTTGCACAGTGGAGTAAGTCGGGCATCTGAACCACTTATATATGGGTATTAATTCTTCATTACCTCATCTATTTCTACATTTATATTGTTCTTCATAATCCGTTGTTACACCGGTTCGAGCTCATATATCATATTAACTTGTTGATACCATTTATGGTATCATCAATTTTGTGTCGTCTACGGTAAATGAAGTTTATCTTCTTCCTCATCTTTGTTTAGCTCGCTACTCATCGGATTCTCTGGTGGTGATCCTGTTCCGCTCCAGGTGGGCATGTATCACCATTGAAAGAGCTCCTATTTATTCTCTCAAGTTTTTTTCCTTATTTTTAGCTCATCCAATACATTATAGATATGGACTCCGATTTGCCCCCGGGCATTGGTCCAAGCTCAAGCCAAGCCCCCCAGTCAGAAATGGTTGAGGTGGCGACATCACTACCTTCGTTGGCATATAGCCAGCAGTTGATTCAAGAGTAACTTACCACATTTAGCCAAAGCCCCGCACAAAGATCTCCTTCCTCAACAAAAATGTAGACACATAGTTGACCCTAGGCACAAAGTTAGGAATTCTAAGATGACTATTATGATGAGGAGGAGGATGACAGGGAATGTTGGGATCCATATCATATATTTGGAAATACCGTGCATCACATTCTACCCAGCAGGGGGCATAGAGAGAGGCTGAGTCGAGACTGTTCTGCCACGGTCATCAGTTTTGGATAGGCAAAGGAGAGGCTTGTCCTTTGATAGGCTTATCTCGTTAGGTTATTTAAGAATCCATCTCTCCAAATATCAAAGTATCATTGGTTCTATAAGGAACGATTGATGTCACAGCCGTATACCCTCACGACGTCGATACGAGGACTAACGTAAAGTCAACGATTGAAAAAGAACTACTAGCAGTGAGCCTTTGCTTTGCCCAACTGACCGAAAGGGAGTTGGGCAAAATGTCATTCCGACCAAGGGAGAGGTAGAAGAAATAGCCGACAGACCTTAGAATGTTTCCATACAGTGGTTGGAGGATAAGCTAAGACCCCATGCAGAGGGGCTACACTAAGGGCTCACCTTTTGTTGCAAAAATTGTAAGTCATCCAACCACAGCTAAATTCAAGCCACGTGTTATCACGCCGAACTATGACGGGAGCACAAACCCCATCCATCACGTTGAGATGTACCAGTCTACAAGAGGTATATACTCAGTCTCTAATAAGATGAGGTGTCGAGCCTTTTCTAGCAGACTTACTGGGGTTGCTCATGTGTGGTTTATCTCTCTCCTTAAAAACTCAATCGAAAATTTCAAGTAGCTAGCAGAGAGGTTCATGCATCAGTTTTGCTTTAGGGTGAAGCCCCGAAATAAGAAGACACACCTGTTGTATGTAAAGTAGGGAAAGAATAAGACCTTAAGAGAGTATATCTCTCTCTTCAACAATGCAAAGTTGGAGGTGGAAGACTATGAATAATGTATTGTTATGACTGCCCTAATTGGAGGATTTCAAAGATCTCCTATGGAAACTGACGAAGATCCTCTAAAAATATGACTGAACTCCTAGACACGGTCGGGAGGGTCATGAATGTGGACGAGGAAATGACTCCTAAGGGCGACGACGAGAAAGGAGCGAGCAATGAAAGCATATTCCATAAGTTCAAGGTAAAAAATAGCAAGAAGAGGTCGATGGACGATAAGTTCACTGATTGTACCCCATTGACAGTTAGTTAAGAACATATCTTGAATGAGATAAAGAATGATTGATCTTTTAGGTGGCCAGAGAAGCTAAAAGCCCCTCCTCATAAGAGGGATAAGAGTAAATGGTGCTAATTCCACCAAGACCCTAGCCACATCACTAACAAGTGATTCGCACATAAAGATGAGATTGAAAAGTTATTAAAACAAGGGAAGCGAATAAATTATATTGATAAGAATAGTTCTGGAGGAGGCCAGGATGATAGCAAAAAGAAACGGGATGATAAGCCCAGACGAGAAGTCCAGACCAGTTAGAATTTTGACGTCTCAGATGGCGATGATAATGAGGATGACCCTGACCTCCCACCAAAGGATGTTTCTCCAAAGGGTCATATGCATACGATCTCTTTTGATGTGAAAATTATTTTTGGAGGCCTCATAGGTAGCGGCATTAAGGTGGCCGACAGGAAGGCCTATGTTGCTGAGGAAAAAATGATCCCAAAAAATGAAGTTCTGAACTCGATTGTTGTTAATTTGAAGACAGTGAAGAGAAAGAAGGTGGGCATGAACATCTTGATCATAGGTTTTTCAAGTCTTGATTTCAAGGGGATCCTAGCCCCCCAAGATGGCCCATTATTAATGACCACGCTAATGCATGGTTTGGAGGAGCCCAGGATACTCGTAGACGGGGGAAGCTTGGCCAATGTTATGGTTTGGTCGTGCTTCAAAGGTCTAGGACTTATCAAGAAAAGACTTATACCCTATCACCGTTCTCTGATAGGATTTAGTAGTGAGAAATTCCACCCCTTGGGGATATTTTAAATGGATGTTATGATGGGAAGAACCTGGCCGAAGAGGCTCACAAAAAAGATCAACGTATTGGTCATGGACAAAAATGTGTACTCGGTCTACAATACTATAATGGGAAGGTTAGACCTCAAGGAATTTGAGGTCGTGCCCTCCACTGATCACCAAATAATGAAATTCCTAACTCCCTATTGGGTAGGGAAAGTTTAGGGTGACCAGGTGGAGGAACACAAATGCTACTTCAACTCGGTTGAGGAAAGGGAAGCCCAAAAAAGGCCACAACAACCTACAATATTAACACCCTTGATCCGAGAGATAAAATGAAGTTGAAGAAAGGTAAAGCCATCGAGGAGGTAGAATACATCGTCCTTAATGAGGATGAGCTAAAACAAAGCATCCAAGTCAATAAAGCCCTAAAGAAGGAGATCAAGGATGAAATGATCCAACTATTGAGGGAGAGGAAAATTATTTTTTCTTGGAGCCATGAAGATATGCCTAGGATAGATCCAAGTGTACTTTTCCACAAGTTTATCATCGATAAAGAAATAAAGACGATAAGGCTGAGGAGACGGATCTACTCTTGGGAGAAATATGAGGTAATCCGAGATGAGGTGAAAAATCTTGAAAAGGCCGAGTTTATTAGAGAAGTTATCTACTCGAAATGGCTGTCAAATGAAATCATAGTGACAAAGCCGAATGGAAAATTGAGAATGTGCATAGACTTCAGAGATTTGAACAAAGCCCATCCCAAGGATAGCTTTTTCTCTCCCAATAATCGATTAGATGGTGGATGCGACAGCCATGTATGAACTAATGATCTTAGATGCTTACTCAGGCTACTACTAGATCTTTATAGGTTCAGTCGATGTTGAGAAGACATCACTCATTACTGATAAAGGAACCTATTGCTACAAGGTAATGCCCTTCGGCATCAAAATTTTTTTGGCAACATACCAACGGTTGGTGAACAAAATTGTGAAGAGCAGATAGGCAAGACCATGAAGGTGCACATAGACGATATGCTAACTAAGAGCCTCAAGGATGAGATGCACGTTGTCGACCTTGATCGCACATTCAATACGATGGATGAGTTCATAACGAAGCTGAACCTCCTAAAGTGTGTATTTGGGGTAGGAGCAGGTAAATTTTTGGGTTTCATTGGGAATTAAGGGGGGATTGATTCTAAACTCGAAAAGATCAAGGCTTTAGTGGAGATAAAGACACCAAAATTAATTAAAGAGGTTCAGAGATTGACCGAACGAGTTGTTGAGCTGAACAGGTTCATCTCAAGGGATAAAAACAAGTGTCTGGCCTTCTTCAAAATTTTAGGAAAGCCTTTGAGTGGGATAAATAGTGGGAAAAATTTAATCAGGATCTTAAGTCTTACTGAGGCTCCTCAATGTTGTTATCCCTACTTATTTAGGGAAAAGTTGTATTTATACTTGGTCGTATCTGAGTCATCCATCAGTGCAACAATCGTTAGATATGAGGATGGTGTGCAAAAGCCAGTCTACGTCAATGGTAAAGCCTTCTAGGGAGCTAAGCAAAAATATGGGTCTCGAGATTAATTTAGTTTAGAGATATTTTAGCACATTTTTTAGGCAACATCACACTTATTCCCCGTAACTTATCAAAAAAATAAATTAGAGATCAGCAACGACCTTTTTAGACACTCAATTCGAACTTTGAGTTAATTATAACTCGGATTGATTTAGTTACTCACAAAAATGAAAGGCTCAAAATCTAACCTGGTTGATTAATCTCCGCACTTATTCATATAATTGACAATTTTCACTCAATTTCCATATTTGGCAACCTTTGACTTTTCACAATCTATTTTTATAAATTGGAACTTTAAACAAAATTTACTGACATTTTCAAAGCATTTAAATTCCAATTTTTTATTTTTTTTGAAGAAAAATATTTTTTTTGAGGGGGAGGATTTTTGAAATTTTCTATAACAACATATTTGGAACAAACATGTGATCAAGTTAATGAATCTAGACAATAAATGGGAAGAATATTCCACACCCCTTAACTTAAACGTTGCATTGTCCTCAATGTGAATCAAGAACACAACATAAAGAGACGAAAAGAAAGATATTACCTAAAATGGAGCGATCCCCGAGAAGTACGAGTCCATTGAATCTACAAAACATGTTAGAACTAAGCATAACAAAAAAAAAAGAATAACCAAAACTTTTAACTAATGACACTAGACTACAATAAAAAAAGATAAATAAATAAATGAAAAATTAACTATTTACATCCTACAATTTGAACTTCTAATAAACCATACACTAGAAGTCAAAATTTTTGAGGGTCCACCCATAATAAGATTTGACTAGGGGAGATTAATGGTTTACCCTCACTAGGATGCATGCCTCATGAAAAATAGGAATTCCATTTGAGAAACAGAAGGCATGTAGAAGTCGAAAGATAGGAACCATCACCAATTAAAAAAAATGAGGGTTATGGGGGGACAAGTACAATTGGGATCCAAGAAAAATAGAATCACCTCACAAAGTTTTTTTTAAGTAGAATGAGAAACGCTAGACACGAAAAGGAAGAACACATCTTGGTAAACAATTCAAGTAAAGAGTCCTTGTCGGTAAAAGGTTTAAACATTTCAAAAGTTTCAACCGACTCATAGGAATCTGGCGGTAACGGAGAACAAAAATGGAGATTAAATAAATCCAATCTTTAGTGATTCATCATTACTTGGAGATTCGATTACAAGGGAGAAATACTCACTTTCAATGAGATGTTCTTCCAAAAAAATTTGAGGTGAAATGCAAGTCTCGACCTCCTCTTTGTTTTCCAATTAAGAACAAATTCATCTTATTGCAAAATGCGACAATTTCCTTAACAGCATCATTATCGATATTCATTGCGCTTTGGGTGAAAAAAGCCTGGTTTCTTCCAAAGTAGGATTCCTTGGCTCTGAAACCCCGGATTCCTCATTTGGTTGTAAATGTTCTTCAGTTTCAAAAATATTGGAAGAAAAATCACTATTCGATTCGAATAATGTATCCAACTCTTGCCCCCCAAAATGATTTTCTTCCCAATATTTTTTTAAAGCCTTTCGTACTCAATAATTCGAAGGCCCTCACCAATGGTGATAGGTCGAGGTGCCAATTCTTGAAAATAAAAAGGTTGAAAACGATTTTCTTCCCGATATTTGTTTTCAAGCCTTTGATTCTCAAGAATTCGAAGGCCCTCACCAATGGTAATAGTTTGAGAACAATTATCATATGAACCATTATAATTACCGAACTCACAATAAAAAGACATGATTACCAAATAATTTGTAAATGCAAATACGTAAAGAGGTGTGCGGCTGAGGATTCAACATTTCTTGGCGCTCAATTGTGAAAGCTTGCAAAAAAAGGTTAAAACAAAAAAATACAAAAGAAAAATACCTTAGGAAATTGTAAATCAAATATAATCTATATAAAAAAAACACTCCCCGACAACGGCGCCATTTTGATCGAGGCTAAAATTGAGCGCCCATGCAATACGCTAATCGTTGTTATCGGCTTTCGACCACAATACAAAAAAAACTTTAAATACACTCCAAAAAAGTATATCGGCTAGTCTGGGTATCGAATACATAGGAAATTTTTGACAGACTTTAATTGATTTATTACTACTAAAATAAAAGTGGAAAAGATGATGATGGTTGAAAAGGGAAAAAGGGAAAAGGGAAAAAAGTAAATAAGTTAACTACGCTAATTAGAACTAAACAAATAATAAGAGACAGTATTAGGATCACATCCCCGCCCTGGGCTAAATAATGCGTATAAAGGAGTTTTGTTTGAAAACATTTAACTGATCATATTCAATTGATTATAAACATCAAACATGAAGAAATTTAATTGAACAATGAAAGATTAAACTTTCGTTTGAATATGGTCACCAGTGGATTAATTTCTGAATATTCCTATAAACACTAATGTTTCCTGACATAGAAAGCTAAATGCCTAATATTACAACTTTCATACATGAGGTTTCAATTAATTGTATTTTTACCCAAAACCTAGCTCCCAAAGCTCAACACCCATTAATGGAAAAAATATGATCCCAACCCTTGAACTACCTACTAAACATGATGGTGTTAACAATGCAAGAATCCATTACCAATCATGAAAAAATAATGAAACAATAATAACAGTGCTAGAATTTAAGGTTACCAAGATTGAAGAACACAAACAGGCAAGAAGAAATCAAAGCTTCAAGAAAAACAAAAAAAAAACTATTGAATTGAAGGTGCAAAACTTGTAAATTGTTCTCCTATATATTTTTTTATTAGGAGCTTTACAATCAATCAAATC
Source organism: Sambucus nigra (assembly GCA_949130495.1). Taxonomy (NCBI): domain Eukaryota; kingdom Viridiplantae; phylum Streptophyta; class Magnoliopsida; order Dipsacales; family Adoxaceae; genus Sambucus; species Sambucus nigra. The sequence goes on from OX422220.1 coordinate 305,697,959, forward strand.
CCTATTAAAATAAACCTAATGACAAAATATATAGGTTAGAAGTCGTTTAGAATAGTCCCTAAACTCCATGACACTTTTGGCTATGAGATTAGGTCAAAATAAAAATCCCGCTTCTGGTAATTTGCTACTGTTTTAAAGCGTGGCTACCTTTTTGTCATGGTTCTAGAGCGTGGATAATTACGAACCGATTTCCTTAAACTAAACTGGTTCTGGGTTCGAGTCGATCGAACCAATTCAGGAATCCAAAACGATTCGTTATCCTGATATCTTTGATTCTTCTCATCTTTGAATGCACAACACTTCTTCAACGTAACTCAGATTGAGGTGCCATTTTTTCCAGTATTCTTGTGACTTCAAGATCTTCAACTTTCCAGTTGGCCCCACCTCTGGACCAAGGCCGTAAAATTACAAAAAGTTCCCTTCAACTTCCCTTTCTTAATTTCTTTCGATGTTTTGAGTTATCTTTCGCACTATCTTGTATGAAACACCTGTAAAACACATGAGTGATATACAAAACATGATATACTTGCCAAAAAAGATTAGTATCATAAATAGGAGATAAATCTAAGCTATTTACACTACATGGGAGCATCAAATCACCAAAATTAGGGAGATAAATATGAAATCTGTATGCCTAATCATAGGACATTCATAAACTCGAGAAATTAGCTTGGTTGATTATCTGATCTATTGAACTGGGAGAATTTGACATAGTGTATCAACCACGAATAGAAATTAAGGGGCAAGCCTTCGATGAATTTGTGGTCAAGTTCACTTAGGATGAGGACGGCAATGAGGATCCCCTAGCACAAGTATTTGAGTCTGGAAAAGTAAGTGAAGACCCGACAGAGGCCAGAACAAATGAACAAAGGCCTATTAGGGTCGAAACAGATAAATTTTTATTGAAAAATGGAATCCTTGGGGAAGGAAATTTCTCAAAAGGTGTCGCAATATGGAACTTGTTTATAGATGGGTCCTCTTGTGAAACGGGAAGTGGTGTCCGCTTAATAGTATCGACCTCGATGAAATAGGCATAGAGTATGCCTTGAGATTCAGCTTCATAGCCTCAAATAATGATTCGGAGTACGAGGCACTCTTAGTCAGACTCTCCCTTACCAAGGCACTCAACGTCGGCCAGATTTTAGTCCGTAGTGACTCTCAACTAGTGGCATGCTAGATCCTGGGGGTGTATGAGGACAACAAAGAGGGGATGGCCAAATACATGTCTTGGGTAAAAAAGATGATGAAGAACTTTTAAGAAGTTAAGATGGAGAGAATTACTCGACTAGACAACAGTCAAGTTGATGCCTTGGTATTGTTGGAGTCAGAAATAAGGATGAAAATTAGAAGGTCGGTGCTGGTAAAGATCCTGCATAGGATGGCCATTAAAGAGGACGATGATGAAGTGGAATTTTTTGTGAACCTAAACCTTGGAGAATCATGGATGGACCCTCTCATCCGATACATTAGAGATGGGTAGTTACCTTATTCGAAGGCTAAAAGCAATAATCTTAGGTACAAGGCGGTGAAGTTCTCTATCATCGGAGACATCTTGTATAAGAAAGGGTTCCTCCTCCCTATACTCTAATACATTCATCAGACTGAGGTGCAATATATCCTGAACGATGTTCATGAAGGATCTTGCTCCAGTCATATAGGAGGGAGATCAATGGCTAAGAGGATAGTCACCCAGGGGTACTAGTGGCCGACCATGGCTAAAGATATGGCCAACTACATGAAGAAATGTGATAAGTTCCAAAGATTTGCCAACATCCATCATTAGCCTCATCTACATCTGGCTTCTATTACTTATCTATGGCCATTTGTTGTTTGGGGGATTGACTTGGTAGAACCCGAACCTAGTGTCATAGGCAATTACAGGTATTTGATATGGCGATCGACTACTTCTCCAAATCGGTAGAGGTTGAGGTTATGACCATCATAACCAAAAAGAAAGCCTTTTAGTTCATCTGGAAAAACATCATCTACAGATATGTCCTACCCAACACCCTGATCTCTGACAATGGGAAGCACTTAAAAAATTTATCCTTGGAAGCCTACTATGAAAGGGTCGACATTAAACAGTTCTTCTCAATACTAGGAAGACCTCAAGTAAATGTCCAAATAGAGGTAAAAAATTGAACCATCCTTGACAGAATCAAGAAGAAGTTAGAAGCTACCAAAGGTCAGAGTACGAGAGAGGTACATGTCGTCCTGTGGGTATACATGACGACATAAAGAATGCCAATGGGGGCGAAACCCTTTATGGTTACCTACGACTCAGAGGTCGTGGTACCTACAGAGATCGTCCTTTCAAGCCACAGGGTCCATACATATAATACAAAGGAGAATACTGTAGATCACAAACTAGACCTAGACCTACTAGAAGAAAGATGAGAGGACGCAGAGGTTAGGCAAGTTGTTTATTAACAACGAACTGTAAAATTCTAAAACATGAGGTTTAAGGCTAATCCAATAGCCATTGGAGACTTAGTTTTTAAGAAGACTTGGCAGAAGCCCAACAAGCTCCATGAAAATCGGCATGATCCCTACAAAGTCATTGAAGAGATTTTCCCAAGCACCTATCAGCTTGAAAATTTATAGGGAGAGCCATTTTCAAACCCCTTGAATGCTTATCACTTGAAGAAATATTATCAGTAGAATTTTGTATATGTTTTTGCTTTATAATTGTATGAGAGATGTATTTAAAGTGATGAATGAAAATTACTAAAAGTGTTCCCTCATATATTTGTTGTATGAGTTAATTGTATTGTATGTTTCAAGATGTCCTAAGATAAAAAAAAATATCATGCATATGGTGAATTAGCATTTACTCACTCTAGGTGACACGAAAACTTAAACAAGGCTCACCTTATCCTAGGATTATCAATAACACCAAGAGGGAGAATGAGAGTCAAAACTCTCTCAGTGAGAAGACAAGATAGAATGAGATGACTCTCATCTATACACTCTCATAACAACGAGAGGGGACTTGTGATCAAACACCATTAATTTGGGGAATTCAAACTCAAAAATAATTTAATTATGGTTAATTAAACATCATTAATTTGGTCGTATGAGAGTCAAAACTCTCTCTGTGAGAAGAAAGTGTAGGACGAGATGACTCTCATCCATACACTCTCAAAATGACGAGAGGGGACTTGCGACAAAACATTATTAATTTCGTGATACTCATACCGGCTAAGGAAGAGAAGAGACTAAGTAATAACATCATTAATTTGGTGGTCTCGTATTTTTTTAAATCATTTCATTATGGTTACCAATGAACATCATCAAATTGGTGAATTCAAATTCAAAAATCATGTAATTATGGTTCATTAAACATCATTAATTTGGGGGTAGGACAAGATGACTCTCATGCATACACTCTCAAAGTGACGAGAGGGGACTTGTGATTAAAGACCATTAATTTGGTTAATTCAAATTCAAAAATCATTTAATTATGGTTCATTAAACATCATTAATTTGGTTGTATGAGAGCCAAACCCTCTCGGTGATATTATAGTGTAGGACGAGACGACTCTCATCCATACACTCTCAAAACAACGATAGGGGGCTTGTGATCAAGAACCATTAACTTGGTGAGTTCAAATTAAAAAATCATTTAATCATGGTTCACCAGCAATTCCTAATTAAAATAAAAAAAAATTGATAAATGCTACTCCTCAACTAACGACGAGAATACATATCAGCAATTGGAAGATTTGTAAAGCTGCTTAAAAGTTGCAAACATGCACAACACCCAAAAGATAATTAGCGGAAAACATAAGATATATATATATATATATATATATATATATATATATATATATATATATATATATATATATATTGGCAAATATTTCACGTAAGATGAGGCTACAGATGTATTACTGAGTTAAACCAAGTATAGCACCAACATCAACACATTAAAAAACCAAACGTACCCTAAACATCAACACATCAAAAATTAGGTTGTTCAAGCATTACATTAGAAAAGGACAATTAGGGCACAAGCGGCAGCCTTGGCAAAAGAAAAATGCATACTTAAGCAACTGTATTTCCCTCGATTTTAACCTGGGCAGACCCATCAACTTCTTCATTATTCATGGCCTCATGATTGTCATCCTTCTTAACATGAGTTGTCTCGGACTCATCCACAGTCGGCTCAGTGTCACCTTCATCATTACCAGTTTGGATCGTTGTCTGAGGTTGGGATGATCACTTGATCTCGACTAAAGAGGTCATGGCTAAAAGCCTCAAGTTGTTCCTTGAGATGAGAGAAATCTTGGAACTTCATGATCATCCAACGACATGCCATTCTGGCTCCTCTCTAAAAATATTGCATGATATGTCCTAAAAACTCCTCAGAAGATTTAAAATCATCCACGGACTTCCTCTGAGCCTCCTCTAGATTCCTATAAATAGTAGCCTCAACCTTTACGTTAACTTTAGTTGAATTCTTCCCTTTCAGGTCCTTAATTGTGTAACACCCATAACTTTAATGATTCTTAAATATAGGATTAATTGAATTAAATTGGAAAATTAATTAATAACCAATCCGTATTAAAATAAATATTAACTAGCGAGATAAGGGTTAGTATTTATTGATGTGAATTATGTTGAATATTACTGGTGATTAAACTAATATGAATATGTGATTATGAAATTATGAAAATTATCGCGAGTGAGAAATACGACAGTGACGGTAACTAAGTCGGGATGCTTGTGTCAGTCGTGTCGAGACTAACTGAAAGGAAATAACAAATAAATTATTTTTAAGTAATCCAAATGGTCATTTCGAGTGCACCAATATGTCCATAAGGGTCGAGATAGTCGAAAAAGTCTAACCAGGGGTTTAGTTTTGGTCCCGAACAATTTTAGGCCAAATCGGCATCCCGGGAGGGCATTTTGGTAATTTCTATTTTGGGGAATTAATTCCTACGAAATTAGAAGATGTGATATATATGATACATAGGGTAAGTTAGGGTGATCATTCACAAAATCGAAGGGAGAGTCACAGAGGAAGAAGGAGAGCCAATTCTAGGAGTCTAAGGCTAAGAACTGCCATCTTGCACCACTGAGACCACAATCGCGTAGATCGAAGAATGAGGAATGGAACCATGATAACTAATCCAATGGATCATACCTTCTTTAAAAATCCAAGTGTTTAATCCTAGCAAAAACTGTAGCAATAATCATATTCATGTTAGTATAGGTGTGTAATATACATGTAGTGTTCATAACCTTGATGAAATTGGAGATTTAGATGATTAACTGGAACCTGAAATTGAATTAGGTTGAAACCCTCATGTATGTAGATTAAATATCACGAATTGATGATTAGTTATGATGAACGAATTTGAATTTATTATATTCTTGTATGATAATTTAAATAACTAAGGTTTAAATAAATTTAATTTGAGGATTTTGGATTTAAGGATTGTTTATTAAGGATTTTATGATTTTAGTTCATTAGAATTCATTTATACATGTTAGTATATCAATTAGAACTGATTACATGGTGTTTGGGATTTATCTGTAGAGGTTTTAGGGTTGGAAATGGTGAAAAAATGAAGTTTCTTGAGAAAGGAGACGAATTGGGCAAATCTCATTTGAACGACTTGGAGAGTCATTTGAACAGCATCAATCGAATGAGTTTCCCATGATATTTCCAATGAGATGTCAGCGTCATTTTTTTGTTCGAATTTCGTTCAAACGATGTCATTCAATGTTTCATTTGAACGAAATTTCATAAATTAGGAAAGTTGTTTCGTCTAAGTCCAAACTTTGCAACGGAGTTGATTTGAAAGCGATGAAATAACCTATGATGTTTATTAATGCAGATAGTAGTAGGACACTTGGGTTAGCTACTATATAATATGCTTTAAGTGTGATTCGAATTGGGAAGATCACGATTAAGAGAGTAATCGAGTTAAGAGATATACCGTAAGTAAGATTGAGAAAATTACTACGTATGGATTATAATAATCGGGTTATGTGTATACCTAATGATTTTGATAGGTTGTGTGAATACCTATGTTATTATTTGTTATGTGTATGACATACCTACGATGCTTGTTATATAGAGGAGGTTTTTGCGATGTGGAGAGACTTATCGTGTGTTACCAATTAGGGGGATTATTGACTTGTACCCAGAACATATGAACTTGGACATATGCTATTTGAGATGTATGATAGTTTGGATGGAGGAATGGTAGCGTAGGTATGTGCTTGACCCATTTGGATGCGGAGTATGTTCACCTCCACTTGTTTGTGTATTTGCATTTATGGTTCAAGGGAGATACCGAACCGATTATCCTTGATTGAGTACGAGAGGTACCAGGAATTGATAACAGAGTATGCATGCACTGCAACTGAGTCTGGAGGGTGTCATATTAGTATATATATTATAGTGATGAATACATATATACTTGTGTTAACATCTACTGTGTGAAATTTCAAGATAGGGATGACAATGAATTCTTAAATAACTGAAGTATGTGATACTTAACCTTTTTATTAAACTCCTTGTCAAGATATTAAATGCAGAAACATCTAATAATATATTATGTGGGAATTTTGGTTTGATACTATGAGTAGTAGTTAAAGGTTTAGGTCTATAACTTATTTCGATGTGAAAAAGATAACTAGATTGGTTTAGAGGTACGTTAGGCATGCACAGTAGATGAGAGGTGAGAATATCATGTGACAACTCGAAAAGCTAACAAGCATATAATATTTTCTTTACAGCAATTTTTAAATACTTGCTAAAAAAAATTAAAATCTTTTACTGAAAAAACTGTTTACTAATTGATAACAAAATGTTGTGAATTAAGAAAACTGCGAAAACAAATAGCTTGAACAAAAATCTTTTTAAATTACAACACAAGATGTGTTAATCGGATTTTTAATATGCGCTCTGGATTTTCTAGTTTGATTACCTTAGGTTTTTCAAATTAAAACCTACTACTAAGTCTTAAGTGAGAAACCAATTACCGAAACGGTTAAGAACATTCAAGAAAATTAACACAAAATTTTTAATGTGGAAAGCCCCCAAATTAGAAAAAATATCCACGACTCCCTTAACGGAGTAAAACAAAAATCCACTAGGACAAATCAATATACAAGTTACAACACCAAGCATGCAAATCAAGATCCTAAACTAAGTTCATAGATTTATACCTACACGAGTTACTCCAATCTAAAAGGTGGATTTGATCTCCCTCCATCAGCTTCCCTGCTTTGTCCTTGATTTCTCATTCCACTGGCTCTATCAAAACTAGTTCTCTAAAAAAGAACCACTAATACTAAGTGTTCATGTGAGTGATGGTGTATGTGAAGTGCACTACATGCAAGTATGCAACTCTCACCTCTAAGAATTATTATACAGACAAAATCCTACAAATTATCAAAGTCTATATGACATGCAAATTCTGATTCAACTTATATTGAAAATCAGACTTCAGTTTTATCAGATATAAATCAAATCTTTATTTAAAATGAGATGTCCAGTTACAAATCTTATTTTCTTTACAGCCTAATTTCACAAAACGTGAAATATGTGATTTAAAACTCAAAACTTTTAGATTTGGAAATTTTACAAAAATCAGAAGTCTCTTTTTCAAATAAATTGAAAACTCAGAAGGATATTTTAAAATAACAGATATAAAGATCCAAGAGAAATAAGAAACCTAAAAATATACGTGTAATGTTCCCATTGGAAAACCTCAAGATTTCTACAGAGAAACCATAGTTTTTCTTAGAGAAAGGTTCTAATAGAGATAACTGGTTCGAGGAGGACTTCAAATAGCAAATACCCCACCTTAACACTCACAGAAACCCTAGATCTAACACTCAAGTTTGGGTTTAATGGTATTTGGAAAATGTGGGATTAGTGTTTGGTATTTGGGAGAAAACATATAGAGTTTTATCTTGGATGATTTAGGTTTTCTCTCTTCTCTCTCTTCTTTCTCTTCTCTCTCTTATATCTCTAGTTTATCTTCTCTAAAATGAGATGAAGTCTAAAACTTCTCAAATTTTAACATACTATCTCCTTATATACTAGTTAAGGAAGGATTGAGAAGGTTGAAATGAAATCAAAGGCTGAGATTCATTCAACTATTATGCATTTAATCGAAGGGGGGCTACAAATAGGCGGTGACAAGATGGTCGTTGATTACTTCTGATTAGGGTCACATGGATTGAATTTAAAAACATACAGAACGTTGATGAAAAATATCTAAGGGCTACGATGAAGTCTCATCTCTCAGTATTGAAAGAAACGCAAATCGAACCGTTGCCAAGTCAACATGTGTAAGGTTCTGATCAGAAGAAAAATGAGTGTTTTATGTGTTTATAAAATATAACTTGTAGCCCCAGAATTCTTTATCACATTTGGATTCTACCCTGAACCAATTTTTAGGAAAAATAATATTTATCTTTTAACCCCCCAAACATTTAAAATCATATTTTATTTGATTTTGAAAAATCATTTAAAATGATCTAAAAATGTTTTTAGTGATTTAAAAATGTTAAAAAAATTCCTGAAAATGATGTAACCCTTGTGCACACATAAATATACTTAATATGAGTGATTTTGTCCTAATTGTGTGAGTTTTTGAGAGAAATACTTCCCTTTGAAGATCATCTTAGGTTCTTTGGCTGCTTCTTCTTCTTTGAAGATTGAATACTTTGAGAGAGAGAAACTCTAAGAATTCTAACATATTTTGTCTCAATGTCCAAACTAGATAGAAGTCCTATATGATATAGACTCAAGTAAGTCAATCATATAGTGTGTTCTAAATCTCCCCCTTTGGATATTAGAGACAAAATTCCCTTGAGTAACATGTACTCATTGGTGAAGTGAAAAAAAATCCCTAGATTTCCTATACAAAGTATCTAACTACCTTTCCCCTCCTAGAACCGAAAATAAGATAAAATAAAATACATTACTCAACTAAAATACAGACCAATGCCCTAAAGGTTGGAACAAGATATAGAGTTGGGTCTGATCAATGCTTAAAAGGGTAAACACTCAATGGCATATTAGTTGAGTTAGTAACAGAAAAAATATAATTTATAAGCCAGGCACTCATGATTTTCTCCCCCAATTTTTCTCAAATATACAATGGGTTAAAAGATATAAAACTGGAGAATATGTAATATGAAATCAACACAAGCAATAACATAAACAAGGGAAGAGTCAAGGATCTCCTACATTAAGTAGATGTTATGAGGCATCTTTTGTCATTTGAGAAACGACTATGCCCTAAATCCTCATAAATCAAGTGTTAGCAAGAAACTACCGAGGTTATGATGGATGTGTGAATTATTTAAGAGATATCATACCTATGGCATTTCGAAGATACTCAAATCTAATATTATCAAGAGTTTTGGTAAACAGATCGCTAACTGTTTTTCTGTATTAAGGTACTTAATATCGAGTTCTTTAGATTCTACAAGATCACAAATGAAATGGTGTCTAATTTTTATGTGCTTAGTTCGAGAGTGTTGGACTGGATTTTTAGATATATTTACGAAACTCTGGTTATTGCAATACATATTCATTTTTTCTTTAATGATACCATAGTCACTAAGCATTTTCTTGATCCATAACAGTTGGGAACAACCACTACCAGTTGCAATGTATTCGGATTCAGTAGTAGAAAGAGATATACAATTTTGTTTCTTATTACACTAACCTACTAAGTTATTTTCTACATAATAGCAGGTGCATGAAGTACTTTTACTATCGTCTGAACATCCTGCCCAATCGGCATCAATGTATCCTATAATAGCACTAGTGTTGTCCTTGGTATACCAAATTCCATAATTTTGTGTACCCCTAACACATTTAATAAAACGTTTGACATTTAACAAGTGGGATTATTTGGGTACATTGGTATCTAGCATACACATACGACGAAAGAAATACATGGTTGGTAAACAGTAAGGTATAAAAGACTCCTTACTGTACTCCTATAAAGGGTCAGGTCAACGCCTTTCCCATTTTCTTTTTTAGATATTTTGGTTGACGTGCTCATAGGTGTAGGTGCAGATTTAGAGTGTCTAACCCAAATTTCTTAATGAGATCAGTGGCATATTTTGATTGATTAATAAAGAGACCATCATTGAATTGTTTCACTTGTAATCCAAATAAACATTGTAATTCACCTATTAAAGACATCTGAAATTCAGAAAGCTTATCTCCAAAAATTATTTTACTTGATTAGGACAGGTTGAGTCAAAAATGATATCATCTATGTAAACTTGGGCAATCAAGACATGTGTATCTAATTTCCTAACAAATTAACTTTGATCGTTTCCACCTCGAATAAATTCGTGAGAGACTAAGAATGTGGATAGTAGTTCATATTAAGCTCTATGAGCTTGTTTCAAACCGTATAAGGCTTTATTTAAGTCTAAAGACGTAATAAGGATTTTTGGGATCGATAAAACATTTAGGTTGTTCTACGTATACCTCCTCAGTTAAACTTCCATTTAAAAATGAGGAATGAGCATCCATTTCAAAAGGTTTGAATTGTAAATTACATAATATGGCTCAAAGGAGACGAACTGACTCAAGATGAGTAACAGGGTCAAAAGCCTCGTCAAAATCAATTCCCTCAATCTCAAAGGAACCTTGGGCTACTAACCTAGTTCTATTTCGAATAACCTCTGAAAAATGCCACTTAAGACGTTTAATACAAAGTTAAACTATTAAAATGGCACCGAATTGTTTGTTGAGGAAACTCTTTTAATCAAAACAAAAATTAACAAAAGATATGTTTAAAAAACTTATCAAAATAGTTTGAATGAGTTTGAACAAGTTATTTCAGATCTAGAATAAACCAATTTTGAAAAACAAAACTTAAACTATAAAATCAGCACAGCTAGGAAGAAGGTGATGAGAAAATGAAGAAGTACACAAGTAATTTTTAAAGTGGTAAAACCCCCACCCAATTGGGGAAACATCCACGCTGACCTCTACATCACAAAATGAAAATCCACTAAAATCAGAGTAATAAATTACAAGATATTTAACAATCAAACCACACAAACACACCTAAACTAAGTTTAGAATCGTTACCAACTCCTCTGGATTATATCTGAATTCTCTGAAGGTTATTGGTGTTGATGTTCTCTCGAGCTTCGTAACTTCACTTGATTCCAGTCTTTACGTCAACTCAAACAAGTTCAAGATCATATAACCAGCACTTTAAGTGTGGTAGAGTGAAAGTGTAATGGTGATGTACTCTCTAACATATTCATGCAACACACTCACACTTAATACAGACAAAATGACTTATCAAATTACAAAATCACTATATATGCATAAAATTCTAAAATGAATTTAGTCGAAACTAAAAGAGACTTTTAGACCTTTCAAAATATCCGCAGATCAAGAGGAAATCTCTTTGTGAAATATCCAAGATCCTAACACTTTCAGGTTTTGAAAATATTATATAGAAAGTGTAAATGCCAATCAAGATCTCAAAACTAGATCTTTATCTGATAGTTTGACTAAAATGAAATCAGAATGAAGATTATTGGTTTAGGGCTTGAAAACATAAAATTAGTTTTAAAATAACCAACAAGTAAGATTTCTCGAAAAAAGAAATCAAAACTGTAATCTATTTATGTGATATATATCACAGAGACGAGATCTCAAGTTTTTATATAGAGAAAATGAAAACTCTGCCAACGTAATTAAGTTGGAAGGATGATCAAGAACAAGAGAGGATAACTTCTCAAAACTTGATCTAAACACTCGGGTTTAAAATCTCATAAAAGTATTTTTGGATTAGGGTTTGACGAAGTTAGGGTTAGGGCTTCCTTTCGCTCTCTTATCGTTTCTCTCTGTTCTCTCTACTCTTTCTTTTTTTCTCTCAAACGAAAAAATCTCAGAAGTCTCTAAATGCCTCACAGATGGCATCTATATATACTGGTCATAGAAGGGTCTGGAATGATGGTTCAAAAGTAATGGCGGAGATTAAATGAAGTTACAACGATTCAAATCTAAGGGCCCATAGAAAGCGATGCTACACCCAATTCTGATTGGTTAAAACTATCGCACTTGGATTTGTATGAAACACATGCAGACCGTAGATTAAGATAATCCAAAGGTCCAGAATAATGGAAATGTATGTGAGTGAATAAAAACACAAATTGAAACGTTGCCTGTGCAACACATGTAGGCTCACGATCAATACTCAAACGCGTGTTTTGGAGTTTATAAAAATTTTAATTTCACCCACATATGTTTCTGCCGCTTTTGATTTCTACCCAAGACAATTTTAAGGAAAAAGAAATATTTACAAATCAACCCAAAAACTTTATTAAGATCCAATTTTAATTTGCGAAAATTAATTAAAATTCTTAGAAAATATTAATTAAATCCTAAAAAATATTTAAAAGTCATAATAAGGGATTTAACTCACACAAGGTCATAGTGTGAATGAAATACAATATGTATGCAGTCCTAGTGAGTGGTGTATATGAAATACCATCAAGAACTTGTAGAGGAATATCAATGTAGCTATGAGAGTTGTGAGGCTTTTTGGTTCATCTAGGGATAGAGACAATTTTATCACTATTTCCAAACTAGATGAGCTCCTATATAATGCAGACTCAAATGATTCAAAGATATAGGGTGCTTCAATCTCCCCCTTTGGACATATGAGACAAAATCTCCTTTGAGTCAACAAGGACTCATAGGGATAACTAAAGGAAATAAGAAAATCCTATTCTTGTAAAAAATTTATCAACCCAATCTACTAGAAATAGAAAAATTACATAACCCAACTATGTACAAACCATTACCCTATCAAACACTGATGCAATAAGGAGGTACTGAAATATTAAATAAGATACTAAGATCAAGTTCAATAGATATGAATGTATAAGAGTCTCCAAGTGGACTCAAAATTTCTCCCCCATTTTGTCTCAAATGGACAAATGGCAGCAAGAATTAAATAAGAGAGTTATAAACAGGTAGATATACAAATTAAACAAAAGAATTATTCAGCCAAAACCATACCAATTGATTTGCATAAAGATTCAAAAAGCTTTAATTCCAAAGGTTTTGTAAACAAATCATCCAATTATATATTTGTAGGTAGGTAATTAATATCTATTTCTTTTGATTCAACTAATTCTCGTATGAAGTGATATCGAATTTTAAAGTGTTTAGTGCGAGAATGTTGAACTGGGTTTTTACAAATGTTGATTGCACTTTGGTTATCGCAATAGAGATAGAGTATTTCTTCTTTTATACCATAATCTTTTAGCATTATTTACATCCATAATAACTATGCACAAAAACTTCCAACTGCAATATATTCAGATTCTGAAGTGGATAAAGAGGTGCAGTTCTATTTTTTTGTTGTTCCAACCAACCAAGTTGTTACCGATGTAGTAGCATGCGCCTGATGTACTTTTACTATCGTCGAAACACCCATCCCAATCAGCATCAGTGTATCCAACTATAGTGCCTGATGTGTCATTAGTGTACCACAACCCTAAATTGTGAGTGCCTTTTATGTATTTAATTATTCCTTTTACACATAGTAAATGGATTTCTTGGGGATTATTTTGATAATGGGGGCAGACACAAACAGAGTACATGATATCAGGGCGCGAGGCAGTTAGATAGAGTAAACTTCCTATCATACTACGGTATAAGGTAAAGTCAATGGATTTACCATTTTCATCTTTGGAGAGTTTGACCGAGGTACTCATAGGCGTTCTAGATTCCTTACCAGTATCTAAGACAAAAAAATTTACAATCTCTAATGCATATTTAGATAGTGAAAGAAATAAACCTTCTGAGTTTTGTTTAACTTGAAGACCTAAGAAAAATTACAACTCCCCCATAAGCGACATTTGGAATTCTTTGTGCATAATGTCTGAGAAAGACTTATCTTCTAAAGGGGAAGTGGATCCAAAAATGATATCGACAACATATACTTGAGCAATAGTAATGTTGTTGTCAAAATGTTTGACAAACAAGGTTTGGTCATTTCCTCATCTCCTAAATCCATTATCTAAAAGAAAGGTGGATAGATGCTCATACCAAGCTCTAGGAGATTATTTTAACCCATAAAGAGCTTTCTTGAGACGATAAACATGATTAGGATGATGAGGGTCAATAAACCCTTTGGGTTGTTCTATATAGGTCTCCTCAGTTAAAATTTCGTTAAGAAAGGAAGACTTTACATCCATTTGGTAAAGTGTGAAATGTAAATGACATGCTATAGAAAAAAGTAAACGAACAGATTCAAGTCGAGTAATAGGATAAAACGTTTCCTCGAAATCTATTCCTTCAATCTAAGAGTAGCACTGGGCAGTTAATCTAGCTTTATTTCTAATGATCATCCCAGACTCATCAGACTTATTTTTCAAAATCCAACGTGTGCCAATAACCCTTTTATTTTTAGGTCTGGGTACAAGATACCAAACATCATGAATGACAAATTGAGGAAGTTCCTCTTGCATTGCAGTAATCCACAAGGGTCATTCAAGGCTTCATTTACATTTTTGGGCTCAATAAGAGACACAAAACATGCAAAATGAGCAATGTTACGAAGTTGGGATCTTGTACGAACAGGTTCTTTAGGATTACCAACAACGTTATCTATGGGATGGTCTTTAGAAACCCAGTTAGGTACTTTAGGGGTCTCTATTGGTAAAGACTCGGTTATTTCAGGAGAGTCATAATTTAAAAGACTTTCAGACTCATCCATAGTAGCTGGTCTAGTAGTTTTACTTTCTAGAGAAGTGTCATTTACAATCACATTAATGGATTCCATCATGGTCTTAGTACACAAGTTGTAAATACGGTAGGCTTTACTGTCAGGTGAATAACCTAGAAATTTAGCTTTATCTCCTCTTGTTTCAAACTCAAATAAATTTTCTGTCTTTACAGACATAACATGTACTGCAAAATGTCCTAAGATATTTAAGATTGGGTTTCTTCCCATACCAAATTTCATAGGGGGTCTGTTTAGAATTCTTCCTAAGGTAAACTCTATTGATAATATGACATGCAGTACAAACTGATTCGACCCAAAAGTATTTAGGTAAATCTTTAGCATGTATTAGAACTCTTGCCATTTCTGAATAGTTTTATTTTTATGCTCGATTATCCCATTTTGTTGGGGTGTCTTGGGAGCACTAAACTCATGTTTGTAACCTTTATAGTCATAATATACAATGACACCTGAATCTATGAACTCACCTCCTCTATCACTCTGAATTCTATCTACTTAGGAGTCCTTTTCATTTTATATACGAAGTAAGACTTTCAAAAATGCTCTAAAGGTTTCAGACTTCTACTTTAGAAAAGCAACCCAAATGAATCTCGTGTAGTCATCAACCATAACTCCAACGTAACTATTGCCACAAAGACTAATAGTACGAGAAGGACCCATTAGGTCCATATGGATGAGTTCTAATGGTTTAGAGGATAGAATATCTTTAACCCTTTTATGAGATGCCTTAACAATTTTGCCTTCTTAATAGGGACCACAGACTATGTTCGAAATAGGTTTTATTTTAGGAATACCTATAACAATTTCCTGAGAGAACAATTTACTAAGGTTGTCATAATTTATGTAACCCATTATGTTATGCCATAATTCATTGTCATCCATTCTGGAAATGTTACAGACCTCTCTACTTGGATTGACTATGTAACAATTATCTGGAGTATGGAGTCCTATAATTATACACTCACCATTTTCATTTAAAATTTTGCAATTATTCTTCGAAAAGGTGACAGTATGATTGGAGTCACAAAATTGTGAAATACTTAATAGATTAGCCTTAAGACCTTTTACTAATAAAACATCTTCAAGAACAGTTAATCCTTCTTCTTGGAGTGTTCCTTTGCTAACGATCTGGGCTGAAACACCATCTTCAAACAAGACTTTACCTCCGAAGAAGTTAGTTTTGTTTGAGTGTTTGGATTCATCCACGGTCATATGATTAGAACATCCAGAGTCTAAGTACCATCCAGACATGGTGTATTCATCTTTCAAAGCGCTGATCACTATGTTAAATTTCATCTGGGGTACTAGATCTTCCTTTCTGACCCAAATAGCTTTAGTTTTCAATTTGCACTTATTAGCTCGTATTTGATAAAACTTGCGAGCTTCAGATTTTTGTCTATACAAATTTTGTGCAATTTAATTGTTGTTATAAACATTTTGAGCATTTATTCGAGAAAATATTCTAGAATTATTTCTTGACGATTGTCTTTTAGTATTAGATCTTGTCTTTCTCTTTCGATAGTTAGAGTTTTTGTCTGGTGGTTTAGGAAGGACATAATTGTTACGACTTCTCCTAGAATAGTTAAAGTTCTGATAGGTAAAGGAGGGATAGGTATTTTGTTATAGGATTTTGCAATAGCAACCATCTAAATAGTATGCCTACACATCACAGTATAAGCAATAAAGATTGCTCGTAGCAGTTAAGTCTTTAGGAAAGTTGTTGGATATAGGTTTCCCTAGATTATGACTTTTGGCATTATTTCTAAAGGGAATAGTTTGAAATGGGGTCTCACTCTTTCTAATGGGAGGACAAAGGTACTTGGCTTTAAGTTGAACATTATGCTTAGAGGTACTTATCTCATCAAAGTTTAACTCTTGCTTTTTTTTGCAAAATCATTTTTCAAAGATTGAAAGTCAGGAGAAATTTTCATTGGTCTTTTCCCACTAATAAAAAACTTTATGGTTTCAAAAGGTTTAGTTTGCTTGATATTTTTGATGCAAAAGCCTATTCTCGATGTGTCATCAGGATTGATCTTGCTATCAGCAACACAGTCCTCAAAACAATTAGAATTTCTTTCAAATTTTGATTTTTTTTTAAAGATTGTTTAAGCCTTTTCTTTTGTTTGTTCCAATTCTAATAACGATCCTTTATACTTCGCTTCCAAGACATTATTGGATTCATTCAAGTCTTTCAATTTTTATTCAAAAGCTTTTATTTCCTCATCATGAGTTAAACTTTGAGACGTGTACTCTTCAGCATTTTATTTAACTATTTGGTTTAAGGATTCTAATTTCTTGGAAAAATCTTTGACAAGCTTCTCTAGTCTAGCTCTTTTCTTGAGTGTTTTAGTGTACAGTGTGTGAATGTCAGAAAGGTCCTCATTATCGGAGTCACTAAGAGAGCTATGGGTTGTGTCCCCTATCGATTCAATTTTAGGACTCACACACCCATTGGCATCATCAGTAAGGCATTCACTTTGACTTTCACACATATGATTTTCAGTACTACAATCATTCTCAAGCAGTAAGGTAGACATATCAATAGATGCAACAGCAGTCATGGTATGATCAATTTCCTCATCATCATTGTAGATTATCTTAGCAAAGAATTACATGCAAAGGTCATAAGAGTTGGATGACTCAGGTTCTTCATTTTCAGAGTCACTTGAGTCATTCCAAGTCTTGCATAGTTGAGCCCTATTATGTTTGGGGTTTTTATCTATGTTAATTCTACTACCACTAACCATGTGTCCTAATTTTCCGCATCTATAACATTCAGAATTTTTAAGGCCTTTTGAGGTTTCTTGTGATCATCAATCTTTTGTTTGGCAGGTCTTCTCTCATGAGTCCTATTGTTAGAAGTGTTGGAGTAATTAGGTTTCCCTTGTCTAGAAGAAACTTTGTTTCTAAAGTTTATAATTTTTTTTGAATTGCTTAGACATAAGAGCAATCTGATTATCCAAGTTATCCAAGTTCCAGTCCTCATCAGAGTCGAGGTCAAGATCAGGTTTGATCAACTTAGTTGAAAAAACAAGATTAGAATTACTCTATTTTTTTACTGGTCTAGATCAATTATTTCTTGAATTCTAGTTCCATTTCCACAGTTCTTAGTTTACTACTGAGGAGTTCTGGGGTAAGATTTTGGTCATCCGTTTCCTCAATAGTTTTGTTATCAAACTTTTGTGGAAGTGATCTTAGAATTTTGGAAAAAATTTCTTTCCTATCATAGGTTATACCATTTGCATGCAACTTAGTCACAATGTCAGTTAAACTAATAAAGAAATCATCAAAGGATTCAGTCTCAGATATGACAAGAGAGTTATACTGTTGGATAATCAATTGAGTTTTAGCAGCTTTAACTCTCGTATCACCCTCATGTGCTGTTACAAGAGTATCACATGCTTCCTTAGAAGTTGTGCAAGATGAGATCCTCTTGAACTCATGTTCATTAATAGACATAAATATGGCATCTTGCCTTTATTATTACATAGTAAAAGTTGTTTATCATCTTTAGTGAATTTACTTAGTAACTTCTTGATTCTCACAAGACTTCCTTCAGTTGTTAGTTTAGTAGGAAAAGTGTAGCCATTTTCTATAACTTCCCATACTTCATCTCCCAGAATTACTTGAATGAAGGCAATCATCCTTACCTTCCAGTAAGGAAAATTGGTTCCATCAAAGAGAGGGGGTCTGGACAGGTTACCTAGTCTCTCAAATTTCTCGTCCATACTTTTGTTTTGAAAAAATAATTTCAAAAACACAGGATCTAAAATATTTTAAAACAGCCAAGCTTTTATACCAATTGAAAAATTCCACTTAAGACGTTTAATACAAGGTTAAAGTATTAAAATGGCTCCGAACTATTTGTTCAAGAAACTCTTTTAATCAAAACAAAACTTAACACAAGATGTGTTTAAAAGACTTAACAAACTAGTTTGAATGAGTTTGAATGAGTTATTTCATATTTAGAATAAACCATCTTTGAAAAATAAAACTTAAGCTATTAAATCAGCACAGTTAGGCAGAAGGTGATGACAAAATAAAGAAGTACACAAGTAATTTTTAAAGTGGTCAAACCCCACCCAATTGGGGAAACATCCACGGTGACCTCTACGTCACAAAATGACAATCCACTCAAATCAGAGTAACAAACTACAACATATTTGATAATTAAACCACACAAACACACTCCTATGGATTAGATATGACTTCTCTAAAGGTTGTTGTTGTTGATGTTCTCTCGAGCTTCGTAACTTTACTTGATTCCAGTATTTACGTTGACTCAAACAATTTGAAGATCATATAACCAACACTTTAAGTGTGGTAGAGTGAAAGTGTAGTGGTGATGTGCTCTCTAACATATGCATGCAACACACTCACATTTAATACAGACATAATGACTTATCAAATTACAAAATGACTAGATATGCACGAAATTATAAAATCAATTTAGTCAAGACTAAAATAGACATTTAGACCTTTTAAAATATCTACAGATCAAGTTAGAATCTTGTTGTGAAATATCCAAGATCCTAACACTTTCAGGTTTTGAAAATATTATATAGAAAGTGCAAATCCTAATCAATATCTCAAAACTAGATCTTAGTCTGATAGTTTGAGTAAAATGAAATCCGAATGAAGATTGTTGGTTTAGGGTTTGAAAACATAAAAATCAGTTTTAAAATAACCAACAAGTAAGATTTCTCGAAAAAAGAAATCAAAATAGTAATCTATCTATGTGATATGTATCACAGAGATGATATCTCAAGTTTCTATATAGAGAAACTTAAAACTCTGCCAACGTGATTAAGTTGGAAGGATGATCAAGAACAAGAGACAATAACTTCTTAAAACACGATCTCAACACTCAGGTTTAAAATCTTAGAAAAGTATTTCTAGATTAGGGTTTGATGAAGTTAGGGTTAGGGTTTCCTTTCTCTCTATTATCTTTTCTCTCTCTTCTCTCTACTCTCTCTTTTTTCGCTCAAATGAGGAAATCTCAAATGTCACTAAATGCCTCACAGATGGCATCTATATATACTGGGTGTAGAAGGGTCTAGAACGATGGTTCAAAAACAATGGTTGATATTAAACGAAGTTAAAACGATGCAAATCTTCCACAGAAAGCGGTGCTACAGCCAATTCTGATTGGTTAAAACCATCGCACTTGGATTGATATGAAGCACATGCAGACCGTACATTAAGATGTTCCAAAGGTCCAGGATAATGCAAATGTATGTGAGTGAATAAAAACACAAATTGAACTGTTGCATGTGCAACACGTGTAGGCTCATGATCCACACTCAAACGCGTGTTTTTTAGTTTATAAAAATTCTAATTTCACCCACATATGTTTCTGTCACTTCTGATTTCTACCCAAGACAATTTTAAGGCAAAAGAAATATTTACAAATCAACCCAATAACTTTACTAGGATCCAATTTTAATTTCCAAAAATTAATTAAAATTCTTAAAAAATATTAATTAAATAATTCCTAAAAAATATTTAAAGATCATATTAGGGGATTTAACTCACACAAAGTCATAATGTGAATGAAATATAATATGTATGCAGTCCTAGTGTGTGGTGTATATGAAATACCATCAAGAAATTGTAGAGGAATATCAATGTAGCTACGAGAGTTCTGAGGCTTTTTGGTTCATCTAGAGATAGACACAATTTTGTCACTATTTCAAAACTAGATGAGCTTCTATATAATGAAGACTCAAATGAGTAAAAGATATAGGGTGCTTCAACCTCCCTATTCTCATTAGTTTTGTTTTTGAAAATCCATCTAGTGCCAACAACCTTCTTATCTTTTAGCCTAGGAACAAGATACCAGATATCATGACTCTAAAACTGTACGAGCTCTTCTTGCATAACATTGATCAAGAATGAGTCGCAAAGGGCATCATTTACATTTTTCGGTTCTATAAGAGAAACAAAACAAGCAATTATGACACTTTTTGAAGTTGGGATCAAGTTCTAACTAGCTCAGAAAGATTATGAACAATCTTTTCAATAGGATGGTCATTAGAAACCCTAGTTGGTACATAAGGACTCTCAAGTGGAAATGAATCAGTTATATATGGAGAGTCGGGAGTAAAATTTATTTCTTCCTCATCCAGGACTACTGATTGACAAACACTACTTTCAACATTGGTATCATTTACAATTACATTAAAATATTCCATAATAATCGTGGTTCAATAACTAAAAACACAAAAAGCCCTACCTATTTGAGAATGAACAAGAAAGATTCCTTTCTCTCCCTGGGTGTCAAATTTTGAAAGATGTTCCAGGTCCATACAAACATATCATACACTGTCGAAGGTTTTAAAATATTTTAAGTTAGGATTTTTGTGGAACCAAAGTTCATAGGAAGTTTGTTTGGAATTTTCCTAAGGTATACATGATTAATGATATGACAAGTCGTTTGAACAACTTCAGCCCAAAAATACTTAGGTACATTTTTCGCATGTAGCATCACCCTAGCCATCTCTTGTAAAGTTTTGTTTTTCCATTCATCCATACCATTCTGCTGAGGTGTCTTTGGCTCACTAAATTCATGTTTATAACCATTCCCTATACATTATTCTGCAACACCAGAATCTTTGAATTCACCACCTCTTTCACTTCTGATGCGACATACTTGGGTGTCCTTCTCGTTCTCAATTTTTAAAAGAATTTTTAAGAACTCACTGTAGGTATTGGATTTATTTTTCATAAAAGCCATCCATGTATGTCATGTTTAATCATCCAAAATAACAAGTATATAATTGTTACCACAGAAGCTTACAGTTCTAGAAGGACCCATAAGGTCCATGTGGATTAATTCCAAAGTTTTTTTAGTTAAAACATATTCAACTTTCTTGTGGGGAGATTTACTTATCTTCCCTTCTTGGCAATAACCACAGACAGGATTAAAAGAATTTTTAATTTTGGGCAATCCTCTAACTAATTCTTGGGAACTTAACCTACATAGATTATCAAAATTTGTATGTCCCAATTGATTGTGCTAGATATTAGCATCCTCTATTCTGGCAACATGGTAAGATTTGGATTTAGGAATGACTGTATAACAGTTATCCTCATTTTTGTTTCCTGTTAAAATACAGTTCCCCTTTTCATCAACAATTTTGCAATCAGTTTTTGAAAAGGTAACGGTATGATTGGAATCACAAAATTGAGATATTCTTAGTAAGTTTGCCTTGAGACCTTTAACTAGAAGAACATCATATAGTTTGGGGAGACCTTCCTTACACAATGTTCCCTTACCTACGATCTTAGATGAAACCCCATCACCAAACACAACACTACCTCCAAAGAAGTCAGTTTTGTTTATTAATTTGGTTTTATCTCCGGTCATATGTTTAGAACATCCAGAGTCAAGGTACTTACCAGTTGAAGTGCGTTGTGCCCTAAAAGTAATAATGTCAACATTGCACTTGATCTGGGGAAACAAGCCATCTTTTTTAATCCAAATACGTCTGGTTTTGAAATTTTTATTAACCTTTGATTTAGAAACGGTTTGTTGGGTCTTTCCAAATGGTTTCTTCTTAGTTTTAGATACTCCCTAATTTTTATAGCTAGAATGTTGTGTGGTATGTCTTGAGAGAACATAAGTATTCCTAATCTTCCTAGAATAGTAATTTTTTTGAAAATTACATGTATACAGCCTCTTTATGAAAACATTCGACAATAGTGTGACTATAGACATCGCAGTATGAACAGTATTGGTGGGTGATAGGTTTGACTTTATTGTTAAAGTCTTTAAAGATAGCTTTGGCCCTAATAGGTATAGCTGTCCAAGTGTCATTAGTTTTAGCAATCTGACTTTGGTTTCCAATGGGAAGACAGGCGTACTTGGATAGAACATTAGATGTAAGCTGCTGAATACAGTCACTTTGTTTACCCTTAGAGACATTTTTTAAACAATTTTCTTTCTGAGTACTTTGAAAATTTAGTCCTTGCTTAATAAAAATGACATTTTGAGGAGAAATAGTTTTACTGGTATAGACCTTTTCTCCAAAAACCTAAGCCAGATTTATCTTCAGAATCAAACTTACTTCCTTTAACAATTTCTTCATAAGATTTCAGTTGAGTTTCAAAATGTAAACATGTTTTTAAAAGCATTTGAAGTTTTCTTTTTTCATTCTTCAATATCAATAAGAGTAAATTTGTATCATTGCTCTAAATAAGGTTTTGCTCAGATAACTCGTTGATTTTTAAAGAAAAATCTTTTAATTCCGTCTCATGGGCAACACATTGAGTTATAAATTCCTGAACGTTCTTCCTAATAGTCTGGTTAAGAAAAGTAATACATTCGTTTAATGGCTTCACCATTTTATCAAGTCAGGCACTTTTATTAAGTGTTTTCATATATAGCTCTTAAAGATCTGTAAGATCATCATCGGACTCACTAAGTGTAGTGTGTGTAGTGTCCCCTATGGAATTTATTTCTTCTATGGAACTCACACACTTATTTAGTTCGTCGACAATGCCATTATTTTGACACACTCGTATACTAACATTTTTAGTGTTATTTTTATCATTAATAGACACTATGTTATCACTAGAAGATACAGTATTATCATCATCAAGCATAATAGAATCATGAGTAGTTGAAGAGGAGTTGCGCGTGCATTCAAATTAAGAAATTATATAATTAAACTCAGTTTTACCCAATTAAACCCTAAACATGCATCTAGTTGTGATTGAATAATATGTAAAACATGCAAGGACATTCAAACACACATATGAGTAAAAATCCCCCAAAGGGGGAAAACCATTTATTTTTCACTATAATTTGTAAAATACAATTACACGGATTAGAATAAAAAACACGAGTGACACAGAAATACCCACGGGTGTCGGTTCTGTAGTCGATGGCTGGAACTTTCCCTTTCCAGGAGGGTAGCAATGAAGAAGAAGGACGGTCTTCTCCACAAGGATTGAACAAACACAAGGTTATGTTCTTGGGTTTCAAAGTGGATTCACAAAGGTATGAAAAGTTGAGTGAATCAAAACATGAGTCTTGTGACTCAAAAAGGTGAAGACTTAGAGTATTTAGGACTCTTAAAATTGTCTATAAAATTCGTGCAAAACAAATCCCCGAAGTTGGTTTATAAAAGAAACTCTGATCCGGTAAAATCTCAAACTTATCTGTTCGATTTTATCAGAAGCGGATCGGTCCATTTTGGAGGCGAATCGGTTCGACCTCGAATCGGTTCGTTTTTTAAAGTGGCTTCTTCGATTTGCCTGCGATCCAGGTTTTACTATTTCTTGAGCAAAGCGGATCGGTCCGGAGGCGGATCGATTCGTTTTTAAAAGGGGCGGACCCGTCCGGTTATGCAGAAACTAAATTCCAAGTGAAGATGCTTTTGATATTTGGATCCATTGATGTAGATGCGATCTCAAATTTCTTCAACGTGTAATGGCGTATGACATACAAATAGATAATGGACAAAAAAGTCCTTACAAATCTCCCCATATGTCTATGCCGGTACATACATAAAAAATTCTAATTATCAACTAACAAACTTGCCTATACAAATCTACCCTTCCATGAACCCAAAACTAAAAAGGTTCAAATGAATAAGTCTTCATCATTTACTCTTCAAGTGTTCAAAAATAATCAAAACTTTTCTCATCAGGGTGTGAAATCGGTTGATCTTTAATCTTCGTACCTACACACATGAGAAAAAGTAAAATATCAAGTGACGTATCGAGTTTGAAATGAGATAAACATAGATACCAATTTAAGATCGATCCTCAAACTCAAAACTTCAAAGCTCCCCCATATGATAATTCTTTCTCCCCCTTTTTATGATGTCCCCAAAAAGACAAAATAGAAGAATAAATAAAATAAGAAAAATCGGGGTGTCACAAGGAAATAAACTTCTATTTTTGAATTTTTAAAATTTTCATATAAAAATAAGATACATTTGAAAAAAAAAGTATGCTACACAAATCACACCATGGATTTAGACTCAAACAACAAAGTCATGGAAATGGAATGAATGGGTGTGAACACATTGGATAGGTAAATCAACTCAATCAATCATATGTGCACGATGCATATGTGTACCCCTAACGAATGAGCATCAAAAGTATCCTTAGGTGTAAAAATTTGTTGAATTTAAATGACATCGTCTTATGAAAATCAACAAATCAAAGTCAAAGTGATTTCTACACCAATAACGTCCAAAACTATGTAGCGCATTTTCAAGCATTTCAAGGACGTGCAAACCCATTTTAAATTCTCCAACCAAACTCCCTCATGCATATTTTCTTTTAGAGGTGTATAAACTAAATTCTCAAACTTTGGAGAATTGGTGCAAAAACCTAAATGGCCCCTTTTTAGCATGAATATATTTTTATCGCCTTTCAATTTTTTTTTCGGGCTCTTTTAAACCTCTTTGGACCCCGGATAATAAAATACCTCCATTTTTTAGGTCCAATTTAAACGGTGGCTTAGTATTCTCAAAGGCCAAAAGAACCTTTCGCATCCCTTCTCCGTTTTCAAACAAAGCACACAAACTCACAAAATGGTTCTTATATGCACAATTTCCTTATCAAAATTTACCGTGCTTGGTTCGTTTTAAAGCACATGATTGAAGTGAAAACACCCAACGAACATATGATAAGACAAGCACAATAATCAAACAAATCCGTGCATGTGTGCGATAAAGGAAATCATGAGTCAAACATGTAGGTAGTAACACTTAATTACATCTTAATGACTCCAAACATTATAAAGCACATGGATGAATTGACCTATTGTCTCAAAACACTATCAAATAGTCACATGAAACATGGAATGATGTCGTGACTTGGTCATCCTAAGTGTCTATCCATAAATGGTGCAAGACAAAATACAAAAATCTTTTTGGATTTTCTCAAAATTTTAGAAAAAATAAAATCTTTTTGTATTTTTCAAAATATTTCCAAAAAAAATAAAACATACAAAAATTACACATGTCATAACACTAGCAAACAAATATAAATCATGAAACCACAACTACTATATGACAAACATGCAAACACAATCATTTATATGATATGGCAAGAGAATAATCATGTGCAAGCAAACGAAATCAACTTGTATAAAATCTAGTGTCTCTAAAAGTGATTTCCTAACCCCAAATAGAGGTGAAACGTCACGTGGGGGATTTAGGAACCAAGGGAACACTATACATGAACTTCCTAGGACATTTATTAAGATCAAAACAGAAACGCCTAAGGCGACCTTTCCTACCACAATGTGAACATGTGTAAACGGGTGGAACGACACCTATGGGTTGACCTTTTCTAACATCCTTCAAATTGGTTGACCCTCTAAAATAAATAATGGTTTTGGCTTTAGCACTAGAAGCATGAGAACAAGATGAGCCATTACCATCACTATCAAACATACTTGAGTCTGTCAAATCATTTTTTAACTTAAACATTTTTTACTCAAGCAAAGAATTAGACTCTTCCAATCTGAGGGATTTCTTTTTCAAATTATCAATTAAACTTAACAGTTTATCGCGCTCCCCCTTAATAAAAACAAACTTATTCCCGAGAGTCTTTTCAAGTGCCGTAAAATCATCGATTAATTTTTTATCCTTGACGGCACAAATGGGAACCCTAGAATTTTTTAACTCCTCTAATTCCTTCTCTAAAACTAGGATTCTCTCATCACTCTTCTTTTTGGCAATTTTCAAAGAATCAAAATCAATACACAAATTACCAAAGTGCTCACGACAAATATCACTTTGAGTTTGAAACTCTTGCAAATATTCAATCTTACATTTAAAGAGAGAATTTTCTTTTTCCAAAACTTTAATTCTTTTGAAAATTTTCAAATTAAAACTTTTTAAATTATCTACATGGTCGTGAACTATTTCAAAAATAGGCTCCTCATTAAATGGGCATTCCATTGGAAAAATTGCGATTTTTTCACAAAACTGTTTTTTTTTTTAAATCAATATCACACGATTTTACGAAAAATAGGAATACACGATAAATTAGCGTTACCTGCTCTGATACCAATTTGAAGAGGAGTTGCGCGTGCATTCAAATTAAGAAATTATATATTTAAACTCAGTTTTACCCAATTAAACCCTAAACATGCATCTACGTGTGATTGAAGCAGATGTAAAACATGCAAGAACATTCAAACACACATATGAGGAAAAATCCCCCAAAAGGTCAAAACCATTTATTTTTCACTATAATTTGTAAAATACAATTACACAGATTACAATGAAAAACACAAGTGACACAGAAATACTCGCGGGTGTCGGTTCTGTAGTCGACGTATAGAAATTTCCCTTTCCAGGAGGGCAGCATCGAAGAAGAAGGACGATCTTCTCCACAAGGGTTGAACAAACACAAGGTTATGTTCTTGGGTTACAAAGTGGATTCACAAAGGTATAAAAAGTTGTGTGAATCAAAACATGAGTCTTGGGACTCAAAAAGGTGAAGACTTAGAGTATTTAGGACTCTTAAAATCGTCTATAAAAATCTTGCAACACAAATCCCTGAAGTTGGTTTATAAAAGAAACTATGATCCGGTAAAATCTCAAACTGATCTGTTCGATTTTATTAGAAGAGGATCGGTCCGTTTTGGAGGCGGATCGGTCCGACCTCGGATCGATTCATTTTTTAATGGGGCTTCTTCGGTTTGCCTGCGATCCGGGGTTTACTATTTCTTGAGCAAAGCGGATTGGTCCAGAGGCGGATCGGTTCGTTTTTAAAAGGGGCGGACCGGTCCGGTTATGCAGAAACTAAATTCCAAATGAATATGCTTTTGATATTCTGATCCGTTAATGTAGATGCGATCTTGAATTTCTTCAACAGTGTAACGGCGTACGACATATAAATAGATAATGGACAAAAATGTCCTTACAGTAGTCAAGCATTTAGTATCATCATTGTATATAATTTTAGCAAAGAATGTCATGCAATACTAATCATTATGGGTTGACTCAGTTTCATATAAATCAGAATCACTAGAGTCGTCCCATGTTTTACATATGATAGCCCTACTATTGTTGTTCAAATAAGTTTGCATCTATTAGCATAATATCCCATTCTACCGCATCTATGACACTTCACATCTTTTAAGTCAATCATAGGTTTATTTTTGTCATAGGACTGTTTGTCATTGTGTCTCTCATGAGGTCTACAATTTTGATTACCTTGATAATTTTTTCTGCCTTGTTTAGAGGCTACTACATTTCTAAATTTGATAATCTTTTTGAAATGCTTGCTCATAAGAGATATTTGATTGTCAAGGTGATCTAAATCACAGTCATCATTAAAGTCAAGGTCAAAGTATAAGAGACTTATTTTAGGTGCAGACATTTGTGATGAGAACACACTATTAGAACCAGTGGTTCTCTTGTTTGGGGTAGTCAATTGGTTCTTAAACTCTAACTTCATCTCTAAAATTCTTAATTTAATGATAGTGAATCAACAAATGATTCACTATCATCCATAATCAGTGTATTGTACTGCTGGACTAACATTTGCATTTTTCTAGCATTAACACGTTCATCACCCTCGTGGGCGGTGACTAAAGTGTCCCAGACCTCCTTAGAAGTGGAGAACATAGATATTCTTTTAAATTCTTGGTCATTAATTGACATAAAGATAGCATTCTTTCCCATATTATTATCTAGAGACATCTTTTTCTCTTCCTTATTAAATTATGTAAGATGTTTCTTAACCCTTGTGGGATCGATTTCAGATAAAGACTTAGTTGTATGTTCATACACCTTTTCAATCATGTCCTAAACATCATCACAAAGAGTTCCTTTAATTAAAGCAACCATTAGTACTTTCCAGTAAGAAAAGTTATTTCCATCAAAGAGAGGTGGTCTGGAAAGGTTACCTAACTTCTCAAATCTTTCATCCATATTCAGAATTTAAGATTTCAAAAAGAATTTCCAGAATTTCCGTATCAAAAAATATTTAGATAAACCCGCTCTAATATTACTTGAAAA
This sequence comes from Sambucus nigra, assembly GCA_949130495.1. Taxonomy (NCBI): domain Eukaryota; kingdom Viridiplantae; phylum Streptophyta; class Magnoliopsida; order Dipsacales; family Adoxaceae; genus Sambucus; species Sambucus nigra. The sequence goes on from OX422220.1 coordinate 305,726,730, forward strand.
AATCGCATACTAAGTTGATAACAAAATGTTATGATTAAGAAAACTCCAAAAACAAACTCCTTGAACAAAACTCTTTTTGAAATACAACAAAATATGTGTTAAACAGATTTTGAATACGTGCTCTGGATTTGTTATTTTGATTACCTTAGGTTTTTAAAATTAAAACTTACTACTAAATCTTAAGTGAGAACCCAATTACAGAAACGGTTAAGAATATTCAAGCAAATTAACACACTATTTTTACCGTGGGAAAACCCCAAATTAGGGGAAATATCCACGACTCCCTCAATGGAGTAAAACAAAAAACCACTAGGACAAATCAATATACAAGTTACAACACCAAGAATGCAAATTAATATCCTAAACTAAGTTCATAGATTTATACCTACACGAGTTACTCCAATCTAAAAGGTCGATTTTATCTCCCTCCCTTTGCTTCCCTGCTTTGTCCTTGCTTTATCATTCCAGTGGCTCTATCAACACCAGTTCTCTCAAAGAGAACCACTAATACTAAGTGTTCATGTGAGTGATGGTGTATGTGAAGTGAACTACATGCAAGTATGCAACTCTCACCTCTCAGAATTATTATACAGACAACATCCTATAAATTATCAAAGTCTATATGACATGCAAATTATGATTCAACTTATATTGAAAATCAGACTTTAGTTTTATCACATCTAAATCAAATCTTTATTTAAAATGAGATCTCCTGTTACAAAACTTATTTTCTTTACACCCTTATTTCACAAAACGTGAAATATGTGATTTAAAACTCAAAACTTTTAGATTTGGAAATTTTACAAAAATCAGAAGTCTCTTTTTCAAATAAATTGAAAACTCACAAGGATATTTTAAAATAATAAATATAAAGATCCAAGAGAAATAAGAACCTAAAAATATATGTGTAATGTTCGCATTGTAAAACCTCAAGATTTCTACAAAGAAACTTGAGTTTTTCTTGGAGAAAGGTTCTAAGAGAGACAACTGGTTTGAAGAGGTGTTCTAATAGCAAATACCCCAACACCTTAACACTCACAGAAACCTTATATCTAACAGTCAAGTTTGGGTTTAATGTTATTTGGAAAATGAAGGATGGGTGTTTGGTATTTGGGAGAAAACATATAGAGTTTGATCTTGGATGATTTAGGTTTTCTCTCTTCTATCTCTTCTTTATCTTCTCACTCGGGTTTATCTTCTCTCAAATGAGACGAAGTCTAAAACTTCTCAAATGTTAACACATGGTCTCCTTATATACTAGTCGAGGAAGAATCAAAAAGGTTTAAATGAAATCAAAGGCTGAGATTCATTCGACTGTTTAGCTCTTAATCTAAGGGCTACAAATAGGCGGTGACAAGATGGTCGTTGATTCGTTCTAATTAAGGTCACATGGATTGAATTTAAAGTCATGCAAAATTCGATACAAAATATCTAAGGGCAAAGATGAAGTCTCATCTATGAGTCTTGAAAGAAACACAAATCGAATCATTGAAAAGTCAACAAACACGTGTAAGGTTTTGGTCAGAAGTAAAACGCGTGTTTTATGTGTTTATAAAATTTGGAATGTGCCCCCAGAATTCTTTAGTGCATTTCGATTCTACCCTGAAATAATTTATAGGGAAAACAATATTTATGTTTTAAACCCCAAACATTTAAAATCACATTTTATTTAATTTATAAAAAATCATTTTAAATGATCTAAAAATGTTTTAAGTGGTGTAAAAATGTTTAAAAAAATCCAAAAAATAATATAACCCTTGTGCAGACATAAAGATACTTAATATGAGTGATTGTGTCCTAATTGTATGGGTTCTTGAGAGAAATACTTCCCTTTGAAGATCATCTTAGGTTATTGTATTGGTTCTTCTGCTTTGAAGCTTGAATACTTGAGAGGTAGCAGCTCTAAGAAATCCTTACCTATTTTTGTCTCAATGTCCAAAATAGATAGAACTCTTATATGATATAGACTCAAGTAAGTCAATCATATAGTGTGTTCACATTTACACTTGGGCCCTGGCCTATCTTTTGTAAATCCTTTTTCTCTTTTGCCTTTTATTTTAGGTGTCTAGCCACAGGGACGCCAAGCATAGATAGTCGAACTATTTGACGTGTTGCAGTTACTGTGGTAGTTGCTAGTCCTGGTGATTAGATGCCTCCACTATCATTTCGCTCAGTTTCTATTTAGTCATTCCATTTAGGGCATGTGTAGCCCATTCTTAATTCTTATTTATATCAGAGGGATTGCAATCTTTTCATTTTTGTATTTCATTTCCAGTCAGATTGAGTATTATTATGGTTTATTAGTTTTAAGACTTTGAACTGGAGCGTTTATTATAGTATTAATTATTTCAGTTGTTAGTTTACTATTTAGTATTATTTTATTCATGTGTATGGTGATCGATTTAGTAATTTAAACTGATGGAATTAAATTATGGTTTAAATGGTTACAATTTAATTGGGATTAAAATGTTTTGAAACTAGTTTAATTAAATACTAGGTGATTAATCAATTAAATGTTTTTCAACAGTGATGCTAAGAATGAACCAACTGAATATTCCATTTTAAATTGAATAAAGGACTGATCACTATGTATTTAATTGGGCGGGGTGTCACAAATTTCTTTAGCATGGTCAGAGTTCAACTAGTGAATAGACTTTGTATGTTGGGTCTTCAATTTGTCCACCTCCATCCTATGATCAGATTGCAGAGATGATATATGTCTCTTTAGGGTATCCTCATTTTTTATAGCCAATCGGGCTTGACGGATCTCGGGTATCTTTTCTTCGACCCACTGGTGGATCTTTTGCAAGCGTAGGACAAACTGCATAAAAAATGAAATGTCAGTACAAGATAACACTAAGGATAAAAATATAAATTAGATAAAGGCATAAGAGCTCACCTAAATAACTCTGTGAAAATAGAAATCATTCAAGAGCAAGACCTTTATAGATTCCAGAAATCAAATATCGGTCTCAAGGGTTATTGAAGCGAGAGCATCAAAAGATTTCTTTCGGAGTTTGATCTTTAAATTCGAGATAAGAAAGGATGTGGGAATGTAGTAACAGATCACTTATCTAGGTTAATCGTTTAATCATCAAGTAACCTGTTTCCACTCAATGAGTCTTTCCTTTAGTAGTGATTGATGATTGTCTCCCAGCATCCATGGTTTTTTGATATTTTGACTTATCATGTGACGGGTGAGATGCCCCCGTATTGGCCTAAACAAGATCGTTCAAAATTTCTTAACTAAGCTAAGCATTTCTTTGGGGATGACCCATACCTATTCATGTATTGTCCCAATCAAATCATTTGAAAGTGCATCCCCGATCTAGAGATTCAAATCATACTCTCATATTGCTATAACCAGGAATGTGGAGGTCATTTCGATGCTAAGAAATTGTTGCAATGATTTTATAGTGTTGATTCTATTGTCCCGCCATTTTCATGACTCGAATGATTGTAGTAGAAGTTATGACTGATGCAAAGTTTAGGAAATATCACATATAGGAATATGATTCCCTTAAATCCCATTTTGATTATTGAGGTTTTTGATTGTTGGGGCATAGATTTCATGGGTTCATTCCCGAACTCCTACGATAATATTTTCATCCTTGTGGCGATTAATTATGTGTCTAAGTGGGTAGAAGATATACTGAGTAGGAAAAATGACCGCCACGTGGTAGTCAAATTCATTTGAGAAAACATATTTTCCTGTTTCGATCAGCCTCGAGCCATCATTAGAGATTAGGGAACCCATTTTCTGTAATCGTTCCTTCAAGAGTCATCAAAACGTACATTGTTACGCACAAAGTAGGATTTTCTTATCACCGTTAAACCACTGGTCGAGTAGACTTTTCCAATAGGCAAATCAAGAAAATCATCAAGAAAATAGTGAATGTGAATCGAAAGCATTGGTCTCTATGATTATTAGATGCTTGTGGGCTTATTGCATTGCCTACAAAACACCATTTGCTATTTTCCCGTATAAGATTGTTTACGAAAAATATTTCCATCTTTTTGTAGAGTTAGAGCACAAGGCCTATTTGACTATTAAGACTTAAATTTTGATTAATCTGCTATGATAGGAGTCTGAAAACTCCAACTCAATGAGTTGGAAGAGATTAGGAATGATGCGTACGAGAACACAAAATTATACGAGAGAGAAAATGAAAATGTTCCATGAAAGGTCCATCCAAAGGAATTCATTCGAACCTCGAAAAAATATATCTTATACAACTCTAGGTTGCATCTTTTTCCCGATAATTTGAGGTCTAGGTAGTCCAGTCCCTTTGTCGTCGGTAAAATCTATCCCCATGGAGTAGTTGAGATAGAGAATCCTAAAAATAGTGAAGTTTTCGAAGTCAATGTTCAAAGTTTGAAGACATATATAGAGTTGTGAGATCGAGAAGTGGAGGACATTATCCTCCGAGACCCGTACACCATGAGAGAACATTAAATTGGGTAATTATTATTGTATTATAGTTTTGTTTTCGTTTTTATATTTTATTCAGGAAATATGTATTGGAAAAATTCTCGCATTGTGGTAATATCTTTAATAACTTTCCACCATTTCAATTTGTCTTTTATATTGAGGACAATGTGGAAATTAGGTTTGGGGGTATTGAGGTCATTTCTCCATATAAAAAAATTCAAAAATCCAAAAAGATATTCAATATAATTGAGTTTTAAAAGGATTTATTAATATAGAATTAATTTTATAAATCTCTCAAATTATAATTTTAACACTTAGCCATATAATATGATAAAAATGGATATTGAGGCGAACGTTAATATACTTAATTAATAGATGTGGAGATTTTTAACCTGGTGAAAAATTGTGCCATTCATCATTTTTGAGATATTTAAATCAATCTGAATTAAAATAAATCAAACTTTCTTCAGCGATTAGTTCATCGATGATCTTAAATTCTTTGTTTTGTTCGATTACTAGGAAAAAATCTAAATGTGAATCTTAAAGACTAGATGTCTTAATAAGTTAACTTAGACACAAATTAACTAAACGAAACTTGAGAACTGGGATGAGGCCATCTTTTTAAAAGTCCAAAAATTAAGCCTAAAAATTGACATTTTTACATTATTTCATTCCAAGACCATTTTTTCCAAAAAGAAAAATGACCCTTCTATTGAAAATCCAAAAATCTATAAACATTTTCTGAGAATGTCAAGTAAAATTACGGTGAAAAGATGAATGTTTGCAAGAATAATGTGTGAAAAGAAAGAACACAAAAAGGAGAAGAAAGAAAGAATGAGAAAATGAAAAAGATTAAAAAGGGGGTATGTCATTCAAAAAAAAATGAAATAAAAAACGGTGGTTAAATGAAAAGGTGCCTAAAAAGTCAAAATATCGAAAAACCTTTATACTCTCAAAAAAATTTAAAACTCTAAAATTCATTCTTCTAATCAAAGCACGAGCCTAAAATACATTGTAGAAAGCCCTAATCGATCTTAAGTATAGTTAGTCATAGTGTGGAGAGAAGATGAATATGATATATGGTGTGATTCAAGGTTTTCAAACAATAATTCATTTTTCACTCATGAGATCATTATCTTCTATTATAAAAGGTCCATTTTTAATTATCTATATGTGGAATTTGATCATTAAAAAATTTACTATTTTATTCACATATACCGAGATAAATTAACCATATCTGAGTGCTCAATCGTGAGTTCATTCGATAAGAATTTAATAATGAAGTTTTATTATATTTGTGATGTTTGCATTTGAGATTTGGTTATATTACATTTGTGTCTTTTATAAATTGATTTATGTTTTTGAATTTTGTGGATATATTTACTGCAAACCCTTACGAGATAAAAACTCGTCCATTAAGGTAACTAAGGGGTTTAAGGACTTGTAGCATATGCTAAGTGCAATCCTCATTCCTATGAAAGTTACATAGATTTTAAAGTTTTAGTTTTTCTCAAGAATAAAGTTTATATTTTGGGATATTTGATGAGTCCATAATTTGTTATATTTAATACCCAAATCTAGGCCTTGTTCGGCCAGTTGTATCATAAAATAATGAGATTTTAGAATCATTTTTGCAATTTCGAAGAAAAATGCAAGTTTCAAAATAATTCAAGTTAATAATGTAATTTTACCAACCCTGTAGAGGGGAATCATAATTTCATAAATTTTGTGGATCTAAAAGTAATTTTTAAATATTTATATGGGCAATGTGATGTTCTCCCTAAAATGTGGCTAAGTTTTGGGTTCAAATGAGTGATAAATGAATTTTGGGGGCTAAAATATAAATAAGGGTAATTATGTTATTTACAACATTATTATGATACAAAATTTAAATTAATTATTTTTATTTTTCATTTTTATAGGCGCCGTGGAAGTTTGGACAACAAAGGAGTTGATTTGTAAGGATATGTCGCGACACGACACTGTCGACATAGCTGTACTAAAAGATGTTTATAAATTCGCTTGAGTGTTCATTTATGCCGTGTCATAACTTTTTATAAAGGTCTTTAAAAGACTCACAACTTTCTAGTTCAGGAAAATTTGAAACTATGAAGATTCGATGGTGGAAAATTAGTTTGAAACATCTGATGTGAATAGTGATGAAAATGCAAAAGAAATTTTTTTTTTTAAAACAACACCGGCCACAACCTTCATTTATGGTCCCATGGGATTTTGTTTCCCACACTTCCACTTTTCCCCACTAGATCAAAGCATTCCAAAGATTCCCATTATTTTTATATTAAATCATTTTTTTAATTATTTCACCCATATCATGTCATCCAAATCTCAAGATATAAATATGTCATTTGAGTTAAGCATTGGGAGAAGAATTTCGGAAAGAATACAATTTTTAGTCGGAGAGAAATTTTTAGAGTATATTTTTTACGGGCCCTAAAAATATTAAATCATTGTATTTTTATTTGCGGTGAACATAAAATAATTTGTGTACAAGTTTGGGACGAACTGTTATTGTATTGGCATTCAATATTGGGATTCCAATGTTGAAAGTTGATTATTATTAATGATGGTTCGTATTTCATCTTACATTTTTTGTATTTTAATTATGATGCTAGTTTAATTTAATTATGAGAATGAGGTAAAATTTACCATGACTACTTTGTGTATGTTTTAATTAATTTAATTTGCCTAAATTCCCAATTTGATCTAAAACGTTTTAAAATTTTGGTATTCATTAAATAGTCAAGAGCGAATTTTAAACCTTCGAAATTAATTATTTTATTCATATCATTTAATTTTATGTAATAGCGTTTGATAAATTATGCTTATATTAAATTGTATGATAGTCCATGCTTATATTTGACATTTAATGCTTAGGAGTGCTATATTTAAGGGAATAGGGATTTTTGGCATCTAAAAAGAGTTATAAAAAATCTCTTTTTAGATGCCAAAAAGTCTTATTCCCTTAAAAGTATCACCCTAAGAATTATTTGCCACTACATTCTCACATGATATCTTATCTCAAATTTAAGGTTAGACACTTGTAGTAATATAATCCACCTAGTGAGATGAGACTTAGCATCCTTGTTAGACAAAAGGTATCGTACTGCCGAGTGATCGATGAAAATAAAAACTTTGAATCCTATCGAGTAAGACCTAAACTTCTCTAGTGCGAAGACAACAATGAGGAACTCTTTTTCGATCGTGGAATAGTTCAATTGGGCATCATTAAGAGTCCTACTCGCGTGGTATACGACGTGAGGAAATTTCTCTCCACGCTGACCAAGAACTGCAACTATAGCATAATCAAAAGCATCACACATGATCTCAAAGAGTTGAATCCAGTCGGGAAGTCGCATGACGAGTGTAGAGGTCAATTCCTTCTTTAGCCTTTCAAAGGCTTGAAGGAAATATTGGTGAAATCAAAGGGTGTGTACCTGGTAAAAATATTGCACAACGATCGAGAGATTTTCATAAAATTTGTAATAAATATCTGGTAGCAGCCAGCGTGTCCTAAGAATGATTGAACTTCACGCATGGTTTTTAAGGGTAGGAGATTAGCAATGAGATCAATTTTAGCTTTATCGACCTCAGTACCCTTTTCAAAAATTATGTGACCTAGCAATACTCCTTGTTCGACCATGAAATGACATTTTTTCCAATTAAGCATTAGGCTCTTTTCCTTATACCTCTTCAAAAGGAGGGTGAGACGGTGAAGACACTCATCAAAGCTAGACCCTATCACTGTAAAATGATCCATATAGACTTTAAGAAACTATCCGCCATATCCGAAAGGATACTCGTCATGCGCCATTGAAAGGTATCGGATGCATTGAATAACCCAAAGGGCATGTGTCGAAAAGAAAAAGTACCAAATGGACAATGAATGGGGTTTTCTCTTGATCCTCGAAAGTGGTGGAATTTTGGTTATATCAGAAATAACCTTAAAAAAAACTGTAATAATGATGGTCAACTAATCTCTCAAGAACTTGGTATATGAAAGGAAGCGGAAAGTGATCCTTCCTTGTGATGGCATTCAAATTCCTATAATTGATACACACATGTCATCCGGTTTGAGTCCTAGTATCATAAAACAGGATTGCTTTGGGCGAATTTGAATGGGGTTGTCCCATTGGCTATCAAAGATGGGATAGATAATACTCGCATCCAAAAGTTTGAGCACCTTGGCTCGAACGACCTCTTTCATATTTGGATCACCCCCTCGGGTTGCTAAAATTTCATTACTAACTCGACTTATTTTCAAACTTGTATTTTTTTCTAAATTGCAAAAACGATTCATAAGGCTTATTATATATGATACAATGGGACGACCAAGGCCTATATTTAGGTATTAATTATACAAAATTATAAACTCATCACAATAACGAGCCCATTTTGAAATCTATGAATCAAAATTTGAAACGAAATTAATTTCAAATAAACATGTGAGAATTAACTTCGAATTATTTTTAATTTCGCATACCTCTACCGCCAATAAAAATTAAATATCGTTGAGCATCCTAGTTCCCTTAGGAAGTGAGATTCTTCGTTGGGAGCATAAATCACTTTACCTTGAACAAGACAGACTTTCTTCTTTCATTTATGTAGACTAATCTTAAAACACTTAATATTTACGTTGGACTATAACATTTACGTTGACTATAAGATTTACATTGAAAACGAGGAAATAATCACATCACATTCTTAAAACACCAATGTAGACTATAAGATTTACGTTGAAAATCCTCTCCCAATTAATATTTTAAAACTTGAGGGTATTTTGAAAATTAATTGATCAATTATAAATGCCCAAATTAAATTCTTTATAATTTCCCATTTACTTGTACATATTAAATTTCCCCATCTCACTATTTTAATTTTTCAAAAATAAAACTATTTTTATATTAAAACAAAGCTCATAGATTACAATTTAATTACACCTTTCAATTAATTACGCGATTTAATTCAATTCGAAATACAATAAATAAAAATAGATTTTCAACAAATAATTTGATCTCCGCCAATCATAATAAAGTTCCATATTGTCCATATAAATGTGGTAACCTAATTAATCAATTAATTAGCGTACGAAATTATCAACATGCAAGATGGTAGAATCATAATAAAACTGAATAATCAAGTAATCGTAATTCAAATATGAAAGTAATTCTCTTTGCATCATGGCCTAAAGTTCTTCTTAAAGTAAAATTCTTCAAGATCAAGAATCATTGTTGAAGTTGACTACTTTTTGAACTATAGTCCTCCTTGAAGTAGTGTGCATGAAAAACTTGATCTCTATATGTGTTTGACCTCTTAAAAAATCATCTCTGCTTCAAGAGAATTGGGGACGAAGAACCGTTGCCGAACTTGTGGAAAACAATAAGGAAATAGAAAAATTGTAACTCTTTATTAGGGTTGGATAGATCCGGATTGGGGTAGTATTGGTCTGATTTGTATTCAGATTGATTCAAAATATGTTCAGATCAATACTAATTTATATCTTCCATAACTTTGTCTTGGGTTTGCCAACTGCATGCAAAAAACTCCATAACTTTGTCGAATCTTCATGAAACTTCACAAATCATTGTCCAACACGATAACCCTTGTAAATACATTCTTTTAAATGTAAAAAACTATTAGATCACCCTTTTAGCTCCTTCATATACATCGATAAAGCAATAATTACAAAACCCTGATTATTACAACCATGTCGAATCTAGGAGAAAAAACTAACTATGAATAAACCACCATAAGATCCAATCATATGAAACAAACATAAGTAACAATGATAAAAGTGATATAAACATTGAATCTATGAAAAATAATGTTAGTATGAAGAAACATACATCTATGTATTTTTCTACAACATGCAAACTAAGGTTTCTCATGGAGGACAACATGGACGTCCCCAACACACAATCAATCTAAATCAAGGGCTCTGATACCAATTATTGGGTATCGATATACGTAGAAAACTTTAGCCCCAAAATATTTGGTTAATTATGCAATGAAAAGTGAAAAACTAAAAATAGGTTTAAACCCTAAACCTAGGGTTTCGAATACAATACCTTAGTGGACCTTTTTGGTGATCTGAATAAGGAGAAAAAGTATTTGGAGAAGAAAAAGGGGCTATCTTATTTTGATCCTTCAAAACATTGTTTATGTGCACAAAACGGCTTGAATATTGTATTGTATGATCCTCCCAAAGCTAGGTAGGTGTGTGTGAACCTTCGAAAAAAGAAGACCTTTGACTTTGAGTGATATATGGACCTCTCAATGAAAAGGTGAATAGTATTTTCTCTTTCCCTCTTTAACCCTCAATAATTATCATGTAGCTCAAAACCCTAGCTTACACCAATATATATAGGTATAAGTCATGGATTTGGTCTAAACTTGGCTTCCAAAGAGTTTGGGTCTGATACTTGGGCATATAGCCTATACTTGGGACCCAAGATCAAATAATTAAATTGGCTTCCAAATAAATACACGAAATCTCAAATTACAATCTCAAAATTTATTTATTTTATTTAATCATAATTAATTCCCCTAAATAATTATGACTGAACTCTAATTTAATTATCTCAAGTCACTTTACATAATGAAGTCTTATATTTACAAAGTTGATTAGGTTAATAATGTGAATCCTCTCGTTAAGTTTCCAATACCCGCATGGTCAAATCAATTTGCAATTTATTAATTTTAACCAACTTCTAATCAATTCCTAGATTCTCATATTTAACTTATTTTTCTACTCCAACGGATTATAAAATCATCCCCTAATCAGGTTTACTGGTGGAAATAAAACTTATAAGTCTATCAGGGGGTGTTACAATCCAAGGTCTTTAATAGACGCGAATTCATTTGAATTACGATCTTGGACTTACTCACACAATTGTTGCCCAACATTGAGGGATTATAAATCCAATTTAAAATTTAATCGCACCCATATCAATCAAAGAAAGACTTATGCAAGCATTCTAATCCTCGTAACTCTAGGTATTAAGAATATAACCACCCTATGAAAATAGCATGAGATTATGTGAGTCTAATCAAGATAACTCGTACACTTAAATCTCGTGAGTGGTTGTGTTCAATACATTCCTAAATGTACTAGTCACAATCCTCTTTCGAACTATCATACAAGTTCTCGAGCCATCAAACAAGTTATCAAATTTTAAGATAAACTACTAGGATTGTACAAGTAGCCATGATGGTAGTATTCCAACTTCCTATCTAGGATGCAAATCGTTCAATAGTACTAGATTTAAAATTTCAATCTTTTGTAATCAACTAGATTTAAAATTTTGATCTTCTGGCAGTCCCAATCTGTATGCTACCGGCCCAACCCTCTCTATAATGGGAAATGGTTCCACGTACCTCGGGGCTAATTTCCCTTTCTTCCCGAACCTCAGCACTCGTTTCATAGGAGATACCCTTAGTAATACTTTGTCCCCCACATTAAACTCTCGAAAGAACCATTTAGCATCGGCGTATCTTTTCTGCCTGTCCTGGGCTACCCGAATGCGACTCTTGATAATCTCAATCCTCGCGGAGGTTTCCTGAATCACCTCTGGTCTGGGAACTTGTTATCCCCCACCTCTAGCCAACACATTGGGGAACGACAAGGCCTGCATTACAAAGTCTGGAATGGAGCCATGCCAATCGTTAACTGATAAGAGTTATTATAAGCGAACTCTACCAGTGGAAGATGTGGCTCCCAACCTCCTCCAAACTCAAGGGCACACATGCGTAGAATATCCTCCAACATTTGATTAGTATGCTCTGTTTGTCCATCTGTCTGTGGATGATAAGCTCAACTTAACCTCAACTCTGTACCCATAGCCTCCTGAAAGCTCTCCCAGAAACGCGATACGAAAATTTTGTCCCTATCTGACACAATATTCAAAGGCACCCCATGTAATTTGACAATCTCAGCAATGAACAATTGAGCATACTGACCCGTGGTATAGTTTGTCCGCACCGGCAGAAAATGAGACACCTTGGTCAAACAGTCCACAATCACCCAGATGGAGTCGTGGTCCTGTTATGATGTAGGCAACCCAATAATAAAATACATAGAAATACTCTCCCACTTCCACACGGGTATTTCCAATGGCTGAAGCAACCCTGACGATTTCTGATGGTCAACCTTTACCAGCTGGTAGGTAGAACACTTGGACACGAACTCCGTAATGTCCTTTTTCATTCCACTCCACCAGTATTGTCGCCTCATATCCTGGTACATCTTATCTCCTCCAGGATGTACCGCAAATCGGGACCCGTGAGACTGGGTCATCACTACATGATGTAAGTCTTCTCCTTATTGTACCACCAATCTCCCATTAAACCTCAAACCCCCATCAGAACTAACAAAATAGGACTCGACACCCTCAGCTAAAAGTTGTACAATCTGCTCCAAGTAAAATGGGTCTGCGGTCTGTGCCTATATCACCCTCGTAACGATCTTGGGTGTCACTGTCATGACAGATATGAAGGAACGGGCTACTGAGTCCTGGTGACCTAACTCTTTCCACTTTGCTTTCCAGACGTCTGCTATATCATTTATCGGTCTATGTCTCAACGCATCGATAACTACGTTGGCCTTCCCTGGATGGTACTGAATGTCGAACTGATAGTCCTTCATAAACTCTAACCACCTGTGCTGACGCATATTCGGCTCTCGCTGAGTGAACAGGTACTGCAATGACTTGTGGTCTGTGAATAAGCGAAATTTCTCTCCCAATATATAGTGCCTCCAAATCCTCAATGCAAAGACGACCGCGGCTAACTCTAGGTCGTGTGTGGGCTAATTCTTCTCATGTGGATTCAGCTTGCGAGAGGAAAATTCTATAGCCTTCTCCTCCTGCTGAAGTACTCCCCTAAGTCCCTATAAAGAAGCATCAGTGTAAACCAGGTACTCCACGCTCAGCTTAGGTAAAGCAAGGACCGGTGCTGAAGTAAGCTTGTCTTTCAGCTCGTCGAAAGCCAATTGACAAGCATCATCCCAAACATATGGAACCCCCTTGCGAGTCAGGTTCATCAATGGACCCGCTATTTTGGAGAACCCCCGAATGAATTTCCTATAGTATCCGGCTAATCCCAAGAAACTACGCACTTCTGTTGGTGTCCTGGGCTATCCCCACTCCCTCACCGCTGACACTTTACTCGGGTCAACTGCTATCCCCTGTTCAGAAACAACATGCCCCAAGAACTGTACTTCCCGCAACCAAAACTTGCACTTCTCGTACTTAGCATACAGCTGATGCTCTCGTAGAGTCTGAAGAATAGGCCTCAAGTGCTCGTCATGCTCCTCCTCGGAGTGTGAATATATCATAATGCCATCTATGAAAATGATGACAAACTGATCCAAGAACTCTCTAAACACTCGGTTCTTCAAGTCCATGAATACGGCTGGAGCATTTGTAAGGCCAAATGGCATCACTCTGAACTCAAAGGACCCATATCTCGTCAAGAAAGCAGTCTTTGAAACATCCTGCTCCCTAATACGTAGCTGATGGTACCCTAACCTCAGATCTATCTTCGAAAAGAAAATTTCTCCCCTCAGCTGGTCGAACAAATCATCGATTCGAGGCAACGGATACTTGTTTCATATCGTGACCTTGTTCAGCTCCCGGTAGTCCACACATAGCCTCAGTGAACCATCTCTCTTTTTCACAAACAAAACTGGAGTGCCCCGAGGTGAGGTACTCCTGCGAATGAAGCCTTATCCAAACAGCTACTCTATCTGATATTATAACTATCGCATCTCTGCCGGAGCCATACGGTATGGAGCGCGTGCTGTAGGACGAGTATCTGATAATAAATCTATGACAAAGTCTATCTCTCGACTGTGGGGTAGGCCTGGTATCTCCTGAAATACATCGGAATACTCACGAATAACTGGGATCAACTCTAAGGGAATCGTAACCTCCTTAGAGGTATCCTCCTCCATGTAATACTAATGACTGGTCGAGCCTCCCTCTGGGCGAGGCATCTCCACTACAAACATCTCTTGCCCCGGAATGGCAAAAACAATACTCACACCAAAACAATATATCATGCCTCTGTAAGCTGCGAGCCAATCCATACCGATAATAACGTCGTGCTCATGCATATCTAAGACTAACATGTCTGCTGGTAATACCAAGCTACCAATCTCTACCCCCACTCCCCGGCATATAAAGAAAAATAGCGATCCATTTCCCAATGGTGAGTCTACACACATCATAGTGCTCTCTACTGTGGCTAATAACCCTAAGGCCTTCGCAAAATGGGTAGCTATAAAACAGTGTGTCACCCCAGTATCAAATAAAACCCGACCCATAGTACCATGGATAGGAAACATACCCGCAATCGTGGGCGGTGCCTGTGGAGTTGTTGCCTGGTGGACGTTATAAACACGTCCGTACTGTAACTGCCCCTGCTACACTAGAGCGGCTGGAATGGCTGGTAGGGCTGGTATCTGAGCTGGTGCTGGGAGGGAGGTTGGAAAAAGTGGCCTATGTGGCTCATTACAGATACCCTGCTGCTGTGGGGCCGTGTCACCCTCTGGACAATCCTGGCGCTTATGGCCATGCTTACAACACACAAAACATCAGCCTATGAAATTACATCCTCTCTAGCCCTGCTGACCATGGCCCTGTTGGCCCTGATGAAAACGTTATTGGCCCTGTTAGCCTTGTTGCTGACCCTGATGATGGCGGTGTTGGCCTTGCTGGCCCTGCTGATTAGGCTTGCCCTGCTGACCCTGCCTAAATCCCCCAAATCCCTACCTGGAATCACCTCATCGGAACCGCTAGGCAGGGTCACCTGATGGGAACTCTGGTCATGCTGACGAGTCTGCCCCTGAGATGCCGGTGCTCCACTAGTGCCACTACCCCCTGTCATGCCCTGCTGGCCGGACTCTCCTGCCCGCTTGCTTCCCTGCAGATGGAAGCGGTGATCCTGGCAGTGTAGTAAAGCAGCATTGAGTACATCTGTGAAGGTACTCAGAGACAGATTCCTTATAAGGTGCTGACGGATCCTCCAAGCTAACCCGTCCACAAACAATTGTATCTTCTTACCCTCAGTGGGTGCCTCATCTGGCACTATAGTGAGAAGTCTTGTGAAATCCTCTTCATACTCAGCAATAGTGGAATTTTCCTGCTTCAAGTTCAGTAAATTTCGCCTCATATCAGTTTTCACGACGGATGGAAAATACTTGCGATAAAACCGCTCCCAGAATGACTGAATCGAAATAGTATCCCTCTCCTCTAAGGTGGTGGTGGACTCCCACCACTGCAAAGCGTCCCCCACTAGCTTAAATGAGGCCAACAACTGTTTCTGCATGCCCGTGCACTCATACATACACAGATGCCTTTGGATATCTTTCTTCCATTGGCTGACGATGATGATATCTGAACTACCCGAGAACTCAGGGGGATGCGCCTTCTGAAAGGCATCCTTAACCCGCTCCCATGCTGATGGAAGTTGTGCAGGTACTGGCACCACTACCTAAATCTGGGGTGGATCATGTTGTACTACCGCCAATGCGGCATTCACCGCTTGAGCAACAATAGCGGCTACCTCATTAGCATTCATCGTTCCCTGATCCGGAGCTGCTGGCTGCTCGGCTTGGGCACGCCTATCCTTTGGTCCACGTCTCGGAGGCATCTTAAACGTGAAGAAATTTATTAGTCTTACAGTTATTATCAAATCTCAAATAGCTGAAGACGTAATCGTAAAAGCAAGAATACAACAATCCTAAAATAGGGCTCTATAACAAAAATGTTAAGCTGAAAGCGAAATAAGCCGTACAGATCCTAAGGACACTAGAACCTGATGCTCTGATACCACATGTGACACCCCGCCTCATTAAATACCGGGCGATCACTCCTTTATTAAATTAAAATCAAGGTGAACAGTTGGTTCATTCTTAGCATCACTGTCGTAAAAGTAACTTTTCCAATTTAAACACCCTAAATAATTAAGCTAAGTGTCAAAACCATTTTAGACATTACTTTTCAAATTTTATTTTATAAACCATCATTTAAAACTTTTCATAATTCATAATTAAAGAATCACACAACAACTATCCTGAAACATAAAATCCAAATGATCAAACATTCAACTAATTGAACCCAACATTTAATACTCAAAGGAAGACATCCTGACAATAATAAATCCCAAAGTGCAAATACTGGAAATAAATGAATTACAATATCCAATAAAACAACTGAATAATGGAAAAGGGTGACACATGCCCAACTGATAAAATAAATGCTAGAAGTGGAATCAAGAAATGAGGTCGTCTAAGCAAGAGGACTACAACTCCCACCTAAGTTGCAGCGCGTTCCTTCCAAAGGATCTTATGCAAGACGCCCCTGTGACTGGGCACCTGTAATATATACATATATATACAAGAGAGAAAAGAAATCGGAAACGGGTCAGAGCCCGATTGTAAAAACGATTTAAAATTTGTTTAGCAAGTATTTAAAATTTTTACTAGCCAATGCAACAACATATTAGTGCGACACTCCCTGGAGAAATTCTCAGCTCTCTTCTAATGTGCACTCCTATCGTACTAACCTTCCCAACGGTTTAACTTATCTTATCTTATGTCGCTCGTAAGATTTAAACTGACAAATTCAACTATTTAAGAGGTTCATTGCATTTAACAACATAGTTCTCATTTAACCTTATTTACTAATAAAGTCTCTCCACAATATATTATACTTTTCAAACACTTATTCCCAAATTGGAATAATTATTCATATCTTACTTACCATAAACACAGTAGGTAGTTCCCAAATTCCAGAATTTAATATATATATTAAATACTCATATAATATATATATTCTAACATCACCCACATAATAATTATGGTGCGGGCATACTCTGCTATCCAGTCCCCATGTCACTCGTACTAAGGGAAATACAAGTTCGGAATCACCCTCGAACTGTAATAACACAAACACAAACAATGTTGAGGCGAAGCATAGATTCCAGGTCTCTAAGAGGTCAGCACATGCCCCCACGTCTCTTTGGACCGTCTGAACTATCGATTCGATAGCCTGTACCGAAGGATTTCTATCTTCTAGGGTATGGGTCAATATCCCCTATAAAGGCTCATCGAGATAAGATTGTCCCAGCGCGGTAACCTCAGGGATAGCAAGTAGCGCGAGCATGATTTTCACACGTATATAGTATATGCATAAACACAGCCATATAAATATGCTACTATTACCATATCAAATTTAGGTACATCTCACAACCCATAATTATGACATTTGTCCTTACTACTCCTTATTTAGTTATCACGTATAACGTTTGCCTCTTCTCTTAATTTGTGGAATTATTCCAACTTATCAAGTGACACTCGTGAATTTCTATACTCCCAAGTGTAATTTCAGTAGGTAATCATTTAGTTTCCAACGTAACTATCCTACGCATCTCCTTCTTTAATAAATAGTTCCATTATCCCTTATATGTAAACATCCCCGAAAATGTGAATCTCGTCTTACATTAAAGGTTTCATATTTTTAATAAGTCCTACTAGTCTTCTTTATCTCCCAAAATATTTTAGTAAGGATGTCCAAAGATTATTACTCATTTAAATTGAATTAAACTATTTAGAAGGGAAATATCAGTCTGCCAGGAGGGGTCGATCGATCGATGGCAGAAGCTCGATCGATCGATGCGTCGATCGATCGATACTCCTGGTTCGATCGATTGATCAAACAGGTATGACGAAATCTGCAGAAAACCAGTTACGGGTTCTATCATCCAACATCATTCAAATCCAAAGCTTTAACTCCCAAACTCCCAAAAATTTATACCACAAACGTCCTAAACCCAAATGGACAATATTTAACGTAAAGCATGTGAGTTTTCATCAAGATTCATGGATTAAAAGTTCCCAAATTCATACAATACTCATGAACCCTAAAAATTTCGTTAACTTAATTCAAATCATTCTTTCTCCAGAAATTCTACTTCTAATTCATCATAAATCCGTGGTTAAACCTCTACATATGAAGGGGATTTCCAGATTATCATTTATTTCATTAAAACATGAAATTTTTTAATCTCCAACATGGGTTTTCTTTCATATAACTCATCCTAATCAACACTAAACTAACATGAATGAAGCATTAACGAAATTAAGCAAGATAAATACTTGCCTGGGGATTTTTGGTCTCTGATTTGTGCAAAAATTAGTGTGGTTATGATCCTTGCGACGTGATCTATCATTTGGCGGCGACGGCGGCGCAAACGGAGGAGTTTTCGGCCTAGAACTCCTTGGCAAGCTCTCTCTTTCCCTCTCCTATGGCCGTGACTTGTCTTTGGTTGTCTTAACCCTAGAAGACAACCCTGGGCATCTAATATAACCCTTGAAAATTCGTGGGTTTAATTACCCAAAATTACAAAATGTCCAAAATGCCCTCCCGGGGTACTAATTAAGCCTAAAAACTCCCCGAGACCCAAACTAAAC
Organism: Sambucus nigra; assembly: GCA_949130495.1. Classification (NCBI taxonomy): domain Eukaryota; kingdom Viridiplantae; phylum Streptophyta; class Magnoliopsida; order Dipsacales; family Adoxaceae; genus Sambucus; species Sambucus nigra. The sequence continues at coordinate 305,745,653 of OX422220.1, forward strand.
CCCCGGGTACACTAATCTGACTATCTCGGCCCTTCCGGACACTTTGGTACACTCAAAATGACCATATGAGTAACTTATAATTTATTCACTTTTTATTAATCGATATTTTGTCCCGACACGACACATGCGCGTCCCGACTTAAATTTCCAAAATTGTCATTTTTTATTCACTCGTGACATTTAATAGAACCAATATCATATATTACTTTGCTCATTAGTAATATTCAACAAGTTTCCCATACTTACTAACTCACATCACGTTAGTAATTATAAAAATATAATTAATTTCCGGATTTATATTAAATTAATATCTCACATTAAATTTAATAAATCCCCAAATTTAGAAAGCATTAAAATACGGGGTATTACACTCACCTCTTATTTTGGCATATGTTCCCTAGTGTATAGCGATGATTCCACCATTACGTATTCTTCATCAATTGACCCTCCACTATACTGTGTATTCTTTTTGTAATCTTTGAAGGTTTTCATCAAGCGCTCCAAAGGACACATCAAACAATACCTAACAGGACCACATAACAAAGCTTCATCGCATAAATGCACAAGCATGTGGATGATAATATCGAAGAACGACGGAGGAAAATATTTCTCTAATACATAAATTTCCTCGGCTAAAGTTGATTTCGTACATTTAATGTGTATTCTGTTTAACACTTTTTCACAAAGTAGGGTAAAGCACAAACTGATTTGCATAAGTTCCCGACAGAGATCTTTGTGTTCAGAAAAGCAATGCCAAAATAACATAGGGATTAATTGGATGATTACGTGCTAGTCGTGAGACTTGCAGTGTTTCAAGTTATTTGCTTGGTAGCTTACTACCCTATGTAAATTTCCAGAATAATCAGTTGGAGTCTTCAAGTTGAACAATGTGTCTAAGAGGATCGTCTTCTCAATAGTAGTCAAAGTTAAAGCAGTCCGTGGGTAGAAATTCTTCCTATTGTAGGATTATTTTTTAACCACAGTTTCTTCTTTATTTTCACATCCTATAGATCTAGGATGGACCACTCTCCATATTAGTAATGAGATCCACCAAGACATGTTCCTATCAGATGTTCTGCATTATTCTTCTCTATGTGCATCACATCAACTACATACCTTAACTATTATAGTTTGGATCCCCCTATCTTTACACATTAGGTTTACAAACTGGGGGTGTTTGCCTATGTACCTATTCCCCACAGTCACAGTCATCGCCTTCTCCTCGATATGCTAACCAGAAAGTCGAGCAGTTAGCGTTCTGCACTCGTGACCAACAAGAAAAAAGTTAGACTCGTTGTCCCTAAAAGGGTGACTGGTCGGCAGAAATCTATAAAGACTCGACTTCAATTTCCTCCCCATATATGGGACATCATTAATAACCATGAACATTACAATCGGACAAGGTCCCATAAGCTGAAAGGTCGTTGATCGCCCACATCACCATTTCTTTAAGTGTGAACTCTTCACCCTTATAAGATTCAAACGCCGTCACGCCTTTCTCCCATAACTCTTTTATTTCTTCGATTAATGATGCTAAGAATATTTTAATATCATCAATGGGAGCATTCGGCCTGGGTATCAACAACGACAATAATGTGAACTCATTTCACATGCATAATGTCGGAGGGAGACTTAAAGGCACCATGAGAACTGGCCAATAACTCTGACAAGTACTTTAATTACTGAAAGGGTTAAACCCATTGGTTGAGATTGTAAGACGAACGCTGTGCGGTTCCTTTGCAAATGCATGGTGTTGTGCGTTTGAAATCTATCAGATGGGTGAATCAATTTAATGACGCATCATATTCCTACCCACCGCATCGATTATGCTATGTTATTGCCTCCCCCATCCATTGTACAGTAAATATCCATTTTAATCGTGGCCCAAGTGGAAAATATTTTAAAACCTTTTGTGGGACTTGCGAGCACTTAATATTTTTTTCAGATTTGTGCTTTCCATTCTCATATCTAGGCTCACTGCATACAGGGCATTCATCCTTCTCTTCGTACTCGTTGAGGTACAATATGCAATAATACTTGCATGTATGAATATATTTGTATTTTAAACCCAAACCCTTGAAGCTCTTGTTCATGGTAGGATAATTGTGTCGTGACGTGTTCTCTTTTGGGAGAATATCTTTAACCCACTTAAGAATTCTGATTATGCTATTCCTAGACAAACTAAATTGACTCTTCAATTTATGCAAACCAATCATTGCATATAATACCGAGTGATCTTCATAGTAATCTTTATATAATGGTCTAGCTGCATCGACTTTCAGTCGTACGTATTCCCGATACCCTGTAAGTTCAACATCAGAATTTTCATTTAGTTGGCTACAATGCGCATTATCCGTATCCATAGGTTGGTGGTTTTAACGGTTGTGGAGTCCATAAGAATTATCAATTAAGTCGGCCAATGGACGATGTGTTGGTGAATCATGTACCACTTTCACTCGTTGGGGTTCCGTTATGCGATCGGGCCTCGATAATTCTTCTGGAGCATAAGGTATATTTTTTTCACCATGGTTTGTCCATAATGTTTTGGCAGATTCCCCACTATATTAAATGCAACTCAACGTATTACAATGACTTATATTTTTTGTTCTCACAATGGGTGCACGAACACGGAATCTTGTTAGTTTTATGATTTTTAAAAGCGTATTTAACAGATTCTTGAACGCCATTTACATGATTATTTGAAATTTGATCATTCTCTCCCATCCACTATTTGTATAGTGGGAAATCTATGCAATAATCTACAAATATCATGGATGTGGATATAGGTTAAAACTGAAATCCATGTAATAATCAATGTAATAATGTACAAGTGAAGCAATAAAAAATATTATTAAAACTAAAACAAAACCAATATTCTTAAATGGAGACAAAACCAATATTCTTAAACTAAAACAAAACCAATATTCTTACAACTTAAAGAAAAAAAAATGTTATTACAATTGAAACAAATAAAAATTACAAATTGAAATAAAACAAAATATTATTTGATCTTTTCTAACAGGTAAATTGTCCAAGAGAGAAAAGAGTCTCTATAATTCCTCAATTCCAGCCCATCCCCACCTACAGTGAACACAAGAACATCTCCACAACCATTGTATATTTCATCGACCAGTATTTGAGCCTCACCCATCTCCAATGGTTGGTTGTGTACTCTAGTTCCAACAACCTTGGAGACAATGTTCATATCCCAACAAACCTTTTATTGCTCAGGTCTTTAAAATAGTACTTTTCACCATAGTCACTATGAGTTGTTGATAATGATCCAAGTCCCGTGGCAGGTGGCATTTGGGAGGGGAATGTTGGATGAGGTATAATTTAGGAGTGGAAAGTTAAATGAGGCGACATTTGAGAGGAGAATGTTGTATGAGGGAGCATTTGGGATGGGAATATTGGAGGCGGCATTTGGGAAAGGAAACTTGCAGGGGAAGGATAGGTAAAACCTTGAAGAGGAGGGTGAGGATAAGAATAACCTTAAGTAGGAGGAGGCCACACTGGCACTCCATAATTTTGGAGAAAGGACACAAGTTGCCCAATTTGATTCTTCAACATTCCCAGTTTATTTTTTATATCCTGGACATCCCCGTCGATCTTGGAATGTCATTCGTCATTGAACGAGAAACAATTATTGATCAGAGAGAACTCATCCACGAGAGTTGTGGTCTGTTGAATTTTTTTTTTTTGGCATATATGATCCAACACCTATCGTCCTCCCCCTTTTATCCTTTCGAAAGGTCTGGATCAGGGCATCATTATCAAGGTTAAAGTCATTAGTAGGGCTCGAACCTGACTAACTGCAGATGGACTCTATTGATTATAGTGTCTTAGTCAAGTTCAGAGGGAATGTATTATCTCTACCCCATGGATCATGAACAAATATGTTGGACCGATTTGGTGTTTTACCCGCATCAGGGCCACCCTTTGTCCTACTCTCCAATTCAATCTTCACATTCTCATAGGATTTGGATCCCAACCTATGGATATCTGTTTTTTGTGCCCTATTTTTTTTGTTTTTCTACCTTTGGACTAACGTTTTTTGTCGCCTCATTCTCCAAAAACTTATTCCCCTGCTCTACCGGAATTTTAACATTTGGAGGCACTTTCTTTTTCAAAGATAAAATATCGGAGCTCTCTTCCTCCTTCAGGAAATATTTTTTTCGAAGGTTTCTCCTGTATGTCCTCAATGATTCAGCAACCCGAGATAGAACCTTATTCTTGGAACAATCGGGCAATGAGAAATACTTGGCGAGTTGATCGTATATATCATCTCTGACTTCTTGATCAACCTGGCTTCAGTTGTCAGTTCCACCAACCCCAACGTTCTTTTTCCCAAAGCTAAACACCGGGCTTTACAGTTCAGCATGTCTATGACCAATCAGATTATTCCCGAGAAGGGAGAACGCAATGGGCCTCTTTGGGGTTGAGTGGGGTGCATCGACAACGCTGGATGGGGGTCATGGAGCAACGGGAGTGCTGGATGGGGGTGTCGAAGTAGTTGATGAGGAGGCAACCATTGGTGGAGTTTTGTATTGCTCACCAATTGGTATTGAGAATATGGGTTGTACAAGAGATGGTGAACCTCATTGTCGTGTCCCCTCGGCACTTTGTTCCCTTAGGTTGTTTCCTCTTGATATTATCTATAAAAATGAGAAACCATAAGTGACTAAAAAATTATAATAAGAAATTATACTTAATTAATCAAGCTTTTATATATATATACATACCTTTTCAAAGTAAGACTTTAAATAAGTTCAATGTGCTTGATCTCCATCCATTTGGTATTAGTTTTTAAGAACCTATGAACTTTTGCATGTGGCCAACTAGGAGGAAGGGCATCTATGATTGATGTGTAGATATCCGTGACATGAACTCGGAATCCCATCATTTCAACTTGTTAGCAAGATTCAATTTACCGTGCATATGGCACGAGACATCACAGTCCATGTCACTGTACTATGTACGTTGTTGTATCCATAACGGGTGGATTTTTTTTCTATCTTCTCCAATAAAGTAACTAAGCTCAGGGCTACATCGGGATTATGCGTGTGAAATATATTTCTTATATCTTCATCTCAGTTTTCTGATAGGGAAAATAGAATATGATCGAATAGGTAATCTTGTCCGAAATTAACGCTACGGTTTTGAAGGTAGTTAAATTGTTCAATCTTTTTATTTCCATACCTATAAATAGGAGTACCCTTTCTATAATGCTCAGTAATAAAAAAGTTATGTGTGCAGTCCAATTACAACCTCTCCAACTCTTATTGCCAGTGATTATCACCGTGGCTCATTTTTCTTGAGAAAAATATACGAGGGCATGTATATTAGGGTATATTAGTTTGATTAAGGTTTTGATAGTAAAGAAAGTATTTTGAGTATATTAGTTTCATTAGGGTGCGGAACCTAAATTACTCAATTAATTGCAAACTCTAAATAATGTATTTTATCTTAATCCTTAAGTAACCACAATCAGTCAATACTAATAATACTCAATTAATTTCAAACTCTAAATAATGTAATTTATCTTAATTCCTAAGTAACCACATTCAGTTAATACTAATAATACTCAACTAATTTCAAACTCTATATAAACTTCAAGCCCTAAATGATAATAGCCTTAAATTTTGCAATTTATTTTAATGTCTAAGTAACCACATTCAGTCAATACTAACAATACCCAATAAATACTCCTAAATAATGCAGTTAATTTCAACCTCTAAATAACAATTCACAATCAATGTTAACAATACCCAATAAATACCCAATAGATTTCAACTCCTAAATTTAACATCCCTTTTCTTGAAAAAGAAATATACACATATACATAGATATACACACATAAATCGGGGAAACACACATACACAAATATATACAGATGTACAGAGACATACACACGAATTCACACAAATATACACACACACATACATACGCATATACACACATACACACGCAAACTCATAAAAACACACACATACATAAAAATTCCCACACGTATACACACATATACAGTTGGGTTTAAATCAGAAATACAAAAAAAGGTTTACCTTTGAGATTGAGAGCGATATTTGGGCCGAAATTAGGGTTTCAGAGAGAGAGAATGCAAATTGCCAAAATCACACAGAGAAAGAGAGAGAGATTGATGCGGGAAGAAATGAAAACGAGGTAGAATGGTTTTATTATAAGGACACTGGTCACGGCCTAGAGCTGTGACCCAATTCCATGACCTTTAAATTTTTTCCACATCAGCGCGTAGTCAACCGTGTGGTCATGGCCCTAAGTCATGACCCCTGCGCGTGAACAGATTAATATGGACACGGCCCAAATCCATGACACGTATGGTGTGCATTGTAGTAATGGTCATGGCCTATGTCCGCGACCCATTTGGAATGAAACTTGGAGGGGACTTTGGCGTGATTTTTGCACCATAATGGTCATGACTGGTCACGGCCTAAGGCTGTGACCCACACTGGTCAGAGATTTGGTCCATGACCACTTCCAAGAGCATTTATGACCACGGTGGGTTATGGATATGGTCACGCCAAAGTTTATAGGGTCACGGCTTTAGGTTGTGACCCCTTGTGGGTAACCATTCGCAGGATTTGGTGTAGTGATAAACTCGTGGTTATTAAGAAAAATATATCTTTTATTTGTTCTTTTACATTAGTTGATAATCTTTATATTGTTAATCCTATCTCTCCCACACGATAAATTAATATTTTTCATAATTCAATGGGACCAAATTTAAAAGAGAAAGGAACCCTCCTTAGTGAACCAGACGTATCTTTGGCACTTACGCCTAGGTCATATTAATTTAAAAAGGATTCATAGACTGTTAGAAAATGGGTAATTGAGCTCACAAGAAGTAGAGGCACTTCCAGTTTGTGAATCGTGTGTAGAAGGTAAAATGACCTAGAGGCCTTTCTCAGCTAAATGGCTATAGAGATAAAGAATTGTTGGAATTGGTTCATTCTGATCAATATGAACTGATGACAACCCGAGCAAGAGGGGGATTTGAGTATTTTATGACTTCAATATATGATTACTCAAGGTATGGGAAAGTTTAACTAATGCACCATAAGTTCGAAGCCTTTAAAATTAAATGTTTATAGGGTAGAAGTGGAGAAGCATAGAGGTAAAAGTATTAAGGCACTACGATATGATTGTGGTGGTGAGTACTTCATAAGGGAGTTTAGTAAATATCTAGAAGATCAAGGGTTCACATCCCAATTGTCTGCACATGGTATGCCTCGATAAAATAGTGTAGTAAAAAGGAGGAACATGACTATTTTGGATATGATTAGGTCCATAATGAGTTACACAGATCTCCCATATTCCTTTTGGGGACATGCTTTAGAAATGGCCACTTATTTACTGAACTTGGTACCTTCAAAGGAGGTCTCTACTACACCCAAGGAATTATGAATTGGGTGTAGGCCTAGTATGAAACATATTCGAATCTGAGGTAGTGAAGCACATGTGTTGAAGAGATATCCTAGTAAATTGGAATCAAAATTTGAAGTTTGTTTATTTGTAGGATATCCTAAGGAAACTAAGGGCTATTTATTCTATGATCCTAAGGATCAGAGGGTCTTTGTTAGAACTAATTTTTTATTCTTGTAAGAGGATTATATAATGGATCATGAACCCAAAAATAAAGTTATTCTTAAAGAATTGGGAGGCAACCAACCAGATTCTTCAATACCACCAATACAGGACGAAATAACATGATGTGTTGACACTAGTACACCAGTACAGAGACTACCTCATCATAGTGGGAGGGTTATACGTCAACCTGAATGGTTTATCTTCTTGGGAGAGTCTTATGATAAGGTCCATATTAAACTCGAAGCTAATCCTTATAACTACAATGAGGTTATCCAAGATAACAATGCAGAACTTTGGCTTAAAGCTATGAATTCTGAGATGAAATCTATGTATTCCAGTCATGTCTGGAGTCTTGTAGATCCACCCGAAGGGATAAAACCCATAGGATGCAAGTGGGTCTATAAGAGGGAAAGATGCGTGGACGGAAAGGTTGAGACCTTTAAAGCATGACTTGTTGCAAAGGATTTACTTAGAAAGAGGGCATCGATTATGAGAAAACCTTCTCGTCGGTATTTATGATGAAGTCCTTCGGAATTCTCTTATCCATTAAGGCTCATTTCGATTATGAAATTTATCAAATGGACATCAACACTGCTTTCTTAATGGATATCTTAACGAGTGTATCTATATGGTGCAGTCAGGCGGTTTTATTGCCCAAGGCCAAGACCATAAATTATGTAAGCTTTAGAAGTCCATTTGTTGACTTAAGCAAGCATCTAGAACTTGGAACATTTTTTTTTATCAGGCAATCAAATATTTTGGTTTTGATCAATGTCCAGATGAGTCTTATGTGTATAAGAAATGTAACGAAAATATGGTGGTGTTTTTAGTATTATATATGGATGACATTCTTCTCATTGGAAATGATATTAGAGTGTTGTCTTCAGTTAGAGTGTCGTTGTCCAGTCAATTCGATATGAAAGACTTAGGAGAAGCTAGTCATATCCTTAGGATCAAGTTTATGCATGATCGCAAGAATAGGAAGTGGGGTTTATCAAAAGCAACTTATATAAATTCCATACTTACCAGATTTAGCATTAAAGATTCCAAGAAAGGGTTCCTCCCTTTCAGACATGGAATATCTATTTCCAAGGATGAATATCCTAAGACACCTGACGTGATAGAGAAGATAAAAGGCATCCCTTATGCTTCGACAGATGGGAGCCTTATGTATGTTATGCTATGCACTAGACCTGATATTTCTTTTGCTATTGGCATGGTTAGTAGATATAAGTCTAACCCTGGGTAAGAACATTGGACTGCGGTAAAGTGATAAGAGACTTTTTGTCTATGGTCACTGTCTTATAAAGCCTAGTCTCAAAATTACCTTGCATCACCTACAAAACTTATTAAACAACTCATATCATGGTAAGTACGGGTATCAATCCAACTTTCAAGGTGAAACAATTAGCGTGAATACTTGTATTATTCCATTTTTTTTATTAAATTTTTTTTTATATTTTTTATATTTATTTTGTTTTAAAAAAAATCATGTGAGAATTAAATAATTAATGCTAAAAACATGAAATGACTAAATAACGAAAAATAATATGTAACCGAGTGTGATAAATGTGAGAAGTTTCAAGATATGGGATTATATTGCGTGTTCCGTTATTTTTAATTTCATAATTTATCAAATTGAAATATTTTGAGATAATATTAAATTTACAAATTAACTCTCGTTACAATCAGAAATTAAATAATGTCTTTTTCAGAAAACTCATTTGAAAATGCCACAACTCTGCAAAATCGATTTATACTCTCTTTAAAGAAATCAACGGCTAAGATCGATTTATAAAAAATATATGAATCTGATAATAGCAAATCTGAGTTAATAGTCAATTTTAGGAAAAACCTATCTCTACTTCGATTTCAAAATTAAATATTAAATAAAATTAATTCAATATCTCTCGATACGTAAATTAATGTGTGACAATTAAGAATAAATTTTCCTAGAAATGTGACAATCAACAAAATTAAGTAATTAAACTAACACCCTACGCAGTTTCATCCCACCCCTTGAACGGGGTGTTTAGTATAACATTATTATAACAAAACATAACACAACAATCAAATATATGTCAAGAATAATATAAAATAAAACGTGGAGAAGAAATACGATACGCAAATTTTCATGTTGAATCATGTTCTTGAAATGTGTCCTGACATGCGTCCAACTTCTTCACAATTTTCAGTACTTGGTTATAAAAATAAAAATAAAAACCAAACCTAAAAATTATTTTAAAGCTAAACTAATTTTTTGTATTTTTCTGAATTTTTTATTTTCCTAACCCTTACAACAATGGAACGGCAAAGCAGTCTCTCTTCTATACTTTTCCTCTCTGTGTGAGAGAGTCCCCCTTTTCAAATTAGCTACCTTGTTTTTGTAATATATCCACGAAGCTATCTTATTTAGATGGAGAGATTGGAGGGATTTGAAAGTGTCTAAGTCAAATGATAATTTGGAAGGAGCCTTGAATTTTACTTTTTATGCATGTGGCTTTTATGGATAAGGACGACAGAAGTGGGTTGGGTGTGGGTTGCTGGTTTTAGAATCGGGTTTGGATCTCGGGTTTAGATCAGAGATTGAGCAGGTGTGGGTTTAGCAACTAGGACAGAGGGTAGTTGGGATCCGGGTATGAGAGGATTGAAGCTGCCTGGGACGACAGCCGAATCGTGGGTTGGTTAGGTAAACCCGGGACAAGGGTATATACGAACGGGTATGGAGTTCGGGTGTGGGAGGTTTGGGTCATTTGGTTCAGTTTGGGGATATAAGGTGGTTAGTTAAATGGGCAGTGGTTTCAGGAGGTGGTGGTGATTTTGGTTATGGTGGGAAGAGAGATAAATGGGTGGTGTAGGGAAGAAGATGATGAGGGGTTTAGTGTGTGTGGTGAGGTGTATGGGAGTTGGGTGTGGGTGTGTGGGTGTGTGGGTGTGTGTTTAGTTGTCCTAAAAAATTTCAAAAAAACTAAGTCTCAACTAATAATAAAGTCTAAAAAATTAAAATCTATTAAATTAAAAATAAATGTATATCCTATAAATAAAAGACTCAATAAAATAAATAAATAAATAAAAATAATTGTGATCCTAAACTAATAAAATTAAAAATAAAGAAAATTTAATAAAATAAAGGCACCTATTATATTTACATAAAAAAATACAAACACACGATTCACAAAAAAGGACCCTAATACTTACACTATACACACATGAATAAAATATAAATAAATCCTAAAAAATTATAAAAGATTCAAATAAAAATATAAAAATATAAAGTACAAACTAAACACACACGAGGCTTGGGTGATGGCATAAGCTCAGTTTCGGCTTAGTTTTGGTATGGGATTGGATCGGGACATCGGAACTCATGTGGGCATGCTCAAATAGGGGCTCCTGTCTTCACAATCAGTTTGATTTACTTCATGTAATGCATTTAACCGCTACTTTATCGCAATTATGCCGATTTAGCACTATTTGATATCGCGGCTGATGATTAACCTATAATGTAGACAAATACGAATATAAGTCTAGTTTTATTAAAAACGAGTGACTAAAATGTACATATTCTGGGCATAAATTAAACACTTTTGGGTGCTTATCATAAAGCATATACTCAAGTACCTGAAAAGAACACAAGACTATATGTTAGTTTACCAGGAAGAGAGTTTAGTACCTATTGGGTACACTAATTTAGATTTTGAATCTGATTGAGATTCCTGAAAGTCTACCTCTGGATATGTGTTTACGCTAGGAGGCGGAGCCATTACTTGGAGGAGTATCAAGCAATCTTACATTATTGATTCCACTATGGAAGTTGAATATGTGGCAACCTCTGAGGATGTCAAGGAAGCAGTATGGCTTAGAAAATGCCTAATAGATCAATGAGTGGTACCTTTAGTTTAATTGATTATTACACTTTATTGTGATAATAGCAGTTTGGTTGCTAACTCAAAAGAACCCTGGAGCTATAAGAGAGGTAAAGACATAAAGCGTAAGTAACATCTCAATCGAGAATTTGTGCCACGAGGTGATGTCACAGTTGTGAAGATTGCGTCAAAGAACAACCTAACAGACCATTTCACGCAGAGATTGCCAGCCAAGACTTTTGATAGTAGAGGGGGTGGGAGTGAGATGCATTGCAGCATGGATTTGAGTGGGATATTATTAGAGAAGTTGATTAAAACCATGCTTTATGTAATAGTTTATGTTATGGATTTATTGTTAAAATAAAATCAGTTTCTCCTGTTTTAATGAGAATCATGTGTGGACAAAATATTTACAGTATTTTATATATTTTTGATGTCTTTTATCCTACTCAGTAGGTGTTTTGGTGTGTAGAGTACGACTTACACACAGAGGATCAGATCACCAGTTCCTATAGAATATAAGTTTTATCGTTCACATTCTTATATGGGCCTGGGCACACCATCAGTAGGGTTGTAGCACATTATTTGAGTAGGTCTATCTTGATTACGAGAAACTATATAGTTTCAACTTGTTGTGCTAGTACACTTTATGTGTATTGAATGGGACCACCTTAGGGTCATTGTCTTTATACTGACTTTATAAGACAATGTAAACCTCGTATTTATTAGGTTTATTTAAGGCTCTTAATTCGGGTATGATTGATGGACACATGCACTAGTTATTTATTGCTTTGACCTCTCGGGTGAGATTCATTATTGGATCAATAATCTTGATAGATTGGGTAATGGTGATTATTATATGGTGGAAGTCTTTTATGGATGGAATTCATGTCTCGGTATAGATACTAGTGATACCCCCTTGAGATGCTTATAGGTTTTTTATCTGTCAAAACCTAGAGGTGGATTATGTTAATCTGACACTACAAATAAGTTAAGTTGGATCGTTCAAGGACTGAACGACGTTATTCAAATAAATTTTCTGTAATTTACTTTATTAACAGGTATTTATAACCTTAACATGGGAGAATTAAGTGATTAATAATTAGGAGCTCGAAATATAATTTTGAATTAAGGAGTGGAGTTGCAACTATAATAATTTTATGGTATTAATTATAATTAAGGGATTGAGATTCAGATCCGGGAAGGATTAGGTTTTCTCAGGCCCATTAGGATCCACATACTTATCTCTCCTTAGGGTCCCTACTGTAGCCTATATATATGCACCAAAATCTCATTCTTTCTTAAGCTATCCATCACTCTTGGATACTTAAAAGACCCAAATTTGTACTTGTGAGAAAGATAGGTAGTAGAGAATAAAGAGGAGACAAGAAGGTGGTCACGAAATAAGAACCCACCCTCTACTCAAGACTGGTCATATCAGGAATATAGTAGAAGACTTTGAGGTGAATCAAGCCATCACATATTTTATTCTTGCAAAGACGAGATCAAATCAAATGGATCTCGAAAGGAAAATCGTAATTCTGCATTATAGGATTTCATGTATGTGTATTTTTTTATTAGTTCAATCTATACGCGTTTTCAATAGACCCTTCGACTTTCACTCCAACAGTTAACTCGTCGTTTAACTTAGGAGCGAAAATACCCGACAACTTAGTGATAAAGAAAATGTTAAGGTCATTGCCTAGTAGATTTGATCCTAAAGTGGCAGTTTTAAATTCTTTCGGTATGCTTGAATCAACGAAATTAGAAGAGTTTGTAGGTTACTTACAAACCTGTCAACTTGACATGTGTACCTCCAAGCAAGTGTCAAAGAAAGAACAGGCCATTTCTTTGAAAGCCCGGAAGGAGGAAACTAAATTTTTGGATGATGATTCTAACACCGAATTCGAGTATGTAGCCTTGTTGGCAAAGAAGTTCAAAAAGTTTTTTAAGTTTCAAAAGCAATCAAAATATGTTGAAAGATTTGAGAAAAATAAGAACAAAATGGTGCAACAAGTCCCTAAAAATTGTAATGAAAATGATGAGTCAGATAGGTGTTTTGGTTGTGAGGGTTATGGCCAAAGGATAGTGGATTTCCCCATTAGACTTAAAAAAGAGGGCAAGAAATTGATATCATATAATGCCACCCTAAGTCATAGCGAACTGGAAGAGGGAGGAGATGCCCCTATTGAGTGCAACTACACCACTTTCACAGTTAGTCATTTAAGATAAATATTCTCATGAATATTCTCATGTGAATGACACTTCTAAGGCCATTGTGAGTGAAACCCATGTGAGTGAGGGTGAAGAGAGTGATGATGAAGAGGTAGATGAGAGCGAGTTGCATTTTCCTTTTGTGAATTACATGATGAAACCATGATGGTTAACAAGGAAAACATGAAGTTGCACGCTAAGTTGAAAGAACAAGCCATAGAAAATAATTATGCATTAATTGAGGATCTTAGGGCACGTGAGAAGACTCTTAGGGAGAAACCAGAATATGTTCAGGGAGAGAGAGATAGTCTTGGTGGTTTATGGAGACTTTGAAAAGGAGATTCTATAGTTTGAGGAGTCTAGGCAGTTTCTTGATTCTAGGATAAGTGAGTTAAAGGAGAGATTAAGAGACTAGAGTCGGGTTAAATTTGATTTGGATGCTAGGTCAGAAAAGTTAGATAAGATGTTAGGCACCGTCCAAATCAAGTAGGATAAGTGTGGAACAGGCTTCGATGATCGTATTGCTCTCATGCAAAATCCAACCCCACACATGTGAGAGAACTAATTAGGAACATTAAGAGAGGTCTGCATGTAGGTAACAATTACCACTGTCATTACACTTTGCACTTTTTGCAGTAGGAAGGATCATTTTAGACGTTATTGCTATGACCTTAAAAAGGCTCCTAGGAAGTTTAGGAATAAATTCGTTTTGATTACCAAAACCCCCCATGCTTCGTTACACACCTACTTGGGATAAGAAATCGGATTTAGAGGCTTTACAAATTAAACTTCATGATTTTTGGCTAGTTTCACTTGATTCTTCCCATGCTAGATCTAACGGATGATTGTATTAGCCATGTTTGTCATACGCTAGTTATTGCTTCATGATATATCTTTCTAGTGTTATGACATATGTATCATTTTGTGCTACATTTTCCTTTTAATGAGTCTTATGAGAAAAATACAACAATATTTTGCTTTTGATACATTTTTCAAAAATACGAAAAAGATTTTGTTTTTATTTGAGTCAAAATATGTTAAAAACTCAAAAATATTTTCGATTTTTGTGTCGTGCGTTTACATGTTTGATGTGGCATATTGGTGTTCTTGGACCCCCATTATTTCATTTATCAATGTGGCTAGGAAATTTGGTCATAATTATAAATGCTTAGAATAATCTTAACCATTGGCTTAATAGGGTACTTTCAATGTTGATTTACATTTAGATTCGACTATGCACATATGCCATCGTACACACATGCACGACCTTACAAAGATGTTTGAATTCTCATGTACATTTTAGTGTGGTGAGACATTGTCCTCTTAATTTTTTCATCTATGAACAATTAGACTTAGAAGGAGGTGTCGATGTAAGAACCGTTGCCCGTGAGGATATAAATTATTAAATTAAAAAAATGATGAGTGTGCACGGGAAAGGATTACGAGAGTATAATAAACTCGTCGTGAATGAAACCATTTAAAACATCCCAAGAAAAAATTAAGGCATTAAAAAGATTACATATATGCCAAAAAGGAATAATAGTAATTCTCAGAAGGGGAAGTAGAAGCCTCAAAAGAAATAGAAAAGAATTGTCATATTTGAGGGTGTTTGGATGGAAAAAGTACAACGGGTTTACACAACGAATCTTATTGTTGAAAAAATCTTGTCATGATGTTATTTGTTTGGTAGAATCGTTATTATACTAGATTTGTGTGCACGATGTATATTCAGTACACTAACTTCAAAGTTAATTGTCATATGTGTCTAAAATCGTAGTTTGATCACCTTCGGCTATCAATTAGAGCTTCTTGATCGTTTCGACGTATTTGAATTGTGACTCATTTATTGTAGTTCACACCCATTCATTATGTATCCATGTTTAGGCACATCGATACTATGTTATCATGTTACTCATATTTATTGTTTTGAGTCTGTTTTGTAACTATTTTCGTAGTTCTAGTTGCTTTTATCGGACATTTTTTTCGCCGCGCAGATCTTATATAATATTTTAGGTGCAATTGAGAAATTGTCAAGTCGTTAGAATGACTTTGGGCTATCGTTTGAACGGCATGTCCATATTAGTAGAAGATCGGGTCAAATGACCATTCAAACGAGCTACAGTCGATGTACTGGTATGGTCGTTAGATGGGTCATTAGAAGAACTTTTCAAATGACATCATGCTATTTTGGGTCGTTAGTTACATGAATCGAACGACATGCTTTAGTTATTTGAATGACCTTGCATTATCATTCGAATGACCTGTTTGGGTTTTTGACTGTTTGAGCTGTTTCAGTACCTGCTTCGTATATATTTTGATATTACACTATTTTGGTACTTCTGGGTTGTTTTGGACAGTTCATATATAGTTGATGTTTATTATTCATGCTTGATTCTTACACTTCATTGATTTTGTTTAGTCATATCTAATAGAAAAGAAAATTGCGTCTCTAAAGTATTTGTCATTGTTGCAACTTTTTCATCAAAATTCCCATGAACCTACAAATAAACTCAAAATATGCATAGGGTAAGTAAGGGTGTCAATCCAAATCTAAGGATGAAACACAAAATAAGTGAAGACATGTGTAAATTCATTTGCATATTATTATTTTTTTATTATTTTTCTATTTTTCTTTTAATATTTTTTTATGGATTTTTCAAGGGATTGTTAATTAACGATACTAATTAATTAACTATACTAATTTTTAAAGTACTAACTAAGATGTAAAAGCTAATTTTAAAAAAATGAGATAAACAAAATTGTACTAATAACTAAACTAACTAAATTGGACTCATGAGGGCTTCAAAATTCATCCCATGAATGGGAGATTTTCCCTCATTAATCATCATCCAAAATTAAAAGTAAAGAATTAAAAGTATGAAATGAGTAATTAGAGAAGAATTGCTCAGACCAAAATTTCTCCTTGAATTGCGATAGACTTCTTCAGTTATATCAACAATATCTCAATTACAATCACTCAGAAATGTATGTTTTGATTCTAAAATAAAAACTATGAAATAAACAAATAAAATCTTATTACAATATATACAATGGATGAATTCATAATGAAGACTTAAATAATAAGAGAGATTTGCTGAAAATGCAAATCCTCAAATTATAAAATTGTACATTAGAACTCATCTAAGTAAATAAATCCTACATAGTCACTTTATGTTGAGATATTTGCTAAAAATCCAAACATTTATCATAAAGGAATCTGTTAGAATTTACTTCCCAAAGGGATGAATTCAACCACATCACTTTATTTTGAGATAGTTGCAAAAAATGTAAAAACTCACCATGGGGGGGGAGTAGAATTCATCCAAGAGATAAATTTCACCACACACCTCTATATAGAGATATTTGCTAAAAATGCAAATACTTTTTATAGAGGAGTGGAGAGAAATTTATCTCAAAAAATTTTAAAAACTAAATTGGAGATCCCTCTCAAATGGCATCAAGTCTTCAATTTATAGGTGCAATGAGGTTAGGGGTATAAAAGGAATTTTTAGACATGGGTGCATGGAAATGGTGAGGAAGAAATCAAATTTATTAAAGGGAAATTTTGGGGTTATAAAAGGTGTGTGGGAAGTGGATAGTTTGGGGGTATTTTGGAAAAAGGTGAATTAAGTTAGTTTTAAGACACATGTGGGGCATATTGGTTTCTTTGACTTTTGGTTTTTTTAGCAGGTGACAACGAGTAAAACAAATGGGAAATGGGTTTTGAGTGGGTTTAAAATGGTTTGAGTTGGTTTCAATTGATGGTCATGGGTAGAGGCCCAGTTTATGGAGCTCAAGTATTGGGTGGTTCTCGTGGGTTGGATCGGGTTGAGATGTGCTACCATGGGTCGACAAGGGGTAGTCAGGTGATCCTGGTTGAATGAAGTGAAGGTTTGGTTCTTCTATGGTTTTGGGTCTTGGCTGGGGGTTTGGAAGTCGGGGTTGATGGTGATTGAGGTAGTGGGTAAGTGGGTCGAGAAGTCAGTTTGGGGTTTGTTGTTCTCGGGTCAAGTGGCTTTAAGCCGAGTTTTCTCGGTTTTGATTTCGTTGGTCGAAAATGTGGGTGTTAGGGCAGGTCTTGATTAGGTAGAACCGAGTTAAGGGGTGTTTGGAATGGGAGTAATGGGTTTAGATCAAGGGTAATGGGTGATGGGTTTATTAATGGAGGAGAGAGAGTGAGATCGGTGAGAGGTAGAAGATGACTGTGGGTTAGTGTTAGGTGTGCTAAGGTGTAGGGGGTGTTTGTACCTTTTAAAAAAACATAATAAAAATATTTACAACTAAAATTAATAAAAATCTATTAAAAGTAAAAACTAAACTCCTAAAAAAAACTCAAATATAAAAACAAGAAAATAAAAAGGTAAATATCTAATAAGACTAAAAACTATAGTTCTAAAAAAATTAATCCTAATAAAATAAGATAAAAACTAAAAACTAAAAATAACTTCCTAAAAAACTAAACCTAATAAAATAAAAATAAAAATAAAATAAAGATTAAAAATAAAAAATAAAAAATAAAAAAATAAAATAAAATTACACTAAATAAAAAGAAATATAAAAAATGTAAATAAATCCTAAAAACTATAAACAAAATCTAAAATAAATTATATAAATTAAAACAACTCACAATAAAAAAAATCTAAAAATTAATAAAAGTACAAACTAAACACACAAAGGGCTCAGGATGGGCTAAGGCTAGGTCTGGGTAAGTTTAGGGTTAAGGGATTTCTGATTTAGCCCTTTCTTGATGCAAATTGCCTCGAATTAGAGCTTTTGACACCGCAACTGCAATTAAGCCTGTACAATAAATAATTACACGCTTAAGACCCAATTTTACCGAGAATTATCAATTTAAATACATCTATTTGGGGCATAAAATGTACATTTTTGGGTGCTTATCAACATCATTCCTAATATTGATGATTTCTTTTGTGACTGTTTGCTAGCTATGATTTGAGATGATTTGATTCTTATTTATTTGAAAATGCTTCATATGTTATATTCAGGCTAAATATGACTATGTTTGTTTATTTGTCCCACTGTTTGTCTATTTCAGACAAAAATGGGGAGAGATAAATATGTGATGTAAGAGGAGTTTTGATTGATTTGAGCAATATTTAAAAATTGGTATCATATTGTGATTTTCTCATAATTTCATATTAGTTTTGAAATTGGTATATATTGATATCATATTGTTTTATATATCATTTGTTCCTCCATACTTCACTTGGTTGTTTGTTTCGTGTGTGTAATGATATTCGGAGACTCGAGATTTTGCGACTACAACATAGTCATACAGCTCGTGCTTTTCGATCCCACATATAATAGTCCATGTCCTGTAATTTTTTATTTTGGGTTTAAGGGATGGGATTTAAGTGTCATTCATCTTGATGGCCCAGTTTAGCATATCTCTATTTGTGTTTTGTCCTGAAATATCCAAAGGGGGGATTTGTAAGGAAAAATTTCTAATCGAGTCAATTCGTTTGAAATTGACTTAATTTCGGACAAAACAAGTGGAAAACAATAATGCCACTCAAGTCCTTTAAAAGATTAAAATAGTTTAAATGGCTCCGAACAGTTTGTTTGAGAAACTCTTTTTACAAAACAATTATTAACACAAGATGTGTATCAAAAATGTTATGAATGCGATATTTCATTTATTAAGTATCCAAGTTTTGAAAACCAAAACTAAAACAGTTCTAAATCAGCATACAAATATAAGGGGATGAGAGGAAGATGAAACAGCAAGTGCACAAGGATTTTAATGTGGTAAAACCCCACCCAATTGGGGAAACATCCACGGATGTGTCTACACCTCGAAAACAAAATTCCACTAAAATAGAGTAAATGGTTTATAAACTATTTAACAACTAAACACACAATCAGACATAATCTAAGTCAAGAATTTATACAAGCTCCATTAGGTAATTTTGACTTTTGTGAAGGCTCTGAAGTTGTAGTTATACTCCCAGATTTGTAACTCCTCCTCTTGCTTAGCTTTACGTCGACTCTAAGGTCAAGAATCTCTCTAACAACACTATTTTCATGTGGTAGTGTAAAAAATGTTTTGTGGTGTTATGCCTAACACGTGCATGAACGCACACACACTTATACAGAAAAATTATCCTACAAATTATAGATATCATCTAGGATGAGTTTAGGATTCTGAATCTCAGTTTGTTAAAAATTTAGACTTCTGATTTTTTATCACAGTTCGAGTGAAAACCGTGATATATAAAAGATCCATGGTCCTACACACTTTCTTTTTATTTATATACACTTTTATTTCACAAAATGTGAAATACAATATAGAAAGTGTAAACGTCTCAAGATCTAACTATTTTGAAGCGTGTTTTTCTTGAAACTAGAAACATAATATACATTTTTTTGGTAACAAGTTTACGAAGAAAATTTAAGTATAAAAGAACCAACAAATAGACATTTCTTAAAAATGAAATCATCCTATGAAGATCTAGGTATTTTTATCACAACAGAAATCAGATCTTTGTTTTCTATGAAGAAGAAAACAAGATCCAACTAAGTGACAAGTTGGAAAAGAGATTAAAAACCAAAGAGGAATGGATCTTCGAATAGCAACTACCCTCAAACTCTCAAAAGAATTTTCTGAAGAAAAAAAATTGCCAGAGTTTGGATCGGTTTCGAAATTTTTTCTCTCTTTCTCTGGATCTGAGACTCACCAAAATTTCCCAAAAGTTAAACCCAAGGGCCTTATTTAAACTAAGGTATGTAAGGGTCTGGAACGTCTAAAGAAGGCAACGGCTAAGATCAAATCCAGCTACTCGATGTAAATCCAAGGGTTGAAAACACACCATATTTAAACACAATCTGATTGGTTAAAAGGTTGAGCCTTGGATTGAGTAAAACCACATGCAGGCCATCGATTATATTGATCAAAGGGATGTTAATCAATCTTAGTTATCTGAGAGTAAAGAAACACAAGATGGACCATTGTAAGGCTCAGATGATCTAAAAAACGTGTGTTTTAGGAGTTTAAATAATCCAATTTTTTACCCCAACATTTCCTGTCGCTTTCGATTTCTACCCCACCAATATTTTAGGTATAAAATGGTATTACAAATAGGCCCAAAACATTTTAAACCTTATTTTTAAATGTTTTAAAAATGTTTAAAAATTCCCAAAAAATATTTTAAAAATCCCAAAAAGTATTAGAAAATTATTTTAATGGGAATTAATACTCACACACCTAAATTATAATGAATGCAATGTAAATATGCAGTCCTAGGTGCAGTGTTGGTATTATACCTTTGATACCAATAAAGTAAAGATCATGTAGTGTCTAAGGTTCTTTGGTAGACTAGGATATGACTCAAATTTTTTCTCTATTTCCAAACTAGACAAGCTTCTATATAGTATAGACTCAAGTGAGTCAAAGATATAGGGTGCTTCAATATCCCCATTTGAAAATATGAGAAAAAATATCCTTTGAGTCACTGAGAACTCATAAGGATACTAAACATAAGAAAATCCTATTCCTATACAAAATTCTATCTACCCCATATCCTAGAAAAAGAAAATTACATTACTCAACTAAATACAGACCAATACCCTAACAATATTCGGATAAAAAATAGGTACTAATTTTCTGAAAATAAGATAACTATGATCAAGTATTTTAGTTGAAGTAATCAAAATAATTTCCAAGTGGACTCAAAGTTTCTCCCCCATTTTGTCTCAAATGGACAAAGGGTAGACACAAAAATGCAAGAACAAATAAAGATATAAAGAATATAAATACTCATCAACGCACAAACATCAACGAATCACATCAAGATCTTCTATATAAAATAGATATAGAAGGTGTCTTTTGTCATTTTGGAAACATTCGTGTCTTATATCCTCAAAGATCAATTATTAGCGTGAATATGACCAGATAATATTTTATGTGATGAGAAATATTTATTCACGAAATATCATGCCAATAGATTTTTGTAAAGACTCAAATCTGATATTATCTAAAGGTTTCATAAATAAATCAGCTAATTGAAGATCGGTAGACAAGTAGAGAATTTCCAATTCCTTAGATTCTACTAATTCATGAATAAAGTGATATTGAATCTTAATGTGTTTTGGGTGAGAGTGTTGCATAGAGTTTTTGGAAATATTAATTGCACTTTGATTATCACAATAGGTATGAAATTTATCTTCAATTATGCCATAGTCTTTTAACATATATTTTATCCAAAGTAATTGCGAACAACATCTTCCTGCTGCAATGTACTCTGATTCAATGATGGATAATGGTGTACAATTTTGTTTTTTAGTAGACCATCCTACAAAATTATTTCCTATATAATAATAGGCTCTTGACATACTCTTACTGTCATCGAAACACCCTGCCCAATCAGCATCGGTGTAACCAATTACAGTGGTGGATGTGTCATTGCTATACCAAAGTCCAAGTTAAGAATTCCTTTAACATATTATAATTATCTTAACACATGACAAATGACTCTCTTTAGGTGCATTCTGATATCTAGCGTAGACACAAAAAGCATACATTATGTCAGGGCGTTAGGTAGTGAGGTATAGTAAACTTCGTATCATGCTACGATAAAGGGTAGGATCAATGGATTTCGCATATTCCTCCCTATATAGTTTTACCGAGGTACTCATGAGTGTCCTAGCAGCTTTGGCATTTTCTAGGCTGAACTTCTTAATAATTTCTAAAGCATATTTGGATTGCGAGATAAATAATCCCTCTAAATTTTGTTTGACCTGAAGTCCTAAAAACAATTATAACTTCCCCATAAGAGACATTTGAAATTATCCTTGCATTACTTTGGAGAAATTTTCAACTTCGGTTAAAGATGTGAATCCAAATATTATATCATTTGCGTAGACTTGAGCGATTACTACTATTTTGTCAAAATGTTTGACGAATAAAGTTGGATCATTACCGCCCCTCCGAAAATCGTGATTTAGTAAAAACGTTGACAACCGTTCATACCAAGCAGGAGGTGCTTGTTTTAAACCATAAAAGGTCTTTGGGTTGTTCGACATAGATTTCCTCAGTTAGAATACCATTAAGGAATGAATATTTCACATCCATTTGATAAATAGTGAATTGAAAAGGACAAGTTATTGCTAAGAGTAAGCGAACATATTCAAGGCGGGTTACTGGTGCAAAAGTTTCCTCAAAATCTATTTCTTCAATCTAAAAATATCCCTGGGAAACTAATTTAGCCTTATTTCTATTGACCATCCCATTTTCATTTGCTTTATTTATAAAAAACCAACATGTGACAATAACCTTTTTATGTTCAGGCTTGGGTATAAGGTACCAAATGTCAAGAGCGACAAAATTGAAGAAGTTCCTCTTGCATAGCACTTATCCACAAGGAGTCACTTAGAGCTTCATTTACATTCTTTGGTTCTACAAGAGACACAAAGCATGCATCATGAGAAAAATTACATAACTGGGATCTTGTACGTACAGGCTCTGTAGGGTTAGTG
Source organism: Sambucus nigra (assembly GCA_949130495.1). Classification (NCBI taxonomy): domain Eukaryota; kingdom Viridiplantae; phylum Streptophyta; class Magnoliopsida; order Dipsacales; family Adoxaceae; genus Sambucus; species Sambucus nigra. Next base: position 305,768,850 of record OX422220.1, read on the forward strand.
ATCTTTAGAAGCCCAATTAGTCACTTTATACATCTCAGGTGGTAAAGAATCATCTATCTCTAGAGGGTCACAGTTTAAAATAGTTTCAGACTATTCCACGATAGTTGGTCATGTGGGTTTACTCTCCATATTAGGGTCACTAACAATCACATTAATGGATTCCATTAAGGTTTGGGTATGAAGATTATAAATGCGATAGGCTCTACTATTGGGAGAGTAACCTAAGAAGATGGCTTTATCACCTCTGGTTTCGAATTTTGACAAATGTTCTCTGTCCTTACATACATAACAGACACTACCAAAGGCTCTAAAATGCTTTAAGTTAGGTTTATTCCCATACCAAAGTTCATAAGGTGTCTATTTGGTATCTTTTCTGAGATAGACTATGTTTATAATGTGACAGGCAGTCCTAACAGCTTCAACCCAAAAATATTTAGGGAGGCCTTTGGCATGAATCATTACTCTTGCCATTTCTTAAATAGTCTTATTCTTTTTTTAAGCTATACCATTTTGCTTAGGGGTTTTAGGAGTGCTAAATTCACGTTGATAACATTATAGATACAATATTCAGTTACTCCTAAATTACTAAATTCTCCCCCGCGATCACTACGAATACAATTTACTTGACTATCTTTTTCATTCTAAATTCATAGGAGGATTTTTAGAAATTCTTGAAAGGTGTCAGACTTTTATTTGAGCAAGTAAAGTGGGTAAAATCATCGACCATCACTAAAATGTAGCTATTTCCACATAAACTAACCGTTCTAGGAGGACCCGTTATGTCCATATGGATAAGTTCTAGAGGTTTAGTAGTCAAAATGTCCATATTGATATAGGCTTTATTTTAGTAAAACATCTAACTATTTCTTGAGAATACAATTTACCAAGGCTATCAAAATTTATGTGACCCAACCTATTATGACAAATTGCATTGTCATCTATTCTGGCAATATGACAAACCTGGTTATTTGTTTTAACTGTATAAAAGTTATCTGGAGTACGAAGGCATGTAATTATACAGTCACCATTTTCATTTAAATTTTACAATTATCTTTTGAAAACGTTACACTATGGATGGAGTCGCAAAATTATAATATACTTAATAAATATGCTTTTAGACCTTATACTAGAAGAACATATTCTAAAGTAGGAAACCCGTATTCATGGAGTGTCCTTTTACCAATGATTTAGGTTGATACCCCATCTCCAAACAAAACTTTACCTCCAGAGAAGTTAGTTTTATTTAGAAGTTTGGTTTCATCCGCGATCATGTGTTTAGAACATCCTGAATCTAAATACCAACCAGATGTTGTAGTTCAGCTCTCAAAGCACTAATCACTATATTACATCTCATATGTGGTATCAATTCATCTTTTTTAACCCAAATTGCTCTGGATTTTAAAATTTTGTGTCGGTTAGCTTGCATACATTAAAATTTAATAGCATTAGCCTTTCCTTTAAAAGTTTTTTGGGCATAATTTTGAGGTTTCTCAAATCTGTGAGCATTTGGTTTAGACATGAATCTAGGGATTCCTCTTGTTGATGATATTTTAATACTTGATCTCTTATTATTATTACAATAGTTAGAGTTTTTATTCAGTTGCCTAGGAAGAATATAGTTATTTATTCCTTTTCTAGTATAGTAATAGTTATGGTAGACGGATGAATGAAAGACAGTTTCGTATAGACATTTAGAAAAACATCGCTCAAGAGAATGTCCAAAGACATCGCAATATGATCAATAAAGATGACTCGTAGAAGGCTTAACCTTAGGAAAACTCTTAGGCAAAGGTGTGTCTAAATATTGAACTTTAGCCTCATTTCTAGAAGGTATAGGTTGAAAAGAAGGATCACTTTTCCTAATTGGAGGACAACCGTATTTAGCCTTATGTTCAACATCAGACAGAGAGGTACTGGCCTTACCAAAGTTTGTCATTTGTTATTTTAAATCAAAATCATTTTTCAAGGCTTGAAAATCTGGACAAACATCCATAGGTCTTTTGCCACCAGAAACAAATTTAATAAGTTCAAAAGTCTTAGTTTGTTTATTATTGTTGGGACAAAACCCTATTCCAGTTCTATCATCAGAATTCATTTTACTTTCAGCAACAAAATCTTCAAAACATTTTGAGTTATTTTCAAATTTAGCAAATTTTTTAAAGACTGTTGATGTCTTTTCTTTTGTTTATTCTAATTCTAACAAAGTCCCTTTATATTTTTTTCTCCAAGATTTCATTTGATTCAGATAATTCCTTATTTTTTGAACAAAAGTTTTCGTCTCATTTTCATGAATCAGACATTGAGAAGTGTACTCTTCAGCATTATGTTTGACCGTTCATCTTAGGGATTCTATTTTCTGGGTAAGATCCTTAACTACTTTTTCTAGTTTCGAACTCTTCTTGAGGGTTTTTGTGTATAGTGTGTGAATGTTACGGAGGTCCTCATTATAGAAGTCACTAAGTGTGCAGTGTGTAGTGTCCCCTAATGATTCATTTTTATAACTCACACGCATTTGCATCATCAATAGAACATTCCCTTTGACTCACACACGTCATTCCAATTACTAGTAGCATTCTCAAGTAACAAAGAAGATAAACCATTAGGAACAATATCATTCATTATATCATGATTAGAGATACTACAATCAAATTCAGTATTAGTCATATTAGGCCCATCATCAGTGTAAAAATTTTGGCAAAGAATGAAATACATGGGTCAGAAGAATTAGATGACTCAAGTTCATTAGTTTCAGATTCACTTGAGTCAACCCAGGTTTTTCACAAATTGGCCCTGTTGTTTTTGTTATTTTTATTCAAATTGACTCTACAATCATTTGCCATGTTACCTAATTTCCCACATCTAAAGCATTCAATATTTTTTAGGTGTTTTCTAGATTTATTTTTTGTCTTGTCTTTTCTCATGAGGCCTATTATTAGAATACTTTGAATAAGTAGGTTTGCCTTGTCTATTTGAAACTTTATTTCAAAACTTCACAATTTTCTTGAACTGTTTAGACATTAAGGCAATGTGATTATTCAAATTGTCTAAATTATAGTCTTCGACAGAATCTAAGTCAATTTCAGGAAAATTAAACTCGAGTTTGGTCAACTTAGACGTGAAGACAATATTAGAGGTGGATTGTTTCTTTTGGGTCTGAGTTAACTGCTTATTAGACTCTAATTCCATTTCCACTATCATTAGCTTGCTACTGAGGAGTTCAGGTGTTAAATTTAAATCTTCCATCTCCTCAATGGCATATCATTTATTGTCAAATTTTTGTGGAAGTGATCTTAGAATTTTAGAAACAATTTATTTCCTATCATAAATTATACCATTAGCATACAGCTTAGTCACTATGTATATCAACCTAATGTAGAAGTCATCAAATGACTGTAACACCCCGCCTAATTAAATACCGGGTGGCCAGTCCCATACCAAATTAAAACAGAATATACAGTTGGCTCATTCTTAGCATCATTGTCGAAAACATTTACAACTCACCCAATACTCAATTAAGCTGGTGTTAAAAACTTTTCAAATTTTAATTTAACAAAATCCATTTCCAGTTTAAGAATAACACAACACATTTTATTCTACAACACTGATAACCAATTAGATAACACAAAAGAATTTGAATGCAATTGGAATAAACATTCCCAAATAATATTAATCCATTACAGTAATCCCAACATACGTCACATTATTATTCATTTACATTTCTCAACGTTTCTCATTAACATGAATCATTTCTCATTAATATGAATTAATTTTTTCAATAAACATTCATTAACTTAATTCAATTATCTTTCTCTATTCACCGTTATCTACAATTATCACCGTAGATAGATTTAACCATAATAAATATCCATTCATTCATTTAATCCATTATATATATATATATATATATATTCATATATAATACGGCACCCCGAGTCACAGCTGCGGTGCAATGCATTACTCTGCTATCATGTCCCAATATCGTTGGTCGCCGAAAAGGGGACAAAAGGTTCGGTGAGGATACCTCGAACCATTAACAACAACACAATCATTGGAGGCGAACATAGTTCTCATACCCATGGGTCACGCACATACCTGTGTACCCATAGTCAGCGGACTTATCAACTCCCCGATAAGTCTTTCATAGACCTATGTTCTCGAGCGACAAATCAAAGATCCCATGGATTCATCAGGATATGACTGCCCTCACGCGCAAACCTCCCACCGATAGCAAGTAAGCTAGGTATGTCATACACATAATCATTAATTAATCAAATAGGTATTATCATACCTATAGTATACTAACAACAAGGTACTCACATTAACCTTAGATTATTCCCTTACGTAGCATTATATCTCTTTAAATCCCACATATTAAAATGTCATATCTTTACTTCATAATTTAATTATCCTCGCATCATATAACATCTCTCCACTCCCGACGTCGTTAAGGTTCATGCGCGGAGCGTCTCGCAAAGCGAAATCCAAACATGGAACCCCTTCAATACACTACTACTTAACTTTGTCGATCGAGGAGGTTCGCCAACTTCAAATATGCGATTGGAATAACCTCATCCCCTCTTTCAACCAAATGTGTTCTAAACTCCCATCTCTATCCAGGAGCCATACCACTACACTCTTGTACTACACTTAGCCCTTGCGAAATCAATAATGAGCTTAAACTCAGTCCTTGATGTTTAAATTGTAACCCTAAGGCTACCCAGGTGTTATATTAAATCTCCCCTACTTGAACTATCCTTAATCCTCATACAAACAGATTAGAATCCAACACATGAATCTAGCAACCGAAATCTCTTTAACTTTAATTATCATAATTCTAATCAATTAAATCCCAATCAAATTAATTCAAATCTTAACTAGGGCTTACTGATCTTCTCTAAGTCCCATAATATCCAATTAATAATCACTGAAGATCTACAAAAGTTTTGGGATAAGAACTAACATTAAAAAGAAACAACATCATGAATTCTCATATTTTAAATACTCAGAAAATCAGATCAAAAAATTATTCAAATCATCAATCCGACTTCAGATTTGGATTCTACACGAAAAATTAAGTCAGGTATGTGCTTTGAGTTTTTCTTAAATCTCATCCAAATGCACTCAAAAAGAAGATCTAAACATTCCAAATTGGCTCTTCTCATTCCACTCGTTTTTGCCTCTTTTTCCAGAAAATTATCAACATATTATCTTCAAGAACACTAAATTATTTTTAGAATTTCTTCCACAGATTGATGAATATTTATTGGATTACTAACTATCTACAACATGAGTTTAATTCCTATATATTTTTAGATTCCAAAAATCCATTAACAACTATATCCTTTCATCTTCCAAGCATGAAAATCATCTCTTTTTATAACTATCCTAACATGGACAATATACGAACTTAAATTGCAAATATCAAACACTTGCCTCTAATGAAGATCTGATCCTTTGGAGTTGAATAACACAAGTGGTGATGGTGGTGGTGGCCTTTGACCTTTGGTTCTCCTCCTTCCCAAGCAAACTTCTTTTTCTTTCCAAGCAACCTTCCACTCTCTCTAAGAAGATGAATTTTCAATTTTGTGTAGAAGAGATGAAATGAACCTACATACACTAATCTCCAAATACTTATAATAAGACAAAACCCGAAATCACTATTCATTCCCCTTGTAAAAATAACCAAAATGCCCTTTTGGGTTGTCTTTTCATTTCCAAATGACCCGAGACTCAAAATTAACATCCAAATAGACTTTTCTGACTATTTCGAACCTTTCGGATATAACGACACAGTCGAAATGACTATAAGGTCGATAGAAAATAAATTTCCTTTTTAATTTAATAAATTGGTCCCGACACGTCCCATACCGCGTCTGACTAAAAATTCAAATTACTGAATTTATATCATACCGTCATATCAATGACATCACATTCATATATTACCTAAATATCTTTAAGTAATATTCAGAATCATCCATTTTAATATCCACAATTCGGATAAAACCCAAATGAATTAATTTATAATAAGATCCAATTAATCCATTAATTTAAAATATAACCCATTTTAAAAGTCATTAAAATTACGGGGTATTACAATGACTCAGTCTTAATCATGACTAAAATTTTGTACTACTGGATTATCATTTAGGTTTTAGTAGCTTTAACACGTGTGTCTCCATCATGTGCAGTCACTAGAGTGTCCCAAGCCTCTTTGGAGGTAGTGCAGAATGAAATCCTCGTAAATTCTTATTCATGTAGGGACATGGATATGGCATTTTTGCCTTTATTATTAATAAGTGAGTCATATCTCCCTTCTTTTTTGTATTCACTTAGCAATTTCCAAATCCTTTCATTACTTCCATCAGGTGTTGGTTTAGTAGGATAAGTGTATCCATTTTCAATAGCATCCCAGGCATCATTTCTTAACGTACCTTCGATGAAAGCAACCATCCTTACTTTCTAGTAAGGGAAGTTGGATTCATCAAAGAGTTCGGTCCTGGAAAGGTTACCTAATCTCTCAAATTTCTTGTCAATTATTTTTTTTGAAAAAACAATTTCATAACCTCAGGATCTAAAAAGATTTTGTAAAACCACAGCTCTAATACCAATTGGAAAACAATAATGTCACTCAAGTCGTTTAAAGGATTAAAACAGTTTAAATGTCTCTGAACTGTTTGTTTGAGAAACTCTTTTTACAAAACAATTATTAACACATGATGTATATCAAAAATGTTATGAACGAGATATTTCAGTTATTAAGTATCCAAGCTTTGAAAACCAAAACTAAAATAGTTCTAAATCATCACACAAGTACAAAGGGATGAGAAGAAGATGAAACAGCAAGTGCATAACAATTTTAACGTGGTAAAACCCCACCCAATTGGGAAAACATCCACGGCGGTGTCTACACCTCAAAAACAAAAATACACCAAAATAGAGTTAACGGGTCACAAACTATTTAACAAACTAAACACACAATCAGACCTAATCTAAGTCAAGATTCTATACCAGCTCCATTAGGTAATTCTGACTTCTCGAAAGGTTCTGAAGTTGTAGTTGTTCTCCCAGCTTTGTAACTCCTCTTACTTTTTAGCTTTATGTCGACTCTAAGGTCAAGAATCTCTCTACCAACACTATTTTTGTATGGTAGTGTGAAAATTTTTTGGTGGTGTTGTGCCTAACACATGCATGAACACACACACACTTATACAGACAAATTGTCCTACAAATTACAGATTTCTTCTAGGATGAGCTTAGGATTCTGAATCTCAGTTTGTTGAAAACCTAGACTTCTGATTTTTCATCACAAATCGAGTGACAACCTTGATATATAAAAGATACAAGGTCCTATGAAATTTCTTTTTATTCATATACCCTTTTATTTCACAAAATGTGAAATGCAAACTAGAAAGTGTAAACGTCTCAAGATCTAAATATTTTAAAGTTTGTTTTTCTCAAAACTAGAAACAGAATATAAATTTGTTGGAAACAAGTTTCAAAAGAACATTTAAGTATAAAAGAACCAACAAATAGAGATTTCTTAAAAAATAAATTAACCTATGAAGATCTAGGTGATTTTTATCACAACATAAATAATATCTTCATTTTCTAAGAAGAAGAAAACAAGATCCAACTAAGTGACAAGTTGGAAAAGAGATTAAAAACCAAAGAGGAATGGATCTTCTAACATTAACTACACTCAAATTCTAAAAAGAATTTTCTGAAGAAAAAAAATGCAAGACTTTAGCTTAGTGTTGAAATTTTCTCTCTCTCTCTCTCTTTCTCTGGATCTGAGACTCACCAAAAATTCTCAAAAGTTAAACCTAAGGGACTTATTTATACTAAGGGATGGAAGCGTCTGGAATGTCTAACCAAGCAACCATTGAGATCAAATCTAGCTACGCGATGTAAATCCAAGGGTTGGAAACACACCACAATTAAACGCAATCTAATTGGTTAAAAGGTTGAGCCTTGGATTGAGTAAAAAAACATGCAGGCCATCGATTATATTGATCCAAGGGAATCAATCTGAGTTATGTGAGAGTAAAGAAACACAATCTGGACCATTGTAATGCCAACACCTGTAAGGCTCAGATGATCTCAAAAACGCGTGTTTTAGGAGTTTAAAAAATCCAATTTTCTACCCCAACATTTCTTACCACTTTCAGCTTCTACCCAACCAATATTTTAGGTATAAAATGATATTACAAATAGTCCCAAAACATTTTAAACCTTATTTTTAAATGTTTTAAAAATGTTTAAAAATTCTTAAAAAAATATTTTTATAAATCCCAAAAAGTATTAGAAAAATATTTTATTAGGAATTAATACTCACGCACCTAAATTAGAATGAATGCCACATAAAATATTCAGTCCTAGGTGCAGTGTTGGTATTATACCTTTGAGACCAATAGAGGAAAGATCATATATTGTTTGAGGTTCTTCGGTAGACTGGGATATAACTCAAATTTTGTCACTATTTACAAACTAGACAATCTCCTATGCAGTATAGACTCAAGTGAGTCAACGATATAGGGTGCTTCAATAAGTTTGAGTCATAGGATGGATTTTTCTTATCACGACTCACATAAAACTATGACGTTTTATTGAAGACGTAGTGACCAAGTTTGAAAGATATATCATGCCATGTTTATTGGTGCACGTTTCACGTCTTCATATCATATAACATTCCGAGAATCTCTTAGGTATGAATACATAATGGTTTGTGAGATTCAGAATTAGTTTATGGATGTTAACTTTATTTAAAATGATGCTAAAATGTTTTTCCAAAGTTGATCTCGTGCTTAGAGTCGTATGAAGCACCTCATATAGTTTGAGTGGTTCAAACAAATTTAATAGTCGTTCAAACGACGTGTGGAAGTCGTTAAAATGACATGTACTTCTCATTCTAATGAGATGGCCATTTCTTTGAACAACATGCCAATATCATTCTAATGATGGGCCACCTCAAGTTTATTATTTAAGGCGTCCTTGGCCCAGAAAAATGAGGATGCAGAACATAAAAAATAGAACAAAAGATATTCATATTTGTTTCAGTTTGTTTACAAAGCTTTTCAAAGCATAAAACCTCCTTTATAGTTTCATGATCCGATCTTTCATAACCATGTGTCATAGAGATCTTATGTTTTGACTATCTGGAGTTTATTCATCCCTATTTAATACAAATTAGACCGTCAGTTTTTGGGGTGAAGAAACGGTGAACTTTGTGTTCTAAATCATAAACGATTGCTGAAGTTGTATCGGTGGATATCGAGGTACGCGTGGACTCGTATGTTTTAGACAAGTGCATGGGTGGACTCCTACGTGGCACTATGGAGGAGCGGTGAAACAGAAAAAGAGGCTTCAAGGCTTGTGGGGATCGAGTAATTGTGTAAGTCTGTATTTCTTGCTTTGTAATTTTTGTATTATAGTGAGTGTATGGCTTGGTCTTTTCGAGGTTTTTTCCCTTAGTGGTTTCCTCATACATCGGCGTTGTGGACTTCATTTATTTTACTTACTTAAATCATGCTAGACGCATTTTTAGTTTTAACAAGATAAAATTGGATTAAGTAAAATTATTTCACACACTTGGTGCGTAATTAAAATTGGAAGTTTTGGAAATATTATTTTCACCTAAAAGACACATAAGAAAAGGGACCCTACATAAAGCCACCCTACATATAGCCACCCATATAGTGAATTTTGTGAAATAGCGAGGATACCTCATATAAGGGCACACCCAGTTACTAATATGTTGTGTCATACCATGACATGGTACAAATTCGAGCTACCACATTCGTAGGAATACTAATCCTCGATTACCAAAACTGAAAGGGACACACAAGAGTCAGAAGGAACAAATAATCGTTTCGAGAAAATCCCATCCGTACGCAATGGACTATGGCTTAGGAAAAGGGAACCTACGTAGAATTCCTCCATGATATTCTCATTCAATATTAACCTAGACACATCCTTGCTCGAGTCTCCAACCCTGATGAATTTGATCACGGCCATTCATCGTGACTAGATGAAAGCAACATACGAACCTATTATCGTTTGGGTAGTCAAACACTAGGCTTACCTCCTTAGGGGTAGGGTTTACCCCTTTACCTCCTTGACATATACGAATCACTCTGGTTGGCGAATGCCTGACGCATTTGTTAATGTTGATATTGTCCATCTCACTAGTTAATGTGACGACGTGACCAACCTAACACACCTAGATTACGGTATACTTTCTCATATCATGACAGTGTCCCCAAAGTTGCCTTAAAAAGTAACCCATGAGGAAAAATATTCACCTTATTATAACCTCTAACTATACAAGGTTGTCACTAGGCTTATTTCCAGGTTCTACCCAAACTAAACTTACGTGACAGCCACACCGGTTGCTATTACCATTCTAATGGTAGTAAGTACCATGCAGGGCTACATCTCCTAATTTGTACCATTTTGGAAGGACACGCCATAAACTAGTACCTATCTTTCTAGGACTATTTTAACTTGTGATGTCAACATAGGCCAATATTCTTATCATGCCTCGATGTCGCTTTTGGGTTCCATTTTCAAGTCTCTAGCATAACATCAATAATATAAGTCCTGGATGTATTTCCTAGTACTCCTCAAAATCAAGTACTACCTACCTACATTAGTCATCCCATGACACCTAAGCATCGCTCCGAATCATGATATGAGCTCCCAAATCGCCCTTAGAAGGTTATACCATTTATTTTCATCTAATTGGATGACCTCACCAAGGGCTACATGATTAGACTTACTTGAACTTAGTAGATAACCCGCGATCATCACATAGCTATCAATACACCATCACTATAACATATTGTACTCCATAGAATCAAACTTGACGGGTTCCTTATGGACACCAAGTATACCCAACGTAATTATCACCATGGTCTAGACAACATTTCATTGACCATGATTTCTTCATAGCGGATATGATAAATTGATTTCCCAATATTTGTTTCAATGATTGCAAGATACTCACCCACATACTAACCTATAGGTCTCCAAACATGGAAATCCATAGACGTTGAAAACCTCAAGGCGTCAAAACAAGTCAACCTCTATTATAAAGGATGCCACGTGCAATAAGTCCTAAGTATATTCCAAGGACCTAATTTCAAACACTAATGCTATGCACCACATATTAAACCATAATTTGATACTCTTAAGGCTTCTGATATGATACAGGACATTGTGTAGAACCCATACGTCTCTAAGTCCACTCTACCGATGTCACTAAAGATCTTATTCATCAAATCTTTCATCATACTTTACAAAACTTCGTCATAGAGGCTACCTAGGTTTCACTCCCATGTCACTTCAACTCCTTGTTATTATACACATGACACATTTACCATGAATAGCCCATAGATTTAATCACGATTTACGAGATTATCTATCGGCCAATAATTACTAAAGCACTCACTCACAAGTATAGCATCATATGACCTAGAAACTTAATGTATATATCCTCAAGTATTGACCAACACGTTTCTGCATGCCCATTGAGCCATCAATTACCTATGATATGACACTACCTCAAGGATCAAGTTTGCCCAATTACTTCATCAGCATTAACTATTTGCAAGTACCTTACCTTGGCACTTAATGCATCATTATCACCAATCAACACTGCTTAAGTATGACACTCTAGTCACTTAATCTCCACAATTTATGTCTCTCACTCACTGGACGTTATTTACCATTATCAACATCTTAATTGGCCTCTCATGTCATTAAGGGTTGACACAAGGCACCTCACACTACAATCGTAGTGTCGCCACTATTAGCTCGCACCAGTACTCATAAATTACGAACATGTTTAAATCAGAAGTGCGGAAGCAATTAGTGACTACTAACTTGGTCTCATGCCACTTGGCAACTAATTACTCGTCGTGTTAATCTCTTTGACTCTACTATTGAGAACACAAATACAAAGTGTCACCAATATAGAATGACTGTCCCAAAACCAACAACGACACCGAACGATCCACTCTCAACCTCACCACATCACTCCCAAAAGGAACCGTGAACCTAGAGCTTTGATATCATTTGTAATGCTCTAATCCGCATTTATGGGTTACTCGTGGTAAACTCGATCCAACCCGATTTTAGGTGTGAAGTACATTGAAACAACCTCTACATTTCGCTTATTTAGCACGCGATTCTAGTTTAAATAAAACTACATGAGGGACCCGTGGGAAGTATCCCTAAAATCAAAGCAGAAATATCTACTAAAGTAAAATAAAAAAGGATACTTACTTATACAACGCCCTCAAAATATGGAATAACGCCCAACCTGTCATAACAAAGATGAAGGAATGAGCCGAATGCTCAGTGGAAAAATATAATAATGCAATATATTATCGAATGGCAAACAGAGACTCGAACACGTTACATCTACATTCACATGTAGCTATCTTTTATATATATACTAATACATATAATTTAATGCATGAAATCATTTTATTTCCAAAAACATTACTTATTCTGATTAATTTTCCTTAATCTTATAAAGAACCCCTTTTTACTTTACTTGACATTTATTTCTTGATTTAACGCACACGGTTAAATATTTTAAACAAATAACCTTTGTTAAGGAAAAGCACTTTCATCACTAAAATCACCTCTTAGCTCATACAAGTTTACCTTAGTATTTTTATTGAAAATAACCTTTCAAAACATGCAAGGACCGTGTTAGAAAAGACTTATTGATCTTTAAAGCCCTTGCATAAACACACTCTTGTGTTTATTATGGGCTAAACCTCTTTAGGTTGCTTAACTACCCATTTAGTCACTTCACATTACCAATTTTTATGGACATTAATCAACTTTCACATTTACTTGTCCACTTTATCCTTTACTAGAACATTTATTAATTCGTTAAAATAAGGTTGTCTTTTCACATATTGACCACACAACCCATTTCTTTACACATTTCATTTCCATTATCTCTTTTTCAAAATCTTTCGATTTCCATATACTTTAACGGGCTCCACACCATCGGCTATGCTACCATATGTTATGGTTACTGCTTTTGGGTTTCCAAGGGCTCCGGTCCCTTCTTAATTATCTCCTGGTCTCATTTGAGTCTTGATTAATGCACTTTAACATTGATCAAATGTCCACATTACCACAGTATCCTTTATCGATCGAAGCCAAAACCCGAGGTTTCACCACAACTTATGTTACACTTTACAATAATTATTTCCTACCCTATATACCCTTACAATCATTTTATCCCAAAAATCAAGTTCATTTAGGACCATTTTATGTAACACCTTTTCCAACATTTTTATTCCATAAAAATATTCCGCTTTATGTAAATTCATCATTTTACCTATTTGTTTCCAAACTTGTCTTTTTCTCCATTTTACAAGTGTTATTTCTTAAATATTATTAAGTTGCCCACACTAACTTCTTAAATGTCTTTAACCCATCAACACTTGTGTAACACTTTGGATCAACATATTCCTCGAGTTGGAAATTTCTTTATTTCATTACTTTCTCTCTCTAAGAAATCATTGAACATTTAAAGACTACTTCATAAGAAAACACCATTTTCCTTTGTCAATACGTGTAAAAATTAATTCCAACAGAATAAACATTCTTTCAACACTTTTATTCCATTAAAATGTTCAAACACCAAATCGTTTTGAAATATATCACTCGTTCAAAACCATTGAAACCCCTTTTTCTTAAAACGATTATCACAAATCATAAGAAACATCATCCTCAAATCATATATGCATCCTTCTCTTAAACTCTACACGCAAGACCAAATACTAGGAAACTAGAGTCTTATAACTAAAGAGTAGAGTTTTCCCACCACAAAAGGAGAGATAAAAATGATCGGATGAAGAAGAAGATAATGCCCCCCCCCCCCCCACCACCACCACCACACACACAGACACCTCCTAAGGTGACCTCAAGGAGGTGGCCTAGCTCTACAAGCATGATCCATGAAATCTCTAAGAAAAACCCCCTTCAAACTCCAATAATCTTCTATTCTTCTTCCTCAAAAACCCCCAACAACAACTCCATAAATTCGTAGCTCTACACAACAATGGAGGAAATGGGTATATAAGGCTTATTTATGGTCATATACTAGTCAAATATGGTGGTTGCATGGTGTGGCAATGGTGAAAAAATAATTAGGAAAAAAGAAAAGTCATCACACTTAGAGAGAGACGGGAAAATGTGCTAAAAATGGTGGGGGAGACCCACCCTCACTCTCTTATCTTATAACCCACAAACAACAATAAAACCCTTATAAAATAACCCCAAGCATATAAATTCCACCATCTCAGCACATTAGGAGTTGATACGTCATTGATCCAAGGGCCCAAATTGTGACAGCACACAAGGGCATCTCAATTTTAAAATTTTGGAAAAGGTTGTTCAAACGAGATTGTTGTCTCATTCGATCTACCTTCAAACGACCTTCTAACGAGGTTGGAAAATCTTATACAGGGGCATCTCGTTAGAACCCAACTTTGAACGACATGCATTTGTCATTTGAACCAATAGTCTTCTCGTTAGAACGAAATGGAGACCTCGTTTGAACAACTTCGACTTCGTTCGATCCACATAATTTTCCTAAATTCCAATTCTTCCCAATAACTTCCAATAATTACCACCCTGACCAAAAAATAATCGAATATTGATCAAATCCATACATTGATGATTCAAATCCCAAGGATTTCATGTGATTACAGTTTATAAGGGGAAAATAATAAAATATTTAGGCGCGGGTATTACACAGGGGGTCTACCATTTAGAAATAATGGAGGGCAGGAACATACATAGGGCTTGGAATGAATACAATCTTAGGAAATTTTATTTTTTAATACATTAGCATTTTAATCAAATATTAGTTTCTTATTAGCTTCTTACGTTCATTACATCATCCTTTTATCAATTTCATTTAGTATAATTAGAATTGATTGTTTCACGTAGCAGGAAAATGATAAATGTTTATACATCTGATCATAACATTATTTTGATACATGATTACACTTAGTCATGTTCTTAAGGTCAATTTTTT
Source organism: Sambucus nigra (assembly GCA_949130495.1). NCBI lineage: Eukaryota > Viridiplantae > Streptophyta > Magnoliopsida > Dipsacales > Adoxaceae > Sambucus > Sambucus nigra. The sequence continues at coordinate 305,783,920 of OX422220.1, forward strand.
TGTCAACAAAAACAAGATAACATTATGAATTTCTCATGCATGCTAAAAATCTATGAGGGAATCCTGGGCATTAAGTAATTCTACCATTATTGGTCAGATAAAATCTTGAACAGGTGGATTTCCCAGCAAATAGGTACATTCTCATTATAAGTTGGTGTTAGGCCTAAGGTAGTCTGATGACACAATCCTAACAAGTAAGACCAAAAAACACATGCTTGGCATAATTAGAATTGGAGAATGTAAACATGAATTGAAAAACATAAACTTCATTTCATTCAAATGTCCATTACTCACAAAGTCGATCACGGTCGACCGATTACAAAAAGAACAAAAAAATCACAAGTGAAGTTACATCATCTTTAGCATAAGGGACATGGTCAAATTCTTCATCACTATATTTATCGGTGAGATAATACCATATTAATTTTATAGGGACTACCTTAACCAAAATCCATGGCTCTTTGCTTTCAATCAGAGGAAGCCTACAGAAGGGGGAATCCATCTGACACCAGTAATAAAATTGGCAATCCTTGTGTACTTTCAGTATGTCTAGGGAATTCAACTATCCATACTTTTAGGCTACTTTCTCGACCTCCTTTAAATGCAGTGGGGCACCCATGAAGCTCTCATCATAGTCATAATCCCAGTAAATGCGAAGTTTCATCCTGAACGGGTATCTCAATCATGTAATCTTCTTGTGCAACCCCTTTTTGATTATTTCGTTCTTCTTGGAGGATTTTTTACCTTGATGAGCTCTGATGTTAGAGAGATATTCTCATTCTGAAGAATGTTAGGGATATTTTTAACTCCCCAGCTCAACTTGAAGACTTATGATCATCTTCAACCAATCCCTATAATGACTTGTCATTTTTCGTAATGTTTGGCGAATATCTGTAAAGGTTATCTGAGCTCGATGAGAAGCATAATCTCCTGGGACAAAGTCCAAATATTCATTATATTGGACCTTAGGCACAAGGTCCACACAATCATCAAACTACAAGGATAAAATAAATAAGTTCAAAATCTAAGGCAATAACAACACATGAAAATATAAAAAATCATCTGGACAAAATATAATCGAAGAAAAAAGGTTTCTCATTTAATTTAAAGATAATGGGGAAAGCCCTTACAAATTTTTAGAAAAAGTAAAGCACACGACGTGAAAGTTAAAAAAAGATTTTATACTAAACTACTTAGCAGAATTCGTTTTGGGATCTTCTACAACCTTAGGCTAGTCGAAAACCTCAGCATTCACTTCTTCTTCCTCCAAGTTATCAGGAAAATAGACATGGAAGACCCATGATTTTTCCTCCATAGGTATGGAAGTCTCTATTGGTGACGGGGGTTCATGGGGGAGCAAAGCCCCTAAGGTGAATCGTTTTAGGGTTATTTTGAGTCTTATGAAAATTTTTGGGCCTAAAATAATAGGAAACAATTTCAGCAATAAAAAATTTAAACAACACAATTTCAGCAACAAATCAACAACTTAACAAATAAAATTTCATACAATATCTAATTTTCATACAATACCAAATTTGAGCGAAAACTCAAACTCAACAAATCAACCAGTTGAAATTTGATCAACAACATTAAATAAGAAAACAAACTGAAAAATAATTACCTGCTTCTTGTTGTCGAGCTAAGAGGGGGGAGGAGGAGCACCTGCGACTCCTAACAAGTATTTTTTTTAGCAATAACAAATCAAAATTCTGCAACAAACAACAATAAATTAACTTCTAACATATATTTGAGCAACATATTGAAAAACAACATATTGAAAAAAGAAATTAAAACAAACGAAAATAAAAAACCAGGTGTAAGTGTTGATGGTTGCTTGTTACTGAGAGAGGAGGAGGAGGGAGTGTTGGCCGAGTGGTTCCGTCGAACTGAGAGAAGAGGAGGGGAGGCATGGAAGGGTCCAACGTTGCTGCTATTGCTGAAAGAGGAGAGGTCAGGGAGAGAAAGGGAGGGAGATAAAGAGGAGAGGGATCGGTCGGCTATTTAAGTTAGGTTTTTGTTTAGGTTTTAAAAATTTAGGTATTTACATATTCTCCATCTCCCTAAAAGTTTTAAAAACTTACACATAGGCCTAATTCTTTTATAATATACACAACAGTAACTTGGGAAAATGTTATGGGTGCGGCCACCCCCATTCGGGATGGGGTGGGTCCGCCCTTAAGAACCATGAGCATCCTGGGTGAAAAACTTTAAGTTGACAAAAACTCTTGCCTTAGCCAAGAATTTATCCACTCCTTCCTGAATAAGTCCCTCTGAATAAATTCTAAGTTCTTTGACTCATTGGCAAAAGCTTTGTCCTAGACTTTTTAAAATGCAAATTAATTACCTCTAGTGCTGAAGGATAACTCATTGTTAGACTTCTCTAGATCCTCTACTTAAGCCTTCAGCTGAACAACCACATCATCCCTGGCCTTTAGTTGGACCTCATACTTGTCTGACTTCTTCGGAGAGACATCAATGCCGTTCTTAGCCCCCATCCAAGGCAAACCCTAGATCGGCCATTTTCTTTTCTCCTATTAAGAATGTTGATAAAATACACCACAAAATATCGAGCAAACAAGAAAAGGACAAATTAGAGTCATGAATAAAAAGTTAAATCATTAAAAATCATGTGAATCAATATGGTACTTAGAAGGAAAAGTGCGTGGGTAGCATGAAGAGCCAACCTATCTGGATATAGGTTGGCTACTAGAGATTGATCACTTGGTACACATATCCCCTTATAGTACCAAGAGCCAATTTTAATTATTTATCAATTGAACCCTCGGTAGGGGTCTTCCCATTTCCAGGGGCATTTACCGACTTTGAGTTCAACACTTGGATAAAAAGACTATTATTTTCCTTCCTTTACTTTGCAAGTTAAACATTCATCTTTTTTAAGGAATCCCCTATAACAACTAGGTTAGATGGACAATTGGCCTCCTTTCTCTTAGTCTACTGAGCAGTTGAAGAAATGGAATATAGAAAATCCCCCAAAAAGTTTAGGATCTTCCTCTAAGGATCCATTTCTTCCTCATATGAAGTGGGGACATATATTGGAATAACCTAGATGTTAACAAACTCAAAAAATCCCCATGTGTTAGAGATTGAGGGATTATTCTTAGCAAACCCTTTTAGAATCTCGATTCCTAGGTATATAGGTCAAATAAGAAATGAAGTTGTTGAGGAGCTGTAGTAGATAAGGAGCACAGCCAATATAGGATGGTTAGGATATCTAAAACTTTACATGATTGACTAAGTTTTCTTTAAATCAACAGAGTTAAGGTCACTTGACTTGGGCTCTTTCTTCTTGTGAGGATTTTCACAATAAAAGATTCGAGTATCATTACAGTGTGCAAGATACAAAAAATAATAAAAATAACTCAATCAATCATTTTAAAATAAGGTTGGACCTATTTTATTCCCTCCTTCGGGGAACCTAGGGCCCTTGTAGGTCTCACCTCCCTCTGGGATGGGAAAGTGTTCCAGTTTCAAACTAGTCGGCTATGAGCCCAATGCTCATTATTTAAGTCTGGAAGATTAATGAACAATTCCCTTTTTTCTTTTCTCGCCTTCAGGTAATAGACTTTCTCATTGTTTATCACCCACATATAGAAAAAATGAATCTCTAGGACCCTTAGTTGCGTCCCATATATCTAGTTTATACGATTGTCATTATTTACAAGCATCTAGGTGTTGGGAGAACACTGGGTAGGAACTATATAAAAACTCATAAAACTCAAGGATTAAACGATTTGGGGGAAATGTGATTTCGGACTCATCTAAAAATTGGGGGAAAAGACAAATGGCCACCATCAACATTGTAGAAGTATTAGGGGTTTGAGTCTAGTGCAATGGTTACCCATAGAAGAATGTAAAGTCCTTTAAAGGTCTCAGTGGTATTTTCATTAATTACATACACCATTTTTACAACCATAACAAGAAAAAAAATAGATAGGGAATTCTTTGAAAAAAAATAAAGAAATTCATAGAAAAATGGAAGGAAGAAAACTTTTAAGTATGGAAGCATCAGTGGGAGCTCTAGTTCTCTTGAAGACAATAAAAGTTTTGAGTAATGAACCAAACTGATGGAAAATGTGGATTTAATGGGGAGGAACACATTTCAAGACGATTTCCCATTATTAATAAGCATGCTCCCAAATGGTGATTGGAACATGCAACTACCCCCTTTATTTTAGGGCGCTAAAATTACCAACCTACCTTTAAAATGACCGATGCAAATTACTAGTTAGACCTCCAAAACTGGCGAGGAAAGAGACTCTCCACATTCAAGCACTATTATGGTTATGCCTTCCAATCATGGTATGTTTGGATGATAACCACTAGTTATGATTAGGACTCAATGATCTCTTCAATTTCAATTATCTCTTTCTCTATAAATGTAACCCTAAACCCCAGGAGAAAAGGGATGTAATCACAATTATTGGAACCACACTAAGAGAAATGAGAAAACCTCATGTGGACATAGGCATGTTGTTGAGCCACGTAAATGTTGTTCTTGTGAGATTGTGCATGATTTAGTTTTTACTTGGATTAATATTGTGTTCAATATAACTAGTGGGATTCTACCATTTACAAGTTTCTTTACATAACCACGAGTTAATCATTTCTCTTAGGTTCAAAAGTTTTATTATTTTACTGTATAGGCTTGGTTGATGGTTCACGTGAACTCCATGAATAATGAGATTATTATTAATCCAGATTTCTTCATAATACCAGACGAGTACTCTATGTTTCTTATCGATAAAGATTATTAAAGAAATTTTCATTTCAACATCTAATGCATAAGCAACTTATATTGAGATTTAGTGTAGTTTGTCGAATATGAGAATTGGTATAAAGTCATCCATGTGAGAGTTACCTTTGGAGTCATCCCAAGAATCAAACTATTTAACTTTATAGTGGTGTGTGGTAGGTTGAATTACCTTCACCACAATCACACCATGTTATTTGCAAATCAACGATTTAAATATTTTAGGGAGATCGTTAAAACTATCAAACAAAACATGGTTTATCCAAATATGGTGGCATAAATTAAAGGAGAGTCCACCACGAGGAATTTTCAATAGAACATAATAGTTCTAAGTGAAATCCTTAATGTTATAAAAAACTACAAAACTCTCATTTTATATATTTGTTCTCTTGATAATCCAACCTATAGGAAATTAAACTTATAGATTTTTTCAACCGAATTTATCTTTTTGTAATAATGGAAATAAATAAAATTGAACAAACTTCATATGCATGTATATATTCATTCGATAATCAAATTTCTTACCAAGGATAATATAACTAGAGTGGCATTATGTGAATTCATAAGAGAATACGATAATAATTTATCTCGAATGGGTTTTGGAAGAACATATGGGACATATATCTCTTCGTTCATGCCTCTATATTATGTAGCATAATTTTAATTTCTTCCAACTAATACTCCCACTCACTACCATAACTAAATATATACCTTAATCTTTAGTCTTCATCCCTCTCTAGGCTTATAGTCTATGTCAATCCTTTTATAGATCATCCTTCATTGTTCCTCTGGCCGAGGGTACGGTATATCCATAAATTCTTCTAAGCAACATCCCTTTATTAGTGAATCAAGTTTGTTATTCACTAAGGGCAATCATTGGTGCCATGACAGGATCGCATTGAAAGTTATAGTATTATGAGTTTTCATATTCGCAACCCACTTCAGTACCCTCGTGTTCGACATTATAAAAATAACCCACACGATTGATGCATTTTAGCGATGTGAACTTCTCAACCCATATAGATTGGATGTCTTCAGTATTTTTGTTATCGACATTCGTTTATTTTCCCTTTGGGGAACATTTAAGGTTTTTGGTGTCTTAAACTTAGGTATGTTCTTGATTATCACCATCATGCTCTTAGCATAGGAGTACACAACTTTAGAGGAATACAAACATTTCCCAACGGCCAAGAAAACTATTTTAATTTAGAAGGTTTATCTTTAAAAAAATCATTAAACCTCTTCAAACACCCTTGAGGGTTTTGTCCTTCTTTATATGGATAGTAAATTTATAATTAGTGACTTTCTTAAGTATACTGCTACCGATAAAGTGATGAGGGGACCTCGCCAACTCTTTAAAGTTTATATAAAGTTGTCCAATTAACGTTTGAACAAAATGTGAGGTCGTACCTTAAACGATATTGAGGAAAGATTAATATATGACATGTTATACCACACTTTCATGTCCATTAATATTTTGTAATTGTCCAGATGATCTCCCTAGTTATATGTACTATAAAACATCTATCGTATAGAGTTTGAAACCCTTTGGGTAAAGTATATTTAACGACATTCCTCAAATAAGGGGTTATTTTTATACAAAATAAGAGTCATAGAGGTTTTAAAACAATTCGGGTAAAGGACATTTCAGGATATTCCTCAAATAAGGGGATTCCTTTTTATACAAAATAAGAGTCATGGAGGTTAAGAAATATTAAGCCCAATAATGTGTCTCACATCCATATGTTATATAGTGATTTCATAAGGCCTTGGGGATCGAATCTATAATTTCTTGTCACACTACTCATTTAGGGTTCACGAGAGGCCGCAGGTTCTACATGAGTGTATTCTCTATATTGAGCTTCAATGAAAACAGATGCATTGGCTTTATATCATGAACAGGAAGGAGGTAAGAAACACATGATCCTGAGTTAAAGGATACTCATAAAGTGTTGAATTTTGCCCTAGAGGGTTATTTGTAAATTGTAGATGACGATGATATCGTTGTTCGAAAACTTGGAACTTGTCCAATTACTCAAGGAGAGCATTTTATTGGACGAGCAGATTAAGGATGATGTGTATCATTTTCTTCCTATTTATGGTCACACTTGACATTTTCCATAAATGATGTCAATTAGCGTTGGTGGAAAAATTATATATTCCAAACGCTCTAAAATTGGATATGGGTTAGCGAAAAATATAAAAAAAAATGCTTGACTGGTTCATCATATGGTGAATCCCATGTTTATAGTAAAAGTGGGTTGATATTTATATTAATGGGGTCATTATGTTTAAAACACTTCAAATTATATCCCTTTATTTTTAGGTTTTCAAATTCCTCTTATACACATATACACGAGAACTTGTTCAATTTGAACTAGAAGCCTTGAGAGATATGGTTTAGATAATGTGATCCCACATTTATCCCAATTACATTAGTATTTAGAGTCACCCTAGGAATAAATAGGGGGATATATTAGATCCATCCACAAATTTTACAACTACATCCACACAAAGATATTATTAAGTTAACCCACCAAAACGGGACATATAATTTTAGGCATGTGGATGACCCATATTTGTGGATTATCTTATTAATACCTACGAGTGGATGTATTTAGAAAATCTGTGTATGGATCCAAGATTACGCTAAATATGTGGCTTAGATTGTCCTATTTTGAGGATAAGGCCTTCGAATGCTACACGAGCCTGATCAAACTATGTCTTTCACCATTTATGGTGTTCAGAGACCATCCTTTGGTTGAAGGATTTGAGCCTTTAAGTTTTTCTTATAACTTTGAGATTGGGAACTTCCATATCCATCAATATTATATATTCACACCTTCTAATCTTCATACATAGTGTGACACCCTGCCTAATTAAATACCGGGTGATCAGTCCTTTATTAAATTAAATCAGAATATCCAGTTGGTTCAACATATGCATCATTGTCGAATACTTTTAGTAAAATTAATAACCACCTAATATTTAAAAAGGTTGATGTCAAAATTTTATCTTTTAGTTAATATATAACCAAATTAACGAGTAACTAAACATTCACCATTCAAACCAATCTCATATGAAATGAAATATCTGAAATAATAAATGCGACTGGAGTAAACACTTCCAAACTAAAATACCAAACACAATAATCCAACAACCGAAAGGAGTAAATAAATAAATCCATAATCTTTGACTGTCTAAATTTAAAAGGGACGACATGCCCTGACAGAAGTAAATAACTCAAGATGAAGGAGAATAATCAAGGAGGCGTCTACTACCGAGGTCCTCTAACTTACACAGCAGCTACAACTCTTGTGCATGGTGTCCCTATGGCTGGGAACCTAAATAATTCGACAAAAGAAAAGAGATTTGGAAGAGAAGGGTCCGAGCCCGAGTGTAAAATATTTTAAGAATTTTAGCTAGTATTTAAAAATTGCAGTAAAGAAAATATTATGCGCATGTTAGCTTTTCGAGCACTCACTTGAGATTCTCACCTCTCAACTAATGTGTACGCCTAACGCAACTCTAAACCCATTTTAATTATTTTATTACACATATCTATACTAAAGACAAAATCCTTCCAAATACTACCCGGAATACCAACCCATATTTCCCATGCAATACCATGTTAAATGTTTCCACAACTGTTATCTCAATTTGGGAGGTATTCATAAATCAAGTTAAGGGTTCACTTACTTAAGATATTTAGGGATTTTTATTATGTTTCTTATCCACTTACTTTCACACAGTAAATAACATTACAGGTGTATATATATATATCTGTGTGTGTGTGTGTGTGTGTCTTTATATACTAAAAGGAACCTCTAGGCTCAGCTCTTGTGTCCTCATACTCTACTATCAAGTCCTGGTACATCTCGCACTGAATAAGGACAATGGGTTCGAAATATCCCACAAATCATAAATTACAAAACACACATATTGGAGGCAAACATAGTTCCAAGCCTATGGGCTACGCACCCATAAGACCTTCATCACTATCATTCTCACAAATAGCCCTGACCTAGGTTCCTGCTCTGAGGCATAAGTCAAATATCCCCCCAAAGGATCCTCGAGATGGGACTGTCCACTTTTAAAACCTCCCGTGATAGGAAGCATGGTAGGTATGTCATACACATAATTGATCATACAATAGGTATTCAACCCACCTATAAATTTATTTCACATGATTCATACGTAGTGTATTTTTATCCTAAATAATCTACGTAATAATAATTCATAGCTTAATTCATTAACAAATTCTCGCGAGTATTTCTCATCACTCAAAGGGTATCCTTAAGATTACACATCATAACAGTAAGTAAGGTCCCTCTACCCTACTGATCTAAGTCATCATTTTTCTCTCGAAATTCCGAGCCTCAAATTATTCTCTAAAGTAAGTATTTCTCCCGAATAATACCAATTGAGGTTAGTCTATGGTTCCCCCTCATAGGCCCAAGCCCAACTCCAATCTTAACCTAAGGATTTTATTAAACTAATTCTCATTATACAACACAATATATTTGGTAATAAAATATTAGAAAGGTTCTCGAGTGTTCTACGTAGAAACTGGAAAACTGCAGTGGACTGGACCGATCCGTTTTATAGGAAAACGATCTGATCCATTTTATGAAAATAAATCGATCCAATTAATGACAAATTAACCGATTCGACTTGGTAAAGATGAACCGATCCGTTTTTGGACCAAATCGGTTCAGAGCTCTATGAGAGTTGTTCTTTCCCCAAGTATGTTTTTCAACTATTTTCAACCTCAAATCCTCTACAGAATTTTCCCAAACTCCAATAAAACTATACTAATTGATAATCCAGCAAGTATATTCGGTTTCTAACATCTAGTATTATGAAGTCATCATCAAGTAGTAATTAAATTTGAAATACCCAATTTAATCCTTTAAGACCCTAGTTCTTCCCATTTCAATTTAAGAACCATTAAAACCCATATTCATTCATCAATTTAATCTTAAAAAAATTTGGGTTCTACTCTACATACAAAGATAAATCAACCTATATAATTTTCAGACCTACATTAAGCATCAGTCTTCCAATTTTCATCCTATTCAATATTAAATCGTGAGTTTCAATTAACTACGCTAACATGAGTATAATTATTGCTGAAGGAAGGAAAGTAATAAAAACATGACTTGATTTTTGGTGGTCTGATCCACTGGTGTAGATGGTATGAATGCGTTCATCGTCTTCCGATCTACACAGTGGTGGTCTCGGTGGTGGAAGATGGTGGTTAATAGCCTAAATCCCTTGGACTTAGTTCTCCCTCACCCTCTGTGGCTTTACCTTGGAATTTGTGAATGAAAACCCTAATCCCACTCGCGTAACAGATATATTTCTCCTCAAAATTTCGTGGGTTTTAAATGCCCAAAAATGGAAATTACCAAAATGCCCTCCCGAGATGTCGGTTCGGCCTAAAACTGTCCCGGAACCCAAACTAAACCCCCGGGTAGACTTTTCTGACTATTTCAACCCTTCCGGACACAATGGCGTACTTGAAATGACCATTTGAGCGAATTATAAATAATTTTCTTTTATACTCATTCATTAAATCTCGAGAAGACTAACATGCACGTCCCAACTTCATTTTCATAACTATCGTATTTTTCACTCACGGAAACTTTAATATTTCCATAATCATATATTACTTTACTCACTAAGTAATATTTTACATAATTCTCACCAATCAATACTAACGCTTATTGGTACAAAGCACAAGGACCTTGGAGTTGTAGACCCCATAGTCACCTGCTCTCGCATATAACTAAGGGCTAGGGGGTGATTGATATGCCCTGAATATACCCCCTCGGCTCAAAGATATCAACCTCGGACATGAAGATGGCCGATGTTAGAGGGTCCTTGGATTCATCACTAATAGTCTCGTCCAAGGAAAGGTCGGCCACGGCCCACGTTGCTAGTGACCTCGGCAGGTGAGGTCACTATGATCCAGGGGCGGTAATCCACCTGATCTTCCAAGAATTGCAACCTCAGCTCGGAAGATGAAGAGGTTGCCATCCCATCATCAACGTCGGTCTCGGCTAGGGATCGGCCGACGTTCCTGCTTTACCACCACTACCTCGGCCCAGGCCGATGTCATAGCTCAACAAGTCCTTCATCGGCCCTCCCACTGAACCAAGGGCACCACCTCATCCTCTTCCAGGCCGAGGTTGGGATCATTCATGGATGGCCGAGTTCTTATCAGCGTATACATTGATGGGAACACGTGTGCACAATCAGTTATAATCGAATCATTCCCCCATGTGAGGGAATATTGAGGTCATTATTATCTACATGAGATCAGCCAGGTGTCATTCTCATACTGGTTCGATCCTCATGCACATACTCATTGCATACTTGGGGGGTACACTACTCCCCCCAAGCACTATATAAATAGAGGTCATCCTCTACCTTGAAAGGGATCCAAAATCGCAACCCTAGCTGAAACTCTGTCATTTTACACAGTAGATAGAGAAAGCTTGAGAGACTGTATCAATGGCCATTAGTGCCTTCATTCATTAATATTACTCACACACACTCACAGTGGACACAGGCCAGATTGGCTGAACCACTTACATTCAAGTGTTCATCCTCTTCTCCTCATCTCCATCTACTATATGCCCTTATGCTGCCATTGTTAACATTGAGTTGAGCTTACAAACACCTTGAAGGGTGGTGCTATTTTCAGCATCATCAACACTCATCACACTAGTAATTATTTAATTAAATTCGAATTAATTATAAATAAATTTTTCAATTTAAATGAATCAATCCCAATTCCATAATTAAAATAAAATCTTTTAGAAATACAGGGTATTACATACTCCCCCTCATAACGGAATTTCATTCCAGAATTCGAAAAAGAATAAAAATAAAGGTATACCTAATAGGAATAACTCTGGATATATGTCTTGTATGTCATCCTCACGCTCCCAGGTAGACTCCTCGACATTATGATTCTGCCACTGCACACGTACTAACGGTACTACTTTCGACCTTAGTTTCCTCTATCTACAGTCTAGGATAGCAAATGGTCCCTCCTCGTAGGTACTATTGGGTTATAGATCAATATCCTCTAAGAAAATATGAGTGTGGGCTAAATCATCCCAAAGATATCTCCTTAGCAAAGAAATATGGAACACATTATGAATCATATGCAAGTGCTCCAGTAACCCAAGACTGTAAGCCACTGGCCCAATCCACTCAATAATAGGGAATGGCCCTACATACCTCGGTGCCAACTTCCCTTTCTTCCCGAATTGCATTATCCCTTTCATAGGAGATACTCGTAACAACACCTGATCCCCCACACTAAACTCCCTGAAGAATCTCTTGGCATCATCGTAGCTCTTCTGTCTATCCTGAGGAAGCCGAATACAGCTACGAATCAACTCAATTTTAGCCAAGGTCACCTCTTACCCAAGTAACTTATTTTCCCCCACCTAAAGCCAACACACTGGAGAACGACCAGGTCTACCATAACCTACCTCAAATGGAGTCATGCTAATAGTAAACTGGTAGGAGTTATTATAAGAAAACTCTACTAGTGGGAGGTACTGCTCCCAACCCTAGCCAAAATCAAGGATACACATCTGCAACATATCCTCAAACATCTGATTCGTCTGCTTTGTATGCCCATCCGTCTGCGGGTGATAGGCCAAACTCAATCGTAAATTTGTACCCATGGCAATCTAGAAGCTCTCCCAAAATCTGGACAAAAAAATCTTGTCCCAGTCAGACACAATATCAAGGGTCACCCCCATGGAGTCTCACTATTTCGGCAATGAAGATCTGAGCGTATTGCCCCATTGAATAATCGATATGAACTAGTAGAAAATGAGCTACCTTAGTCAACCAATCCATGATCACCCATATGGAATCGTGACCCATCTGCGATGTAGGTAACCCTGTGATGAAATCCATGGAAATGCTCTCCCATTTCCACATCGGAATCTCAAATGACTGTAGTAGCCCTCCCGGTCTCTGATGGTCCACTTTCACCAGTTGATAAGTGGCACAATTCAAAACAAATTCGGTGATGTCCTTCTTCATTCCACTCCACCAGTACTTCAAAGCACGTGAATCATGTGTCGATGCATCACATTTGGGTAACAAATCACAATAAGGATCCACATATTTACTATCCCTATTCTTAAAATAATCATGTAAAATTGGAGATGCATACTCCAATCCTAAATGTGAGACTTTACAAAAAATACGGGACGAAGATGTATCCCACGGGAATGTATTCTCTTCGTCAAAAATGGGAGGACCATCATAATCACTAGAATTATCGAGAAAATCGGGTAACAAATCCTCCACTAGATTTTCCCACAGATAAGGTGAAGTAGCAATTTTATCAATTGAATTATAAGAAGAAACTTGACAAAAGTCAACATCTAAATAATCACAATTATTACTTGCGTCAAGTTTGTCAATTTTCTTCAGACAAAATTGATTATCTTCAATTATTTTATGACTATTTTTAAAAATCTCGTCATGACAATGTTGGTTCACTTCTTCCCAGTTGATACACTTTGGTGGGCAAATTGTAATTAAAGGAGTTGGACTCTCGTCCATGCCATCTTTAATTTCTTTAAAAATTATTACTGACCCATCCGACTCAAATCGAAATATGTAGTCATCCGGATTTTCAATATTTTCTAGCCACACATCCAAATGATCAATATAGGAATCCGAAAAATATGATGGGATAACAATATTGGGATCACTCATTGTAGTTTATTACGTCAATCTCTTTTCTTTTTTTTTTTGCATTTATTTAGTGTGCTACAGAAAAATAACACAAAAATAAATACACCATTTGTAAAGTGCGACACACACAAAAAAAATAGTGACAAGGAAAAAAAAAATTAACATGACACGCGCACTAATGGTGTATTCAACACACAAACAAAAATGACCAAGCACACTTATGAAACAAATTTTTTTTTATTGCTTTTATTCTGGAAATTACTACTGATTTTTTTTTTTTTTTTGGGATTATTTATTTATTTTTTTTTTGTGAACTTTTTTTCCACTAATTAAAAAAAACGAATCTGGAAATTTACATTAAAAAAATATTTTTTTTTTCAATTTTTTACGTATTTTTGTGATAAACTAGTACTAAAAGTGTTGTTTATTAAAAAAAACTTAAATCAGATTTTTTTTTTTTGGCTTTTACTATTTTTTTTATAGCAGCGATAAATTCTGAATGTTTCCGAAAAAAATATAATATCAATTTTTTTTTAAAAAAAAATTTTAGATAGTTTATTACAAAACTAGTGTCAAAACAACTATTTATTCACAAAAAGAATTAAATCTAATATTTTGATTTTTTTTTTTAAATAAAAAACACGGCTGCTGGATTTTTTTTTTGGGTTTATTTATTTATTTTATTTTATTTAGGATTTTTCGAAATTTTTTTTTGTATTTTTGAGTACTTTTATGACAAAACTAGTGTTAAAAACAACTAGTTATTCATAAAAGACTTTAATTCTTTTTTTTTTTGTTTATACAAACTCGAAAATCTGGAAGTTTACAAAAAAAAAAATTATTATTTTCGAAATTTCCAAAATTCTAAGTACTTTTGTGACAAACTAGTGTAAAAAACAACTAGTTTCTCATAAAACACTTAAAGCTTTTTTTTTTTTGACAAATTACAGCAGTTTTGAAAAAAATTCCACGAAAAAAAAAATTACGAATTTTTACAAATATTTAGGTAATTTATGACAAAATTAGTGTCAAAAACACTATTTAATCACAAAAGACTTATATTTTTTTTTAGTTTTTTTTTAGTTTTTTTGTTTATATTCTGAAAAAAAAAAAAAAAAATTGCTTCTGGAATTTTGAACTTGTCGGATATTTCGTTTTTTTTTTAAATAAAACTAGTCCGAAAATCAATATTCTTAAAATCGACCGAAATCCCCGGCAACGGCGCCAAAAACTTGTTGTCAAGTTTTATTTGTTATAAAACTACCGCAAGTGCACGGGCTATTGAAATATAGCGGGTGTAAGTACGGGTCGAACCCACAGAGATTTCATCAATTTTTATAAAGTATTGTTTGTCCAACTAGACATATGAGTATATAAAAGTGATTAAGTTTCTAAAATAAAAATAAAAAATAAAAAATAAACGAACAAGTACAATAGATAATATTAAATGAGGAAGAAACTAGGACATCGGATCCATTTGTCAATTTTAATTAAAGTAACACATTAATTTAATTCCGTGATTCCGAATTTATAACACAAAATATACGGACTCTCGTCGCGTACATTTCGGAGAATATAACATTACATGCGCTCAAAATATTTTAACGTCTCTTAAATTAGACACCATAAATCCCTATTCCCTCGAAAATATCACGTTCTAAATTTTTAATGTGTATTTAAGCATGGGATATCAAAACATCTAAGTGAAAGCATAACCCATCAAAAATGACAAATCTAATTTTTTAAAGCATGAATTTCTAATTAATTCTTGAGGTTTAAAAATACATTCTCATGTATTTTTAAGCGAATACCGAATTTTTTTTATTTCAAATTAAAACATGTCGGAATATGTACGAAATTAAATTAACATGCATGGTTTAATTAGTCATGACAAACATCACCCAAGTCCTAGTAAATAAACTACTCACACAACATATTTGACACACAAATATTGCAAGCTGAAAAAATAATTTTCATTAATACATGTCAACTTACAAAATTTCGGGTCCAATACTTGAATTACAATACACAATATGCTCCTCCAAAGTGTGCCTCCAAAATACTCTCTACACAATTTTTTTTTATCTCTCAAAGTGTGTCTCTTTTTTTTTTATCCAAAAGTGTTCCTAAGTGTGTCTCTCACACACACTAACTGTGTATCAAAAGTTTTCCTCCCCCTCCAAAACTATTTTCGTGCCTCTTCATTTATGGGTGAGAAAAAGATGATGGAGTAGTGTTTTTTTTTTTGTTTTGTAGTGGGCAGGTGGGGGTAGAAATCGGTTTTGGCTTGTGGAAATGGGTTTGTGGCTTTAATCCTTCTTTTGGGGAGATAATGGCAAGTGGTGTTTTTTTTCTTTTTTCTTTTTTTTTAATTTAAGGCTTTGGCTTTTTGTTTTGGTTTGGTAGGAGAAAATCGTGGGTTTCATTCAAATGGGTTTGGAAGGGACAAATGGGTATGGGTTTGTTTGGGTGTTGTAAGGGTGTAGGGTATATTGGGTGTGAGTGAGTTAGGATGAGTGTGTTTGTGGTGTTTGGGATAAAGGTGATGGTGTATGTGTGTTTAAGTGTGTTGGTTTGTGACCCTAAAAAAATGACACTATCTAAAAAATATAAAAAATAAAACTAGAACTAAAATAAAAAAAATTAAAATCTAAAAATAAAATTCTAATTTATGAAAAGAATAAAAATAAATAAAACTCTATAAAAAGTAAAAGAAAAATCCTAACTAAATAAAATTAAAATAAAATCTTATAAAAATGAATTCCTAAAAACTAATCCTAAGAAAAATAATAAAATAAAATAAATATTAAAAACTAATACAAATCAAAATCAAAATAAAGAAAAATAAGAATGGAAATTAAATCCTAGAAAATTCTAAATAAATTTAAAATAAATCCTAAAAATAAAATGACTCAAAATAAAAATCTAAAAATTAATAAAGGTACAAACTCAACACACATGGGGTTCGGGGTAGGTTTAGGCTCGGTTTAGGTTACGAGATTAGGTTTAACTTCGGGATTGACTTTTGACTTTCTTTCGAATCCGAACTTTGCATGGCCATAAATTCTTCGTTTCAACTCCGATTGATATGCCGTTTGAACCCAGACGTCCCTTGATTCAAGACCTTCAATTTCCATGTTTTGTCCGAGTCCGAAATAAATCTTTTGAATTTACACTTTTGCCCTTGAAGTTGCGTAGGTTCCTTTTTTCATGTTCAATTTGCGTCCCACCATCGCCACTTTCTTTTTAACTCTGTCAATACTTAGAAATAAACTTGCACAAGAGATTAGAAATAAATATAAGATGTGAGCTTGAAGTTCCCAAAATTGCATTATTAACCCCATTTATTCTTAAATTTGTATTTCTCTCTAAAATAATAAAAATATCTATAAAAGCTCTTTATTTATGATAAAATCGGAATAACAACACTTAGATTCGGATGTAAATAATACAAAATAATGCACTCATCAGCTAACCTTAGTGACGACAGTGAGGTCGAGTCGGTGGACTCTGGACACGAGTCATTGCATGAGTGTAACTTCACCGCATTCATGGCTATTCATGTGAGTACCTCTAGTGCTCCTCACGATGATGAGGATGCTACTTCACAGGGACACCTCGATAGTGAGAACGAAGTGAGTGAGGGGGAGGATAATGCAAGTGAGAGCGAGAGTGATCTTCAACGCGCGTATGGTGAGTTATATTCTGAGTCGTTTAAAACTAAAAAGCGTAACAAAGCGTTAGTTCTTAGGGTCACCACCTTAGAGGAAGATTTAAGAAAAGCGAGAGAGATAGAGTCCTGCACTACCTTGAGAGAGAGAGAGTCTGCCTGTGTTGAGAGAGAAAGTCATTTTAGAGAAAAAGAGAGAGAGTTTGGAGAGAGAGAGAGACAGTTGTTGTGAGAATAAAAAAAAGAAAGAGGAAAAACTTGAGAAGATAATATGTTTTGAGTGCAAGGGGAAAGGGCACAAGTCATTTGAGTGTCCCACTAGACTTAGGAGAGAGGGCAAGAAAGTTGCCATGCCCGCTACCCTAAGCAGTAGTGAGGATGAGAATGGAGGTGATAGTGTGATCCAAACATCTTTTAGAAAGTTGTTTATCAAGACCATGAAATTAAAAAGGTCGAATAGGAACCTAGGCCTTCGAATTTATGAGTTGGAGGAAGAGAATAATGAGGTAAAAAAGGAGAAATGTGACTTGACCAACATGGTGTCTAATCTGACGACACGTGTATCCCATCTCGGGGATGATCTCGAACAAGCACAGGAGGTCCAAATCTCGTTGGAGAACACATCTGAAAAGGTTGATAAGATGGTTTCCTATTCCGTTTTGAATGACGGTGAGTATGTCGAAAAAGGTCATGACGGTGCATTCACTACTTTTAATGCGCCCGAGCTTATCTCCACTTTGGTGAGTGGTTCTCATGGGTGTCCGTCTAGGATAGCTCATCCCAAAATTTTTGTTAAATTAATTCCTAGACCGGTTTATGTTTGCTCCCACAGTAAGAAGCGAGGACACCTTAGGGAGTTTTGTTCTAAGTTGGGCTTTGTGCCATATCATGCCACTTCACATGTCCACGCACATGCACCCATTCATTATACTTTTCTTGCACATAATGATAGAGAGTTTGCACATATTCGCGAGCAAGTGAAGTTTTTGGTTAAGACTACACATGATCTAATGGAGTTGGTTCAAAAGATGTGACCATCTTTGGATAACTCCACCGCTCTTTCCGGTTGAGGTCTTGACATGTTTGCTAGCATAGGGTGTTTTACATGATGTCTCTTTTACCTATTGCTAGCTTGTATCATTGGTTTTTTATTTATTTATTATTTTTTGGGTTTTTTGTATTTTTTTTTTAAAAAAATCCAAAAAGATTTTCGGTTCATAAAAAATTTAGAAATAGCACAAAAAGATTTTTGTATTATGTTTACACCTATTATGGATGAGCATTTAAGATAGTCGTCTCATAACTTCACTTTCATTTTTTTCTCTTGACTGTTGTGATTTGAGACGCTACATCATTGTATCCACGTGCTTTACATTGTTTGGAGTCTTTGAGATGTGATTAGTGATAACTTTCTACATGTTTGGCTCCTATCTCCTTTATTGCACACATGCACGGCTTTATTTGATTATTGTACTTGTCTATCACATATTGGCTTGAGTGTTTTCATCTCAATTCTGTCTATACAACGTACCATATGCGATAAAACTTGACAAAATTGGAATGCATGTAAAAATCGTTTGGTAAGATTGTCTGGTATTTGAAAATGGGGAAGGGCTGCGAAAGGTTCTCATTTGACCTTTGAGAATACTAAGCCACCGTTAAATCGGACCTAAAAAATTAAGGAATTTTATTATCCGGGGTCCAAAGAGGTTAAAAGAGCTCGAAAAAAATAAAGTAAAGACAATAAAAAGAAATCCATGCCCAATATGGGCCATTAGGTTTCACCATCAATTCTCCAATGTTTGAGAATTTAGATCACCTCTATTTAAAATATAAATCCGAGGGAGTTTGGTTGGAGATTTTAAACGGGTTTGCACTTCCTTGAAAGTCCTAAAAAAGCATAAAATAGTTTTGGACGTTATTGATGTGGAAATCACTTTGAGCTTTGATTTGGTGATTTGATTGAGTCAATTTCTTATATTTTCATCTTTTTACACCTAAGGAAGATATTGAGTTCATTCGTTAGGAGTATCCGATATTCATCATGCACATATGTTATGTTTGTATGCATTGATTTTCCTATCGAATTTTATCACAACCCTACATTTCCGCTATCATCGACTTGTTTGTTTTCCTGTTTCTTTCATGGTGTGATTCTTTGTTGTATATTTTGTGGAAAAAATTTGGAAATTTCAAAAATAAAAAGTTTATTACCTTGTGACATTCTCCATTTGCATTTATTTGTGCTTCTCATATCTGTCTATTTTGGGACATCATAAAAAAGGGGAGAATGAATTATGGGGAAGATTTGGTTGGTTGATTTATTAATGATTTGCTTAAGCTTAATTGATCTTTGATTTGTGCATATCATTATATTTCAAACTGTTGCGCATCACAGGTATCTGCTTTATCTCACGTGTGTAGGTTCAAAATTGATGTTCATTGGATCGCACACCCTGATGCGAAAAGCATTGAGAGTTTCTGAAGAGCTGAAGATTTGAAGATGTTGAAGTTTGATTGTCGATATGCCAGTTAGTATTCTCAGTTAGAAGGTTTAATGGGGATACTAACTCGTATGTCACTTACTTTATGGAGACCGCATAATTCATATTTTTTATGTATGTACCGGCATAGACGTAGGGGAGATTTGTAAGGACATAATTTTATAAATGTCGGGGAAGAATCGTGGAATTTTATATTTGTCCTAGATCACAGTATGTATGTCTGATACCGCTACATTCGGCACGTCAACACGATCATCCTCGATGGCCTTGATCCGAATCCATGCATCCACCATCTTCACACGTGCATCATGCTACATGCGACGTGCTGCTCAACCGTTCCAACTACTCCACTCGCATTTTTGGTAAAATGATTTATTCGAGTTGCTTATATTGGCATAAATATTTGGGAATATTTTAGAAAATATTTTTCGAAGTCTCATTTGTTTTTATCAAAAAGCAAAAAAATTTCTAAGTGTAGAAGCGTACTTGCCTCGGTCGTCGAGCTCATTCAAATGACATCACTCTGTCGTTCGAGCGACATGAGCATGTCGCGCGCACTACACCAAAATGGGCAAATTGTCACCTTTCAGCCGGCCAGCCTTGTCAAGGTCATTGACCGTGACAAAAAAACACGCGTTTTATGTCACGGTCATTGACCGTGACAATTCGTGTCACGGTCAAATACCTTGACACGACCGTGACAATGTTCGCAGCAAAAACCCTATCCCCCTTCTTTTTTCCCTCCCGCGCCGTTCCCTCCATTTCTCTCTCTCTCTCTCTCTCTCTCTCTCTCTCTACTTTCAGGTCCATTTTCTCTCTCTCTCTCTCTCTCTTTCATTTATATATATATTTGTGTGTATATTTGTGTGTATGTGTATATATATATGTGTGTATGTGTGTGCGTGGAGGGGGGCAGGGGGTGGGGGTGAGGCGGGGTGGGGCAGGGTGGGGGAGGGGGTGGTGGAGGGGGGCAGGGGGTGGGGCATCGTGGGGAGGGGTGGGGCAGGGTGGGGGAGGGGGTGGTGGAGGGTGGGGTGGGGTGTGTGTGTGTGTGGTGGTGTGTGGTGGGGGAGGGGGAGGGGGTGGTGTGGGGTGGTGTGGGGGGTGTGTGTGTGTGTGTGGTGGTGTGTGGTGGGGGAGGGGGTGGTGGAGGCGTGGGGCAGGGGGTGGGGTGGGGTGGGGTGTGTGTGTGTGTGTGGTGGTGTGGGGTGGGGGAGGGGGTGGGGTGTGTGTGTGTGTGGTGGTGTGTGGTGGTGGAGGGGGGCAGGGGGTGGGGTGGGGTGGGGTGGGGTGTGTGTGTGTGTGGTGGTGTGTGGTGGGGGAGGGGGTGGTGGAGGGGTGGGGTGGGGTGGGGTGGGAAATCATATGAAATGAATTCAAATTATTGTTGTAGCACTAAGGGAATAAATGAAAATGAATTGGAACTATTGTCTTTTCAACCATCCAATAAAAGTTTTCCTTCATGGAATGTAAGAATTGTTTCTAGGATAATAATCCTACTATAAGATAATTGCTCAAAATAAATATTAAATAATAATTACTAAGATATCAATTCAAATAAAGTCTTAATAACCTAACCAAAACAAATAAAATAAAATATCAAATAAATTATCATCCACCTCATAGACATTCCCTACCAATCATTTTAAGATAATTTTATCCTTATAAAGATAAATACCTTTGATTGCAAAGCATGCACTTGTATTATTATTATACAACATGTATTATTTCGACGTGTAATTCTAAAATCTCACCTAGTTTTGTATACTATTTTTAAAATCATACTATCAATTCACGAGACACTAAACAAGAAAGAGGACATATTAATTTGGAAATGCTTGTTTTTCTTTCTAGAGACCCGTGTCGTCAAAACTTGGTAGTGTTCGAGTGTGTTTTTATCACTAAATTATTATTTCACTAACATATACTCCTTATATCCTAGATTAAGAGTCCATATTTAATTTTTGTACTTACTAATAATACACTTAATCAATGGCTAGGATTAACCCTTATTCACTATTATGAAATTTGGTTAATTGATTATTTAAAAAAAAAAGCAAAAGTAGACTAACATATATACACAACACTAAAAGTAGACATCAATTTTATAAATAATTGATGTTTTCATTCAAAATAAATATTTCATTCAAAATAAATATTTCATTCAAAAATATTGGATAATAATTGATATTTTCATTTAAATTGATAATAATTTTATTCATGAAATTAATTCAATTAGGTAAAACCCATGATAATGAAATTTATGCTACAATTATCTCATGTCATAATTTTATGTAGTTGTCACGGTCGTGGTGGGGGGAGGGGGTGGGGGTGGGGTGGGTAGGGGTGGTGTGTGTGTGTGTGTGTGTGTGTGCATGTGGCGGGGGTGGTATTGACGGAACTTACACATACGTTATAATATAGACGAAACATTTTTTTATCTGTACTAATAACATTTTTTTTATCTGTACTAATAACATTTTTTTTACAGCAAAAATGTCTCCTTTAGATGTTAGGGCGAAGATGATGATGCTGTTTATGATGATGTCGTCGTCTGGGTTCGGTGGTAGCGGAGGTGACGAGGGCTCCTCCGCCCCTAGGCTCCCCAAATATGGAAAGTTTGGGATTACCGTCGAAAACAAGTCGGAGCTTTTAGCGAGATCCCTCGAGCTGCTAAAGACGGTCATCGGCCCGGGGTTTATGAGTTGGAAGGAGGTGCCGTATGAGCTCAAGTTAGCTGTTTGGGCGGCACTACAGGTAATATTTATATGAATATTTCACTTTCAATTTATATTTATATTTATATTTATATTTATATTTATATTTATATTTATATTTATATTTATATTTATTCGCAACTAACATTGTATTTGTTGGAAAGGAACAATTCAACTTGAATCCAAAGCTACGCGATTCCGTCTTCGAGCAGTTGAGGGAGCAACACAAGACGTGGAAAAAAAATATGCGGACACGGTACTTTGGAAAAACACGAGAGACCATTTTACAATGGCGCAGATCCGTCCCGCCCAAGGAGCCGATCTCATTGGCACAATGGCAAAAGTTCATTGACAATGAGATCGAGGATCGACAATTGGCATCTCGCCAATCGGGGAGGGAAAATCGGGCTAAAAAGACGGACGTGCACTACTCCGGCCGGACCTCTTACGCTGAGGTGGAGCATAGGATGAAGGTAATATTTAATTTATCTAAACTACAGAAATATATTATTGGATATTATTTTACTTTGCGGGGCCGATACTAATTTTACTTTACTTTATTTTATTTCAGGGGGTAGGGAGTGGGCCAGGGGGTAAGCCACATAGGCTCGATACTTATGTGGCTCTTCGGACGAAGAAGGGGAAGGACAAGGAGGTGTCCCCGAGCGTCGCGGCCACGATTGTAAGTAATCCGACAGTTTAATTATTGTTAATTACGTTATAATTTTTTAGTTTACTAATCATGTGCTTTTTGTCGTTTCAGGCAAAGCTTAAGGAAGTGCATGAGTCGCAGTCTGATGCCGACAAGGCATCTTTGTCCACAGACGCACTCAGCCAAGTGCTTGGCTCTGATCGCAAGGGGAGGACAAGGGGAGTGAGCTCGCGGGTGGCCAAATCTAGGATCATCGGATTGGAAACGAGCGACACCGGGTTGGCTCGAACGGTGGATTCACACGACGCGAAGCTGTCCCGTTTGGAGGCGACGGTCCAAGATATGTACGCATTCATGAAGCGTACGTTGGGTGGAGACCGTAAAGAGAAAGGTAAAGGGAAAGGGAAGGAGAAGGCGGTGGAGGAGGATGTGCGGGAGGACGAGGAGGTGCGGGAGGATGAGGCGCAGGATGACGAGGATGTGGACCTCGCTGCTTCATCACCGACACGTTCGTACTTCGACGATCCACTTCCCTATTTGACGCCCTCCAACAGACCATTATCGACAATTGGTTGGCCGAGCGTGTTCATATTGGACATATTTGATGGCCAGCGGATAGGGCGGGGGTTGAGGGACCCGAACATCGTCGAGGGTGGAATAGTCCATGGACGTGTGCTTCAAGAGATGGACTCCAGGGTGCTCGTCACGCATGTCATACCCGGGAAGGAGAACTCCCTATTGTGGTTGCGCGAACAATGCGGCACGACGTACATTAGTGGGTGCGTCAATTCGTATGTCGTGTGGCCTACTCACCTCCTCAGTTTTATCTAAGACATGTAGTAACATTATTTTTAAGTTTGTCCATTTTAATTATATTTGGATTATATCGTCATGTATATTATTTTTACTTTGAAGATTTGGATTATACTGTCATGAATATATATTTGCATTATCTTTAGTTTGTGTTGGATATATGATGTTTGGAACAGGTACAACGTTGCTATAACAGGTACAAATATACTGCTGGGCAGTGGCGGTGGCCATACTGCCCAGCAAATTTTTTTTAAATTCTGCCCAGAATTTTCACGGTCATTGACCGTGACAAGTCCGTGATAAATATTGTCACGGACGTGTCACGGTCAATGACCGTGACAATGTTTTTACTAAGGGTCACGGCTTTGTCACGGTTATAAACCGTGACAAACGTGTCAAGGTCAATGACCGTGACACGACCGTGACACAAAACGCGAGTTTTGTGTCAAGGTCAATGACCGTGACACGACCGTGACAAAAAAAGTTGTCTCGCCTCGAAATGTCACGGTCATTGACCTTGACAAGGTGAATTTGTCAAGGTCAATGACCTTGACAAATGGGCAGATTTGGTGTAGTGGCGATCTCGTTCGAGCGACACTTGTCCTTCGTTCGAGCGACATGTCTATCTCGTTCGAGCGACGGAGCCGCCTCGATTTTCATATAAATTTCTGTGTTCATTCTACACGTTTCCAAGTCTTTTTCGCACACGATTTCTACATTTTACAGCCTAGAAAATAGACTTCAAGTTTTTTAAGGTTTTATGCCTTTTTGATTCACAAAACCATTCCCATATATGTGTCTGAATCTTTAAACCTTCAAAGGATCATTTGTACTCATCTGGATTAACTTGTGGAGAAGCTGATTCTTTTCCATTCCTTCCCATCTGGAGTTCTTGAGGGAAAGTCCAGTCGACGACATCGGAACCGACACCTGAGGGTATTTCGTATGTCACTCTTGTTTTCAGTATAATCCATGTAAACCGTTCTTTACAAATTATAGTGAAAATAAAAGGTTTTTCCCCTTTGGGGGATTTTTCCTCACTTCTGTGTTTTATTTGTGATTGAGTGTTCTTGCATGATCATATTGTCTTCAATCACACGTAGATGCATGTTTTAGGATTTAATTGAAAAAGTGAGTTTAATTAAATAATTTTTTTGTGTGAATAAACGCGCACTCCCACTTACAATTGCAACTATCGTTCCACAAAGGCTATTAGTGTCAACTCTCGTTTCACAAACTCTTTTTCTCCTCCAAAAATATCAACAACCACTGTCCTAACAAAGCCTCATTGAACAGGGAAGAATACTTAATGCCTATTCCACCCAGCAACCAATAAGATTAGATTTAAACTCATGTGTTCCCTTTTAACAAAAAAATAAAATTAATCGCATGTAATGATCTAAGCTCTTCTTCACGCAGACTGGTAAGCAGAGGATAGATAAAAGAAAGATCACTTTTAGCAGGGTTGATCGATCAACCTTTGATAGGTTGACTGTCTTTCATCCAACCAATCTCTTCGCAAATCTCTCAATAACAAGAGTGAAAATAGCTTTGGACTCAGAGAGTAATCCCAACCATAAACACAATTAGATGTAGGACAAAGAATCTATCCAACCACCCAAATCCACAACCAACTAGCCAAGAGTTACAGATCCTCTACATCCCCCACTGAAATCAGTATAGTTTTCTGGAAATAATATTCAAACCCGACACACCCTCAAAACATCCACATTGCAAAAAGTGATTTGTGGCAATGGAAATACGGTGGGAGATGATGAATAGACAACCTCCTCTTCTTCCCACTCCAAAACCCTCCAGCCTACCTCCATTAACACGCCTCTTCAAAAGTCTACTAAGCTCTTCCATAACTAGTGACAAAAATTATAAACGCTTCCAATGATTACATATCATACAACTGGTAGGAATTCTTGAATTTGACAAACGGTTTCACATGCATAAGGAACTAGCGGAAATCAATATTTCATTTCCTAACATTACTCACTATTTTTCAGCAAACCGTCTAGCCATGTGAAAAGAACAATCTTGCAGCTAAAATGTAATAATTCCCCACCCCAAAACAGAAAGAATCATCTGCCTTTATGATATCAACTAAAAACATCGAAAGCCACACAATTGCCTCTCATCCTATAGCATTCCACCCTCACCCTATTCTATTAGCAATAAAATGGCTTTCCTTTAGAGGCGATTGATGAAAATATAAGAATAAAGGAGGTCAACTAATAAGACCATAGAGCCTAATCGATATAATACCATAATAACACAACAACTTAAAGAAGGATTTGAAGATAATCTGCCTAATTTACAGAACAAAGTTTGGTCTATCAAACAAAAGAATGTTAAGCGACCGAACCTATCCTATTAAGCCAACATATGACAAGTATTAAAATTGAGGGCAATTTGCAGCCACTTTTATTAAGTGAAAAAGAACCGATGATAATCCACCAAATTTACATAACAAGGTTTGGCCTATCAAAAGATTGTTCAACGACAAAGCGTGCCCTCTTAAGCCGGCCAATACAAATTAAATTTCAAAGGCCTGTTTCCAGAAACTATTGTTAAGTGAAAAGGTGCCACTGGGAATTTTAGTACTTCATCAAATTTCTAAAGAGAGTTTCTAGCATGATACTTCTAAAAATACCATATGTTTAGTCCAAAATTGGATCTGAACAATGTATGTCACTTCTGAGATTTTGGAACAAGAAATAAGAAACGAACTTATGTAGAATCGAAGCAAACCAACCCGTATATTCTCAAGTATACTGCCTAATTTTCCATAACCTAAACATTTTATTAAAATATTTTAAAATTGTCACAAATAGCATCATGCTTTGAAACCTAGTTAATGAAATTAACATATGCCTCCTTATACAAATGACCAAACAATAATAATATACTTATTTTTAATTTCATATAAGCAACTTCTAAGGTATGAGAAAGTAGGATAGATAACAATCTAAAGTAACTTCAAAAAAATAAAACACTAGCAATGGCATAATATGTAAACCTAGAAACACCTAGAATCCAAGATCAACATGTCAAGGCGTAAATAAAGAAAGGTATAATGAACGCTAGAAACCAATGGGCTATATATCCATTATGAAGATCAGATTGGTTAGGTTCTTTGGGTAGACCAATTTCAATTAAAAGCCTCAAGTGCAGTTGATCCTCATGAAAAGTATACAAGAAACATTGCCTATGTGGCATTTCCAAATGTTAAAAAAATAATGAAATGACTCAAAATAATTAATCTCATTTCAATATTAATGCTACACAAGAGATGCATTATTTTCCAATTCTTCATTTTACACTTCTTTATCAAAGAACCTTCACACCCAAAAGTAACAAAAAAAATGTGATTCATCACAACTAATGTTGACCGGTGGATTCAAGTCATCATTTGGAGCTTTGTGTCAGAATAGATAAGTATACTATCTTTGTAGTTAGGAAAATTAGTGTATAAAAGTAGATATGCAAAG
Organism: Sambucus nigra; assembly: GCA_949130495.1. Taxonomy (NCBI): domain Eukaryota; kingdom Viridiplantae; phylum Streptophyta; class Magnoliopsida; order Dipsacales; family Adoxaceae; genus Sambucus; species Sambucus nigra. Next base: position 305,811,283 of record OX422220.1, read on the forward strand.
TAGGGCTATCAAATTAGTTTAGTAACTTATGACCTGGACCTACCTAATTGATCTACGGAAGAAATATATGAACCGAAAAAGCGGGGGAAGGGAAACAACAACAAAGTGATAACTTGAATAACTGAACACAAAGATGAGAAATACCCAAGTTCCAAACACATAAAAGAAAATCAAATCAAGAGATCATTTGATAGTTAAAATCGGATATAAGAATGATACAAGGCAGCAAACCAACATAAAATAAAAATCAAAATTATTTTTTTCTGAACATGAGAGGGCAGAACAATGGACTTCGCTTTCCTGTACTCTCTAATCGCCAACTCGTATTCACCCTTACTACAACTCCCACGAATTGTACTAGTCAAGCTGAATAGTGTTCGGAACCTCTGAAGCATTCCTTGAACTGACCTGATCTTCTCAGCTTGAGCCTACATAAACATTTTCAAGGAAAGTAATTAGACCTATCTAACTAGCATTGCACAAAAAAGATTGAACCATCAACTTTTCCCTACCTACCTGCCTCTCAAATGAGAGGTTCCAGAACCCTCGGGGTCTTCTTTGATTCTTTTCAATTTGGACTCAATATCTGTACAATAATCAATATTATCCTCACCATAAAAAAGAAATAATTTCATTGCCAAGAATTGTTGGAAATTATGAATGCAAATACAGAAATGGAACTCTTTATATATCTCAAAAATGTCAACTTCAATACAACAATGTAATTTCTGAATAGTCACTATAAAACTTCAAGGCGTGATGTCACTTTCCTAAATACAGTATTTGCCCCACACGAAGAATTTCGGTATACAAACGGGAATCAACAAATCCGTACTCAAGATACAATGAAGCAATTGCACTGTCTGCAACTTGTATATTTGAAGACAGCCCTTGGATGTAGCAGCGAAGAACAGTCAATCAAGTTCTTATTCTGTTTATGTGCACAAAACAGAATAAGAGAATTTGTATCTCCTGAAAATTGTAAGAGAGTAATAGCAGGGTATGGAAATCTGAAACTGGTTTTTGTTATCAATGTAATTCCGTTTTTAGGCAGCCTTTATTTATAGAAATGAAAGGCTTTGTCTTCAAGAGTCATGACTGTTGAATTAAGTCATTTTCGAACAGGTATGACTGTTAATTACCAACAGTCTTAAGTCCTTTCCGAACAGGTATAATAATACCGAATCGGTTTTGCACGGGTCAACCAAAAAGTGACCGCGCCCGAGCTACTGCGATCCGACCCGGACGAATCCCGGCAACCCGCTACCACTGCGGACACGCGGGATGCGAAGTGCAAAGTGCGCCACTAGCGCCTCTACAGCCCACTGCCCCGCACCCGCACCCGCACGCGCGCGCGTGTGCGTGTGCGTACGGTGCTTCGCACCGTATTGAGGTCTCTTGAATAGCCTCTTAAATGCTAGATGAATTAACTCTTCATCTTCCATTTGTACTTATTAAGTGTACAAATTCTTAACATTTTTCCAATGTGGGACTCAAAGGTTGCCCACCCCTTTTATAGCTTAGTGGTGACACTTAGCTTTGTACATTTTCCAATGTGGGACACTATCCCCTTTTATATTTGGGTTAGCTTCCCACCTCTTCCACACACTTCCAATGTGGGACAAGCTCTTAAGGCTTTTACACCCAAAAAACTCTTACTCTCTTATTTTAAAAATCTCCAACAAATTTCTTGTACAGTAACAAATCTACCAGAAAGAGAATGAATTGAAGACGATGAGTGATGACTCAAATAGTAAAGGCACATATACCACCATTGTCTGATGTGATGTCAAACTTACCATCGATTGTGGTTTTACATGAGACAAAGTAATCAAAATTCTCTTTGACCAATTGCTTTCTCTGTTGCGTCCGACCTTTGAGATCAGTTTTTAGAGCAAGAGCACCAGCCTCCAAGTCTGCTGCACTTGTATTATGATGTACTCAGGATAGAAACAATTTTGTATCAAATTTCTCAGAGAAATACATCAACTTCTTTGCAAATAATCATGTAAAGAATGTCTCCTGTCATTAAAACCATCCAAAGCTACCTCAAAAGAATAATATAGGCCATTGCTACCCTCCAGATTTTGCATCTCAATGCGTTCTCATCACGAAGTAAAAGTTCCTACACGGAAATCGTGATATCACGAGCCAACAAATAGTAGTTCAAGCAACACTATTCTTGAGCAAGGACACTCCCCAGAGACACACACACACCCAACCATCCTGATGACCATAAAAGGGGTGGGGGAAGAAAAAAACAGACATCTCTGAAAGATATAGCATTGCATTTTCACATGTTTTAAATTTTATATTAATTTTATATCTCGGGGTATCCAGGGCATCTAATCCGCACACACCAGGGCACACTATGGGAGGCGGTCCCAAGAGGATTTGAACTCTAGACCTCACGATTGTGGCGTAAGAGCCCTTGCCACTAAGTTTAAATTATACTTAATTGAAAACAAATAGGGCTCTTGTGGGTGTAGTAAATATGTGGTGCACGTATAATGTTCCAACACTAAGTGTCCCATGAATAGTTGTTAGTATCATACGATGCGCGACATGTATCTCGATATGATCCACGATAGTAAAACGATACGAATCAGCCCTCTATATCGCAAATGTCTTGTGTCCCAAGCGTATCCTTGCGTTTCATGATACAATACGCGTATCGTACGATACACGATACACAGCGATACAGAGTTAGACTTTTTGGTCCTAATTTTAAGCAAAACAAACTCTAATTCCAAACACTTTTGGGCTTTCAATTGTACAATACTTCTCTCAGCCTTTTGAATGGACCGCGAGTCAAAAAATAAACAAATCCTTATAATGCTAAACCTTTCTTATCAATTCCTTCTCTTGTCCAATCCACCACTTCCCACCTTTTCTTCACTTTTTCGAAAGTGTTAGAAAATCCCAGAAGATGTTAGTAAAAAATTAGTACTAGTTTTTTTAAAAAAATTGTACTAGTTTTTAGTTAAAATTAGTATTATTTTTTATTTAAAAATATTAATAATAAGAATTTGTGTTTATAATTTCTTAGAAAATGCTCGTTATCTTGTAGAATGTCTCCTAAACAAGATAAACACTTTTATATAACTTCTATATAAAGTTGTATGTGTCATTATATTGTTTTGCTAAATTAGTGCTCTTTATTATGGAATTTTCGAAGTTGTCAAGTCCGATGTTATACTCACTTAGACACTGATGTGCATATTAAATGATAGTTTAAAGTAGTCTAATTAATCCATATTATTAATCTAGTTTTTTTTTTTAAATCTATATCTTTTTCAAAAAAATTGGAGTCTTTAAATGGCGTGCCTTTGCGTGTTGCCTGATACCGCGACTGAGTTGAAAATTGGGCGGCTTCGAGATTTTGGAATCATGAATTGTAGAGTCCAATTTATTTAAGTATTCCAATAGTTTGTCTCTTCTATGGTGCGACATTACCACAAAAGGCAAACTTCTTACCACTGAACAATGTAATCACGTCATAAAATTGGTTTAAAATCAAAATATGCTCTATAATTGATCATTAAGTGTTTTTATAGATTTATTTAGTTTCACAACTTTTATTTATTTTTTGTACCGTATTTTACGATATGTATCCGATATGACTCACGTTACACAATACATAGAGTTTCCAATATGCGATACTTATCCTGATTTGATAGCTAATGGTACAAAATTGGAAAATAATTGAAAATTTAGTTTAGTTTTATTAAAAGTTAGAAAAAGATGGAAGCGGTAGGGTCTTACTTTTGGAGTTCTCCATGGAAATCGATTCTTTGGGGTTGATAATAAATGTTTTCCATGGAAAATGATAAAACTATGGAGCACTTTTCGTAGTTATAACTACTGCTTTTACAGAATGTATTTTAAATCAAGCACTCAAGAAGTACAAATTGAACTAAAAACAATATTTTACATGGGAAATAAATCAACACCGATCAAACGGGCCCTAAGTTCATCAAGCTACAGAATTTGTAGCTCCCTCATCCTACAACTCTAAAAGGATGAACAGGATCCCCATCTGATGCGCCCACGTGGCATGTTTACCATTTTCCATTTTTTCTTTCATAAATATAAAATTCATTAGAAACAAAAAAGAGGGAGGGGGTACCCATATACAGGATGCATACAAAGAAAACGAAAGAAACAAAAGAGGGGGCATAGTTGATCCCTCCTCCTAGGTCCCTAAAATATCACCAAAATGATAGTCAAGCTCGGGACAGAACTCTCTAAAGGAAAAATAATGTAAGCTCCACAAAGAGAACCAAACCCTATGCACCCTTGAAAACGTCTCCTATTTTGTTTTTCTATAATGACTGTATAAGACATAAAGGGGTTGTCTCCCATAATTTTTTATTACTCCGTGTTTTAAAAAGTGCACGACTGCACTTTTTTGGGGCGAAAACGCGACATAGCTCTTCAGATTTGCTGAAGTCACAAATAGTGTGCGCGGTTGATGATGTGTCACACTATTTAGAGGCTATTTGTGCTATTTGGGCACTATTTGAGTTCCAAAGGTATTTAATAGAAAAGCGCACAAAACTTCGTAGTTTTGACTTTTTCCTCACTTATTTTTTTCCTTCTTTTCACATTTAGAAATTAAGAAGCCCATCTATTTAAAACATAAAAGTCCACCCAATTAAAACATTTAGTCATTTAAGACACAAAACCCCACCCGGTTAAAATATAAAACCCCTCCTGTGACTCCCTCAAAAAACATCTCCACAAAAAAAATAGTTGTTCGACATCCTCAAATAAGAAAACCCTAGCCTCTCTTTGAGCCTCCTTGTCGACTGTTTTAAACCGTTCCCTTCTACTCGTGCTCTATTCAAGCATTCAAAGTATATATATTTATTTTTATCTTTTATTTTCTTCTTTAAAACCTGATTCTTTATCTTTATTTCTTTCCCTTCTTTTTTTTTGTTGGTGGGGGGGGGGGGGGGGGGTGTTTAAAGCCTGATTTCTTTCTTTCATTTTTTAAAAACCCTATTTCTTCGTTGCATTCCAATTTTTGTTCTTTACAACCCTTTAATTCGATCGATTTTTTTTCCTAATTACTATAAACCGAGTTGCTTTTTTCTTTTCTTTTTAAAATACAATGCCAAAACACGATTTATGCTGGAAATATGGTTTTGAAAAAGAGGGGACCTATGTCAAAAAAAGGTAATATGTAGTACTTTATAAACCTATGAATAAATTTCAAGGGATGTGATAATCAATTTGGAATAATTTTTTGAAGTTATTTATTTATTTGTGATGTTAATTATAAAAATGAAATGCATGAATTGCGTGCGCGATGGGCGACACGATTTAGGCGACGTGCACCCGAGACCAAAATGTGATACCTAGCAAGACCGCAATTTAAAACATTGCTCCTCAATGGGTAGCTCCTCCAATCCCCAAAGAGATCCTCCACAGAACTAAGCACCACCTAATGCACTCTGAAAAGGTAAAGGGAGCAGTGAAGAAGACTTCTCGCCACCTCGCAAGGCAAAAATAAGGTGATCCAGTAACTTATCATCATTTTTACAAAGGCAACACCAACTTCAAAGTATCATTTGTCTAAAAATCGATGTTTTCAATTGAGGTTGCGTAACGTGTTGCGTCGTGCATCAAGCAAACAATTCGTGCATTTCAGTTTTTTAATTAGAAATACATATAAAATAACACTTCAAACTCAAATTTGTAAAATATTTAACGTTTTAAACTAGAAATTGTAAAACCAATTACATTTTACGCTGAAATTTTGTAAATAAGTAACATTTTAAAGTGAAAATTATAGAATATTTAACATTTTAAACTGAAAATTATAAAACAAATAACATTTTTGGCTAAAAATAAAACAAATATTTTAAGCTTAAATTTTGTTAAATAAGCAACATTTTCAACTAAAGTTTGTAAAATAAGTAAATAACAACATTAAGGTAATCTTAAGTAAGTAAATATCTCACCCTTGCAAAGTCGGCAAGCAAAATCCCTCAATCGGGCCCCCTGCCCCCGCTAACTTCGATTAACTTCATAATGGGCAAACGACTTCTAAGGTTTATTTGGGTTACACTTTGGCTTGAAAATAAAAAAAACTCAGTTTTCGTTTATAAAAACTAGAGCCTTAATTGCGCACGATTGCTTGCCACGTCACCCAAAGCGCACACTTTTTAGAAGTCTCGCAAAGAAACATGTGCAGCATTGAGTTTTCCTAGTGCAAAATGCGATAGCGCAATTAAAAACACTGCTAAATAGCTCCTCAAGATGTTGTCCAAGTAAAGAAAGCCACCTTCGAAAGAGCTATCGTATACCATATCGCCACCAAGGGCAGGAACGCCTATAGATGATTAACGACCAAATCAGAGTAAAAAGACATAATTGATGAACTCTCTACCAAGGGGGTACCCACCTCCGAGAGAGGCGAAAAGAAAAGAAATAAATAAAATAAAAGCCGCCCCGAGCTCCTAATCTTGAAAGTGCCTCCTAATCATAGGATCTCCAACCTCCTCTTTCCTAAAAGAGCTTTACAGAACCTCGCCCAAATTCTAGATCCCCGCCCCCTCCCACCCCAAAGTCCTACACACCTCCTCCCACCTCACTAGGTTGTACTTGAAATGTCTTCACAAGCTTTCCAGATAACGTCTCTCATGAACTTATTAAGTCTCTTCCTAACCGACACTAAAAACAGCAAATGGAGAGATAGCATGTAAGAAGATCAGAGGATGTGCTCCTAATCTCTATCAATCTCCCTCCCTAATTAAGGTGCACCTCAACATGTCTGGCCGTCTCCTTGACAATGAAAACTTTTTTAAATACTCAATTTCTTGACAATGCATGCCCCTGTACGCCTGATGACCTGACAGCCCAACATATTATTCCCCGTGTGTTAACTACATCATGCATGAGCCTTCAACTATAAATACGAGACAACAGCTTCCAGATCCTTCATTTCAAACCAGATTACCCATTTCTTACTACACTCCTGTGCCACCCATTACTATGAATTCTCACTAATTTCAATCACGGACAATAATCAGACTAAGTCTCTTACCATCAGATGAATATGGCATCTTATAGAATTTTTTTTAGCCTCCCACCACCATCTATCCCCAAACTTCTTTGTCTTCAAACAAAAATTCCAATGACATCTCCAAGTAAGAAGAGTAAAAAAACTGTATATCAAATCGAGCTACTCAATTGAGCTCCACTTGATGGCCGCGTCACAAGCTCTACCTATGCACAAACTCTTAGACAAGCCAGCTGGACTCGATCATCCGCTAACTCGGATCATTAGGGTCACGAGCACGAGTAAGCGTGAATTCAATGACCTCAACTACTACTCCACCATAGACACCATCACCAGCCACTTAATATCTACCACTTGTCGACTCACTATTCCTAGCATTGGTTCAAAGTAGTGCCCAAGTCAACTCAGAATCGACCGAGTTGACTTGGAATCACTGGTTGGCTCACCGATTATGAGACGTGAGTCAAAAAAAAGTTCTACATCTCATCATATCGGGACATCTCGCAAATATTTCGGCGCATCAGGTAGATATATAGTAGATATATACAGAGAGAGAGAGGCACATGTGCACACTAAGTTTGCACATCATTTTTTTTAAATAGTAAAAAAAATATTTTTCGCTTGATTTTTTTATGTGATATTGAAACATTTCAAGGGACCCATATAAAAAAAAACTCAAATAAAATTTTTTGCTATTTACAAAAGTCGGTCAAACTTTCCCTGTTTTTCTTTAAAACTTGCAAAAGTTTGACCGATTTTTTAAAAATAGTAAAAAAAAAAATCTAAGCTGAATTTTTTCATATGGATCTGTTGAAATGTTTAAACATCACAGGTGTTGGGTCGTTTCCCCATAGGATGGTTACGTGACCACTGTCTGTGAGTTTTGAGTCCGGTGGGGTAATGTGTAATGGTTATGACCCACGAATGTATCTCTATAACCGCCTCCAGTTATGTATTTACAATTTGGGATCGGTGGTCAGATTCCGACCCGGTGGCCCAGGAGTGGTATGTAGCGTACCTGGAACCTGATAGCATAATATGGACTGCATGTGGAAGGACAACTCTGGGATGCTATGTATATACGTATAAAAGAGTGTTATATATATTAGTGTGATAAAAACGAATGTGCGAACATTGAAATTATAACTAGTGTACAATTATGTGAATTGTTGAACGACAAGATTATAATTGAGAATTATAATAAAATAGCTCACGTGATAGTTAAGTGAGAAATAAAGCAAAGTATAATCTATAGCATGGTTGGGCTAGAGGTTCAGCGCATTGGGCTACGTTAAGTGACTAAACTAGTTAGGCGGGGTAGAGTATAACTAGGAAATTAAAATACATGCGTTAGGTGCGCACTATAGGGGCGAGGATAATCTCATGCGAGTGCGGCACAAAATGAATATGAATAATTCTGCTGCATATTCATTATTGCATTTTAAATACTTAGAAATATTTTTAAAATGGCTTTAGGCTCTAACCCGTATCAAAAATCTTTTTAAAACCTTTTAGGTGCTCAGCCACTGGGACGCCAAACTTAGCTATCCTTCCAGTCAGACGATGTTGCAGCAGCTGTGAATGCGTACAGGATTCGACTAGACGCTTCCGTCCTTAATATCTAGATAGGATGTTATTAGAGTTTATGTCCTTGGTGCGATGACAAGTGTCCTCGCCCAATCTACGGTTGGTCTCGGGTTAGACATGGGAGCAGTCTCTTCATATATAAAATATATGGGGGTAAGACTAGCTGACATCTACCTCTCCCAAACCCTGCAGTTAAGCGGGAGTCTTGTGCACCGAATACGACGACCTGTTACTTCGGGTATGTAGTCCATTGTTAGACAACTTTTCTTTTAGACTTTACTACTTTATTTCCTTATCAGATGGATGATTGTATTTGGAGTTACCGAGAGTTATTCAGTTATTTTATTTATTTCACGTCATTGGTATTCATTTTATTCTTGTGGTGAATGTATTTTTAAATGATGGAATGGTTATTTATATGGTTGAATGTTTTAATAAGGCAAGTTATTAAGTTTTAAAATTTTGACATCGCGCTTAATAGTAATTAATTCGATTTTCGATAGTGATGCTAAGAATGAGCCAGACTGAAATTCTTGTTTTATTATTTTAATAGATGATTGATCATCTGTTATTAGAACAGGAGGAGTGTCACAAGGTGAAGATCAAAATTTCATCGACCTCAAAATTGTCATCACCAAACTTCGGGAGATTCCTTTCATCTTTATGTCCTTAAATTGGAATAATAGCATATAGCTTTTATTGTAATATCTTCTGTTTCTTATCGAATTAAAAATGACAAAAGCTGCCGCAATTTGTTCAGAGGTACTGAGAACATTATAAAGGATGAACAAGCTCTTACTTTATCACAGAAAGTAGAATCTCCCAAATCTACTTGTCCAAAAGTTACAGTCCAATACTTCACAGATTGCTTAATGTGGGTTTTACCCAGCTTGATGTGCAATTTTGTTTATACTTATGTCTCAGCTTAAGAAATTTTCGAGCCTTTGCAAGAATTCCACCGATTTTCCAATTTTAACATAAAAATGTAATACAGTGCCAGTTAAAATCCATTGAAAACAAAAACAAAATGCATAGCCAAATGAAAAGTAACTATTTAACTCGACTATAAGATAAGGTAGATTTAAATGTTCCAAAATTCACCCCTGAAACTATTCTTAGAACATTTTTTCTTGGACGAAACATTCATAAACGTATGTTGCTCTCGGAGATTCCATATTTATGGTCCCATGAAGTATGAACCCATATCTTGAAATGGAAGAACATTGAAAGCAAAGATTATTAAGTATAAAAAAGAATCTCTACGACTCTATGCCCTGTAAAGGTAATATAACGAATACAACCCAGCCACATATAATGAAAAGACGCTTCATGGCGTTGCAAGAATTTGGTCCGCGAAGTGCATACTTGTCAATAAAAATAAGATTCATTAATGGGAAGTGACAAAATCATGAACTAAACAATGCAGCTTTACATGATGATATAGTTCTATGACAAAGAAATGATAAAATAGTTCTATGACAAAAGGGAATACCACGAAGGTGTCAGGATCCAGATAATCCATTTCAGACTTGGACGGAGAACTTGTGCGGTCATTGATGAAGCTTAATGTTTTGCTGTTTATTATTCTGTTAGTAAAACATAAACTCGTGTTAGAAGATACAATTAGGGTGTGCAAAAAAACCGACCAAACCGACAAAATCGAGCCGAACCGAAAATTTTCGGGCCGGATTTTTTTTAAGGGTCGGTTCGGTTCGGTTTGATCAGGTATAAAACCGACAGGATCGATTCGGTTTTCGATTTTAGCATAAAAAACTCGATTTTGAACCGAACCGAATCGAATTAATTTTTATACTTTTTAATTTTATATTTTATATTATATTTATATTAGTGTTGGCATATTATATTATATTTTTTAATGTTATACTTATATTAGGTATTAAAAAAAATATTTTTTATTAAAATAAATGAAAAAATCGAACCGGCCATGTCAAAAACCGACGGGCAAACCAAACCGACCCTGTTCGGTTCGGTTCGGTTCGGTTCGATTTTTCACCAAATTCGGTTCGGTTCGATTTTTCTCCTCCAAAAAACGACATGGTCGGTTTGGCTCAAAAAACCCGGTCAAAACCGAACCGACCGACCCGTGAACACCCCTAGATACAATAACATTCGATGAACAATCTAGGAAACAAGCATAATTTGGCCATATTCAATTTGAACAAAGACACTAGGATACTAAATCTACTAAAACTTCACAAGTAAATCAGTATGATAATCTACGTCTTCAGAGCAAGACTAGAATTGAAAAGGAAGATTTCAACACCCCTCACCCACACACAAAAAAAATATAATTGTTGCGCTAAAGCAAGACTATCTCTAGCGACCAAGACGATAAAACTCACTCGGGAATTTTATCAAACACTTGGTGTGCGGAAAACACCCAAGACTTTGTTCCGAAAATGAACTAGTGTGCAAACTCCCAATCGAATCAACCAAATATCAATGAAGAGACAATAAGAACATACAAGCAATCATCAAAGCAAAACAACAACGATATACGTGGTTCACCCAAGATTTGGGCTACATCCACAAATGGTAGGATATCTTCCTTTATAGATAAATGGCTAGGAACCAATGGTTACACACACACCTCACTTATCTCTCTCAAAAGTCAATCACTAACCAATCTCAAGAACTCACCTTGCTCAAAGTAGCTCTCTATCTCTCTTTGCCTTTGATTAGCTCTCAAAATAGCTCTCAAACTTGTCCTCTCTCAAAACCTAGAAATAACACTTGTATTTATAGATTTGAGCCAAAATGGCAAATTTGTAAATAAATCAAAACTGAAAAAAATAGGAGAGCCAAAATCAACAAACTCCACCTTGGCGATCCTGACGATCCAACCAATCTCTAGAATGCTGAAATTGAACCCGCTTGAAGACTGTCGCACCATCTACCAAGCTAATGCGATTCCCCCAGGCGATCCTCACGATCCAACCGAACTCGGAATGCTAACATCAAATCCGCTCTAAGATCATCCCGACATCTAACAAGCCAATACGCTCCACCCGACGCTAAGCCACCTCAAACTTCAACCATGAAGTGAGATACCGCAAGTCTTCACTCCAAGACTCCAAACGACTCCACCCGCCGAGGAACCAAGTTCTAAACTAAGAACTCTCCATCTCATGCATCCGAATGCTTCCCATGTAACCATACGGTGAATCTCGCTCCTCATGTAACCCGGTGAGTACACCCCCACACAATACATATAGCATACACCCTCTTTACACGAAACATTCAAACACATCAACACCATCTTCCACCATGAGAAATAACCACGGATGAGAGGGAAACTTCCTCACCTCTCATGCCCTCCAAATCTCACCCTCGAAAGATATACCAAGTCTTTGTCACGAAAAACTCCCGTTTGCCAATGCTCGCAAACAATAACTCATCGGCCTTCCTTGAACTAGCTACACACACCTCGAATCCATCACAGTCCTACACCTCCTCGATTCGAATCGGCCAATGCATGTGTACAACTAAACCGGGTCAACATCACCCGTTGGCCCTGGAGGGGGACTTCGATCCATCCCCTCCACTAGTAGGTATTCTCCCATCACTACCGTCTACTCTTGGAAAGCTAGCACCCAATGACTCCGTTTTGTTCACAAACGAGACATGCCTCGAACGTTCGATCACTTGTGCACACCGCTTCCCCGTCTTCCTCGAAGTCAGATTTAGACGATACAACCCCTCTCTCTCCTCTCCCCTCGCTAGGACCATACAACCGCGTGTGACTTTCAAGACTCCACCCGCCACCGACACCCGGCAACCCTTGGAATCCAAACGGCTAATGGATATCAAATTCTTTCGCAACTTTGGGACATAGGCCACACCACCCAAAGTGCGTTCCACCCCATCGAACATCTTGAGTTTCACCGTCCCAACACCCTCAACGGAAACCTTCTCTCCGTTAGCCAAAGACATGGAACCTTTTCCATTTTCTGTGAAAGTCTCAAAATATTCCCTCTTGGAGCAAACGTGATCCGACGATCCCGAATCTAATATCCAATCATCTTGGGAAAGAGAGTTAACCTTGGAGATTGTGAGAGGTTCTCCAAGTTCATCTTCATAATTCACACTCGCTACCGTTGCCCTCTCGGAATCAACCTTGCCCTTAACCTTGTCGTTCCACAAAGGACATTCTCGGATCATATGACCCCATTCCCGGCACTTGTAGCATTTCGGCCCTTTACCACCAACACCTCTCGATCTAGACCTACTACCGTCATTAAATCCCCGGTTGGAGTTCCTCCCGCCATTTTGCCCACCTCCGTCTCTCGCCATAAGTCCTTCATTATGGGAATACCCGTCACCTCCACCTTCCTTCTTTCTCATCGTGACATGAGATTGAATATCTTGCACAACCTCGTTGCACCGGAGCGTAGACTTCCCAAACATGAGCGTGGTCACAAAATGCTCGTATGAATCGGGTAATGATGCAAGCAACAACAATGCTCGATCCTCCTCAATGAATTGAACGTCTATCCGGTTCAAGTCATTTATCAAGGCATTAAAAACGTTGATATGCTTCATCATATCCTCACCCTCCTTCATCTCAAGCTTGAAGAGTTTCTTCTTGAGGAACAATTTATTTGACAACGACTTTCCCAAATAAATCTCTTCAAGCTTATCCCACATGCCTTTAGCCGTGGTCTCCGCTATCACGTTATTCAACACATCATCCGTGATAAGCATCTCAATACACGAAGCCGCTCTTTGATCAATGTCAATCCACTCGGCATCGGTCATGCCTACCGGTCGTCCCTCTACCCCCAACAATGCTAATTGCAACCTCTGTTGGACAAGAACGCCTCGCATTCGTCTTTGCCATAACCCGAAATTGATCTTCTCATCAAAAGCCTTCATGTCCGTCTTCATTGAGCCACTTGATCCATAACTCGGATCCCATCTCTTAGAGACTCCGCTCGTAGAGGTTGATTCTCGAGTACTCTCCACATTTTCCGTCATTTGGAACAAAAACAAAGGCTATGCCAAAATTGCCAAATTTGATTCAACCTCGAACCAAAATACCGGGCAAACAATGCAACCAAAGCTCTGATACCACTTGTTGCGCTAAAGCAAGACTATCTCTAGCGACCAAGACGATAAAACTCACTCGGGAATTTTATCAAACACTTGGTGTGCGGAAAACACCCAAGACCTTGTTCCGAAAATGAACTAGTGTGCAAACTCCCAATCGAATCAACCAAATATCAATGAAGAGACAATAAGAACATACAAGCAATCATCAAAGCAAAACAACAACGATATACGTGGTTCACCCAAGATTTGGGCTACATCCACAAATGGTAGGATATCTTCCTTTATAGATAAATGGCTAGGAACCAATGGTTACACACACACCTCACTTATCTCTCTCAAAAGTCAATCACTAACCAATCTCAAGAACTCACCTTGCTCAAAGTAGCTCTCTATCTCTCTTTGCCTTTGATTAGCTCTCAAAATAGCTCTCAAACTTGTCCTCTCTCAAAACCTAGAAATAACACTTGTATTTATAGATTTGAGCCAAAATGGCAAATTTGTAAATAAATCAAAACTGAAAAAAATAGGAGAGCCAAAATCAACAATAATAATAATAATAATAAAACTAAATTTTTTAAAAAATCATACATATTCAGTTTTAGAGCATTATTTTCCTGTCACCCTCTGATCGACTAAAACAACGTACAACTTGAAGAAAAGTTTCGCACTCAAAAAAATTCTCAGTCCCTTGCCGTAAGGTTTTTTGACAAGATCCTCCTAAAAACCATATGTGTGGAGTCCCTCATAATTTAACAAAGCAGATATATTTGGACCAATCAACCAGCAAGATTAATTATGAAGGCATGAATTAATTACTGTAAATAACATGAAGAATAATTCCCACCATCAAACAAACAAAGTTACTCAATCTCTATGGCACGAAGTATCAATGACTTGAATCCAACACAAATATTAATAACAAAAGAGAAGTTTACCCCAATCCTAGCGGATCTATACATTCCACCTCACGAGGAAACATGGTTTAAAGTCAAGGCCGATATCGCGACGATACGACCGAGTTGACTAGGTATCGGTGTCTACCGATCCGATTCCGAGTTACAAGTTGAGTTTTCAATTATTGATCTGAATCGACCCTATATCGGTAATTTCTCGGTAGTATCGGTGATATAGCGGTATAATCGGCCTATATCGACAATATCGCAGTAGAATCGGCCCATATCGGCGATATCGCGATGGAATCGTCCCATATCGGCGATATCACAATAGTATCGACCCATATCGGTGGAGATGGTATAAGTTCTAAGCATCTCTCTCTCTCTCTCTCTCTCTCTCTCTCTCTCTCTCTCTCTCTCTCTCTCCAGTGTTATGTCGGTAAGCGTGGATTTTTTGGGGGTTACGAAATGCTAATTGTGTTTTTAATGTAGCGTGTTGTGTGTGTGGGTTATTTGGTCATCGTGTGAGTTTAATTTAGTCCGTTGTATATGTGCCAGTTTTTTTTTTAAAGAATGCAAATGATCCAAATGTTATTTATTATTTTGTATAATAATGTTCCCAATGTAATTTTATAATATGTTATTATTTATAAAAAAACGTAAATGTTATTTTTTTACAAACAAATATACAACTGTAATTATTGTAAAAATAATATTAGTATCCTATCCTCTAAACATTTGTAAAAATAATATTTGCATTCTTTATGTAAAAATAACATTTGCAACACAAGTAAAAAAAAATATTTGCATCCTCTTTGTAAAAAAATAACATTTTCATCAATTTAAAAAAAAAATATTTGCAACCCAACAACAACAAAATAAATATCATTTACATTCCTATTATAAAAAAATAACATTTGCATCATTTTTTGTAACAAAATAACATTTGCATCATTTTTGTAAAAAACGATTGTAAAAAAAATGTAGTGTTTTGTCAAAATCACTATTTGTATCCTCTTTGTAAAAAAATAACAATACTAAAAAAGAAACATTTCTATCATTTTTAGAAAAATATAACATACTTAAAAAATACATTTGTATCCTCTTACTAAAAATAATACTAAGAATATAATAGTTGTATCCTGTTTGTAAAAAAAATAAAAATCATCCTCTTACTAAAAAAGTAACATTTGTTTTTCTTTGTAAAAACGTAATATTTGTATCCTCCGTGAAATAAAACATTGATTTATTATGGAACATTGAATCTGGCAAGTTCGTACCTCGTCAATATAATCAATTGTACAATGTTATGCATATTAAATGATAGTTTTAAACTTATCTGATTGGTCACATTGTTAATCGTATTTTTTTAAAATTTTTTTAGATTTTTTACGAAATTTTTTGCCCTCTCTAAATAATGTATCTTTGCGTATCGCCCGATGCCATGATTGATACCGTGACCGAGTTGAAAATCGAGTGGACAATATTGAGACTTTGAACCATGCGAGGAAAGAACTGTATATTCATAGGCCCTTTCCTAACTGTCAATGGCTTTCATTCAAACTTTTGAGTCATTGGAACTGCTTTCATATCCCGCATTTTGCGTACCCTACGGCCAAGCTGCCAGATATGAATAAATTCAATCAATTGCATCACTTGCCATATATACTAAATAATGTGTAACAATAGAAATCAAAAGTAAATATTCGTGAGAGATAAAAGTTGAATGGTGGTCAGTCATCAATGGGCAGGAAAGAATAAGAATATTACAACTTCTGAACTATTATGGTAGGATTTATTTTAGTGTGAAATACGATGCGACTAAAGAAACGTGGTAAAACGTGATAAGCGCGGTGTGTGATACCGATTTAAATTAATTCGCAAGTTTCCAATTAAACCTTTTTAATTAGAGTCTACTTTTAAATCAAAAAAATTCAGCCCCTAAACATGCATCTAAATCAGCCCATCAAATATAAAGCACACGACACAGTAAATATGCTGAAACACAGATATCAGGAAAAAAAATCTTTCGGGTAAAACCTTTATTTCACTATGAATTTGTAAATCGCAACTTACAATTACATAGAGAAATCTGCAATGGATCAACGCGCAGCCAACCCACAAAGACTCACAGTCTTGAACTCAGTAAGAGAATACACACAGCACCCTCCAAGGACTCGCAGCCCAATCATCGGCAAAGAATCTTCACGCAGCAAGATCCTCAATGACACGCAGCCATATGTTGTAGAGACGCACTCCACGAAAGATGAACAAAAGAAGTTGTATTCTTGGGTTCCAAAAGATTCACAAAAGTATATGAGAATTTTGTGTGAATCAAAATATGAGTTTTGGGACTCAAAAAATATGAAGACTTGAGCTAATAGAACTCTCGAAAACGTCTCTCCAAGTCTTACAAAATAACTCCCTTGAAGTTAGCTTTTATAAGGAAACCAAAAAACAGTTTTAAAAATCTGGAATTCTGCCAGCGTACAGGTACCCCGAACCGGTTCGGGTGTACCGCGAGCCGGTTCGCCCCCCGAACTGGTTTGGCCTTCGGTTCGCAAAAGTTCGTTGGGTTGGGGATTAAACACATAGCATTCTCCATAGGATTTTTCTTGGAATTTTCTCCAATTTCAAAGGGTCATAACTTCTTCACCGTAACCCGAATTAAGGTGGCATTCCTTCCAGTATCTTCGTGGCGTCGAGATCTTCAACTTTACAGTTGACCGAACCTCCGAACGGTGGCTGTAAAATTACCAAAATGCCCTTGAACTTTCATATCTTGCCTTTTTTTATTGTTTTGACTTCTCTTGCATACCACTTGCATAAAGTCCCTAAAATCGTGGAATGTGAAGTCGTTGAGGCAGATGTGGGACACATGATGGAGATGTTGAATGCTTGAATCCCGAAATTTATATAGATGCCATCATGTGAGATCGTGAAGTGACGTGCCTTTTGTAACGGCGTACGACATACACAAATGTAACATTTCGGACATAATAAAAATGTCCTTATAAATCTCCCCCTATGTCTAAGCCAGTACAAAATAAAAAATCCGAATTATTATCATTCAATTGACCTATATAAATCTACCCTACCATGAACCCAAAACTGGAAAGATATAAATGAATAATCTTCATCGTTTGTTCTTCAGATCTTCAAAATCTCAAATCTTTTCTCATCGGGGTGTGCAACATATGATCATCAATATAGTACCTACACACATGAGATAAAGAAAAATAGCAAGTGACGTATCGAGTTTGAAACGAGATACACATAGATACCAATGTATGAGAAAAGCATAAGTCAAATCTCAAAAACTCCCCCAAAATTCAAGCTCCCCCATAAAATGATAATTCGTTCTCTCCCTTTTTATTATGTCCCCAAATAGACAGATGAGAAGAATAAATCAAACAAACAAAATCGGGGTGTCACCGTATTCAAAACAAGGAATTAATCAAAAGGCAAACGCGCTCTTGCAAAGAGATACTCAAAAAAATTTCACAAACTATTTTTGATTTTTCAAATTTTTTCATACAAAAATAAGATACCAAAAAAAATCACACCATGGATTTAAACTCAAACAACCAAGTCATGGAAACGGAATGTATGGGTGTGAACACATTCGATAGGTAAATCAACTCAATCAAGCATATGTGCACGATGCATACGTGTACCCCTAACGAATGAACATCAAACGTATCCTTAGGTGTAAAAATTGTTAAATTTAGATGACATCGTCTTATGGAAATCAACAAATCAAAGTCAAAGTGATTTCCACCCCAATAACGTCCAAAACTATATAGCACTTTTTCAAGACTTTCAAGGACGTGAAAACCCGTTTAAAATCTCCAACCAAACTCTTTCATGCATATTTTCTTTTAGAGGAAATTTAAATTCTTAAACATTGGAGAATTGGTGCAAAAACCTAATTGGCCCATAATTGGCATGAATTTCTTTTTATTGCCATTAAATTTTTCCGGGATCTTTTAAACCTCTTTGGACCCCAGATAATAAAATTTCTCAATTTTTTAGGTCCAATTTAAACGGCGGCTTAATCACAAAGGATAAATGATAAACTTTCGTATCCCTTCACCATTTTCAAATAAAGCACACAAAACCTCACAAACATGGTTCAAAGATGCACACTTTTATCGTCTTGTTTTATCACGCTTGGTTCATTTTAAGGACAGGATTGAAGTGAAAACATCCAACCAACATGTGATAAGACAAGCACAATAATCAAACAAATCCATGCATGTGTTCAATAAAGGAAAACATGAGAAAACATGTAAGAAGTAACACTTAATTACATCTTAATGACTCCAAACATTATAAAGCACAAGGATGAATTGACCTATTGTCTCAAAACACTATCAAATAGTCACATGAAAAAAAAAATGGAATGATGTTGTGACTCGATCATCCTAAGTGTCCATCCATAAACGGTGCAAACGAAATACAAAAATCTTTTTGAATTTTTCAAAAAATTTATCTAAATAAAATATTTTTATATTTTTCAAAAAAAAAAACATACACAAATGATACATACTAGCAATAGGAAAATAATGTCATCGTGAAAAACATCCTATGCTAGTAAACAAGTCAAACCTCAATCATTAGGTGCGGAGGGGTTTCCCAAAGGTGGTGTCAACTTATGAAAAAACTCCATTAAATCTTGTGAAGTTTCGACTAAAAACTTAACTTGCTCACCTAAATGTGCAAACTCTCTCATGTAGTCTCCGGGAGCATGTAAAGTATCATGTGTGGGACCATGTGTGCCAGAAACACGTGTAGAAGCAAAACGTGACACATAACCCAACTTGAAACAAAATTCTCTAAGGTGACCTTTCCTCTTGCAATGTGAACAAACATAAAAAGGCCTAGGAACACCTCTCTCAAAAACACTAGGACGCGCTCTCCTAATAGGAATGGGACGCCTAGGAGGGTTAGGGTGAGACACACGTGAATCCATCACTAAAGTGAGAACCGACTCGGGTGTTAATTGGGAAGTGGAAGCACAGTCATGACTTATTCCTAAATTCTCCCCTTTACCCTTAAGAACCACCTTTTTAACCTTCTTAGGTGTGTTCTCAAAATTGACTTTGACCACCCTGGCACGTTCCAGATCACTCTCGAGTTGGGATACATGTGTCATCAGACTAGACAATGTAATGGTCAAATCACACTTCTCCTTTCTTAAAACCTCCTTTTCTATCTCCAAATCTAAAACCCGACGACCTAAATCTCTATTATACTTCTTCGTTTTCAAGGTCTCGGCATACAAATCTCTAAAAGCTTTTTGGATCTCACTTTCATCTTCACTCTCCTCCTCGCTTTCTTCCTCACTCGAAGAACACAAATCACTATCATCGCTCTCGTGTGCACTCTCATGAAACAAAGTGGGTGTGCTCACACGACTAGAAAAAGCGACAACCATCCCATGTGCTAAACCTTTATCAGACTCATTTCCCTCATCACCCTCATCACCATCACTATCACTAAGTGTGGCGGGCATAGCAGTCTCTTTGCCATTTCTCCTTATCCTAGTAGGACACTCTTTAGCTATGTTTCCTTTGCCCTCACACTCAAAGCACCTGATCTCATCCTCCTTGTCACTATCTTTGGCCTCCACTTTCCTTTTATTTGACTCAAAATATCTCTTTTTATTGGAAGAGTTTTCTTTATTCATTTTGAGAAACTTTTTAAAAAAATTCGGAAACAAGGCCATATCTTTAAAATCAAAATCTTCCTCAGAATCAGACTAGCAAATTTTTTCTTTCTTTTTCTTAAAATAAGTCTTTAAAGCAATGCCATTATCCTTAGCCTTAATTGTTTTGGAAAACATGTCAATCTCATACGTTTGAAGATCTCCTACAAGTTCTTCCAACTTAAGTGATTTCAAATTTCCCAAAGAATTCAAAAGAGTGACTTTAGGAATAAAGCGTTTTGGAAGAGATCTCAAAATATTTTTAACGACACGCGTGTTATCAATTACCTCACCCAAATTAAAACCGGTGTTAATAATGTCCGACAAACGTGCATAAAAATCATCAAAGCATTCAGACTCAGACATGGTAATAGTCTCAAATTGGGTGGCCATATTTTACAGTTTTGAGTCTTTAGCCGCATTCGTACCCTCATGTGTCAATTTCAAAACATCACATGCCTCTTTAGACGTGGTTCACGTCATAATTCGGCGGAACTCGTCGGGAGTGACGGCTCCAGAAATAGCACTCAAACTACGAGAATTAAAATTAGACATTTTTATAATCATATTCAGTCCAGGCTGACACGGGGTTTAAAGAGGTGATATTATCAATGGTGCCCATGGGAGGAGTCCACCCATTTTCATAAAGAAACCAAACACGCTCTGATACCAATTTGTAAAACGTGATAAGTGCGGTGTGTGATACCGATTTAAATTAATTCTCAAGTTTTCAATTAAACCTTATTTAATTAGAGTCTACTTTTAAATCAAATAAATTCAGCCCCTAAACATGCATCTAAATCAACCCATCAAATATAAAGCATACGACACGGTAAATATGCTGAGACACGGATATCAGGAAAAAAAATCTTTTGGGTAAAACCTTTATTTCACTATGAATTTATAAATTGCAACTTACAATTACATAGAGAAATCTGCAATTGATCAACGCGCAGCCAACCGACAAAGACTCGCAGTCTTGAACTCAACAAGAGAATACACGCAACACCCTCTAAGGACTCGTAGCCCAATATTCAGCAAAGAATATTCACGCGGCAAGATTCTCAATGACACGCATCCATATGTTGTAGAGATGCACTCCACGAAAGATGAACAAAAGAAGTTGTGTTCTTGGGTTTCAAAAGATTCACAAAACTATATGAGAATTTTGTGTGAATCAAAACATGAGTTTTGGGACTAAAAAAATATGAAGACTTGAGCTAATAGAACTCTCAAAAACGTCTCTCCAAGTCTTACAAAATAACTCCCCCGAAGTTGGCTTTTATAAGGAAATCAAAAAAGAGTTTTAAAAATCTGGAGTTTTGCCAGCATACAGGTACCCCGAACCGGTTCGGGTGTACCGCGAACCGGTTTGCCCCCTGAACCGGTTTGGCCTTCGGTTCGTAAAAGTTCATTGGTTTGGGGCTTAAACACATAGCATTCTCCATTGGATTTTTCTTGGAATTTTCTCCAATTTCAAAGGGTCGTAACTTCTTCACCGTAGCTCGGATTAAGGTACCATTTCTTCCAGTTTCTTCTTGGCGTCGAGCTCTTCACCTTTCCAGTTGATTGGACCCTCCGGACGATGGTTGTAAAATTATCAAAACTCCCTTGAACTTTCATATATTGCCATTTTTTATTGTTTTGACTTCTCTTGCTTACCACTTGCATAAAGTCACTAAAATCATGGAACGTGAAGTCGTTGAGGCAGATGTGGGACACATGATGGAGATGTTGAATGCTTGAATCTTGAAATTAAGATAGATGCCGTCATGTGAGATCGTGAAGTGACGTACCTTTTGTAGCGGCGTACAACATACACAAATGTAACATTTCGAACATGACAAAAATGTCCTTACAAACTTGGTGGTGGAAAGAAGTACAAAATATAGTAAATACCAAATGGGAGTGATTTAAAATACGACTAATAACTAGAAACGAATTTTGAGAAATATAAATGAGCTAAGAAAGAAGTTAAGAAAATGGTAAGCGATGCCAAGTTTAAGCCATTACATGATTTTTATACAAACTCGAAACTCAAGAAGGGAAAAAAGTATTTATAAGCTTAGTAAGCACAAGGATAGAAAAATAAAATATTTTAATAACGTTAAGTGTATTAAAAGTGATAACTGGAGTTCTTTATTAATTATGAAGAGATTAAGGAAAGGTGAAAAAATTATTTTGACAGCTTATTGGATAAAGATGATGGGAGTAGATTGGATATGATGCAGGAACTTAGGGAGATTTGAGAAAATATATTTTTTTCTCAAAGGTTAAGATTGCTCTTAAAAGGAGGGTTTTAGGACCCGATTGTATTCCTATTGAGGTTTGAACGTGTTTGGAAGAGTGAGGCTAACAAAATTGTTCAGTAAAATTATAATAACTAACAAGATGCCCAAGGAATGAAGAAAAAGTGTTTTAGTACCTATTTAGAAAAACAAAAGAAATATAAAATGTTGTTCATGTTATTGTGGGAGTTAATTAATGAGTCACAAAATGAAACTTTGAGAGAGAATAATTGAACATTGATTGAGATTAGAAACAACAACATCTACTGAGAATCGCTTTGGATTTATTCCTTAGAGGTCAATAATGGAAGTTATCTATTTAGTGAGGAGATTAATAAAAAGGTATAAAGAGGGGGGGGGGGGGGGGAATCTTTAAAAGGGTTGACTAGATTTGGAGGGTTTTATGGAAGTAATATGGAGGGGTTTACATAATAAATGAGTGACTCACAGATATATTGATGTGATAAGGATATGTACAATGGGCCAATGACTATAGTAAAACAACATCCAAAGAAAGTGGTGAATTCTCAATAACTGTTCAGCACTAAGAGCTTATCTTTTTTGCTCTTGTTATGAATGAATTGACTGGACAACTACAAGATGAGGTGCCACGTTGTATATTATTTGTTTATGATACTGTTTTAGTAGATAATACTAAGACAGGGATTAATGCTAATTGGAAATGTGCACTATTAAATATATAGAAATAAAATAGAATATGTGGAATGCAATTTTAATAATAGTGAGAGAACAACTGGGTATGTGAAACTTGAGGGTTGAAGAGATACCTAAAAGTGATCATATTCATTATTTAGGCTCGATTATCCAAAGAGATGGATATAAAGCGATGATATTACTAATAGGATTAGAACAGGTTGAATACAGTGGAGAAGTGCTATCGGTGTGGAGAGGTGCTACAGGATCGGAGGAATTCCAGGACAGAGAAGACCTTAAATATGACATGTTATATGGAACGGAGTGTTGGGTAATCAATAAACAAAATTTGCAGAAAATTAGCGTAACGGAGATGTGGATGTTAAGATGGACGTGTGGTAAAACTCGAAATGGTAAAATTAGAAATTAACTTATTCGTGAGATAGTAAAAGTAGCTCATATAGAAGATAAATTGAATTAGATGGTTGGGACAGGTCAAATATAGCTCAATAGATGCCCCCGCAAGGAAGGCTGAGGTGAAATGATACATATGATAATTGTGTATCTACATATTACTGTAAATTACTCTTCCTTTAATCTAATGTTGCTTGATAAGTTGGATGCAACTTGCAAAAGCCAAAAAGCAATGCAATGAGAGGATCAATACTTGGTGTACTCAATAAGATAAATCTCAATATATTATCATGTATAAAGAACACCCTTCAGAGTATGGTTCAACGATTTTTTACCCCAATACCAACATTTACATGTTCTAGATAAAGAGATTTTTTCGATCTGTTGGATCAATTTCCAATTAGAGAGCTGCAAGTGGTTTCTGAACTTTCCTTATCTTCTCTAATTTTTTGTTAATACATTCACTGGCGTAGCTATGTGGGAGCCCAAGATTTTAAAAATTGAACTATGCCTCTAAATATTTTGGAATTCAAATATAGTGCGCCACCTAAAAAATTTTAATTTGACTATAGTTCTTAAATATTTAATGAACAGTTAAATTGCAACTCTAATTTAATTTCTCATAGATCTAATAAACTTTTAGTGGACACACTACATGGTATATCATTGTAATGATTCTTATTTAATTTAACATTCAAGAAATAAAGACATCCTTGTTTCTTAATATTCCTTAATAAGTAAGTTTTTACATTCCTTTTTGTAATGGTGGTGTGTGGGCTAGTACATGAATTGTATTTGCGTTACCAATTAACCTAATTTAATCATTATGAATGGGATGTTCATTTCTTATGGGATGACGAAGGTGTAGGTTTGATGGTTCACTTGGGAAGAGGAAAAAGTGAGGAGCTGGATATTGCAATTGATGACGCTAATGAGAGAATCAATTAAGAGTTTAAGCCGGGTGGCAAAGTTTCTATTAAGGACACCATTTTATATATTAGACTAGGTTTTAACCCCGCGCGATGCGCGGGCTCTCTTAAAATATATGTATAATCATATTTAAAAAGTGTTAAATATTGCTTTTTTAAAAAATGAGAATGCAATACCATCATTTAACATGATATTAAAAGAAATTAATTTTATAATATAGCCATGAATAAAAAAATCATATAAGTGGAATAAGACATAAATTTATACTGTATAGTGAAAATGAATACGACATTGTCCTCGAGAAGTAAAAAAAATGTGTAGAAAACACACAAATTTTTATCTTGAAAATAATAATAGTTAGAAATTTCTATAGGTTGACCTCAAATCAGGACATGGTTTGATAGATAATAGAGTGGGCATATCCCCAATAACATTTCGAAAATTACCAGGATTTAAAATAACTTCCTCCATTCCACCTTTCTGCATGACAAATCTTAAACCCATTTAATCCTATACCCATTTATCCCAAAAATTCAGACAACATATCCCTATGTTTGTAATCTATGCATACAGTCTTCTCTAAAACAAAAGAACTTCAACCTACCTCCAAAATAAAGGAGACGTTGTTTAACCTAGAAAAAAAGAGGAAATAAAGTTTGAAGAGACGCAAAAGTTAAAATATTAGCATAAATCTATAAAAAGGCACAAATATTTAAATATATTTACAAAATTGTGAAGTTCACTGAAAACAGAGGCCAAAAATTTTGAGATTAACAACTCAAATCAATAAGATCTTATGTTTACATGCTCAAAAACCTGACCGTACCGGTCCCTCGCGAGTCTGAACTCGTTACAACCTTGATATACCCATCACTTCCTCTTGCTTTTCCCATTCTTCAATAGGAGAAGATTATGTAGGCAAATCTTAAAGGTTTATTTATAAGGGATGACATAAGTCACCATAGGGGTGATTGGAGTTGGGAAGACAAATGAATATCTTATTAAAGGAGGAGAAGGGTAAAAGAATGGAAGATGAAATATCGATTTTATAGGGGAGATGAGGAGTTCATGGACATAAGAGGAGGCGGATGATGAGGTGCAATTAAGGGAGAGAGAGAACGGTGGGGGAATTGGGTAAAGAAATGAAGGTATAATTACAGGAGCCACATGGTGAAATTAAGATTAAAGACGCCGTTTTCATATAAATATATTAGATTATTACCGTCAATAAAATGTAACATAAAAAAGTCATCATTATCTAAATAACCTCTCCCCTTATCTTACTTGCGAATGTAGGATTACTCGATTCATAAGGAGCTACAACAATTAGGAGTTAATTTATTGTTAGTTTTCTAATTCCCAAACTTTATAAGCTAACATGACATGAAAGTTTGCTATATCCAAGTAACCCATTTATTGCTCCCATTCGTGAAAAGAAAAATAACAATCAATTCTTATAGAACGACTCCAATTACACCAATAAAGATCTGTATATTTTTAATTTTGAGAATATTTTATAATGGATAGGTTTCCAATGCATTATTTCTTTTTATGCACCCCAGTTTTAATAAGCCCGTACATAAGGCTTTATAAATATTTAAATATTCCCTATATGTGGGTGTAATTAAATTTTAAATTTAATTTTTTAATAAAATAATTTGATTAAACTTTATGATAATAGATGTGATATTGATAATGGTATGTGTAACTCCCAAGTCATGAATGAAAAGGCAATTAAAAGAAACCAAGAAAGTGTAACATCCATAAGTGATTGCAAATTGTCGTTTTCCTTTTAGAGAGATCAAACTTAAACTATTTATTTAGTAATTGTGTTTGGACATTTGGAGAAAATCAATCGTTTTCTTCTTTGTTTTGGAAATATACATTTGAGAAATTTGGAGAACAAAATAAGTAAAATAAAGAGCTATGGGATAATACGACTTCCCCACTTACGACCAGTAGAAATTCTAGCAGTGTCAAAAACTATATTGAAGCAAAACGACTATTAATTGAAAACAAAATATATTCAACTCGGAAATTTGTTTATAAACTCACCTCTTATAGTGACATCACAAGGGGTTGTCAACATGTATTCGTCAAAAAAATTTGAGACCCCTTAAGTCTCTCAAGAAACATATAGCACCTATATAAAAATGGCAATTAAATAATAAAGGAAAAGTATACTGCACCTGCTATGAACTGGACACATTAATTAGCGGGAAAGATGAGAAATTATATGGATGGATTGATCATATCAACAAAAACATTAAATATTCAATTAAAGTGAATATATGTAATCATTTTTTTATGATTGAAAAGATGAGTATACACTTGAGAAACCCCACCTGAAATTTAGACATGAAATTCTTTTGATAAGTTGTCTTTATGGAGATGGCAGTTAAATGATGTGTCTTTAACATTACTGTCACTGCCATAAAAATTTTGTACAATGTTGTTGGCACCAAAGTGGCACCGTAAGTCGATACATCTTTCACCTCCGCCCAAATTGAATATCATCACCGTGTAGTGTTAATACATCTAACAATATTTGATTCCTCATCTTTGTCCCACCATGTAGTTATATTTGGCTAAACCAAAAAAAATAACTTGTAGTTATAATCTGTTGGAATAAATAAAAAAAAGTTTTAGTTTTACTAAAACGAAAACAAAGAAAGATAAATGGCACGTGCTCATATTAGGAAAAAAAACAATTTCAAAATATGTAAACAAATTCTACCCACTGTTAATATTAAACTCCTTAATACAAGGACACTAAACATGTTATTTAATCAAATCAAATCAGTGATAAGCATAAAATAATCCAAACATCTTTCTTTTGATTTCAGCCCAAATAGTTAGGAAAAAAAAAGAACAAAACGAAATTCAAATACCTGTAACATATATATGCAAACATCGGTAACCCTCCAAGCACAAAGCTACTTGCAGGGCCCAATTTTTATGCCGTCGGAGCACTATTGTGGTCCATGGTGGAACAACCCTCATCAAAATGAAAGACATCATGGACCCACGTAATTTGAAAAAACAATGAAGATAGCCCACTATAAATTTATTCTAGAGAGTGAGGATTTCTGGGTTTGCATATTTTGATGTATTTCTCTAAATATCTTACAAGATTCCAAATTTCATAGTTCAAATCTTAAAATATTAAAGCAATAATATGAAGCTAATAATACCTCGATTCGAGATTTCTAGTGATGGAGATGGTACCATCGAGAGAGAGGGAAAAATTTTTGCTGGCTTCAACGCCAGCAAGTGTTGATATCGTCCAATCAAAATCAAATTCTTATTTTTTTGTTTTAATCATTCTCTCTCCTCATTAATTGCTCACCAACAATAAATCATTTCCAAGACTTCAACTATCCGTTAACAATTGTTCACCCACAATAAACCTCATCAATTAACAAGAATTGCAACTATCATTTCCAAACGAAAACTATCCGTTAATATATCTTGTAAATAGGAGCATAATTAAATTTGAGTATTTGTTAATTAAACCTCTATATATATCATTTATATTTTGTTTTGTTTTTCCAACTATCATATTTCAAATCTCTCCCTCTACTATTCTTTTCACTTTTTTGCCCTATCTTGAAGAAAGTAACAAGTGAATTTTAAAGAGGTATAGAACTTTTTTTTTCATATTTGTCACTATTTTTTTCCTAAAATATTAATCAATCGTTTTTTTCCCTGTTTTTTTTCTAGTTTTTTCCTTAAACAAAAAAAACAGTTTTTTAGTAACATATTTATTATTATTTCCTAGAAATGAAGTTGTAATAAAAACAGTTTTTATTTTTCTGTAGAGTTTATTACTAACTTTTTTTTATTATTCTTTCCTAAAAAATATGGTTGTAAAAAAAATAGTTTTTTTACAATTCTTTTTCTAGTTTTTTCCTTAAACAAAAAACAGTTTTTTAGTAACATATTTATTATTATTTCCTAGAAATGAAGTTGTAAAAAAAACAGTTTTTATTTTTCTGTAGAGTTTATTACTAACTTTTTTTTATTATTCTTTCCTAAAAAATATAGTTGTAAAAAAAATAGTTTTTTTACAATTCTTTTTCTAGTTTTTTCCTTAAACAAAAAAACAGTTTTTTAGTAACATATTTATTATTATTTCCTAGAAATGAAGTTGTAAAAAAAACAGTTTTTATTTTTCTGTAGAGTTTATTACTAACTTTTTTTTATTATTCTTTCCTAAAAAATATGGTTGTAAAAAAAATAGTTTTTTTACAATTCTTTTTCTAGTTTTTTCCTTAAACAAAAAAACAGTTTTTTAGTAACATATTTATTATTATTTCCTAGAAATGAAGTTGTAAAAAAAACAGTTTTTATTTTTCTGTAGAGTTTATTACTAACTTTTTTTTATTATTCTTTCCTAAAAAATATAGTTGTAAAAAAATAGTTTTTTTACAATTCTTTTTCTAGTTTTTTCCTTAAACAAAAAAACAGTTTTTTAGTAACATATTTATTATTATTTCCTAGAAATGAAGTTGTAAAAAAAACAGTTTTTATTTTTCTGTAGAGTTTTTTACTAACTTTTTTTTTTATTATTCTTTCCTAAAAAATATGGTTGTAAAAAAATTAGTTTTTTTACAATTCTTTTTCTAGTTTTTTCCTTAAACAAAAAAACAGTTTTTTAGTAACATATTTATTATTATTTCCTAGAAATGAAGTTGTAAAAAAAACAGTTTTTATTTTTCTGTAGAGTTTATTACTAACTTTTTTTTTTATTATTCTTTCCTAAAAAATATATTTGTAAAAAAATTAGTTTTTTTACAATTCTTTTTCTAGTTTTTTCCTTAAACAAAAAAACAGTTTTTGAGTAACATATTTATTATTATTTCCTAGAAATGAAGCTGTAAAAAAAACAGTTTTTATTTTTCTGTAGAGTTTATTACTAACTTTTTTTTTATTATTCTTTCCTAAAAAATATGGTTGTAAAAAAATTAGTTTTTTTACAATTCTTTTTCTAGTTTTTTCCTTAAACAAAAAAACAGTTTTTTTTAATTATTCTGTGCAGCTTTTTTTAAAATACAGTTTAAATATCTTTACTCTTTTTTTGTTGTAAAAAAACAGTTTTTTGAATGTTTTTTTTTATTTCTAATATACTTCTTATATATTTGTAGGATGGATGGTGAAAATGAAGAATCCGAAAATATTCCTAAAGTTGGAATGATATTTCAATCCAAAAATGAAGCTTATGATTTTTACAATCGTTACGCTCGTTCAATTGGTTTTAGTGTGCGTCAATCATCTTCTTCAAGAGGAAAAGATAAAATTGTCACAAGAAGAATTTTATGTTGTTCTAAAGAAGGTCTTTATCAGAAGCATCCTAGAGGATCTCCGTTGAATCCTAGATTTACAACAAGAACACAATGTGAAGCACGTCTTATTATTAAAAAAGTGGGAGATTCTTTTCATGTGGTTGATTTTAACGAAATGCATAACCACGAGCTAACACCGCCAAGTGAAGTACATCATTTGAGGTCCCAACGTAAGATTATTGATTCTCAAGCTAGAGTTATGCGGAATATGCATTATGCAGGTATTGGATCAATCGATATTTATTCATACATGAGTGCTGAGGTTGGAGGGCCTCAAAATTTGAATTTCACCCAAATGGATTGTGTTAATCAAATTCAAAGAATGAGGCATAGTGACATATTAGAAAAGGGTGATGCACAACTTCTTTTGGAGTACTTCTCATCAATGAAAAAAGCAAATCTGTATTTTTTTTATTCAATTCAAATGGATGGTGAAGACCGAATGTGTAGTTGTTTTTGGGTTGATGCAAAATCACGGGTAGATTATAGTTATTTTGGGGATGTAATATGTTTTGATACAACCTTCAATATAAATAACTATGATATACCATTTGCACCATTTATGGGTGTAAATAATCATGGGCAAACAATATTTTTTGGGTGTGCATTATTACTAGATGAGACAACAACGTCATTTGTTTGGTTGTTTCAAACATTTGTAGAAGCAATGAATGGAAAAATGCCGTCATGCATATTTACGGACCAAGCACAATCCATTAGCAATGCCATAGAAAAGGTTTTTCCCGAAGCACATCATTACTTATGTTTATGGCATATTTATCAAAATGCGGCGAAACATCTTTCTCATGTATTTGTTCAATTCAAGGATTTCACAAAAGATTTTAAGAATTGCATATATGAGACAGAATCGGAAGAAGAATTCCAATCATCT
Organism: Sambucus nigra; assembly: GCA_949130495.1. NCBI lineage: Eukaryota > Viridiplantae > Streptophyta > Magnoliopsida > Dipsacales > Adoxaceae > Sambucus > Sambucus nigra. Next base: position 305,842,099 of record OX422220.1, read on the forward strand.
TGGGATAGGTTGTTAGAGAACTACAATCTAAGAGAGAATGCATGGTTGCATGGATTATATCAAAAACGAGAAAAATGGGCACAATTTTATGTTCGACAATATTTTTGTGCTGGTATGACAACTACTCAAAGAAGTGAAGGCATGAATAGGTTTCTCAAGAAGTACTTCAAGAGAACATTATCACTGCGAGAGTTTGTATCACAATATGAAAAGGCACTTGTAAGTCGACGAGAGAAAGAAAGACTGCAAGATTTTGTTTGTAAGCAAAAGAAGCCGAACTTACGTACAAATTGGCCTGGAGAAGCCCAAGCAAGGGAAAGGTATACACCAAAATTATTTTTAAAATTTCAAGAAGAGTATCTCCATACATTGGATATGTTTGCTGAGGTTGGTGATGAGATTGGGACAATCACCACATACACAATATCTTCCTTCTGTGGTAGATCGCGCACCGTAAAATTTGATTCTTCAAATTACACCATCAATTGTAGTTGTAAAATGTTTGAGTTTATGGGAATTCTTTGTTCGCACTCGTTGAAAGTGATCCACCACAGGCGGTTACTAGAAATTCCACCTCAATACTATTTGAAAAGGTGGACGAAAGATGCAAAAGATGGAGTTGTTATGGACAATCGGGGAGGGTCGATTCAAATAGATTTAGAACCATCCAACGTTGTGGAATATAGTGAGTTGGCACACCTTGCATTGACTATAGCTGTGAAAGGTACTAGCACCAAAACTTCTGTACCATTTACTAAAGCACTTTTAGGTTCTACATTGGAAACATTGGATAATTTTTTGAAGTCGGATATTGATGCTACTCAAGAAAAAGTGAGTGAAGAGTACTTGGATAAATCAAATGCCAACAAAAAAATTCAAGATCCGCCACGAAGGAAAGCAAATAAAGGAGCAAAGGGGAGAATTAAAGGTGCAATTGAAAAGGGAAAAAGAAAGAAGAATAACAAAAAAATATGTACAGGTTAGTTAAGTCATATCTAACATTAATTAATTTTTCATTCTTATTTTGAAGTTTCAATTAATATTATCATCCATTTGTAGGTGTATCATCAAATACAGATTGCATCCAAATGAATCATTCAGTTGGACCATCAGATATGCCTAACAATGTGCATGTATGTTTCAAAAAAAATTATTAAACTAATTGTTTGATTTATATTTCCTCACACTTTTATTATTTTTTTACGCAGGGATTTGATTTGAATATGCCGGCGATGGAAGAATTGATTGACTTGGATGAAGAAGTGAGAGGACCTCAAATTTAGTACAATATTTCAGTTTTTATATTTAATTTAGTGATTTTGTGAAGTATGTTACTCATTACTTTTGTTTTAATTTAGTGATTTTGTAGTGTATGTTAATTATAACTCTTGTTTTATTTTAGTGATTTTGTGCTGTATGCTAATCATATAACTATTTTAATTATAACTTTTTTTTATTAATAAAAAATTGTTAAAAAATTATTAAAATAATCGTGTTTCTGTTTTTGTAAATAACTAAAAATAATATTTCGTTTAATGTCATGTCTCTTTTATTTGGATTATGTTCGTGTTAAGTTAAAAAAAAATCGTCTAGTATCCAATTTTCATTGGGTCATGTTTGCATTTGATAAAAAAAATTATGTCGCGTCGCTTTTACCTTAGATCGTATTTGTGTCAAGAAATAAAAAATTCGTGTCATTTCATATTTTAATTTGGTGATGTTCTTCTTGGTTAAAAAAAGAATTTGTATTTATTAATTTTAATATATATATATATATATTAAAAATTTTGTTAAAGATCAAGAAAGCATAAAATTTAATTATACACAACTTGTATATATATATTAAAAAAGACAGGGTAAAGTTGGAATTTTATTTTAAGATGGAGTGTCTAAAGAATTTTTGGACTGCTAATAATGAGGAGAGAGAATGATTAAAATAAGGAAATAAGAAAATGAAAAAAAAAACAATTGTTAACGGATAGTTGAAGTCTTGAAAATGATTTATTGTTGGTGAGCAATTAATGAGGAGAGACAATGATTAAAACAAAGAAATAAGAACTTGATTTTGATTGGACGATATCAACACTTGTTGGCGTTGAAGCCAGCAAAAATTTTTCCGAGAGAGAGAGAGAGAAAGAGTATTTTTTGACCATGAAAAGGACTCTTTAAAGGAGGGGTATAGAAGGGGAGGGGATTTTCTTGAGAGAGGAAAAACGATATGTGTTCTTGTCGTTCTCTCTCAATAAAGTGAGAGAGAACCAAAAGACATTTAATACTTCAACAATCAATTTGGGTGAGAATTATACGAAAGGCTTTGGGAGAATGGTCACTTTGTTACTCTAATCTTAGGATCAGTTTGATAGAAAATTGAAAATATTCAAATGATTCCAGGATATTTGATTCCGGGGCAAACAATTCCAAGGCAAATAAATATTTTCCAACTTGTGTCTGTTTGATATAAGTTGAAAAATCATCAATTTTTCACATTTTCTATCAAACCCAAAAGCTGGAAAATAGATATAAATGTGGAAAATTTATTTACGGAATATATATATAGCAAATATATATTATTAAACATTCAAAATATAATATAGCAAATATATATTATTAAACATTCAAAATATATGAATATATATTATATTATTTACGGAATATATATATATATATATATTCCGTATATACAAAATATATGAATATATATTATATTATTTGCGAAATATATATATTCCGAAAATTAATATAATTTGCGGAATATATGTATTCCGTAAATTATTATTAATTTCTTATTTGCGGAATATATATATTTCGTAAATTATTATTAATTTCCGGAATATTCATATATTTTGTATATTTTTCCAGAAATTAATAATAATTTACGAAATATGTATATTCCGCAAATAATATAATATATATTCATATATTCCGTAAATAATATATTATATTTTCCTAGATTTTGTACATTTAATAATATAAAATGTACAATATTATATTTTCATAGATTTTGTGCATTTTATATTATTAAATGTACAAAATCTATGAAAATATAATATATTATTTACAGAATTTATGAATATATATTATATTATATACTGAATATACTAAATATATATTATTTACGGAATTTATGAATATATATTATATTATATACTGAATATACTAAATATATATTATTTACAGAATATATACATATATATAGAATATATATTTACATATATACAGAATATTATATTCTGTATATATGTAAATTATATATATATATATATATATATATATACACACATTATTCTAATGTACATTATTATGTATATATTAAATAATGTATATATATTATATATATATGTATATATACACATTATTATGTATATATAGAATAATGTATATATTCTATATATGTATATATATACAGAATAACAGAGAATAATGTATATTATATATATGTAAATACAGAATATAATATACATATATATATATATATATATATATATATATATATATATATATATAATATAATATACATATATATTATATATATGTATATATTTTGTAAATAATATATATGAAATATAAGGAATATATGAAATATACAAAATTTACGAAATATAAATATATATACTAAAATATATGAATTATATAAATTTTATAAATGTACGAAATATATAAATATATGAAATATATATATAAATATACGCAATATACCTATATGTGCTAAAATATATAAAATATACGAAATATACGCAATAAACATATATGTGCTAAAATATATAAAATATATGAATATATATTAAAATATACGAAATATATATATTTATATATTTATTAACAATATATATTTATATATTTATGAAATATATAGAGTTATAAAAAAAATTGGTTTTAAGTGATTTGCCACTCAGGTGGCAAACAAAAACCTGACCCCCCCCCCCCCCCCCCCCCCCCCCCCCCAAAGAATTGAATTCCACCCTAGGGTGGCAAATTGTGCTTAAGGGGTGTTGTACATAGAAAACAAATTCCAGGGCAAATTAAGGCTATCAAACAACCTAAAAGCTGGAAAATAGCAGAATTTTTCAACTTTGGGGAATTTGCCTTGGCATTTTTGTGCTATCAAACGGACCCTTATATTAATTGATTGAGTGGGAATACTATGCCATGTGGCATAATTTCTAATGGAGGCACTGTTTTATAGATTAAACTAGCATGCAGGCCACGCGATGCGTGATCGAATTTATTTAAACTCTATTGTTTTATTATTGTGACACGTTTCAGACAATATATTCAACAAATGAACGAAAATTCAATTTTAAATTAATATAAAAGTCATATGAATGACATTCAATAAGTGCAAACGATATTTTCAATTTTTTAGAATACATTATAACTCAATTTTCATTTAGTTTTATGATCACTAAATAAAGAAAACAATTAATTTGAACACAATTGAAATATTATTATCAATAAAGAAATCAATTATTTTCAACACAGACCTATATAAAGACCCATTACCCATTCTCTCACCAAGATAAAATATCCTCTTGAAAAAAAAACGTCCTATTTCTATTGGCATCCTCTTATTTTTATATGTGTTTCTTACATAAACTTTCGTCAAAACAGAACAAATGTAAGAGTCGAACCAGTAGGTAGAGCATTTGCACCAAATGAGATAAGGATGTAATTAAGGAAGTGTCCACGTGTAACTTAAGTGCAGTTTCAAGCTTCAATTTTATATATATACATAGATGAGGTGATTTTTTTTCAGACCCAACAACGAACAATTAGAAAGTCTCATAGTAATAAAACTAAAGAAAGAAAAGAAACAAATAATAACCCAAATATTCTAATGAGATAAAAAAAAACACATGAACTTTCAAATTCAAACCAAGCTAGTGTTGAATTGGCAACCATCTTAAATTTAATCAATAGCGGATCTTATTTCGAAAGTGGGTGAAGTATGTATAGAAACATGTTCTTTAAGCTAAACCAAAAAAGAAGTACCCGTATTTCCCATCCAAGAATAATGTAACCATTAACATATAGTTCTAACCAACAGTCTATTATGCCTTAAAGCTAATATGTGACATCGAAACCATCATAAAAAATCTACTAAATCTAGTGATCAACATACAATCAACAATGAGGGGTGCAACTTCTTTCTCTTCCACTTGGTTCCTATAGATAAATTATCCCCAACACAAAAAATATTGATTCACAATTGTGCGTGTAAAACTATGTCGTCAATTAAATTTTGGTTCAATGAATCCCAAGATATTCAACAAATTGAATCAGTTCAATAACTCATTGAAACTCAATAATACATAACCCATACATAAAGTCCAAGATATTCGCCAAATCTAAGACTAATCTAGCTTACAAAGTCCAACAAAATGATCCTTTATATAATATAAGTTTCTTCAACACAAAATTGCACACAATATGAAAACTACAGTAACCTGTTTTCTACTCCAATCAAATTAATAAACAGCTCTTAAAGGTAAAAGTAAGAGAAACCTTGCCTTGGTAAATTGAGTGACCAACAAAAACCTTAAGTCATAACCCTGTGACTTTGCTAACATATATAATAATCTAATAATTAAAAAATTTGAACTCAAGATCGTGTTTAGAATCTGAAAAAGTAAAAAAAGATGAGGTGAGATGAGGTAGTGGCTATATATGCAAGTTCAAATTCATTTCAATACATCTCAAACAATTCTTGAAGTATTTATTTTGAACCTCGAGAGATTCCATACAGATAGTCTGGGATGTAAAATATGCATATTTCCAATTACTCGATGTAAAATGGAGGAATAATGCTTCTTGTACCTGGGGAAAGCAACCGGATTCATCCACCGGCTTAGGTGGATGCTGAGGTGGCAGCCTTGTAGGTATGAGGAGGCTTTTTTTTTTTTTGCGGATTGTTACGTTAGTCAATTGTTTTGCCTTTTTTTTTGAAAAACTATTTTTTAAAATTATATTCTGAAAATGTTTTTTTTTATAAACTCTTTTTTTTGTTAAAACTATTTTTTAAGAATAATTTTTTTCCCGTTATAAGTTGGCTTAGTGTAAAAATTATTTTTTTAGAAACTATTTTTTAATAACAATTTTGTGGTAAGATTTTTTTAGGTTAAAAAATAATTTATATATATCAATTTGTTAACAATTGTCAGCGATCGGTTATTGTCGCTGACGCGGATCCGCATCATTTAATGGATGTGGGTTCGCGCCAGCGGTACTAACAAATCGATTTTTAAAATATTATTTTTTTTGCTAAAAATCTATACGTTAAATACACGCTATATGTAAATATTTTTAAAACACTTTTTGACATCACGTATATTTTTTGACAAACTTACGACAAAATTATACGTCAAAATATATATCACGTATGTCAAAAAATATACGACAAAATTATACATCAAAATATACATCAGCGATCGGTTATTGTCGCTGGTGCGGATTCCCATCAAAATATATGACGATTTTTTTTTTTTTGTAAAAGCATTCCTCATTTTTTTTTGTAGACAATAGCAACATAATATATTTGGGTTTGGCTTTTCCTTTGGCTTTGGCTTATTGACACATAATATAACCAGTGTCGCGATCGACACATAAAAATCATGAGTCGGTATAAAAAAGTTATTTTTGTTTTTCCAATCAAATGTCATTTTATGAAAAAAAACTGATGTTAAACATGTTAAAAATTTGTTATTTTTTAAATCTTTTTTATTTGAAAAATAATAATTGCACCGGTTTTGTGCATTTATGTTTTTTATTTTTTGATCGAACTGTTTTTTTTTTTGTAGCTAAAAACTATTTTTTTGTGTGTTAAAACTAGTTTAAAAAATGTATTTTGCTAAAAAAATACATGAAACATAATTTTATATATTGCGTGCGCATATGTGGCACATCATCTATAGCTAAATACATTAAAATGTACTTAATTGATTCGTTAAAATGTGACACAAAACGATTTTTATTTTATTTATCTAATACGCACACAAGCCGATTCAAACTGAGCATGACCTTTACATTTTTTTAAGAGTGTTTTGGAAAAAGGTCCTCATAATTCTCAAAGTGTATAAAAACATGACACTACATGTAATTTTATAAATTTAGTCCCTGTACTAAAAACACCATGATCATTTTTTTTGTCCGTGCCAGCGGCACCATTTTTCACTAGATTTATAAACTTGAAAAGCATTGTCCAAAAAATTCAAATATAGGAAGGAACATGACATTTACCTTAATTCTCTGTTTTTTTAACTAATACGAACACAACTAATAAAAAAAGATAAATAAAATAAAAATTGTATTGTGTCACTTAATGAATGTGGTCCGCGCCAGCGACACTAACCAATTGTGATAAAAAGTGGCACTAAAAAAATTATTTTCTTTAACAACTTAGGATTTTTTTTTAAAATTATCTTTTTAGTGTCACTTTTTATCGCAATTGGTTAGTGTCGCTGACGCAGACCCACATCGCTTAATGAATGTGATCCGCGCCAGCGGCACTAACCAATTGTAATAAAAAGCGGCACTAAAAAAATAATTTTATAAAAAAAATCCTAAGTTGTTAAAGAAAATATTTTTTTAGTTCCTCTTTTTATCGCAATTGGTTAGTGTTGTTGGGGCGGACCCACATCGTTTAATTAATGTCGGTCCGCGCCAGGGGCACTATTCAATTGCGGTAAAAAGCGCACATAAAAAATATTTCTAAAAAAAATATTTTTTTAGTGCCGCTTTTTATCGTAATTGGTTAGTGTCACTGGCGGATCCAAATTCCTTAATGAATATGGGTCCGCGCCAGCGGCACTAACCAATTGCGATAAAAAGCGGCACTAAAAAAATATTTTTTTAACAACTTATGATTTTTTTATAAAAATATTTTTTTATAAATCGATGTGGGTCTGCGCCAGCGGCACTAACAAATCGATTTTGAACATTTTTTTATTATTTTGATAAAAGTTGATTTTTATGTTTTTTTATTTTTCGATAAAACTGATTTTTGTTTTGCTCAAATTTATTTTTTCGGTAAAAACTGGTTTTTCTTTTGTTTTTGTCGTGTCGTGTCATATGTGTCGGTTGTGACACTGTAAGGACACAAATTTCCAATTGAGTCCATATATAGTTTTGGCTCAATTCCGGACAAAAACATTTATTCATAGGATTTTATTTAATTGTAATATTCAAGACCTATGAAGTGTTTGTTGAAGACGTAGCGGCAAAGAGTATAACGCATCATCAACATGCCGTAGTTTATGTGCCTCGTTTGTACGTCATCAACTTAAGTTCCATGCTCCCAAGGTATGAATGTATTTATATTTATATAGGAACTTGGAACAATGTTTATTTGGGTGTTAGGTTTAATAAAAGCCTTGTTTATTTCAGAAATAATTTAAAAAGAACTTTATATTAATATATATAAATGTTTCTGGGCCAAAATAGAATTTATCAAAAATTTCTGAAACTCGTTCGAAATTTCGTTCGAACGAGATTTTTCATTCGAACCAAACTTCGTTCGAACGAGACTGCTTTCTAACCTAACTGGTCAGTCGTTAGATAAGTCGTTCGAACGACTTTCTCGTTCTAACGAGATATCTAACGAGGTTCTAACGAGCCCAGGCTGGTCGCTCGTTAGAAACCTCGTTCGAACGACAGTCAAAGTCGTTCGAACGAGAATGCCAGGCGGGAACAGTTTTGAGCAGTTTTTTCCCATGATCCCCACTTGTTTTTTAACCAACTTTTTCCAGCCTTATGAGGGACGGGAATCACATTTTTCCTTCTAACTTTTCCATCCTAATACATCTCCTAGAGAGAGTTTGAGAGATCATTCCAAAAAGGAAAATGTTCATGTTTTAAGTGTTCTTCAACTTAAAGAAAAAATCTTTAAACACTTAGTTTACACCCATTGTTGTTTATTCCAAGTTCCATATATAGATATCAATTGCTTGGAGTTATTTGGCACCGGTTTTCTCTACCGCATTCAAGAGACGTTTCGGGTTTGCTTCTACACCCCATCACAAAGAAGACTTTTGTTGAGATTCTACCCACAAGGAGAAAGGCTCCATGTTTGGGTGACGGTGTGCCTAATTGTCCCATCGGTGTATTCCGAGACCACGGTGGAGCTCCGTTGGTTATCCGCTAATTGGAGGTTGATACAAGAAGGAGCATCACGGCTTGAGAGGGATCGAGTCTAGGAAGTAAGTCTTTTGTCTTGTATTTTGTAATACCGTTGTTAGTGGATTTGAGGCTAGGGCCGTCCCGAGGTTTTTTCCCGTTAGTGGGTTTTTCCTCGTACATCGCGGTGTAGTGTGACATTGTTTATTTTATCTTGCACAATAATTTAGAACGCATGCTTAGGATAATTTCAAGATAAAATTTGGTTTAATTATCACACTCATTTAATTTGGGACTTAAATTAAATATTGGGTAAAATTGGTTTATTCAAGTCTCTCGCATTAATTTGGTTTCGCCTAACTTTGGATATATTTTGGTAATCATGACTTAGGCAAATTCTAGGACTTGAATTATGTTGCTTTAATTTGTTTTGAGATTAATTAAAACTTGTTGTTGTGTTTGAAAGTTGAACCATCATAACGCTTCCGCATCGATTTACATAAAAGGGAATTATATATATTTTAATTGGGACAAAACTGCGTTTACAAATTGGTATCAGAGCCAAAAACGATAAATTATTTCGTTAAAGATCCTTAATTTTTGGCTAAAATGGATTTTTCCCCATTTTCAAAATTTCCTATTTTTGATGGTTCTAACTACGCGTATTGGAAAGCGCGAATGAGATCGGCACTAAAATCTATCGACGAGAGAGTTTGGATGTCTGTTATTAACGGGTATTCCCCACCAACTCATCTTATTGAAAATGAACGTGTTTTAAAACCCGTCGATAGATGGACTGAAAATGAGTTTAAACTTGCCAACTTTAATTCCCGTGGTTTAAATGCCTTATTTAGCGCTGTCTTACCGGATGAATTCCGACGTATTATGACGTGTGAAACCGCTAAAGAAGCTTGGGATATTTTACAAATAACTCATGAAGGAACTAGTGTCGTTAAAGCTTCTAAACTTCAAAACCTCACCACTCAATTTGAAACTATCAAAATGGATGAAAAAGAAACTTTTGATAAATTTTATGCTAGACTTTCAGATATTGTTAATTCATCCTTTAACTTGGGAGAGAAAATACCTGACGACCGTGTTGTAAAGAAAATTTTAAGGTCCTTACCCGATAGATTTATTCCTAAGGTGACCGTTTTAAATTCTTTACCCACTTTAGCCTCTACAAAATTAGAAGAGCTTGTAGGTGATTTACAAACCTATGAACTAGATATGTTTCCCTCTAAAAATGATATGAAAATTGAAAAGGGCGTTGCTTTAAAAGCCCGGAAAGAGGTTAAACAAGTTGTAGAGAGCGATAGTGATAGTGACTCGGAAGATATGGCTTTGTTTGCTCGTAAATTTAGAAAATTTCTTAAATTTAACAAAGATAAAGTTAAAAATGATTTTAAGAAATTTGAATCTTCTAAACATGATAAAAACGAGAAGATTTCTAAAGCCGATAAGATCCCTAAACCCAGTAATGAAAATATTGATAGGGACGAGTCTAATAAATGTTTTGGTTGTGAAGGTTATGGCCATAGGGCTTATGAGTGCCCCACTAAACTAAGGAAAGAGGGTAAACGACCCGTTTCATATAATGCAACCCTTAGTGATAGTGATAAGGAAGAGAAGCCCGATTCCCCCACTAAGAAAAATTTTGTGGCTTTTATGGCTAGACATGTGAGTGATGATGTGAACTCATCGAATGATGAAATTATAGCACATGCTACTTCCCAGGTCGTTGTACATGATTCTCTTATTTTTAATGATAGTGAGAGTGAAGAAGAAAGAGAGAGTGAAAATGAAGAAGAGGTTGATGTGAGTGAACTTCAAAATGCTTTTCATGAATTATATAAAGAATCTATTAATTTGAAAAGAACTAATTTGAAGTTAGAAGCTTGTTTAAGAAAGAGTGTCAAGGTCATTGATGAAAGTGCCTTAATAGAAGACCTTAGGACACAAGAGAGGACTCTTCGAGAGAAGCTAGAACACGTTGAAGGCGAGAGAGATAGCCTTAGGGGTTTAATGGAATCCTTGAAAAAGGAGCTTCTTGCTTTTGAAGAGCGTAATTGTTTACTAGAATCTAACATTGTAGAATTGGAAAATAAATTAAAAGATTCTAGTAATGTCAAATTTGATTTGGAATGTCGTTCGAAAAAACTTGATAAAATGTTAGGAACGGTCCAAATTAAAAATGACACTTTTGGTTTAGGCTTCAATACTTTTAATGAATTTAACCCTAAAGTCAAAACCAATGTTTTAGGAGAATCTTCTAGGAATGAATTTAATGATCACTCCTCAGATAAATCTTTTCGACATGTTCTTACTTGTACACATTGTGGTCGAAAAGGTCATCTTAGGCAATTCTGTTTAGACCTTAAACGAATTTCTAGAAAATCCCATTGTAAAGTAACCACGATAGCTAATGTTCCTACACCCCAAGATAGTAATTCTTCATTAATTTGGGTTAGGAAATCCGACTTGGTTACCTTACAAAATAGGGATTTTGATTCTCATTTACTTTCACATTCTTCCTCCCTTGCTAAATCTAAAGGATAAATGTGTTAGTGTTTGCATACTTTAGCGTTTGTAATTCATGCTATATCCATATGCTAAATGTATGCTTGTTTAGTCATTTTCTAGTCATTGCCTATTTTCATATCTCATGCTAGAAATCATGACTTGTTTATCTTTTTGTATTATATTTTGTGTTTGATTTAACTGAAAAATATAAAAGGATTTTGTTTATCATTTGTGTTTTATTTATTTCATTTATGCTTAATGAAAAATACAAATGATTTTTGTTTTAGTCTTTTGAGTATATATCTTTATTTCTGATTAAAAATGTTAAAAACTCAAAAAGATTTTGTTTTGTGTGTATTTTAGTTTGACACACTTTATGTGGCATATACTTGTGTTTGAATCCCATCATTTACGCTCCCACGTGGCTAGAACTTTTGTTTTAGATTTTCAATCCTAAAATGTTCTTTACCATTTTTATGGAGTAGTTGAATTTTGTATTGTTCAAATGGATTCTATTTCTATATGCCTCTTTTCACACATTCACGAGCTCTTTTGAAATCTTAATGTCACATGTTATACTTGAGCTTTTTGAGGTGTTCTCCTACCAATCTAGTCATCTACATATCTATGACCTAGGAGGACTAGTGCATGTCAAATTCCGTTGCATGTGAGATTTGTGTGAAAATGAAAAACATGATAAATTTAAATATGCACGGGGAAGGGCTCCGAAAGGACTAAGTGATCCTTTGCGAATAGTAAGCCACCGTTGATTGGATCTAAAAGAAATACGTGATCCAAAAGCCTAAAAACTGTATTTTTGGCATTAAAAAGTCAACAATTGCCAAGGCCTATGTTTGTTTGATATATTCATTCAAAAATAAAAGAATATATATGCTCATTGAGGGAGAATTGGATGGTATATCAACGGTTTGCACAATGTCCGTTTATCCTAGTTGTCTTTAATGTCATGACTCTATTTGGTTTGTAGAATCATCATCATGCTAGGCTTGTATGCATTGTGTATGTTTGTTCATTGAGTTCAATCTTTATATTGTCACATGAGGTTATATCTAACTGTGTTGAAGTTTACAATCAAATGAGAACTCCGTGAACGATTCTTAAGTGTTTGGGTCTAAATTTAATTGTTGCTAGTTCACACCCCTACACTTCCGTTTCCATATGACACATTTTTGCCATACGAGTGTGCAAACTTATTGTATTTTGTGTCATGTGTGTGTTTATATCTACCTATATATGCAACGTACTTATTGGTATATTTATAGTATATATAGATATGATATTTGTTTGTCTTTGCCCTGCTTTTATTGCCCATATGCTTTCATGTCTTATCACTTTAAGCTTTCACATGCTGTTTATTAGTTCTTTATCCTTTGCCTATTCCCGAACAAAAAGGGGGAGAATGATGATAGGGGGAGAAATGGTAGTGTGCAGGAATTATTATTCTAAAGCGGCATCTTTCCATGGCAAAGAGTTTAATCCTTGGGTTGAGTCAAGATTGGGTGGGTTATGTTTTAAGTCTAGTAGAGCTTGACGGCCCTTTAGGATTTTTTTGTTCGGTTTTTGTCCCGGAATAGCCAAAGGGGGAGATTTGTAAGGACACGAATTTCCAATTGAGTCCATATATAGTTTTGGCTCAATTCCGGACAAAAACATTTATTCATAGGATTTTATTTAATTGTAATATTCAAGACCTATGAAGTGTTTGTTGAAGACGTAGCGGCAAAGAGTATAAAGCATCATCAACATGCCGTAGTTTATGTGCCTCGTTTGTACGTCATCAACTTAGGTTCCATGCTCCCAAGGTATGAATGTATTTATATTTATATAGGAACTTGGAACAATGTTTATTTGGGTGTTAGGTTTAATAAAAGCCTTGTTTATTTCAGAAATAATTTAAAAAGAACTTTATATTAATATATATAAATGTTTCTGGGCCAAAATAGAATTTATCAAAAATTTCTGAAACTCGTTCGAAATTTCGTTCGAACGAGATTTTTCGTTCGAACCAAACTTCGTTCGAACGAGACTGCTTTCTAACCTAACTGGTCAGTCGTTAGATAAGTCGTTCGAACGACTTTCTCGTTCTAACGAGATATCTAACGAGGTTCTAACGAGCCCAGGCTGGTCGCTCGTTAGAAACCTCGTTCGAACGACAGTCAAAGTCGTTCGAACAAGAATGCCAGGCGGGAACAGTTTTGAGCAGTTTTTTGGCAGTTTTTTCCCATGATCCCCACTTGTTTTTTAACCAACTTTTTCCAGCCTTATGAGGGACGGGAATCACATTTTTCCTTCTAACTTTTCCATCCTAATACATCTCCTAGAGAGAGTTTGAGAGATCATTCCAAAAAGGAAAATGTTCATGTTTTAAGTGTTCTTCAACTTAAAGAAAAAATCTTTAAACACTTAGTTTACACCCATTGTTGTTTATTCCAAGTTCCATATATAGATATCAATTGCTTGGAGTTATTTGGCACCGGTTTTCTCTACCGCATTCAAGAGACGTTTCGGGTTTGCTTCTACACCCCATCACAAAGAAGACTTTTGTTGAGATTCTACCCACAAGGAGAAAGGCTCCATGTTTGGGTGACGGTGTGCCTAATTGTCCCATCGGTGTATTCCGAGACCACGGTGGAGCTCCGTTGGTTATCCGCTAATTGGAGGTTGATACAAGAAGGAGCATCACGGCTTGAGAGGGATCGAGTCTAGGAAGTAAGTCTTTTGTCTTGTATTTTGTAATACCGTTGTTAGTGGATTTGAGGCTAGGGCCGTCCCGAGGTTTTTTCCCGTTAGTGGGTTTTTCCTCGTACATCGCGGTGTAGTGTGACATTATTTATTTTATCTTGCACGATAATTTAGAACGCATGCTTAGGATAATTTCAAGATAAAATTTGGTTTAATTATCACACTCATTTAATTTGGGACTTAAATTAAATATTGGGTAAAATTGGTTTATTCAAGTCTCTTGCATTAATTTGGTTTCGCCTAACTTTGGATATATTTTGGTAATCATGACTTAGGCAAATTCTAGGACTTGAATTATGTTGCTTTAGTTTGTTTTGAGATTAATTAAAACTTGTTGTTGTGTTTGAAAGTTGAACCATCATAACGCTTCCGCATCGATTTACATAAAAGGGAATTATATATATTTTAATTGGGACAAAACTGCGTTTACAGACACGCTGACATGACATGTTGTAATTGGTTATTGTCTTATAAATGTAGGTCCGTGACAGCGATAATAATTAGTATCGCGATCAACACATAAAAATCATGAGTCGGCATAAAAATGATAGTTGTACCGATTTTGTGAATTTATGTTTTTTATTTTTCAGTCAAACTGTTTTTTTTTCTATTTCTTGTGTAGTAAAACTAGTTTAAAAATTGTCCTTTACTAAAAAAAATATTTTTCGTTAATTTTTTTTTGTTAAAACTGTTTTTTTTTTTTGTAAAAGAATTTCTCATTATTTTTTTTTTATAGAAAGCAGCATGTTAAAACTTTTTTTCTTGTAGAAAGCACCATGATTTTCTATTCTAAAAATCATGCCAACTCATGTTTGGCTTTGGCTTTGGCCTTGGGTGAGTGGGCTGCCACATCAGCCGGTTGAGTTATCCGGTACACTTAAACCGGTACCAATAGCATCGCTCAAAACGGAGTTCCAACCACACGTGAATCAGTACATACAAAGAAGACTTTTGGTGGAATCAGTGGTCAATAAAGGGTAGAATTGGATATTTGGTTGAAAGCAGACCTGAGTGGCCTGAAAAAGTTAACCAACACTGGATGAAAGTAGGCTGGGACATCAATTCTTTGTAGACTTATATGCATCATGGGTTTGTCCACTTGTATAGAAACTTTATTGTGTCAACAGTCTCAGTGGAGGATTAACTAATTTTAAATCTTACTCTTGTAAAGGGAGGGGGGGGGGGGGGGGGGGGGCTTGAAGGTAATCACGAGATTTGAGATAATTCCTCCATTAGGGTTGTGTTTCGGTCGGATCGGATCGGAAAATGCCTCTTCGAAAAAAAAATCCGTCTTTTTTGAAAATAAAATAACTATTCTAATTTCTGATCCGATTTTTTCGAAAAATTAAAAAAAATTCCGAATTCGAAAAAATAGGAAAATTGGCAAAAATCGAAAATTCACAAAATATATTAAAAATCTAGAAATTTCGAAAATTCCAAAATTTCAAAAAAATAAATTATGGATTTTCGATTACTCGAAATTCTCATTTTAAAGAAACAAAGAGAATGACTTAACCCAACATGTAAATACATGAGGATTTGGCCCATTGTTTCATTTGTGTAGAAGTTAGGGGGATGCTCTCCTTTTATAGAGCATATTTTGGAGCCATCTCCCTCTCCCAACCGATGTGGGATATGAAAAATTTTCAAAAAATTGGAAAAGAAATCGAAAAAATCGAAAATCGGAAAATAATTCCAAAAAAATCGGAAATAATTCAGAAAAAAATCGGAAAAATCGGATCAGCATAGTTTCGGAAAAATCGGATCAGAAAAATCAGAAAATCAGAAATTCAGAATTATTTTTTATTTTCGATCCGATTTTTTTCGAAAAAATCGGAAATCGGAAATCGAAAAACTAAAATTTCTAAATTCGAAAAAAATCGGATCGGAAATCGAAAAAATCAGAAAGTTCGAAAAAAAAAACACAGCCCTACCCCCCATTAACAATAGTGTTTAGGATTAAGACAGCGAGTCAGCTTAGCGTGGTATCTCAGCATGGCAGCTCAAGTGAGGCAACTTAGCGTGATAGCTCAGTGTAGCAGCTCATACTTTAGCCTTGTTGCGTTACTTAGTCAAGTTGTATCTTTTGTTTATATAGACTAGGCGTTATAACAATTGTAATGATGTAACAATTGTAATTGCATTTAGTGTGAGGTAAAACGGTGCTCGCGAGAGACCAGGCTTGGCAGGGTATGGGAGAGCTCACCATGGGAACTTCAGAGGGACTTGGTGTAATACACCGTATTTTTATAATTTTAAATAATTATGGGATTTATTTATTATTGTTGGATTAATTAAATTAAAAAGGTCGGGAAAAATAATTGTTAATTAATCCAGATTAAAATAAATATTAAATAGCGTGCCAATGGTAAATACTTATTTATGTAAATCATTAAATATTACAGTGGGAGTATGTAATATGGAATTATAGAATTTTATAAATTGTTGGAGTGCGGAATACAACAATTTGGTATTTTAAGTTAGGGCACGCGTGTGAGTCTTATCGGGACTGATTTTATATAATAAATAGATGAATTATTTTTAAGTAACTCGTATGATAATTTCGAGTGCACCGTTGAGTCCATAAGGGTCGAGATAGTCAGAAAACTCTACCCGGGTATATTATTTGGACTCCGGGATGTTTATAGGCCTAACCGGCATCTCGTACGGGTATTTTTGTCCTTTAGAATTTTGGGGTAATAATATGGACGAAAATTGGGAAATAAAATATGGATGCACTAAGGTTAGATAAGAGTTATCAGTTCTAAACCTACGAGAGAGAGGCAGAGAAAGGAAAAATAGGCCATTGGTGTTCTTGGTGCCTAACTCAGGAACACACGCTAAAAGTGATACCAACGTGTAGATCGAAGAGCGAGGAACACAACCATACTAGTTTCATCAGCAGATCAGACCATCAAAATAGAGGCAAGTGTATATTACTTGCTTTTTATTAGCAATAATTGTGCTCATGTTAGCATAAGAATCAAAAACACGATTTAGAACTGAATTGGGTGAAATTAGAGATTTTGATCCATATATTAAAAGATATCTTGATGAGGAATTTAACCCCTATATATGTAGAATATCAATCCCGAAATTATATGTTATGATTGAGAAATGAATCTAGGTTTTAATGGGCCTTAAACTTTAAGTTGAAGAACTAGGGTTTTAATGGTTCAATTTGGGGATTTCATATTTAACGGATGTATCGTATAGATTCAATGACTCTAGGTTGCTAGAAATCATTTAATGCTATCAGCAGATTAATTTAATTGTTGTTTTGGTGATTGGGTTGAAGAATTTAGAGGTTTTAGGACTGAATTTCCAAGGAAAACGAAGCAGTAGCAGGTCTAGTGTAAAATTGGGAAACGCTCCATCTCGTTCGAACGAGATGGAGTATGGTTCGAACGAGAAGCATAGTCGTTCAAACGAAATGCTGATTTCATTCGAACGAGATCAGTTATGATTCGAATGAAATGGCCAAAATCTGGAAAATCCTATTTTTGTTCAATTCGAGTTGGGCAGTTATTTTGAGTAAGGAAAACTATCATTTGATGATTTTAAAGTAGTGCATAATTTCTAGGGGATATTCGTAGAGTGATACCTTACATATTTTGGGCAAAGTGAGTTAATGATTTTAGCATAGTGCGAAATTGCTAGCGGACAATTGTAGAGTAATACCTTATATATTTTAGAAAAGTGGGTTACCTTGGAAATTTCTAGAGAGAGAATAATCGAAATATTAATATTATAAGTAGTAATGAGAGAATACTGCGTATGAAAAATATATGTTTGGGTTGGGTGAATACCTTGATTCTAATAGGATGTGTGTATGCCTATTATATGCTTATTATTATGTGTATAGAATACCTACGATGCTTGCTATTGGGAGGAGATTTCTCGCAGTGGACAGTCTTATCCTGGGTGACCCGATAGGGGGATATTTGACTTGTACCCAGAGCATATAAATGTGGATACGTGTTATCTGAGATGTAAGATGGTTTTGACGGCTGAATGGGAGCATAGATATGTTCGTGACCCATTTGGATGGTGAGTATGCTCGCCTCCAATATTTGTGTTATGAGATTCATGGTTCGTGAGAGACGCCGAACCAATTGTCCATATGTAGCGAGTGATGCACCGGGACATGATAACAGAGTATGCATTGTGGCAAGTAGTTTAACTTAAGGGTGCAAGATCATTATATATATATATATCGATGTATGTATGTATGTATTGGGTTGTTGTGACTATATGTATATATGTGCTTGTGCATATTTCTATATTTTGAAATTAGTAGATATGGTAATAATAATAAATGCTTTGCGCCAAGTGGTTGGGGTGCATGTTCGGTATATAAAAATATAGGGGTATTGTGACTTTATTATGAAGATACTTGGGGAAAATCCTACTGTGGGAAATTAGTAGATATAATAATAATGAGAAATAACATGATTTCAGTGAATAAAAGTTTGACCATTAGAACTGGGAATATAATGAAATTTAGTTATGTGGGGAAACTTTTTAATAACGTATTGTTTGGGCGATACGGGATAACCCTTTGAGATATAGTTAGAAGTATCAATCTATGGCCTAGGTGGGAGTGTTATAGATAGTTAAGTTGGGATAAATGTACGTTAGGCGTGCACAACAGTGGAGGGGTGAGAATCTCATGTGAGAGTTCGAAACTATTATGCACATAATACTTGCATTATTGCAGTTTTAAATACTTGCTAAAACAAATATTTTTACAACTCCGGCTCTGAACCGTTTCTTGCTATCCTTCTCTCTTTTTCTATATTTATATATTATATCAAGTAATCATCCATAGGGTTGCCACCAGACTTAGACGTATGGATCATTTGGCGAGCTGTGGCTGTCGTGGAAGTTGTAGGTTTTTCGGATTAGACGCTTCTATCTTTCCCTTTAGATATAGTTCAGACATTTCAGTTAGGGCATGTGTCACCCGCTGTCAGTTTAGTTATTCAGAGATTGTACTTTTCTTATTAGCATTTCTTCTCTTATTGGATTGAGTAATATTACGCTTTTAGTTCAAGACTTGAACTGGAATGTTTTATCCAGGCTTTATTATTTCAGTATTTAACTCCTGTTCAGTATTTATTTTATTCTGATGGAATGTAATTTGCTTAAGTTTTAAAAATGAAGATTTTATTAAAGGTTTAATGGAGTATAATTAATATGGAAATTTTTTTGACACTTAACTTAATTATTTTAGGGTGTTTAAAATAAAGAGAATTGTTTTTCGACAGTGATGCTAAGAATGAACCACCCGGACACTTTGATGTATAATTTAATAAAAGACTGATCACCCGGAATTTAATTAGGCGGGGTGTCACAGGTGGTATAAGAGCATTAGGTTCTAGTATCCTTAGGATTTGTACGGCTTTTCACGTTTCAGCGTAGCGTTCTTTGATGTAGAGACTTATTATAGGATTGTTGTCTTTCCTTACGAATGCGACTTACGTTCTCCTGCTATGAATTTTAATTGATGTGACTCATTATAAGAAATCGTTTGTACTTCGAGTACCGAACATTATAAGACGACTAGCGAGGGCCAAAAGAAGGACTGCAGGAGAGGGAGCCCGGCAAAAGGCATAGAGTAATCTGGGAATGGTGGTCGTGACAAAAGTCACCATGTTTATTATTCATGCAAGTGGTAATCAAATCATCACTCGGGAACAAAGGGTTCCCCAGGAACAGTCGTAGGTAACGGTGGAGCGATTTCAGGATTGTCTAGCGTAGTCGACACATGGGGGGGGGGGGGGGGGGAATCAGAGGGAATCTTTTTGAAAAGTCATCGGTGAAGATGCGGAGGAGAAAGATAGAAAGTGTAACAGGCCAATTGAAGTAGAAAATCCGAAGGCAATTGTGTAGAGTGGAGTGCAGCGACACTCAGAATTTAAAATTTTGAAGTTTAATTTGTAGCTCTTAGGAGCGACATAAAGTGATTAGAGTCAATCACCACATATAAAGAAGTTTGTTCGAAATTTAAAGAGATATTTGTGTACGATTTGACCATGAGGTCTTCCAACCGATGTTATAACAGAGATGAAAGAAGAATTTTGGAATTTAGCACAGTGGGGAGGCTAGAGACATATCGTGAGAGGAAGGTTGAATTGCATAATGTACTTCGTACCTGGAAAAAGGGGATCGTGTATAGAATACAAGGTTGGATGTGAAATCCAACTAGAATGACAAATGTGGATGTTGTCAAAGTTATACATTTACATTTTATTTCATATGGGTTATAGAATTTGGCTGAAAGGCAAAACTGAACTTAACGGTGTTAGTGAAACACCGCATGAGAGTATGCCCAATAGGGAACTCATTTAGATATTTTTGATTGATTGATTTCCTACGAGTGATGAATAATATGTAAATTAGGGCTGTAGAGGCCAACAATAGTTTCGAAAGGCCCGCATAGCCAAAGGGATAACGGGAGAACAATCGAGAGCTAAACTGCAAATTCGAGGAAAGGACATTTTAAAATGGCCAGTGGGGCCAGTGACGGGAAATGGTTTGGGAAGTTTCCTTATGTGTAGAGAGTGGGAATACTAGTGTTGAATGAGTCCATGTTGAGAAATGAGACCGATAAGATTTGATTAGGGTAAACCATACCAGTTAGGCATAACAATTGGAGGAGTGCGATTTTCAGAGGAGGAATTGGGCCCAAGAGGTTACAACCCGAGAGTGGTAGGATTAGACAAAACCATTGGAGCCCTCAGTAATAATAGCAAATTAATCCTCAGGGTCATTAGGGCCCAGGATGAAATAGGGTGGCCCGTAAATCCATAACTGAGGCCTCGAGGTTAGGGCCAATGTTTTAATATTGGGCGTGTAAGCCACAAAACATAATATTTTTCCCACAACGAGGAGGGGGAAACTATTGGGTGAAATACTAGATGCATAAAGAGTGCAGATGCTCTTGGGTTGTGTTAGCAGCTAAGTGCTGGAACCCTATGATCAGGTGAGCCTGAGGAAGTTTTGTTTCATTCGCAAAGGATTAGGTCAAGTGACATGGGTGTGGCACAATACATATACGGATTGTTAACACTAAAGTTTGCGTGCAAGACGGGTTTAGTGGGTACGTTAGTTTTAACTGTCTAGTTACAAACATATTTATCATGGGTAACGGGGCTTTATGATGTCTCCCATGAGTGAGCCGGGTGCACCCTAAAAGCCTATTTTAGGGTTATAATTACTATTTCATTGAGTTAGAAAAGTAGATCTAATCATGGTAGTGTGTAGAGATAGTTACCTTATGTTTGAACGATCGTAGATTCAGTGATAAGACTATCGTCCTGGATCCTCCGGGTGAGTAAAATCACTTTTGTGAGGTGCCACTTAAATATGGTTTGACTTATATATATGTATATACAGATGTATGAAAATTTCATGATATCATAGACTTTAGTGAGTATATGGCCTCATTAGATGGGATCCCGGTACGTAGGGATAATGTACTGAAGTGACTTAGGATACATTGTGTTCTTTATCAAGCCGCGAGATATAGTTTATTATGTATTGCGCCGAAACTCGGGATAGTGATAGTGCCATGTTTCATTATTTTATGAACATAAGTAGACTTTTCGTCAACATACAGAGACTGTAGGAAGGTACATGCTATGGACTAGGGGCTTTATGAATCTCGACGACCGATAATTATAGGTAGTAGTGTATCAGGGGGTCCTTGTTTGGATTTCACTTCGCGAGACATCCACGCATGAAACTAACGAACGCCGAGAGTTGGAGAGAACTTTGGATGATAGTACATGGGATTCGTACCTTAGAAATTGTACTTTTATGAGAGTATAATTGAGAGTGGATAATACCACTATGACGTGAGAATATATTTCATTGATACAATATTGTGCAATGCATAAGGTGTATGGGCGCCCTAAGTAACTGAATCTTGAGTTTTTTTATCGTCGGGACGTATGGGATAAGGTCAATGAAGATAGAAGTGGAGATATCAGGATTTGATTGTACGCTCACGAAAATGGTATGTTATTAAGCTATAGAGTGTGATTGTCATGTAATTCGACAACAGTTAGTCCGAGGAGTTAAAGTTTATTCCTTATGATTTGTCAGAGACGTACATTTCACGAGGAATTGATTATTAGAACGGGGGAAGGACCTGTGACACGCGGTGAGGCAATGTCACATGAATCACACTTAAAGGTACTTTGAGAGAATATAAGAGGTGTCATGTTATAAATGACAGTGGTGATGGGATTCAAGGCAAGGAAAATATGACTAAGTTCATGTTGCAATGAATCACTTATCCTTTGAAAAAGGGTGGACCACCTGAAACCAGTAGATATTTCTTTAACTGTTAGGGGTTCCGAAGTAGGAATAGGAGAGTATTCCTAAGGAATTTAGCGCGAAGGGGGTTACGATCTTATATGGGTGGCAATGGATTGGTTGACCAAAGTATCTCACGTTATGCTAGTTAGGACTGATCATACTACAGGATAGTATGCGCTTATCTTATTAATCGATATAATGAGGTTATATTGGGTACGGCTTAATATCGGGTCTGATTGGGATAGGATCTTTGACTTTCGAGTTTGGAAGGGTTTTCATGAGGCCATGGGTACCGAGTGTGATTGAGTACGGCCTATCATCCACAGACGAACGGGCTGAACAATCGGACTCGTCAGAGGTTGGAGAAATAAATTATATGTGCACCCTTGAATTTTAGTGGAGGACGAGAGCAATCCCTTCCACTAGAGGAGTTTGTGTACAATCACTCATATAAGCTCACTTTTGAACATGGTGCAAGAGAAGTATGGCCACGGTAAGCCTTGTTGTTCTACTGCTTGTTAGTTAAAGGTGGGGGGACCAGGTACTTTTGAGAAGATCGGAGATGAGTTAATACTTATCGTATATAATGTGTGCAAAATATATATTACGAAAATGACCAACTTCTCTACGATCGTTACGAGACAAGATCGTATGTATCTAAAGAATGATTAATCTACTTAGGTGCGAATAGTAGAAGGCTAGATGGAAAATATCTAAAAATTTTGTTTAAGTAGCGAAACTTAGACGATACGGCTTAGGCAGAACCTATGTGACAGGTAACCTGAAGTTTAAAACGAACATATGTGAAGTGTTCATTATTAAAGGTATTCATTAGCGTACTATATGGGTGGTATGAAGTTGCTTACCTGCGACCGCAACGATACGATGCGCAACTTATATACAGCGTTGTTTGTACGTGGTATACTTTTTCGAATTTCGAAACGAAATTCCATTATAAGGGGGGGAGTATGTAATACCCCGTATTTTATGATTTTAAATAATTATGGGATTTATTTATTATTGTTGGATTAATTAAATTAAAAAGGTCAGGAAAAATAATTGTTAATTAATCTGGATTAAAATAAATATTAACTAGCATGCCAAGGGTCAATACTTATTTATGTAAATCATTAAATGTTACTATGTGGGTATGTAATATGGAATTATAGAATTTTATAAATTGTCGGAGTGCGGAATACGACAGTTTGATATTTTACGTTAGGACACGCGTGTGAGTCGTGTCAGGACTGATTTTATAGAATAAATAGATAAATTATTTTTAAGTAATTCATATGATAATTTCGAGTGCGCCGTTGAGTACTTAAGGATCGAGATAGTCAGAAAACTCTACCCAGGTATATTATTTGGACTACGGGATGTTTCTAGGCCTAACTGGCACCCCGTAGGGGTATTTTTGTCCTTTAGAATTTTAGGGTAAAAATATGGGCGAAAATTGGGAAATAAAATATGGACGCACTAGGGTTAGATAAGAGTTGTCAGTTCTAAACCTACGAGAGAGAGGCAGAGAAAGGAAAAAGAGGCCATTGGTGTTCTTGGTGCCTAACTCAGGAACACATGCCAAAAGTGATACCAACGTGTAGATCGGAGAGCGAGGAACACAAGCATACAAGTTTCATCAGCGGATCAGACCATTAAAATCGAGGCAAGTGTTTATTACTTGCTTTTTATTAGCAATAATTGTGCTCATGTTAGCATAGGAATCAAATACATTATTTAGAATTGAATTTTGGTGAAATTCGGGATTTTGATCCATAGATTAAAAGATATACTGATAAGGAATTCAACCCCTATGTATGTAGAATAGCAATCCCAAAATTATATGTTATGATTGAGAAACGAATCTGGGTTTTAATGGACTTAAATTGAAAGTTGAAGAACTAGGGTTTTAATGGTTCAATTTGGGGATTTCATATTTTACTGATGTATCGTATAGATTCAATGACTATAGGTTGATAAAAATCATTTAAGCATGTTAGGACATTAATTTAGTTATTGTTTTGGGGATTATGTTGAAGAATTTAGAGGTTTTAGGACAGAATTTCCTAGGAAAACGAAGCAGTAGCAAGTCTGGTGTAAAACTAGGAAAAGCTTCATCTCGTTGAAACGAGATGGAGTATGGTTCGAACGAGAAGCATAGTCGTTCAAACGATATGCTGATTTCGTTCGAACGAGATCAGTTCTGGTTCGAACGATAGGTCAAAAATCTGGAAAATCCTATTTTTGTTCAATTCGATTTTCACAGTTATTTTGAGTAAGGAAAACTATCATTTGATGATTTTAGAGTAGTGCAGAATTTCTAGGTGATATTCTTAGAGTGATACCTTACATATTTTGGGCAAAGTGAGTTAATGATTTTAGCATAGTGCGAAATTATTAGCGGACAATTGTAGAGTAATACCTTATATATTTTAGAAAAGTGGGTTAACCTTGTAAATTTCTAGAGAGAGAATAATCGAAATATTTATATTACAAGGAGTAATGAGAAAATACTGCGTATGGAAAATATATGTTTGGGTTGGGTGAATACCTTGATTCTAATAGGATGTGTGTATGCCTATTATATGCTTATTATTATGTGTATAGCATACCCACACTGCTTACTAATGAAATGATGTTTCGCAAAGTGGACAGTCTTATCCTGGGTGACCCGATGGGGGGATATTTGACTTGTACATAGAGCATATGAACTTTGATACGTGCTATCTGAGACGTAGGATAGTTTCGACGGCTTAATGGGAGCGTAGGTATGTGCGTGACCCATTTGGCTGGTGAGTATGATCGCCTCCAATATTTATGTTATGAGATTCATGGTTCGTAATAGACGCCGAACCAATTGTCCATATTGAATGAGTGATGCACCAGGACACGATAGCAGAGTATGCATTGCGGTAAGTGGTTTTAACCTAAGGGTGTAAGATCATTATATATATATATATATATATATATATATATATATATATATATATATATATATATATATATATATATATATAAAATAAAGTATAAAACTTATGTATGTCATAAGCTTAGTTGATGATGTCACCAAATCTATATTTTTTTGCAATACCCATTTTACCCTTCATGTGTTTGAGTTCCCTCTCTTTTTTCACACTCAATATTTTTTTTCAATTTTTGCCAAAATTCAAAAACAGGGGCATAATAGTATTTAACACATTTTAATCCCTAAAAATTGCGGAAAAGAAACTACCATCCTCTCATTCGCTCCCGTCCCTCATTCTTACTCTTTGGCAACAAACTAAAAAACCCTCCCTCAACCTTGGCGCCCTTCTCTCTTCTCCTCGGTGCTGGCCTCAGCTCCTAAGCTAGGGCTTTCAGATTTGGGTAGCTTCTCTTCTTCGGCTTCTCTTAGGTGTCCTCGCTTCTCAAGTGGTTTCTCTTAGGTATTTTTTCGTTCTTCATTGTTTCTCTTTCTATATTCAGTTTTGGATTTGTTCTTCTTTTTAGGTGTGATATTCTTCTATACTAGATTTCTACACGTATGTGCGATCTTAGGTAACTCCTTTTCATTTACATCTTACCATTGTAGAAGTTTGGGATTTTGAACTACCACCAAGGTTTCTTTTTTTGGTTTAAAACAGTAAATATTGTGGCTTTTGAAACCCTAATGTATGTATTGAATGCTATTTGTTCACTAATTTTAGGTTTCTGTAGTTTAAAATTGGGGGAAAGGGATTATGAAGAAAAAAGATAGATGCTGAAAATTAGGGTAAAATTGGGGTTTCTTTGTTTTTAATAAAAGCCATGTTATTTGGAGTTTCCATGTTTGTATTGTTTATTTCATGAGTTTACTATATCAAAGTGCGATCTGATTGTTGCTTGATTTATTGTTCTCTAAGCCCTATTTGTTGTTATTCACATTTATATTGTTTTTCCGATCTAATGTTTTTCATCTCACTATTAAAGATGGGCTTGGATTTACCCAACCCAATGATGGTTCCGATCAGATGAGGTATGCACTCTTCTTTATTATAGTTTACATGGTCTGAAACTGGATATCAAATATTATTGTTTGATATTGAGTTTCTAATTTTCTAAACACGGAGTTTTCATGATATAAAATTGGATATTGGATATCAAATATAATAGGGTCGGTTTGAATTATCCAGCTTGGTCCTATGCATTGAGTAACGGTAAACTAACAACCTAATAGAGTGCCATATGCATTCGAAAATAGAAGAATATGTTAGAGAGGCAAAACACATGTCGCCCGATGACATGTTTTACCTAAGCATAACCTATTTTCCCCCAAAGCCTAGAGAGGTTCTCAGTTATAACTCCATGTGTGAATTTCATTAAATATGTATTATTGATAGTTTGAAAATCAAATGTCGCCCGATATCAAATATTATTGTTTGATATTAAGTTTATGGCTTTCTGTGTGAAGGCTTAATGGGTTCAGAATAATTTTTTTTCCTTTTTTTAGATTTGATATACAACTATGCGGTATATCATTCCATATATTTTTTGTTGTTTGTTTTTTTGTATATTTATTTTTTTGTAGATTTGTTATTTTTTATGCTAATAGTTTCTTCTTTATATTTTCTCTCAACAGCTGGATGAAATTCTCAAATCTTTTCGTTGTAGGACTATAGTCCAGATTAATAGGAATGAAGAAGTAGTACAATAATTCGACGTGCTGGTAATTTCATATTTCCTCACATTTCTTAATTTGTAATCCGTTTTAGGTTTAAAACTTTGTATGGATAAGATCTATGTTTACTTTTTATTTTCAACTCAAACTATTTTCAAGTATTGTTGTTTGAATTGGTATACTATGTCCTCTAACTTTGTGGTCTTCTAATGGTTGCAACTTCTCCAATGGACACGAACACAGTTATAGAACATATTTCCCAATTTTTCGATTGCATTTCATCCCTGTTTGAATATATTATATCATAGAATTTCACAAATATTCAAAGTTTAAATATGCTGAATGATTTGGCTGATATTTAATCTAAATGTTGGGCTTATGTCTAAACACCATTAATTGGGTGAAGAGAACTATTGTCTCGGTGCTGGCAGATGTGAGCCATGAAAGTTTGGTCCCCAAAACCAGAGAAGAAACAAAAAGAAAAACTAAAGAAAGTCCAAATTGTATCTGATTTGATATGAAACAAAGCCTAGGAAGAACATTCTCTTAGGAAGAACATTCCTCAATCCTAATGACAATGATCATCTATTTGAACTCACACTAATATCTGTAGGAAGAACAACCCTCAATTCTGCAAATTTTGTGTCTACAATTCTTCGAAATTGCTTACTTATTGATCAAAATTTTTGTGCCTACAACACTTCAGTTCTCACATGTTAACTGATATATGTTACTTAATGCAGTAGCATATATCGCAACCAATGCAGTAGCATATATCACAACCAACTGACTGATATATGCTACGTAAACAGCAACCAACTGACTTAATGCAGTAGCATATATCACAACCAACTGATATATGCTATGTAAACATTCGCATCATCCTCAGCATGTAACACAACCAATGCAGTAGTGTATGAAGTAATCAACACAACCAACACAGTTGTGTAGACTCCAAATTAGAAGTTTCAACATCCAACACAGTTGTATAAATAAATTTTGAGTTTGTACAAAATTGGGCGGTGTTGGTCATACATTGGCTGTATGGACTCCTTAGGGGTAAAATTGACATTCATAAGCGTACGTTTTTTTATCGAAGTTGTTTTATTGACTAGCTGTTTAATCTCTATTCAATTTTGTTTGTTTGTTGTTTTGATTTTAGAAATCGTGTGGGGATTTAAGTTTCCACAATATCTGGACTTTCGCTGTTAGATATGACCTTTATTATCGATAAGTTGGTTTGTTGGTTTATGCTTACTTTAATTTTTCTTTTTATTTTATGATCCCTTTTTATTCTATGGTGCCTTTATTATTGATAAGTTGAACTTTATGCAAATCATTTATACTTCGTTTATTTTTATTTTATGACCCCTTTTTAATTACTTGATTTTTAATTTGGGACAGAATTACCGCTTATGCGTATCACCCCTTTTATGACTAAACTTATACATGGCTTCATAGTTATTACAAATCATAAGTAATTACAAATTACAAAGAATGAGTAGTTTTAAATTTCAAAAGTAATTACAAATTTATACTCTTGTTAGTCAGAGTGTATGCAAGAGTAGTTTCTTCAATTTTTTCAAAATTTTTGAACTCTGATATGAATATTTTTGTTTGTTATCAGGTTTTCAAGACATGAGTGAATTTGGGGTATATTGTCCCCATTTTTCATGTTTAATTTGTGGGGTAAAAATAGTTTTTTATTTGTATTAGATTAAATACTTTGAAAACTTTTCTCCCTGCCATCCTATACATCCTGCCTAGCAATTTTGTATTTCACTTGAACATGGTGTGGGCCCTATCGTTTTGTTTCTCCGTTGTACACAAGCTTGGCTGGGAGGCCCAAACGTTTTGTTCTTAAAAGTTGATACAAGCATACCCTCCATTATATTGGTGCGCATATAGGTGAAACCAACCCCCATCAAAACCCCTCTGTTTAGCCATCGCCACCCCTGCAGCCTTCATCGACACCCCCCCTGCGACTGCCGATTTGTTTAAAAATATGGTATGATCCTTATACAAATCTAATTTTATGTTTAATTTCTTCATTTGATATTTATGTTTTTCATTTCCGTTGGATGAATTTCAAAGGACTTTTGGAGTTTCTTCATTTGATAAACACAAAAGTTTCATTTCTGTTGGATGAAGGTGTAGCTACTTGATTCTAGTTTCAATTTGGCTTCCTCTTTGATTTGGTATATATGTGATTTGGTGAATGAAGATGATTTAACGAATTAAAGACGATATGAAAATGAGCTCTCAGGTTTGTTATGTTGATCTGTGAATAAGAATCCAAACGTCCTGTATTATATTCTTAACAAGTGATCTTTAGACACTGGGTATTTATGTTTGGATTTTAGTTATAAGTTCTCTTAAGGCACTGATTTTTTACATTTGTATTTCAGATATGGGTATTTTAGAAGAGGCCGTTACAGCCATACAGGGCCTGGATGGCAAGTATTTGATATGAGAATGACATTAGAGGTTAAAACTGAAAAAATGATTCCTCAAAATTTGTGAATTTTGATTGGGAAATATGAATTGGCGACAGTATTTCTAATGAACTAAACAATATACAAATTTAAGGAGCATTTGAGGAGATTCTTGAAGTGATCAGATTGTGTGGTTATGGCACATCTATATAATATGTTTTGTATGAATATATTTGATCAGATTGTGAATAATCTTGCCTTTTGGGAAAGACTTGGAGCTGATAATTTTGGCACCGATACCCTTTTCTTTGCGTTTTACCATCAATAGAAAACTTATTAGCAATATCTGACTAGGAAAAGTTGAAAAAGCAATCATGGAGATACAATAAAAAGTACAACACGTGGTTTCATCATCACGAGGATCCCAAAGTCGCCACTGATAATTATGAGCAGGAGACGCATGTTTAATTTAATTTCCATATCGACAGTGATGAGTTGCAACATGGATGGTGCCAAAGAATTAAGACCAAATTCAGCAGGGCTTTGTGATTTGGTTTCTTTATACTTTAATATGGGAGCAACATGCCTTTTTTTTTATAGGTTTATGCAGTAGGGATTTGTGGGTGTGTGCATCTGTATAAACATTGGAGCAACATTATGCACCTTTCAACGTGAGGTCAATTAGTTGAATATTTGTTGTGATGGTGAATCAGCATCCTTGGTTTCTTGGGGACTTTGAGATTGATGAATTGTTCACAATTTTCAGATTTATGGGTACTTTAAATAAGGAGACATGGCCTGGACTTCTCTGTCTGAATTTAAATCTCCCTTTTAAATGTGTCCTCGACTGGTCTGGATATCCTTATAAAAATGCTCTGCTTGGATCCGAACCGAAGAGTTACGGTGAGGAGTGCTCTTTTGCATTAATAGTTCAAGGATAGCAGGTGTGTTCCTTGAATCCGTATACCTTTTCACTTCCCCACATTTCCTATTGTTCATATTAGAATTTGTAGTTTGTGTTTTGAAAATCACAACATAGAGTAAAAAAAATTTCCCTTAATAGATTGTGGTGGTCACAATAATTTTGTTGATCAGTTTCTACAATTTTTTTGGAAGGTTATTGTGATTCATTAACTGAAGAAACCATTAATTCTATTTATTTTACAAAATTTTTTTGCTCGGGATGAACACAAACCATAATGAGTACATTATAGAGTGGTTGATAATGTTTTACACGAAAATCCAGCTTGCACTTCTCGGCAGTTAAATACAGCAAACTAATCACTATTTTGCTAAAATTTTAAGTGCATTATAGGTAGTGTTATGTCTAAAAGTTTAAGTTGTTTTTCATAATCTATTTCTGAACAGTTGATTTTCAGCAATCAACAATCGTTGGAAGAAGCCTCCTAGAGAAATCAGTGGAAGTGCATCTTTGGAAGTGCATTATATGAGGGCATTTATATGAAAACATCAACAATCACTCAACATTATTCATAGAATTTCAGAACTTGCTTAATGATTTTCATTCAAATATGACGAGAAATCAGTGGATCAATCAATTTTTGAATTAATCAACATCAAGCAAAGTAATAACAGTAGAAATTTCTCTCAATTTCAGCATTGGAAGAAGCCTCTTAGAGGGAGTCTAAAGCATAACTGTTCAGGTATAAAAGTAATTCAAATATTTTTCTGTGCTCCAAAGAATTCAACAAAGTAGCTTTTCTGTTCTCAAAGCAAGGGATTGACCATAAAAGATCAGATTTTTGAATCCACATAGAAGATCTTCCAAGAGAAATCTCTAGATCTATTAGACTTGATAGCTCAACTTTGAGTTCATTTCATTGTTTTTAATTTTCTTCAAGTCCTGCCTTATGTAAGCCAAATTGACATTTCAACATTTTGTATAACTGATTCACCCACGTATTCTCTATTTTCCATTATATACTTTTGAATAGTGACTCGGTTGTTACTTTTTTGTGGGTTTAAGCTCAGTGTTTTGTTTTTTTCTTTAGAAATATGACTTCATATGAATTGGTTTTTCATATTTGTTTTTTAAACTTCAGTATCTTATTTCTATTTGTGGGGGTTTAAGGCCACGGGGCTGCTTCAGAGACCGTGAGTGCTCTTTGACAATGCTTGAAGCAGAAGTGTCTTCTTCTTCTCGACACTGATGGTGATGCTTCTATTTTTCACCTTTTTAATTATTGTTTGAAATTTATGTAGTTACTTATAATGTTAAATGTTTTGGTTTTGCAGTGGCTGGGTATGCCAAGTCGCAAAGGAAGACTACATTTAACTTAGAATATGAACCGCTGCTACATGAACTATTATTCCTGCTAGAATGTGAACTGAGCAATTCATACTTAGAATATGAACTATTATACCAAATATAAGGATTTGTGTACTGTTATACCAAATTTCAATCCACCACTACTAAACTTCCCTTATTGTTTAGTTTTCAGTTAAATTATAATAATAAATTATCACAGGATCATGATATGTTATTGATTAATATGTGTATTATGTATTCTTGATGTTATGTTTCTAAAAATATTGATTCATATTCTTTCTCTTTTGTGCAGTTATATCATTGTCGTGGGGAGCTAGAGTTTGCATTCAGTAGTAGCGAATCAAATGTTATGCTTCAAATATATTTGTATAGTAGATTTTCAACAGTATAGAAGATAGTCCTGACGTTCTTGAACTAATATAGAAGATGAAAAATATTGAATTTTTTCCACAGTATATGTACTTGAATGCAGAGAATATATAATCAAATTTGCCATTTTCATTGATTCCTTTAAAAAAGCAAAATACATAGCAATCAATTTTTTTATTTGTAGTTATTCAAAAACAAATGTGTTGTTTTTTCCTTAAACTAGCAGTAAGTTATCTAGAATAACTTATGTATTTGTATTATTGTCATGAATAGATTAAATCCATGTTTATTTTTTATTTTTTTAAAGAAGAGAATAGGACCTCACTTTAATTAATACGAGGAGAAAAAAGCCTTTCTCTAGAGGCTTACAATGAAAGCATCCAATTTCGAAACATATAATGCATAAGTCTTATAAACAAAGGATACTTTGTCCAAAATTTCTAAAATGTCTACACATTGGTGTTTTAAATTTTTTTGATAGTATTTGATGGTTATGAAGTTGTATATGCATAGTCCATGACATATTATTTATATTGATGTGAATTATTTTTTTATTTCTTAAACAAGGGGAATCGTTCTATAAAGAATGAAAATTATGCTCATTTTTGTTAATTTGTTTGCAATTATTTGTGTTTGATAGTAGTTTAAAATTATCACGAGGTTCAGGACAGACTAATTGTATTGTTGTTGGGCTATTTGTTTTCTTAATTGAGGCGCATAGTTCTATAAACATAGTTTAAATTGTTTACTCTTATATGTTGTAAAATAATTTTGACTTAATTATACAAGATTCAACACTATTAAATTTACATGACTTTATCCTTTTCAAAATTATCAGCGTGCCTTCAGGCATGGGCATACCCTAGTGTTTGTGTATATATATATATATATATATATATATATGTATGTATTAGGATGTTGTGAATATATGTATATATGTGCTTGTGCATATTTCAACTTTGTGAAATTAGTAGATACGGTTGGTTGTAACCAAGGGGTGCATGCTCAGTATATAAAAATATAGGGGTATTGTGACTATATTATGAAGATACTTGGGGGAAAATCCTACTGTGGGAAATTAGTAGATATAATGATAATGAGAAATATAATGATTTCAGTGAATAAAAGTTTGACCATTCGACCTGGGAATATAATAAAATTTAGTTATGTGGGGCAACATTTTAATAACGTATTGTATCGGCGATACAGGATGCCCCTTTGAGAAGTATCGATCTATGGCCTAGGTGGGAGTGTTATAGATAGTTAAGTTGGGATAGATCTACGTTAGGCGTGCACAACAGTAGAGAGGTGAGAATCTCATGTGAAAGTTCGAAACTAACATGCACATAATACTTGCATTATTGCAGTTTTAAATACTTGCTAAAACAAATATTTTTACAACTCGGGCTCTGACCCGTTTCTTGTTATCCTTCTCCCTATTGCTATATTTATGTATTATATCAGGTAATCAGCCATAGGGTTGTCCCCAGGCTTAGACACATGGATCATTTGGCGAGATGTAGCTGTTATGGAAGGTGTAGGTTTTTGGGATTAGACGCTTCTATCTTTCCTTACAGATCTAGTTCAGACATTTCAGTTAGGGCATGTGTCACCTGCTTCCAGTTTAGTTATTCAGAGATTGTACTTTTCTTATTAGCATTTCTTCTCTTATTGGATTGAGTAATATTACACTTTTGGTAATATTACTTATTGGATTGAGTAATATTACATTTCAGTTAGGGCATGTGAAAGTTCGAGACTTGAACTGGAATGTTTTATCCAGCCTTTATTATTTCAATATTTAATTCCTGTTCAGTATTTATTTTATTCTGATGGAATGTACTTTGCTAAAGTTTTAAAAACGAAGATTTTATTAAAGGTTTAATGGAGTATAATTAATATGGAAAATGTTTTGACACTTAGCTTAATTATTTTAGGGTGTTTAAAATAAAGAAAATTAATGTTTATAACGTAGTAAAATTACTTTTGTGAGGTGCCACCTGAAATATGGTTTGACCTATATATATGTATATATAGATGTACGAAAATTTCATGATATCATAGACTTCAGTGAGTATATTGCCTCGTTAGATGGGATCCAGATGCGTAGGGATAAATGTACTGAAGTGACTCACGATACATTGTGTTCTTTATCAAGTCGCGAGATATAGCTTATTGTGTATTGCGATGGAACTCGGGATAGTGATAGTGATATGTTTCATTATTTTATGAACATAAGTAGAATTTTTGTCAAGGTACAGAGACTGTAGGAAGGTACATGCTATGGACTAGGGGCCTTACAGATCTCAACGACCGATAATGTTAGGTAGTAGTCTATCGTGGGGTCCTTATTTGGATTTCGCTTTGCGAAACATCCCACGTATGAAACTGACGAACGTCGGGAGTTGGAGAGAACTTTGGATGATAGTACAAGGGATTCGTACCTTAGAAATTGTACTTTTATGAGAGTATAATTGAGAGTGGATAATACCACTATAATATGAGAATATATTTCATTGATATAATATTACGCAAGGCATAGGGTGTATGGGCGCCCTAAGTAACTGAATCTTGAGTTTTTTTATCGTCGGGACGTATGGGATAAGGTCAATGAAGATAGGAGTGGAGATATCATGACTTGCTTGTACGCTCACGAAAATGGTATGTTATTAAGCTTTAAAGTGCGATTGTCATGTAATTCGACAATAGTTAGTCTGGGGAGTCAAAGTTTACTCCTTAAGATTTGTCAAAGACGTACATTTCACGAGGAATGTATTATTAGAACGGGGGAAGGATCTGTGACGCGCGGTGAGGCAAAGTCACATGGATCACAGTTAAAGGCACTTTGAGAGAATATAAGAGGTGTCATGTTATAAATGATAGTGGTGATGGGATTCAAGGCAAAGAAAATATTACTAAGTTCATGTTGCAATGAGTCACTTATCCTTTGAAAAAGGGTGGATAACCTGAACCAGTAGATGTTTCTTCAACTGTTAGGGATTCCGAAGTAGGAATGGGAGAGTATTCCTAAGGAATTTATCGCGAAGGGGGTTACGATCTTATATGGGTGGCAATAGATTGGTTAACCGAAGTAGCTCACGTTATGCCAGTTGGGACTGGTCATAGTACGGGACAGTATACGCAAATCTTATTAATCAAGATAATGAGGTTATGTGGGGTATCGCTTAATATTGGGTCCGATTGGGACATGATCTTTATCTTTCGAGTTTGGAAGGGTGTTCACAAGGCCATGGCTACCGAGTGTGATTGAGTACGGCCTATTATACGCAGACGAATGGGCTGAACAAACGGACTAGTCAGAGGTTGGACAAATAAATTAATATGTACCCTTGAATTTCAGGAGAGGACGAGAGCAGTCCCTTCCACTAGAGGAGTTTGTGTACAATCACTCATACAAGATCACTTTTGAACATGGTGCAAGTGAAGTATGGCCACGATAAGCCTTGTTGTTCTCCTGCTTTTTAGTTAAATATGGGGGGACCAGATACTTTTGAGAAGATCGGAGATGAGTTAATACTTATCGTATATAATGTGTGAGAAATATATATTACGAAAAAGACCAACTTGTGTGCAATCGTTGCGATACAAGATCGTATGTATCTAAAAAATGATTAATCTAGTTAGGTGCGAATAGTAGAAGGCTAAATGGAAAATATCTAAAAATTTCGTTTAAGTAGCGAAACTTATACGATACGGCTTAGGCAGAACCTATGTGACAAGTAACCTGAAGTTTAAAACGAACATATGTGAAGTGTTCATTATTAAAGGTATTCATTAGCGTACTATATTGGTGGTATGAAGTTGGTTACCTGCGACTGCAACGATGCGATGCGCAACTTATATATACAGCGTTGTTTGTACGTGGTATACTTTTTTAAATTTCGAAACGAAATTCCGTTATAAGGGGGGAGTATGTAATACCCCGTATTTTATGATTTTAAATAATTATGGGATTTATTTATTATTGTTTGATTAATTAAATTAAAAAGGTCAGGAAAAATAATTGTTAATTAATCTGGACTAATATAAATATTAACTAGCATGCCAAGGGTTAATACTTATTTATGTAAATCATTAAATATTATTGTGGGAGTATGTAATATGGAATTATAGAATTTTTTAAATTGTTCGAGTGCAGAATACGACAATTTGGTATTTTAAGTTAGGTCGCGCGTCGTATTCGTGTCGGGACTGATTTTATGGAATAAAGAGATAAATTATTTTTATGTAACTCATATAGTTAATTAATTTCGAGGGCGCCGTTGAGTACGTAAGGGTCGAAATAGTCAGAAAACTCTACCCAGACATATTATTTGGGCTCTAGGATGTTTTTAGGCCTAACTGGCACCCCGTAGGGGTATTTTTGTCCTTTAGAATTTTGGGGTAATAATATGGGCGAAAATTGAGAAATAAAATATGGATGCACTAGGGTTAGATAAGAGTTGTCAGTTCTAAACCTATGAGAGAGAGGCGAAGAAAGGAAAAAATAGGCCATTGGTGTTCCCTAACACAGGAACACACGCCAAAAGTGATACCAATGTGTAGATCGGAGAGCGAGGAACACAACCATACAAGTTTCACCAGCGGATTAGACCATCAAAATCGAGGCAAGTGTTTATTACTCGCTTTTTATTAGCAATAATTGTGCTCATGTTAGCATAGGAATCAAATACACAATTTAGAATTAAATTGGGTGAAATTAGAGATTTTGATCCATAGATTAAAATATATCTTGATGAGGAATTTAACCGCTATGTATGTAGAATAGCAATCCCAAAATTATATGTTATGATTGAGAAATGAATCTGGGTTTTAATGGGCCTTATATTGAAAGCTGGAGAACAAGGGTTTTAATGGTTCAATTTGGGGTTTTCATATTTAACTGATGTATCGTATAAATTCAATGACTCTAGGTTGCTAGAAATCATTAAAGCATGTTAGGACATTAATTTAGTTGTTGTTTTGGTGATAACGTTGAAGAATTTAGAGATTTTAGGACTAAATTGCAGAGGAAAATGAAGCCGGAGCAGGAGCAGGTTTGGTGTAAAACTGGGAAAAGCTCCATCTCGTTCGAACGAGATGGAGTATGGTTCGAACACAAGCATAGTCGTTCAAACGACATGCTGATTTCGTTCGAACGATATCAGTTCTGGTTCGAACGACAGGTCCAAAATCTGGAAAATCTTATTTTTGTTCAATTCGGGTTTCACAGTTATTTTGAGTAAGGAAAACTATCATTTGATGATTTTAGAGTGGTGCGTAATTTCTATGGGATATTCATAGAGTGATACCTTACATATCTGGGGCAAAGTGAGTTAATGATTTTAGCATAGTGCGAAATTGCTAGGGGACAATTGTAGAGTAATACCTTATATATTTTAGAAATGTAGGTTAACCTTGAAAATTTCTAGAGAGAGAATAATCGAAATATTAATATTATAAGCAGTAATGAGAGAATACTGCGTATGAAAAATATATGTTTGGGTTGGTTGAATACCTTGATTTTAATAGGATGTGTGTATGCATATTATGTGCTTATTATTATGTGTATAGCATACCTACACTTCTTGCTATCGGGAGGAGGTTTCGCATAGTGGACAGTCTTATCTTGGGTGACCCGATGGGGGGATATTTGACATGTACCCGGAGCATATGAACTTTGATACATGCTATCTGAGACGTAGGATAGTTTCGACGATTGAATGGGAGCATAGGTACGTGCGTGACCCATTTGGCTGGTGAGTATGCTCGCCTCCAATATTTGTGTGATGAGATTCATGGTTCGTGAGAGACGCCGAACCAATTATCCATATGCAGCGAGTGATGCACCAGGATATGATAGCAGAGTATGCAATGCGCCAAGTGGTTTTAACTTTATATATATATATATATATTGGGATGTTGTGACTATATGTATATATGTGCTTGTGGATATTTCAACTTTGTGAAATTAGTAGATACGATAATAATAATAATAAATGCTTGGCACCAAGTGGTTGTAACCAAGGGGTGCATGTTCGGTATATAAAAATATAGGGGTATTGTGACTATATTATGAAGATACTTGGGGAAAATCCAATTGTGGGAAATTAGTAGATATAATAATGAGAAATAAAATGATTTCAGTGAATAAAAGTTTGACCATTCGAACTGGGAATATAATGAAATTTAGTTATGTGGGGCAACTTTTTAATAACGTATTGTATGGGCGATACGGGATACCCCTTTGAGATATAGTTAGAAGTATCAATCTATGGCCTAGGTGGGAGTGTTATTGATAGTTAAGTTGGGATAGATGTACGTTAGGCGTGCACAATAGTGTAGAGTTGAGAATCTCTGAGAGTTTAAAACTAACATGCACATAATACTTGCATTATTATAGTTTTAAATACTTGCTAAAACAAATATTTTTATAACTCGGGCTCTGGCCCGTTTCTTGATATCCTTCTCTCTTTTGCTATATTTATATATTATATCGGGTAATCAGCTACAGGGTTGCCACCAGACTTAGACGCATGGATCATTTGACGAGCTGCAGCTGTTGTGGAAGCTGTAGGTTTTTGGGATTAGACGCTTCTATCTTTCCCTACAGATCTAGTTTAGACATTTCAGCTAAGGCATGTGTCACATGCTTTTAGTTTAGTTATTCAGAGATTGTACTTTTCTTATTAGCATTTCTTCTCTTATTGGATTGAGTAATATTACGCTTTTGGTTCGAGACTTGAACTGGAATGTTTTATCCAGTTTTTATTATTTCAGTATTTAATTCGTGTTTAGTATTTATTTTATTCTAATGGAATGTAATTTGCTTAAGTTTTAAAAATGAAGATTTTATTAAAGGTTTAACGGAGTATAATTAATATGGAATTTTTTTTGACACTTAGCTTAATTATTTTTGGGTGTTTAAAATAAAGAAAATTAATGTTTATGACGTACAGTGGTTAGGCAAAAGGCATGTCTTGGCATTTAATGTTTATGACGTAGTGCTGACTAGTCCATCAGGCATTTAATGTTTGTGAGATAAAGTATGAGGGACGTCGTTTCACGGCTGTGAGGGACTGAGGCACCTTGGGGGTGGTTGGAGGCTATTTAAGAGTCTCAACCACCTCTGAGGAAAAGGATGTTCTTTTGAGAGTTCAGAAGTTATTGCTAAGAGAGAAAACACATACGAGAGAGAGATTTATTGCAAACCAGAGTTCATTCACCCATCATTGTTATTTATTACGAAACTTTTAATACTTGACAGAGACCTTTGAGGGTGGTTGGGGTGTTTGGCTGCCTGCCAAGTTGTTTCTAGGTTGCTCACTCTTCTCTTCCTCTAAACAAGTTACTTCTGAGTTCCTCATTGTTTATTTGAGTTATACACGAGAGTTCTTGCGAGTTCAAACTGAGTTCATATCTATTTGATTTGTGATTGTGTATTTGGATCAGTCAAATGTGTTTATGGGTTAACTTATCATTACTTTACTCCAAAGACCACCACAATTAATGAACAAAACCATTTAATCTACAAAGATAGAGCAATAAAAACTTAAAACAATATGAGAAGCAGAAGAAAGCAATCATGAAGAGAAAAAAATTAAAAATGTATAATAAGCACCACATTAACTTGCCTATTAAGTCCCTAAACTCTCAAATGTTTCTTGCATGTATTGTAAATTTAAATAACGACGATGATTAAACAAACCTAGTAATGAAGGCCAAATAACGAACTTGGAAATTTACACATCTCATATGCAGGTGATAATTTCGTTAAAGTTTTTTTAATGGTCTTGATCGATCAATTATTCTCTGAGATTATGTTTGTGTGGCTTCAATTTTCTCAACAGAGAAAATCCAAAATTAATCAATTGTATATGTCAAACTCAGCACATCTGGTGTGGTTAAAAACCATATAATTTTCCTGGAAGAGATCCCAAAAGCATGGACAAACAAATAACACAAAAAAGAATCCCAAAAGCATGGACAAACAAATAGCACAAAAAAATCCACAAAAAAATCATGAAACAATATCATTCATTATAAATCTGGGTCCTTATCAAATTACAGTATGATCCTATATAGAATTACGGTACATAAAAACTTATCAAATTGAATAAAAACTAAAATATAAGAAAATTTCCCTCCCAAAATAACACTGGTAACCCACGTCAAAACATCAAACCAAACCCATTGCAGTGGGAGTTCATCTTTGAAATGTATTCCTAGAGAGAGGTAGAGAACTCACACCATTTTTTTACCACCTGCTCTCAAGCATCCACGGCAACACCACCATCTCCCAACCACCTAAAATGGAAACCCACAACCAAATAAACCCTATGTTTTACGTTAATGGGTGTGATGTTAAGAGTTACAATTTTGATCTTGTGGGATTCTTCTAACGGGTTAAAGAGAAAAGAGTCATGACTATTCAGTTGCAAAACAAATGGAATGAGGGAGAGAGAATCCAAAAGAGTGAGAGAGCGAAGTAAATGGGTCTTGAAAAGTGAGAGGAAGATAAATTGGAATAGAGAGGAGTTAAATAAATGATAAATACTCAGGAGAAAGAATATGCCTCAATTAATAATGCCATGTGTCAAGTTGAGGTTAAAGGCTACAGCTTTAGGCTACAGTTATATATATATACATAGATTCGCGATCGAAAATGAAACTCAATTCATTTGAACACAACTATTTGGCTTCGTAGGTTAACAGTAGTTTATAATCAAAGTCAAAAATTTCAAATTACAAGCCAAAAAAAGGGCTAACAATTGTGATTGTTGTATACAAAGGAAATGTTTTATGGTTTCTGTTAACATAAATATCAACTCCATCACAGTAAATATTTAAACATATAGTATCCAAATAAATATAAGTCCTTATCTATAAGAATGTAATGCTATTAATTGAACACCTCATTAAAAAAATTATAAAAAATATTTTTATGTTCATGTATATGTGTGTGAATATCAAGGTTCTAAAGTCTTAGAAGCTTAGACGGGGCTTAGGCGTAAACATGTGTGAAAAGGCGTTTAGACCTTCTTAATTTATTTAAATATTTTTTAACCATAATAAGGCTATTAAAATACTAAAATTGTACATATCATAAAAATTTCTCTGAATATAAGCAAATTAAAATACTATTTGATTATTTTGGATGAGATAATAGTCCGATTTGTAAAACAATTCTTTAAAAGGGGATATTGTTTCACTAAAGGATTGTTGTTTTTAGAAAAAATTGCATCTTAAGAGTTTTATTAAGAATTAGGCGTAAAAATCGTAAGGCAAGACGTTTCTTTCAAGCCTCAAGCGTAGGCGGATTTTTTAAAACACATGTGAATATTGGTACGACATGTTCTTGCATGTGATGAAAATAAATAATTTAATAAATAAAATTGTTCAAAAACGTATTCCAATCAACATGCTTTGTTGTCGATAAAGCCTTCCCAGTCTCGATCAACAACCGCACCACCTCCAAAGTGGACGAAACCCTCGAACGCGCTAACCTCGAAGGCCAACACCCTTTATATTAAAAATAATTTCTAAAACTTACCCAATTAATATCCAACAAAAAAACACAGATCTGACCAAGAAAAAAACATACCTTGGAGTTTTATCCCCTCCAATATCAGAATGTTCAAGGGCCTTCTTCCATACAACAATGCAATTATGCAAACCATCATCGAGCCTCCTATCATTTTTACAATCAATGTAGCCCATAGAGTTATATCCACGGATCAGGCCACGAAATCTGGCTGGAAATTTGGATGCATCAAAGCGGTCAATACGTCC
Organism: Sambucus nigra; assembly: GCA_949130495.1. Taxonomy (NCBI): domain Eukaryota; kingdom Viridiplantae; phylum Streptophyta; class Magnoliopsida; order Dipsacales; family Adoxaceae; genus Sambucus; species Sambucus nigra. The sequence continues at coordinate 305,884,340 of OX422220.1, forward strand.
TATCCCACTTTGCCCAGCTAAAAGCTTATTTAAAATTGAAATCTTGCTCTTTCTTTATTTAAAATTGAAACCTGGTTCGAGATTCACATTTTTTATTGTGAAAATCCATCCTCGTCAAAGTTAGCTCCCCCGTTGACCAAATCATCTCCGCCTTATCCGCTCACATGGACCCAGTCATTGGAGTTGTTCTTTACAGTGAAGCCAAGAAGAGAATAAAATAAGATTTTGTATCATCGAATATTGTCAGACCCAAAGGCTCTAGTACATACTTGCCACCGATTCTATGTTGCATTCTTGTTATTCTCTGGAAGGAAGAACGGTTTCTCTTTCTACTATTTTAGATTTAGTAGTGACTTTATGCTTCATTTGCCATATTTTACACTTCCCCTAAACCTTTAACTTTTTTATGAAGATCTGTGAACCTTTTTTTAAGGGGACGGAATAGGAGGGATAGTAAAGAGGCTGGATCGCTTTTTTTTCGATTTTTGGATTTTGAGGGAGGCGATCGAATTGTAGAATGGACATGGAGTGACAGTGACATAGTCGTTTGATGTTCTTATTTTTTTTTCTTTCTTTTGTTTGGGAAGCGGGAACAGAGATGAAAAAGGGGGAAGAGCCGTTTGGTTTTCTGTCTTTTTTCCTTTTTTCCCCTTTTGTTAACGGTTCATGACGTTTGAGGTTTCTGCCTTTCTTTTCAACGTTTGTTTAACACTAACTATTTTAGTTTTTTTTTTTTTTTTTGCTTCAATCCATATCCAATAGTTCTTTCCAACCGCGCCATTTTCTATCTAAAAATAAATAGGAAACCTGAAAATTTCTCACCAATAGTAATTTCTAAATAGCTGTAAATCTTACCTACATGATGAGTCATTCGAAAAATTTATGTTATCATTTCTGCATGTGAAAATGGATACGCAGTTGGACAATATGACATAGAATATATTCTGTGGTTAAAAATTCACCCACGTTGTCTTTTACATTTAAACATTTATAAAAATTGTTGGGTAGAACTAAATTGTTGGAGGTCTTGTGTTCCACAAATTAAGGCAATGTGCAGGGACGAAGCCAGGAATTTATTTTTGGGGGGACCAAAATATGGTGGGGGTGCAAGGGCGGTAGCCCCCGAAGCGATTTTTTTTTTTGTGTTATTTACATTTTTAAGCAATATTTTATCACTAAAAATATATTGAACATAAGCAATTTTTCGCCACAATATCATATATATTCATCATCAAAATGTAATAGTTGCACCACATACAATATATATATTTTACCAAAACAAGGATACGATATAATAGTTGTTCAAGTATTTCATGTACCGAATTTTGAACATTGGAGTCGAGGGAAATCAGAGACCCGTCGACATTTTAACTTTCGGCATGTTTTCTCTTGAAAAATGAATCAAGGGTCTTTGATTTCCCCATATTCTACAACACAAAATAAAACAAACAGAAATTAATTAATAACAGTGGATAAAATTAATACTAATTAATTAATACTAATTAATTAACATTGACAGATTTATAAAAAAATGACAGTTTTATTTTTAAAAAAATGATTTGCAGTAATAATAGGGGTAAATATGCTTTTTTACAATCACAAATTAAATAATAACAATGGATAAAATTAATAGTAACTAATTATGTTTTATAATATTAACTAATTAACAATTATAAATTTTATACAAAAATGACAGTTTTTATACATAAAAAAGACAGTTTTTATATAAAACAAATGACAGTTTTTTTTTTAAAAGAGTGAGGGGAAAGAGAGGTACCTTTGAATAAATGGATGAATGGAGTTTAATCTTTGAGATGAAACCTTTGTGGAGAGGTGCCTTAGAAATAAAAATCGGCTGTTTTTGTTAGGTGAAGAAGCTAAAGATAGTTTAGGTTATATAGGAAATGTTTAAATGGCTGGAAGATGGGCTTTTTGTGTGGGCTTAATGGTTTGGGCTTTTGTTGGGTTTAATATGTGTATTTTTTTTATGGGGTTTCAAAAGTTTGGGGGGGACCGTGGCCCCCCTTGGTCATGCAGTGGCTTCGTCCCTGGCAATGTGCCAAGTAGATTAGGGATCCCTGTTAACTGTCGCCTAGAATTGGTTTTATAAAGAGAGTAATTGGAGATGGATCTTAGTCCTTCTTTCGAGATTTGTTGAGTCATGATGTGTTTTTGAAATTGTAGTAAGTCTCGTAATCATTCAAAATTGTCCATAACTACTTTGTAACCGTCCCTCTTCCATTTCGCAGATAATGACACTTATCGTATAGTGATTATAATAGGACCAACGACTAAAAAAATAAAAATAAAAGAGTGGCTACAAGTAAATCTTAAAAAAAGCGACTAAATGCTTAAGATTCCTAGCTTTTTCTCTTTTTTGACTATATCTATCTAAATGGTGTGAACCGTTAGAGTTATATAATTATGGACTTATACACTTTTAAATTTAGGACGTTTTCAAGGCTACAATTATATATATATACTATTATATAACTCGCGCGATACGCGAACGTAGTTGTTTAGAACAAAATATAAGTTTATTGTCATAGAAAAAGTAAGTAATTATATTGAAATGAGGGTTCGGGCAGCTAAAAAAACTATAAGCCTACAGATAAAATTTACTTCAAAACTTTCACATATGCCATCTAAACTAAATTATTCAATTCAATTAGGTTCGATATAATTGTTTTATTTTCCAGTATAATATACGAAATAGTCAACTTCAAATAAACTAAAATCTGAAAAAGTAATACCAAATCGGGGATCAAATTTTGGTTGTAAAATCATGCACCCAACAACCACGTGTCATGTCTGGAAAAAACACGGATTTGAATTGATCAGTTGCAATAAGCAAAAACAAAATGATCTAGGTAATCAGTGTGGTGATAATTATACTCAACCCGTCACAATTAAATAAATTATGCATCTAGTGTCAACCATAATAAATAGTAATGATAAACTATAGTTCTAGCAAATATATATATTTTGAAAATTTCTAAAACTAAAACATAGCTTCCTTGTAGATGAAATAAAAATGATAAATTCAGTAGGGAGGACGTATTATTTTAAAATAACAATGGATAGTTGATGGAATATTTTGATCCGAGAAATCTTCAATTAAAGCATTATAGGAAATGATTAAGAAGAACTTATGCAGGTGATAACCTGGAGGCTTGACGGGTGGATCTCGTGTCAAGTAAAACTTTTTGTAATTGTGTAGAATTTCACACACTTCAGATGGGCGAAACCAACGTTTGGCCGCTTCTTGCATTATCTGATCAAGGTTTGTCAAAATCCAATAAGTACATGTTTTAAAAATATGCAAATACATCAATGATAAGCCACATGTCACCAATATTCATCAAGAAATATGTGACATGAGCAACCCAATACAATATCAAGCAATGCAAGATCCAATTAGCTTTCACATTAAAATCTATTACAAGCCATTAAAAGAAAGTGAAAGACATACAAAAATAATCAAGATGTAAGAATATTACATAATTGAGTTAAATTAAACATGTTTATGAAACAAATTAATAATATGTACACATGCAGGCACATATACTCAAAAGCCTATATAGATACAAAGCAAGAAACAAAAACTAACTTAGCGGTTGATTGGGGACGATAAGTTTACTCTTAGCCATCTGAGATAAAAGACTAAATTTCATCAGAGAAGCAAGAACTAAGATTCTGAGGTGGCAATGCAAAAAAAAAAAGAATTGAAATGAAGATACAAAACAATTGCAGATTGAGAAAAGTAATATCCTTATATATATATACTTTCGGTCAAGAGAAATGGAGAGGGAGAGAGAGAGTATACCGTCAAGGGGCTTAAAGTTTTTTTTTGCAGAGCTATGTATCACTAGGTGAAGATGAGAGAAGGATGTTTGGAAATTTGAAAAGCATAGAGAAATAAAGGGAGTGCCTATAATAGCTGAAGAGTTTTTTTTTGAGATTTTTTATATATTGAAAAATTAAACTGAAAAAATGAATGGAGTAATGGTGTATTTATTAGATGTCATTAACCTCTAATACTATCGTATTATATATATATATATATATATATATATATATATATATATATATATATATATATATATATATAAAGAGAGAGAGAGAGAGAGAGAGAGAGAGAGAGATTATATTAATTGAGTGAGAATATTATGCCACGTGGCATAATTTCTAATAGAGACACAATTTTATATATTAGTTATTAATCTCGTGCTATGCGCGGACGCTTTACAAAAATATATGTATAATTGTACATAAAAAGGTTTAAATATTATAAATAAAAATAAATTTTGCGAAGCGGCACCTCATTTGAAGTGGCGTTGAAAGATTTAAAATTTACTTTTCAAAACAGTAAAAATTGACATGCATTTTGCATTAGATTATCTAGCCGTGAATAAAAAAATATAAGTGTAAGAATACAAATACAACATTTATATTGATTAATGGAAAAAATAATTCAACATTATCACAGAGAACTAAGAACATTGTATATATAGCTATTAATGACACAAATTTTGAACGTGAAAGTAACACTAAGGTTGACCTCGTGTTAAGACATAGTTTGACAAATAACAATGTATTCAAAATCCATTTTTCACTCATCCACTATTTTCCCTTATGTTTATTAAATCTCTGCTCTGTGGCACCCCACCTAATTAAATACTAGGTGATCAGTCATTTATTAAATTACTTCTGAATATCCAATTGGCTCAGAATATGCATCACTATTGAAAACTTTATTATTAACACTAACCAGCTGATGTTTAATAAGGTTGATGTCAAAATTTTATCGTTTAATTAACATAAAATCAAATTAACCAATTTCTAATCATTCACCATTCAAACGAATCTCATCTGAAATAAAATGACTAAGGTAATAAGTGAGACTGGGGTAAAAACTTCCAGTCGAAATCCCAAATATAATAATCCAACTAAATAAACCAACAACTGAAAGGAGTAAATAAATGAATCCAAAAATCTTTGACTATTTGAATAGGTAAAAAGGGGCAACATGGCCTAACTGAAATGTAATACCCGGTATTTCTGAATATTCTATTTAATTTAATTTGGAGAATTAAATGAGAAAATACAGCTTAATTTAAATTACGTAAGAGGAGTAATTTAATGAGATTTATTAAAAATGGTAATTTTGGAATATTAATCGAGAGATAGTTACCGATTTATATTGCCACAATATATTTACTTAGTGCGAGTGGTAAATAGTTACTTAACGCGTGTAGCCCGTGTTGGGGTGAGAACGAGTAATATTTTTAAGTGACTCAAATGATAATTTAGAGGTCACAGATGAGCCCGGAAGGGTCAAATTAGTCAAAATAGAATACCCGGGGGTACTAGTTGAGTCTCGGGGTAATTTTGGACTAAACCGAGACCGTTTGGGGGCGTTTTCGTCTTTTAACATGAGATGGTAAGGAGACCTACGAATTTGAGAGCCTTTTATCAGCCGTATGAAAGAGGGGTTAGGGTTATAAAGCCCATGAAAACACACCATAGCCACAAGAGATAAGAGAGAAATAATTCTCAAGGCAAAAGAAAGAATTAGGAAGGATTCAAAGGAGATTGTCACCACAAACTTGTTGGGAAGGAGGATTGAAGGAGAAAAACAATCAAACATCATCAACAATCACAAAATCAGGAACCCTCTATCAAGGCAAGTTGTTTATTACAAAGATTATAAAGTTATAATACCCATGTGTGTGGTCTTTTGAATGATTTTGTTAAACTCATATTTTGGAAAGAAAGTAATGATATTTATACATGTTAGGATAGGAATTGCATGTAGAATGATGTAACATATGTGGAGGAATAATATTCAGATTTGACTTGATGAGCATTTCGGAATAAAATATGGGTTTTGAATGATATTATGGGATGAACACCATAGTTAGGGTTTTCAAGAAATCTTAGGTTTAATCCACAATTCCTTTAAATATATTGAGGTTTTGATGTATTTGAAATGTTAGAAATTATCCTGGTATATGTGGAAACATGTTAGGATCATTGGCTCGAAGTTTGGTGGACTATAATGGAGTTTGGAGATTTATTAATGGAGGAAGAGGCTAACGAAGAAGACGAACTGCGTCTGTCCCTGTTCGATCGATCGATCGATCTCGAATTATCGATCGATCGACTAGGTCGATCGATCGAACCCAGTAGTCGATCGATCGACGAAAGTTGTTTTTCTACGAATTTTTCTTGTTTAAGGTTTCTTTGATTTCTGGGAGTGAATGGGTATCCTAGGATTTTATATTATACTTATATGGCAGTGAGAATAAGATCAGTAGGCATATTGTTGAGGTCCGATAAGGCCATTGGGTGTAGGGCTTGGGCTATGGACTGACGAGTATGATCCAATTTAGTAGAGCATCGGGAAATTTGGAATTGAGTTACGAGGCGAGGTAAAGTCAATTCAAGTAATAGACCAGTAGGGTACGTAATAACTACTGAAATTATATGTGAGGGGTAACTAGGTCCCTTAGAGTTGTATGAATACTCAATAAATGCGATTAATGAGATAAATCGTAAAACGAATATTGTACGGCATATATAAGAGAATAATATATTACGTACGAACAAGGTTGATAGGTCGAGCGTGTACCTACTGAATTGTATGAACTTTTAGGTTAAGAGAAGTATACCTAAATTAACTATGTTAGGGTCGATGAGATATTCCGGACTAACATAGGGTTATTATATGTTTGGGGTCGATGTAAAATGCCGGACCAAACCTTTGTACTGGTGGCATGATAAAAGAGTCGGAGCCAGAATTTGTGTATATAAATAATTGGGGTCGATGTATCATTCCGAACCAATTCTTACTTGGGGTCGATGAATCATTCTGAACCAAGAGTCCTTACGTGTGTAAAAAAAAGGACATGGTAATGACTAATATTTAGTATATATTGTGTGTGAAATATATACTTGATGATATTCTACTTCTGTGTATTAGTAGATTAATATATATTATGTATTTAAAGAATACATACTGAACTGGTAAATTAAGTAGTGAAACATAATTACGAGCGTAACATTTGATAGAGAATATCTATTTAGTAAATTAAGTAGTACAACTTAATTACAAAAAGTGGGAAGATAGAAATTGTGAAAATTGTAGAAATTTAGTAGTGAAACTAAATGAGAAGTTTTGAAACATAACATAGGTGAAATGTTACTTGAGTATTAATTAACCTTAGCGAGATGTTAATGAAATGGATGTACTGTGTGGGCGATACGAGAACTTAAGTACAGATAAGTTCAGATGATTACTTAGTCCTAGTTAGCTTGGAAGATATGACTAGGCGGGCTAAGTGTAGAACACTATGTGTGCACAAAAGATGAGGGGTGAGTAAACTCAAGAGAGTGTACGAGAACCTAACATGTGTAATCAATAACCGCATTTTATATTGTGATAAACGTTTGCTAAATGTTTTCAAAATGTTTTGAGTACTAACTCTTGCTATAAAATATTTTTTGAAAACCTTTTAGGTGTCCAGCCACAGGGACGCCATGTATGATGATTTCATTCCAGGGACTCGAAGCTGTAGCATAGTGGATGCTTACAGGATTTTGACTAGACGGTATCTCCCATTCAGATCTAGTACAGGATCTCACCCTATTCTATGTATGGACTTGTAGTTCGGTATCAGTCTCAGATGTTAATTGCAGATTAGTAGTTGTTCTATTGTTGTTTGGTATTTTTAGCCGATGGTTTACTCGGTAATACTCTTGTGCTGTTGTAATTATACTTTGTTGGTTTAAGTTTTAGCATGATATTTGTTTTACTATCTTTCCGCATGGTTGATCTATCTGTTTAAGAAAGATAAAATTTTGGCACCGGTCTAATTTTCACTTAGGTGATTAGTAATTAAAAAGTTTTCGACAGTCATGCTAAGAATGAACCATTTGAGAAACCTGTTTTAATTTAATAAAGGCCTAATCACCCGATGTTTAATTAGGCGGGGTGTCACAGATGGTATCAGAGCATCAGGTTCTAGTGTCCATAGGATCTGTACGGCTTACTACGTTTTCAGCGTATCGTTTAATTGATATAGAGCCCTATCTTAGGATTGTTGTACTCCTCTACGTACGCAGTTTACGTTCTCCTGCTATTTAGTAGATGTAGTGTTATATGTATGAGTTCAATTGGGCATGGTACGTCGAACATGGCGTTAGGACCAACATTGGCGTTGGAAGGACTTCAGGAAGGAGTAGATCAGCATGAAGCATGGAGTGTTTGAGGATGGTAATCATGGGAGAGATGACCGTTATCGAGGTCACTCCTAGTGTGTAATGGAAGTAGATACAGCAAGGACTGTTGGGGCATAGCAGGCATTTTCCAAGTACCGCGGCGACAAGAAGTGATGGTAATATAGACCCGCCCAACGCAGTGATAATGGGATAAGGTCTGAAGGACCTTTGGAGAAAACGAACCGTGAAAGGTTTGATAAAACGTGGGTTGTGCATGTTAACCAATGGGTGTAGAATGTCCATAGGTCTTAGCATTAAGGATAGAGAAGAAATACTCAAAAGTGAAAAAAAAATTGGGTAAATTTTTTATAGAGGCAACGTGGTGGGGATACCAGTCACCACATTTGGACCGAGGGTCAGTATAAAAATAGAGGGACCTTACGTATAGTTTAACCATAAATTCCTCCAATGATGGTTCAGAAGAAAAGTGAATGGAGATTTCTGAAACCATCACGTGAGAGCCTGGTAGAGGCCAACTGTGAGAAAGAAATTTATTTGTTAAAGTGAACTTGTACCCAATGAGATGGGTACAAGGAAAAAGATCCCTTGAGAGAATGTACTCTCGAGTTATCGTTCGCAATCTTGGTAAAACTCTTCTTGGACGACTTATGTGTATGAAGGCAGAATGGAGCTTCTTACAAGGTTGAGGTAAATGCTACAAGGTGGGCGGAGCTAAAAGAGTTTAAGGATTTAGTCAGAGTAAGACTGAATGTAATGGGGCTAGTGCAAGCCATAAGTGGGAACCCACTAAGGGATCCATTGATTTGATCCTAAGTCGGGACTGCTAATTCTAATAGTGCGTTCCTTGGTCAGCGAAACTAAGGGAACCCTAATGATAGTGTTAACATTCAAGGTTGCCAAGTTCGAGAGGAGGAATACCCTAAACCAGTCGGTGTGGCCTGGAATGAGGGGATTATGAAAAGATGTCCTATGTGGGAAGTATGACCATGCGTGTTGACCTTGTCCGAAGTTATTTAAGGAAATAATAACTCCGATAAGTTTTGCATTCCGGAAAGGACAAGCGTGTTATGTCCGGGAACCAGTTAAACCACCAGAGCGATGGGCAAATGGTATATGAGTTTTAGCCTCGAGTGAATGGGGTATATACGATGCCTCACCTGAAAGAGGGTCGAGCTATCATTTTTCATTAATATGTGGGAGACTCCAGAGATTATGGATGTCTCATAGTGATTGATTCCGGTGTGTAGGAACCTTAATAATATGCAAGGTATATCGTATGATCGCTGGGCGGAGAGATCGAGCTCGTTGTTGTAACAAGAGCTAAGGATTTAGTAATAGTATTAGCGCAGTGCCACTTGACTCCTGTAGAGATGATGGAGTATGGTTGTACCTATTATCGAAGAATGGAATTTGAGTATCTCGATTATGTGTTGTTCTAATAATGCTCAGTAAGAATGCATGGAGATAAGTCCCTTGTTTAAGTTCGATTGCGAAAGGGGATGCGACTAAATTTTTATGCACGTCAGGAGAAGAGACGTTGTTAGATACTAGGGCATCAGTGGAACCGGTAGTGTGTAGAGAAACACTGAATGGCTTATTTCACCACGAAGGGATATGTGGGACTTTGTGGGCAAGAATTTGATTCTTGGTCTATAGGGGATTGAGAATACCAGCAAAATTGTAGTCACGCCGTGAAGACAAGGCTAGAGTTGAGGAAAAGCATATTACGAGTGCGACGTTTGCAATGTTTTTGCAAATGTGAATGGAAAAAAGGGTGTGTGGACACCTTAGTCAATTGGTTTCCTTAGTCATTCGAGATAGAGAGATGCAGAAAAATTATATTTGATGAGTGCGACAGTGGGGAAGTTATGAGGCAAGTCGTATCGATGAAATGGATTGAACGTCATGGGAGATAGACGATGATCCAAGCTTATATGTGCTAAGAGAGACAGCACACCCTATGGGGTAAAAGTCGGTGGAAAGCCGTTCAAAAGTTATCTCTTGATTTGGGAGGCCTAATTATTGTGAAGAAGTGACACAAGGTGCCACTTAACTGAGGGTTGAGAGTGACTTACGCGTTACTAAAATGTTGATTCTTATAAGGTAACCAACCTAAAGGTGCCTCTCTACATGGTTGCGAATCAGGATGAAATCCTAAAATTACACCCTGTGAGAGATGGTCAGGGAGGAATAGAGATAAAGTTTTATTTTGAGTATGTGGTGTCGCCTACGACTCAATGTTAGTGAGAAAGGATGATAATACACCCTTACGATAGTGGAATTTTGGAGAAGCCCACTGATCGATTCATAAGTTTACCTATATGAGCATATTTATAGGTAGTGTGAGTGCCTATATGGACTATACATGAGGATTAGGTTCGTGGGTACCAATTACGAATAATACATGTACTTTGAGGTGTGGTTTGAGGAGACATTTCAAACTTTTAGTCCTTAACGCGTGATATGAGGACATTCTATTGGAGTATGACATTTTAGGGTATATGAAATGTGTAATATATGGCTCACAAATTGTCTACTCATGCGCGATGAGATATATATACATATATTGGTGCTCGAGATGTGATTCCAAGACAATGTAATTAATCAATATTGGTGATCGAGGTGGAATTCCGAGCCAATAACCCCAAAAGTGTTATAAAAGGGGGGGGGGGTGATTATAAAATAAGTGTTGATAGTATATGTTATGTGTAAGATATATATACCTATTGATTTTCCTACTTATGTGTGATAGTAAGTGTGCTTAATTTCTGTATTGGGGTCGATGATGTTCCGGACCAATACATGATGGGATCGATGATTTTTTTTTTCGAACCAAATCGATGATAAATATTGGTATTGACGGGAGGTCTGAACCAACATATGCATTACATTTACCTTGGGGTCGAGGGATTTTCGGACCAATGTAAATGATAGGATTATTGGGGCCGATGATTTTGCAGGACCAATTTCCCTTAAATTATATATTGTGTGTGAAATATATACCTTATAATATTCTACTTATGAGTGATAGTGGACACTTAGATGTTATATATAGAAATATACATCAAAAGGGTAAATTAAATAGGGAGAAACTTAATTTCAAGAGTTAACGTTAGATTGGGAAAATCTATGGAGAAATTAAGTAGTGAGACTTAATTATGATATATGCGGCATGGGTAACATACGATAAGAGTTTATAACGAAGCAAGGCATGTACTTGGGGCGACCGTTAGGATGTTATGATTTGGTTTTGGATATTAGAGGATGCAATGATATTTAAGGTCCTTATCCTTAATACCAGCCTTATCTTAATTTCGAGGACGAAATTCCTTTGCAAGGGGGAAAGTATGTAATACCCCGTATTTCTGAATATTCTATTTAATTTAATTTGGAGAATTAAATGAGAAAATACAGCTTAATTTAAATTACGTAAGAGGAGTAATTTAATGAGATTTATTAAAAATGGTAATTTTGGAATATTAATCGAGAGATACTTACCGATTTATATTGCCTCAATATATTTACTTAGTGCGAGTGGTAAATAGTTACTTAACGTGTGTAGCCCGTGTTGGGGTGAGAACGAGTAATATTTTTAAGTGACTCAAATGATAATTTAGAGGTCACAGATGAGTCCAGAAGGGTCAAATTAGTCAAAATAGTATACCCGGGGGTACTAGTTGAGTCTCGGGGTAATTTTGGACTAAATCGAAACCGTTCAGGGGCGTTTTCGTCTTTTAACATGAGATGGTAAGGAGACCTACGAATTTGAGAGCCTTTTATCAGCCGTATGAAAGAGGGGTTAGGGTTATAAAGCCCATGAAAACACACCATAGCCACAAGAGATAAGAGAGAAACAATTCTCAAGGCAAAAGAAAGAATTGGGAAGGATTCAAAGGAGATTGTCACCACAAACTTGTTGGGAAGGAGGATTGAAGGAGAAAAACAATCAAACATCATCAACAATCACGAAATCAGGAACCCTCTATCAAGGCAAGTTGTTTATTACAAAGATTATAAAGTTATAATACCCATGTGTGTGGTCTTTTGAATGATTTTCTTAAACTCATATTTTGGAAAGAAAGTAATGATATTTATACATGTTGGGATAGGAATTGCATGTAGAATGATGTAACATATGTGGAGGAATAATATTCAGATTTAACTTGATGAGTATTTCAGAATAAAATGATACTATGGGAAGAACACCATAGTTAGGGTTTTCAAGAAATCTTAGGTTTAATCCACAATTCCTTTATATATATTGCGGTTTTGATGTATTTAAAACGTTAAAAATTATCCTGGTATATGTGGAAACATGTTAGGATCAGTGGGTCAAAGTTTGGTGGACTATAATGGAGTTTGGAGATTTGTTAATGGAGGAAGAGGCTAACAAAGAAGACGAACTGCGTCTATCCCTGTTCGATCGATCGATTGATCTCGAATTGTCGATCGATCGACTAGGTCGATCGATCGAACCCAGTAATCGATCGATCGACGAAATCTGTTTTTCTTCGAATTTTTCGTGTTTAAGGTTTCTTTGATTTTCGGGAGTGAATGGGTATCCTAGGGTTTATATTATACTTATATGGGAGTGAGAATAAGATCAGTAGGCATATTGTTGAGGTCCGATAAGGCCATTGGGTGTAGGGCTTGGGCTATGGACCGACGAGAATGATTCGATTTAGTAGAGCATCGGGAAATTTGGAATTGAGTTACGAGGCGAGGTAAAGTCAATTCAAGTAATAGACCAGTAGGGTAAGTAATAACTACTGAAATTATATGCGATGGGTAACTAGGACCCTTAGAGTTGTATGAATACTCAATAAATGCGATTAATGAGATAAATCATAAAACGAATATTGTACGGCATATATAAGAGAATAATATATTACGTACGAACATGGTTGATAGGTCGAGCATGTACCTACTGAATTGTATGAACTTTTAAGTTAAGAGAAATATACCTAAATTAACTATGTTAGGGACGATGAGATATTCCGGACTAAGATAGGGTTATTATATGTTTGGGGTCGATGTAAAATGCCGGACCAAACCTTTGTACTGGTGGTGTGATGAAAGAGTCCGAGCCAGAATTTGTGTATATAAATAATTGGGGTCGATGTATCATTTCGAACCAATTCTTACTTGTGGTCGATGAATCATTCTGAACCAAGAGTCCTTACGTGTGTAAAAAAAAGGACAAAATAGTAATGACTAATATTTAGTATATATTGTGTGTGAAATATATACTTGATGATATTCTACTTCTGTGTATTAGTAGATTAATATATATTATGTATTTAAAGAATACATACTGAACTGGTAAATTAAGTAGTGAAACTTAATTACGAGCGTAACATTTGATTGAGAATATCTATTTAGTAAATTAAGTAGTGCAACTTAATTACAAAAAGTGGGAAGATAGAAATTGTGAAAATTGTAGAAATTCAGTAGTGAAACTAAATGAGAAGTTTTGAAACATAACATAGGTGAAATGTTACTTGAGTATTAATTAACCTTCGCGAGATGTTAATGAAATGGATGTACTGTGTGGGTGATACGAGAACTTAAGTATAGATAAGTTTAGATGATTACTTAGTCATAGTTAGCTTGGAAGATATGACTAGGTGGGCTAAGTGTAGAACGCTATGTGTGCACAAAAGATGAGGGGTGAGTAAACTCAAGAGAGTGTACGAGAACCTAACATGTGTAATTAATAACCGCATTTTATATTGTGATAAACGCTTGCTAAATGTTTTCAAAATGTTTTGAGTACAAACTCTTGTTATAAAATATTTTTTGAAAACCTTTTAGGTGTCCAGCCACAGGGACGCCATGTATGATGATTTCATTCCAGGGACTCGAAGCTGTAGCATAGTGGATGCTTACAAGATTTTGACTAGACGGTTTCTCCCATTCAGATATAGTACAGGATCTCACCATATTCTATGTATGGACTTATAGTCCGGTATCAGTCTCAGATGTTAGTTGCAGATTAGTAGTTGTTCTATTGTTGTTTGGTATTTTTAGCCGATGGTTTATTCGGTAATACTCTTGTGCTGTTGTACTTATACTTTGTTGGTTTAAGTTTTGGCATGATATTTGTTTTACTATCTTTCCGCATGGTTGATCTATCTGTTTAAGAAAGGTAAAATTTTGGCACCGGTCTAATTTTCACTTAGGTGATTAGTAATAAAAAGTTTTCGACAGTGATGCTAAGAATGAACCATTTAAGAAACCTGTTTTAATTTAATAAAGGCCTGATCACCCGATGTTTAATTAGGCGGGGTGTCACATGAAATAGCTAACTCAAAATATAGGAATGAGAATCATGGAGGCGTCTACTACCAAGTACTGCAACTTCCACAACAGATGCATCTCATCAAATGAATGGAACTCCTATCCTTGGTGTCCCCGTGGCTGGGCACCTAAAATGATTTGATAAAAGAAAAGAGATTTACAATAAATAGGTCACCGCTCGAGTTGAAAACAATTTAAAAATTAGCAAGTGCTTAATGGAAAACAATAGCGCATATAGTGTATATGTTAGATCCTCGTACTCTCACTTGAGATACTCACCTCTCATCTAATGTGCACACCTAACGCGTATATTTAGCCCATCCTAGTTATGTTACCCCGCCTAACTAGTCCGAAGATAACTACCATCACACCAATGATCTCATGCGCTAACCCGTATCCCCTGTATCATGTATTACCACATGTTTAAGGATAGTTATTCACATACACACCCATTATTCTCGCAGGTATTCTTTTCCTTGCTTAGAACATTTTTAAGTATCATTATTTCCATATCTACTAATCACACACAGTAGAATAGATCACAAGTAAACATATATTTATCACACTAAAAATATATATACTAATCCTACACCCCTAGGTTAGGACCCCTTAGTGCAATGCATACTCTGCTATCATTTCCCGATGCATCGCTCACTACATAGAGGACTATAGGTTCAATCTCTCGCGAACCATCAAAATAATCACACACATTGAAGGCGAATATAGTTCCAAGCCCATGGGATACGTACATACCTACGCACCCTTATGACCGTCAACACTATCATTCTCACTGATAGCCCGCACCAAGGTTCTATGTTCTAGTGATACGAATGAAAATCCCCCCGAAGGCTCCTCAAGATATGATCATCTACAACGCGCAACCTCCACCCAGTAACAAGTAGTGTAGGTATGTAATACACATAATAATTCAATAAATAGGTACATATGCACAACCTATAATAATCATTAGGTATTCACGCAACCTAAATCCCCGAATTCATATGCAGTATTATTACATCTAATACTCACATTAATACATTCGTACGATTTATCTCTATCATCATATACTCTGTAAGGCCCTCTTATTGTAACATATACCCTTAGTAGTTACACAATCCTCTCACCACTAGACTATGTATTAAAGTCACTGGAGGGCAGCGTAGGTCATTTCTCTCACTTAAATTAATCTCCAAAGACTTTTACTCGACCGGGTAAAAATTAGAATTTCTAAAATCTCGTTAGATGCTGGGCAATTTTCGTTCGAACGAAATAAGGCTCTGAATTTTCGTTAGAAGGTCATTCGAGCGAGGTCATTCGAATGGACTTCGAACGAACTAAGAAAGACTTTATCCTTTAAATTTTCGTTCGTAATCTCGTTCGAACGAAGTTGTTCGAACGAGATTACAACAGTTTGTCTTTATCAGTTCTGAACCTGCATTTTCCATCTTTTCATCATCTAAATTTCTCAAAAACTCATTCTAACTCAAATCCAACGATTTAAAACTATACCCAGTAGTAATAGAAAGATTCCCAACATATTTTTAACATCAAATTCTTAAAATTATAATACAAATTCAGATTTATTCCTCAATTTTTCAAAAGGCCCTAAATTCATATATCCCCATGAACAACCATTAAACCCAAATTTGATTTCATGTTTTCAACATATAAAAGCCAGATATGTTATCCCCGTAATATGGTTATTCAACTACATGCAAAACCTATACCTCGATTATGAATAAATTCCCAATTTCAGTCCCAAATTTCATAATATCATGATTAAACCATCAACTAAACTAACATGGACATTATATGCTCTAAAATTAGGCAAGATAAATACTTTCCTTTTCATGAAGGTCTGATTCGTCACTTGAAACTGGTATAGAAGCGTTACCTTCTTCACGATCTACACATTGGTGATGTTTTTGGTGAAAAGTGTCTGGGTTTGGCCTTGAAACTCCTGGGAACCTCTTCTTCTTCTTCCTCTTAGACTCTCTCTATTTTTGCAAAACATAACCCTAACTGCTACTACGTAAGGGATGATATATTAATCTAATTTTAATCCATTAATTAATCCCAATTTTTCAAAAGACAAAAATACCCCTCCAAGGTGTCGGGTTGGCCTAAAGTTGCACCGAACTCCAAACTAAATACCTGAGTAGGCTTTTCTGACTATTTCAACCCTTTTGGACACATTGGCATACTCAAAATAGCCATCCGAATAATCAAAAATAAAATTATATTTTAATTCCTCATTTAGGTCCCGACACGACTCACACACTGTAAGGGCGCAAATTTCAAATTGAGTCCTTTGTATTTTTGGCTCAATTCAGGACAAAAATGTTTGAGTCATAGGATAGAGTATATTGATCATCCTTCAAGCCTATGACGTATTTTTTTGAAGACGTAGCGGTCAAGTGTATAAAGCTTCATCAAAATGCCGAGTTTAAGTGCCTCGTTTCTACGTCAACAATTGTGGTTCCATGCTCCCAAGGTATGAATGCATTACATATATATATAGGAGCTTGGAACATTTTATATTGGGTGTTAGGTTTTTTAAACTGTGTTTTGTTTTAAGAATGTTTACTATTAAAATTTATATATAACGTATATAAAGGTTTCTAGGCTTAAAAAGAATTTTTGAACATTCTGTGAGTTTGTTCAAAGTGTCGTTCGAACGAGATTGTCGTTCAAACCACAAGTCGTTCGAACGAGATTACCAGCGACTTCCCAATATGTCATACTGGAACTTCATTCGAAATGTCGTTCGAACGAGATGGTCGTTCTAACGAGATTTCCAACGAGCTTCTAACAAGTTCATACTGGAACTTAGTTAGAAGACTCGTTCGAACGAGATTTCGTTCGAATGAAATGTCGTTCAAACGAGACGTCAGGCGGGAACAGTTTTTGGCAGTTTTTGACAGTTTTTCCCACTTGTTTCTCCACTAACTTTTTCAGAACTTATTATGTGCGGGAATAACTTTTTCCAACTTAACTTTTCATATCCTACCAACCTCTAGAGAGTGTTTGAGAGAAAAATTGTTTTAGGAAAAATTTCATTGTTTTAAAGTGTCAATCTTCAAAGAAACATCGTATACACTTTAGTTTTACACCCATTGTTTTGTTTATCCAAGTTCATATATATACATCTTGCTTGGAGTTTGGCACCGTGTTTTATCTCTACATTAGTTTGAAGAGAAGTTTGGGTTTGCTTCTAAATCCCACAAAGAAGAAGACGTTTTCGTGATTTATCCACTTGGAGAAAGGCTCCTAGTTTGGGTGACGGTGACTACATAAAGTCCGATCGGTGGATTTCGAGACCGCGGTGGAGCTCCGGGGTTATTCGCTAAGTGAAGGTGTTTGCAAGAAGACGTGTCAAGGCTTGAGAGGGTTCGAGTTGAGGAAGTAAGTCATCTGTCTTGTAAATGTAAATTCCGTACTTAGTGGATTTGAGGCTAGGGTCGTCCGAGGTTGTTTCCTGTCTTGGGTTTTTCCCCGTACATCGCGACGTAGTGGTTTCATTGTTTATTTTATCTTGCTATACTCACCTAGAACGCATGCTTAGGTAATTCAAGATAAAATTGGGTTTTAATCACTACTCATGTTTAATTTGGTGCTACATAATTATTTGGGGTAAATGTAGTTAATTCAAGTCATTAATTTAATGTGCTAAAATTGGTTTGGCCTAATGTGTTAAAATAGAGAAATATGACTTAGGAAAATTTTAGGACTTGGGTGAAAATGCTTTTAATGGATTAATTAAATGTCACTTGTGTTTAATTTTAATTTGAAGAAGAAATTAAAATTTGGTATTTAAGTTGAACCATCACCTTTTACGCTTCCGCATCTATTTCATAAAAAGAAAACATATTATAATTTTTAAAGTAAGAAATTAAAAACCGGGGACCTTCGGGCACACTTTCAAATTGGTATCAGAGCCAAAAACGATAAATTACTTCGTTAAGATCTTTTAAATATTTTTGGCTAAAATGGAATTTTCCCCATTTTCTAAATTTCCTATTTTCGATGGTTCTAACTACGTGTATTGGAAAGCGCGAATGAAATCGGCACTAAAATCTATCGAAGAGAGAGTTTGGATCTCTGTTATTAACGAGTGCTCCCCACCTACTCATTTAGTAGACAATGAGCGTGTTCCTAAATCGTTCGATAGATGGAGTGAGGGTGAATTTAAACTTTCGAATTTTAATTCCCGAGGTTTAGATGCCTTGTGTGGCGCTGTCACACCGGATGAATTCCGATGCATTATGACGTGTGAGACCGCTTAAGAAGCTTGGGATATTTTACAACTCACCCATGAAGGTACTAGTGTCGTTAAAGCGTTGAAATTTCTAAACCTCACCACTCAATTTGAAACTATCAAAATGAACGAAAAATAATGTTTTGATGAATTTTTTGCTAGACTTTTCGATATTGTTAATTCATTTTTTAACTTGGGAGAGAAAATACCCGACAACCGAGTAGTAAAGAAAATTTTAAGGTCCCTTCCCGATAGATTTATGTCAAAAGTGACCGTTTTAAATTCTTTACCTACTTTAGCCTCTATGAAATTAAAAGAGCTCGTAGGTGATTTACAAACCTATGAACTAGACATGTTTCCCTCTAAAACCGAAAAGAAAATTGAAAAGGTAATTGCTTTAAAAGCCCGAAAAGAGGTCAAACAAGTAGTAGAGAGCGAGAGTGATAGTGACTCGGAAGACATGGCTTTGTTTGCTCGGAAATTTAGAAAATTTCTTAAATTTAACAAAGATAAATTTAAAAATGACTTTAAGAAATTTGAAACTTCTAAGTATGACAAAACCGAGAAGATCCCTAAACCTATCAATGAACAATTAAATAGGGACGAGTCAAATAGGTGTTTTGGTTATGAAGGTTATGGCCATAGGGCTTTTGAGTACCCCACTAAACTAAAGAAAAAGGGTAAGCAACCCATTTCATATAATGTGACCCTTAGTGATAGTGATAAGGAAGAGGGACCCAATTCCCCCACTAAGCCCAACTTTGTGGCTTTTATGGCTAGTCATGTGAGTGATAGTGAGAACTCATCGATTGATGAAACTTTAACACATGACACTTCCGAGGTCAAAGTTTTTGATTCCCTTATTTTTGATGATAGTGGGAGTGGAGAAGAAAGAGAGAGTGAAAATGAAGAAGAGGTTAATGTGAGTGAACTTCAAAATGCTTTTCAAGAACTTTATAAAGAATCTATTAAATTGAAAAGAGCTAATTTGAAGTTAGAAGCTAGTTTGAAAGAACGTGTCAAGGTCGTTGATAATAGTATGTTGGTTGAAAACCTTACGACACGAGAGAAAGATCTTCTAGAGAAGCTTGAATATATAGAAGGCGAGAGAGATAGCCTTAGGGGTTTAATGGAATCCTTGAAAAAGGAGCTTCTTGCTTTTGAAGAGCGAAATGTTTTATTAGAGTCTAACATTTTAGAATTGCAAAATAAATTTAAAGACTCTAGTAATGTCAAATTTGATTTGGAGTGTCGTTCGGAAAAATTAGATAAAATATTAGGAACGGTCCAAATAAAAAATGACACTTGTGGTTTAGGCTTCAATACTTGCAATGAATTTACTCATAACGCCAAAACCAATGTTTTAGGAGAATCTACTAGGAATGTTTTTAGAGATCACTCCTTAGGTAAATCTTTTCGACATATTTTTACTTGTACACATTGTGGTCGAAAAGGTCATCTTAGGAAATTTTGTTTTGATCTTAAACGTATTCTTAGAAAATCCAAACGTAAAGCAACCAAGGTAGTTAAAATTCCTACACCCCAAGATAGTCATTCTTCATTAATTTGGGTTAGTAAATCCGACTTGGTTGCCTTGCAAAATGGGGTTTTTGATTCTCATTTACTTTCACATGTTTTCTCCCTTGCTAAATCTAAAGGATGAATGTGTTAGTGTTTGCATACTTTAGGTTTTGTACTTTATGCTATATTCACATGCTAAATTTATGCTTGTTTAATCATTTTCTAGTCTATGCTCCATGCTTATCACATGCTAGAATTATGATTTTTGTTTACTTTTGTATTATTTTTCCTTCATTTTTGTTTGCATTAAATGAAAAATACAAAAAGATTTTTTTTTTTATTTATCATTTGGTTTTTATCCCTGTGTAATTTAAGCTTAATGAAAAATTCAAATGATTTTTGTTTGTCTTTTGAGTATATATATTTTTTTTGTTAAAAAATTTCAAAAACACAAAAAGATTTTATTTTGTGTGTATTTTAGTTTGACACACTTTATGTGGCATACACTTGTGTTAGAATCCCATCTTTTTCGCTCCCATGTGGCTAGAACTTTTGGTTTAGATTGTCAATCCTTATTATGGTCTTTACCATGCTTACATGGAGTATTTGGATTTTGTGTTGATTAAATGGATTCTATTTTTATATGCCTCTTTTCACACATGCACGAGCTCTTCTGAAATCTTAAATGTCACATGTTATATTTGAGCCTTGTGAGGTGTTCTCCTACCAATCTAGTCATCTACATATTTATGACCTAGGAGGACTAGTGCATGTCAAAATCCGTTGCACATGAGGTTTGTGAGAAATAAAAAATGATGAATAAATGTGCACGGGGAAGGGCTCAGAAAGGAATAATAATCCTTTGCGATTGTAAGCCACCGTTTGAATGGACCTAAAAGAAATACGTGGTCCAAAGGCCTAAAAACAGAAAAATGGCACTAAAAGAAAAATAATTGCCAAGGCCTATGTTTGTTTGATATATTCATTCAAAATTCATATATATGCTCATTGAGGGAGATTGGATGGTATATCAACGGTTTGCACAATGTCCGTTTATCCTAGTTGTACTTTCAATGTCATGACTCTATTGGTTTGTAGAATCATCAACATGCTAGGCTTATATGCATTGTGTATGTTTGTTCATTTAGTTCAATCTATATTGTCACCTGAGGTTATATTCAAATGTGATGAAGTTTACAATCAATTGAGAACTTCGTGAACATGTTTTAAGTGATTGGATCTAAATTTAATCGTTACTAGTTCACACCCCAACACTTCCGTTTTAATATGACACATTTTTGCCATACGAGTGTGAAAGACTCCTATTATATTTTGTGTGTTTATATCTATATATGTGTACTTGAGTCTCTTTGGTATCTATTATGTATACATATATTTGATATTTTTGTTTAGTCTTTGCCTTGATTTCTAATCCATATATGCTATAATTCATACTTGGTATCCATCTTATTGCATTCTCTGTTGATATCACATGCCTAATAATTTATATATCATATTGGTATCATTTTATTACATCCTAGTTGGCATCCGATGTTATTTCTTGGATTAGTATAATCTTTGTTGCCTAAGTACTTTAACGCTCTCATATTGGTATCATTTTATTTATTCCTTGCTTAATTTAGAAGGTTTATATACTTTATTCTTTAAGCCTTTGTCTATTCCTAAACAAAAAGGGGGAGAATGATCGGGGGATAAATGGTATCTATTCCTATTATTATCATATCTTAGTTTGGGGGAGATTTATCTTAGGGGGAGACGTCTTTCTAAGTTGATCATAGTGGATAAAGGAAGAGAATTCATTTATGGGGAGTACTTACTTTACTTGCATTAAATATTTTGATATTCCCTATGCGTGTAATGTGTTTGCTTAAGTGTGCAGGAATTATATTATAAAGCGGCAACTTTAACCGACAAATATTGTGATCCTTTGGGTTGTTTGAGTCAAGCATTGTAATTTTATTTTGGGTGGGACTTTCTATTAGTCTAGTAGAGCTTGACGACCCTTTAGGATTTTTGTTGGTTTTTATCCCAGAATAGCCAAAGGGGGAGATTTGTAAGGACGCAAATTTCAAATTGAGTCCTTTGTATTTTTGGCTCAATTCCGGACAAAAACGTTTGAGTCATAAGATAGAGTATATTGATCATCCTTCAAGCATATGACGTGTTTTTTTGAAGACGTAGTGTCCAAGTGTATAAAGCTTCATCAAAATGCCGAGTTTAAGTGCCTCGTTTCTACGTCAACAATAGTGGTTCCATTCTCCCAAGGTATGAATGCATTACATATATATATAGGAGCTTGGAACGTTTTATATTGGGTGTTAGGTTTTTTAAACTGTGTTTTTTTTCAGAATGTTTACTATTAAAACTTATATATAAAGTATATAAAGGTTTCTGGGCTTAAAAAGAATTTTTGAACATTTTGTGAGTTCGTTCGAAGTGTCATTCGAACGAGATTGTCATTCTAACCACAAGTCGTTCGAACGATATTACCAACGACTTCCCAATATGGCATACTGGAACTTCATTCGAAATGTCGTTCGAACGAGATAGTCGTTCTAACGAGATTTCCAACGAGCTTCTAACAAGTTCATACTGGAACTTCGTTAGAAGACTCGTTCGAATGAGATGTCGTTCGAATGAAATGTCGTTCGACCTAGACGTCAGGCGGGAACAGTTTTTGGCAGTTTTTGACAGTTTTTACCCATGTTTCCCACTTGTTTCTCCACTAACTTTTTCAGAACTTATTATGTGCGGGAACAACGTTTTCCAACTTAACTTTTCATATCCTACCAACCTCTAGAGAGTGTTTGAGAGAAAAAATATTTTAGGAAAAAGTTCATTGTTTTAAAGTGTCAATCTTCAAAGAAACATCATATACACTTTAGTTTTACACCGATTGTTTTGTTTATCCAAGTTCATATATATATATATATACATCTTGCTTGGAGTTTGGCACCGTGTTTTATCTCTACATTAGTTGAAGAGAAGTTTGGGTTTGCTTCTAAATCCCACAAAGAAGAAGACGTTTTCGTGATTTACCCACTTGGAGAAAGGCTCCTAGTTCGGGTGACGGTGACTACATAAAGTCCGATCGGTGGATTCCGAGACCGCGGTGGAGCTCCGGGGTTATTCGCTAAGTGGAGGTGTTTGCAAGAAGACGCGTCAAGGCTTGAGAGGGTTCGAGTTGAGGAAGTAAGTCATCTATCTTGTAAATGTAAATTCCGTACTTAGTGGATTTGAGGCTAGGGCCGTCCGAGGTTGTTTCCCGTCTTGGGTTTTTCCTCGTACATCGCGGCATAGTGGTTTCATTATTTATTTTATCTTGCTATACTCACCTATAATGCATGCTTAGGTAATTCAAGATAAAATTGGGTTTTAATCACTACTCATGTTTAATTTGGTGCTACATAATTATTTGGGGTAAATGTAGTTAATTCAAGTCATTAATTTAATGTGTTAAAATTGGGTTGGCCTAATTTGTTAAAATAGAGAAATATGACTTAGGCAAATTTTAGGACTTGGGTGAAAATTCTTTTAATGGATTAATTAAATGTCACTTGTGTTTAATTTTAATTTGAAGAAGAAATTAAAATTTGGTATTTAAGTTGAACCATCACCTTTTACGCTTCTGCATCTATTTCATAAAAAGGAAACATATTATAATTTTTAAAGTAAGAAATTAAAAATCGGGGACCTTCGGGCACACTTTCACACACGTATCCCAACTAAGTGTACTATAACTGCCGTATTTTTTCACTCACTATAACTTTAATATTTTCATAATCATATATTACTTTACTCACTAAGTAATATTCAACATAATTCTCACCAATAAATACTAACTCTCATCATACTAGTAATTATTTACTTAAATCCGGATTAATTATAAATAATTTCCCATTTAAATTAATTAATCCCATAATTAAATAAAATCGTTCAAAAATACGAGGTATTACATACTTCCCCCTATTAACAGAATTTCGTCTCGGAATTCAGAAAATGTAAGATTAACAGTATACTTGGTAGGAACAACTCTAGATACTTATCGCGCATCTCATCCTCGCGCTCCCAGGTAGACACCTCGACATTATGATGTCGTCACTGCACACATACTAACGGCACTACCTTTGACCTCAATTTCCTCTTGCTATGGTCTAGGATAGCAACTAGCCCCTCCTCGTAGGAACTATCGAGTTGTAGGTCAATCTCCTTTAAAGCAATATGAGTGCGAGACATGTCATCCCGAAGATATCTCCTCAGCGAAGAAATATGTAACACGTCATGAATCCTATACAAGTGCTCCGGCAACCCAAGTCTGTAAGCTACTGGCCCAATTCGCTCAATAATAGGAAATGGCCTACGTACCTTGGAACCAACTTCCCTTTCTTCCAAAATCGCATTACCCCCATTCATAAGGGATACTCGTAACAACACATGGTCCCCCACATTGAACTCTTTGAAGAACCTCTTAGCATCAGCATACCTCTTCTATCTATCCTGAGCAACTCGAATACGACTCCGAATCATCTCAATCCTGGTCGAGGTATCCTAAATCACCTCTGGTCCAAGTAGCTTATTGTCCCCCACATCTAGACAACACACTGGAGAACGATAAGGCCTACCATATAATGCCTCGAATGGAGCCATGCCAATAGTAAAATAGTATGAGTTATTATAAGAAAACTTCGCCAGTGGAAGGTACTGCTCCCAACCCCCGACAAAATTAAGGATACACATCCGTAACATATCCTCTAACATCTGATTCGTTCACTTTATCTGCTCATCTGTCCGCGGGTGATAGGCCAAACTCAAACGTAACTCCATACCCATGGTCTCCTGAAAGCTCTCCCGAAATCGGGACACAAATATCTTATTCCGATCGGAAACAATATCGAGGGGCACCACATGGAGTCTTACTACCTCTGCAATGAAGATCTGAGCGTACTGCCCCGTAGTATAATCGATGCGAACAGGTAGAAAATGAGCTACCTTAGTCAACCGATCCACAATCTCTCATATGGAATCGTGACCCCTCTGTGATGTAGGCAACCCTATGATGAAATCCATGGAAATGTTCTCCCATTTACACATAAGGATCTATAATGGTTGTAGGAGCCCTAGCGATCTCTGGTGGTCCACTTTTATCGGTTGACAAGTGGCACATTTCGAAACAAACTCTACAATGTTCTTATTCATTCCACTCCACCAGTATTGTCGCCTCATATCCAGGTACATTTTATTCCCTTCAGGATGTATCGAAATCATGATCCATGCGAGCTCGCCATTACTGTACATCGTAACTTCTCCCCCTCTAGAACTACTAGTCTGCCATTAAAGCATAAGCCCCCATCTGAGCTCATAGAATATGACTTTGCCCCCTCGGCTAGAAGATGTACAATCCGATCCTGACAGAACAAGTCTGTTATCTGAGTTTGTATCACCTTAGTAACGATCTCAGGTGTGACCGTCATCACTGACATGAATAAGTGGGCAATCACATCCTGATGTCCCAGTTCCTTCCATTTCGCCTTCCAGACCTTGACCACCTCACCAGCTAGCCTATGGATCAACGCGTCTGCTATCACATTAGCCTTCCTCGGGAGGTAATGGATGTTGAACTGATAGTCCTTCACAAATTCAGCCACCTTCGCTGACGCATATTCAGTTCCCACAACGTCAATAGGTACTGTAGTGACGTGTGATCTATGAATAGTCGAAAGTTCTCCCCCAAGAGATAATGTCTCCATACCCGAAGTGCAAACACGACTGCCGCTAACTCCAAGTCGTGAGTGGGGTAACTCCTCTCGTGAGGCTTAAGATTAGGGGAAGCATAAGCTATAGACTTATCCTCCTGTTGAAGCACACCCCCAAGTCCTAGTAAGGACGTATTAGTATAAATAAGGTATTCCACCCCCAGCCTGGGTAATGCGAGAACTGGTGTTGAAGCCATCTTATCCTTCAGCTCATTAAAAGCTAACTGGTAGGCATCATCCCATATAAATGGAACCCCTTTGTGATTCAAATTTGTCATGGAACCCCATTTCTTCGAGAATCCTCGAATAAATCGCCTCGAGTATCCGACCAGCCCTAAGAAACTACGTATCTCTATCTACATCGTGGCCTGTACCCACTCCCTTATCGTTGACACCTTCCTAAGATCTATGGATATCCCCTCTTGAGAAATAATGTGCCTAAAAAACTAAACTTCTCCCCGTCAGAACCCACACTTCTCATATTTCGCATACAACTCGTGCTCTCGGAGTGTCTTCAAAACTAACCTCAAATGCTAGGCATGCTCCTCCTCAGTCTGGGAATAAATAAGGATGTCATCAATGAATACAGTGATAAACTGATCTAAGAAGTCTCTGAACACCCTCTTCATCAAGTCCATGAATACATTCGGTGCATTAGTTATCCCAAATGGCATAACCCTGAACTCATACAATCCATATCGCATCAAGAAGGCAGTCTTAAACACGTCCTCCTCTCTGATACTTAATTGATGGTATCATGGCCTCAAGTCTATCTTTGAGAAGTAAGCAACACCCCTTAATTGGTCGAATAGGTCATCAATTCGGGGAAACGAATACTTATTCCATATAGTGACCTTATTCAACTCTCAGTAGTCAACACACAACCTTAGTGACTCATCTCTCTTCTTCATGAACAGTACGGAATATCCCCAAGAAAAGGTACTCCTACGGATGAAGCGATGTCCCAATAATTTCTCGATCTAATCTCGTAACTCCCTCATCTCCGCTGGAGCCATAAGGTAAGGTGCACGGTCTATCGGCCGAGTGCCCAACGTCAAGTCTATCATAAACTCGATCTCTCTGCTAGGCGATAGCTTTGGTATATCTTGAAATACATCAGCAAACTCACGAACAACCAGAATCGAATCAAGTGAAATCACCACCTCTTTAGAGGTCTCCTCCTCTATATAATATAAAGGGGTGGATGAACCTCCCTCAGGACAAGGCATCGCCACTAAAAACATCTCCTGACCCGGTATTGTGAACACAATACTATGGCTATAATAGTCAATCATCACCCTATACATAACTAGTCAATCCATACCGATAATAGCATCATACTCGTGCATATCTAAGATAAGCATGTCGGCCCATAAGATCAATCTCCCAATCTCTATTCCCACTACTCAACATATAAATAATATCGATGACCCATAGCCCAATTTTGAGTCTACACTAGTAACTGTGCTCTCTATCATGTCTAATAACCCCGTGGTGCGTGCAAAACTAGTGGAAATGAAACTATGTGAAGCCCTTGTGTCAAATAATATTCTTTCCGAACACTACACCAAATATCGAAAATGGTCACGGATAAGGGGTCACAGCTCACAGCCGTGACCATGTGGTCACGGCCCAACACCGTGATTACTCTTAAAATGGGCATGACCAAATATATACCTCTGCATAGTCACGCGTGGTCTTGT
This sequence comes from Sambucus nigra, assembly GCA_949130495.1. Taxonomy (NCBI): domain Eukaryota; kingdom Viridiplantae; phylum Streptophyta; class Magnoliopsida; order Dipsacales; family Adoxaceae; genus Sambucus; species Sambucus nigra. Next base: position 305,912,140 of record OX422220.1, read on the forward strand.
GGTTGGTCATGGATCTGTACCTTGACTCACTTGGGTCACGGCTTTAGACCCTGACCCATCCGTGACCATTATGGCGCCAAGTTTTCCTCCTATTTTGGTCAGGGTCAAGTCACGGTCCTTAACCGTGACCCAAAATCTCATTACACAACGATTTGGTCACAGACTTAAGCCGTGACCAGTAACCTATGTGAGTCACGACTTTTGGCCGAGACCATGGTCTTATTTCCCTGTTGGCGTATAAAAAATAAAGGGCTCACGTCATAGGGTCACAGGCCTAAGCCGTGACCATGGTCTTTATACTTAAAAATTGCAGGTCAGTTTTTCATTTCCCTCGAAAATTTCTAAACCCTTTTCCCTCCCTCTCTCCGGCGATTTCCCTCCCTCGCTTCGGCGATTTCCAAACTCTCTCCTACTCAAAGGTAATCTCTTGCTATTTATTTCAAACCCTTGTTATTTATTTCATTCTGTGTGTGTATTTCCAAACCCTTATTATTTATTTCATTGTGTGTGTATACGTGTGTATTTCTGTGTGTGTGTGTGTATTTCTGTGTGTGTGTATATGTGTATTTCTATGGGTATTATGTACGTAAGTGTGCGTACATTATCATTGTGTGTATTGTGCATCTATTCTAGAAAAAAAACCGTATATATTACTAATGTTGGATATTGTTGGTTTAAGTTTCAAACTAGGGCAAATTTTAATTTTACGGATATTGTTGGTTTAATTTTCACACCTACGTATACACACACATACACACACACACACACACATACACACACACACACCGAAATACATACACGTATACACACATAAACAATTGTATATTTTAGCATTTCAAGCTAGGGAAAATTTTAATTTTAATTTACAATTATGTCTCTTGCTAACAATTTTTAAACGTTTAAGGACAATTTTAATGGGCAAGTTATGCCACTAGCGTGGAATTCTACAAGAAGAGAATTAGTGGGCATAAGTGTTTAAAATTTGTCAAAATTCCTTTAATGTTTAAAATTTGTTTGTGAGGGACCTAAGAGTACTTTCCCAAATTTTAATTAAATGGATATTGTTGGTTTAAGTTTGGGGCTGAAATATTAAAAAAATACCTCTCCATTTAAAAAATACCTCTCCATTAATATTTATAATGCCTATGTATTAAAAAATACCAAACACCGTGGTTAATTTTAGGGTTGATTTTAGGGACTGTTGGATTAAATGACAAAAGTAGGTATTCAAAACATAATAAATTAACAGTTAATGATTCATTAGAGCCATTATTTATAGGAATCATATTCACGCCCTTGTTCATTGTTCTCAGAAAAAATGAGTCACGGTGATAATTGATGGCTACAAGAGTATGAAAAGTTGCAATTGGTCCGCACTCATACCTCTTTCATTAATGATCCTCATAAAGTGGGTACTCCGATTTATTGGTATGGGAATAGGAAGATCGAATAATTTAACTACCTTGTAAGCTGTGGAGTTCATTTTCAGTAAGAGTACTTGTTCGATCGTATTCTGTTTTCCCTGCCATTATGTTGGGATGAAGTTGTACAATATATATATCGCGTACATAATCCCTATAGAGCAATGACCTTGCTTACGCTGTTAGAGAAGGCTGGAAAAGAATTCACCCATTATGGACAGAATTACATATAAATAGCATTGACGAAGACTGTGATGTCTCATGACATATACACGTCAAACTCGATCTTGCCAATAGGCTGAAGAGGATGATATTTTGAGTTCATGTCACTGACATCTATGCATCCATTAGAGATGCGCTTCCTCCTAATTGACCCCGTGCAAAAATTTGTAGGTTTTTAAAAACAAATCCAGAATGGATGGAGATCAGACACATTGAACTTTTTTTAAAGTCTTACCATGAACAGGTAAATTATAATATATGGTCAAAAAAATTATTTTGTTAGTTATATTTTCATATTGAACTTTGAAATTATGCATCTATTATTATAAATACACATTTAAATTTTATTATTTTTGTAGATAATGTTGGGCGGTAATGGAAGCAATGCTCCAACCAACAACAATCAACAACCACAAGGATAATTCTCATCATCAATTGATGAGCAATACTCAACTCCACAAACTGTTCACTCCCTTACTCCAAATTTTGTTCACTCCCCTACTCCACAAGCTGTTCACTCCCCTACATCGAGTTGCAGTAGGCAAGATACTCCCACTAATCCAATTGACATGCGCCTACGCTCCTGAAATTATCGGGTTAGTTGAGAATAAGCCCATTGGGTTCTCTCTTTTGGGAAATAACCCCACGGGGGATAAGAATCACGTTCAATAATTTAAAGCCCAGTGTTTTTCCTTAACAAGAAAGAATGTGGGAGTAGGAGGCGCTGAAAATTGGAACCTCATAGATAAAGCTATTAAAGCTGACATCTACGAGCAACTCAACAAATGGTTTTCATTTTTGCCCAACTCAAAAAATAAGGTGCTTTCTCGGGTTGCTGAACAACTCCGAACATATCGAAGAAACCTTAGGTAGAAGCATTTCCCTAAGGGAGCATCAAGCTTCCACATTTTGGCGCTCCAAGACAAAGTCCCTTTGAACGTTGAGGTGCCAGTCTCTCAATGGAATGATTTTTTGGAGAATGAAGTGAAGGATTCCAAAATGCTGCAAAGGGAGAAAAATAAGAAGAATAGGGGAAAAAATTGATGTCCATCGGCTTGGTTTAAAATCTTATGAAGATTTGAAGAACAATTGGTCGAACATTATGAAAGGCATCCCGAAAGAAGGAAAGACACCGAATAGGGCCAACTTGTACGTGCATGCTAGACGAGACAAAGATAATAAATTCCCTCCTCTTAGCCAAGACTCTAAAATCAATAGAGTCTATCTGTAGTCAGTCAGATTCAAGCCCGTTAGACGATATTGACAATGATGCCATCGAACAAACCTTTGGGAAGGACCATATAGTGAGGACGAGAGGTTTAGGGTCGCATATGTCAAAAACAAGATTCAAACACATCGCACCTCTCGTGGATGAGCTTTCTTCTATTAATAAGCCTTTTGTGTCTAACGATAAACGTCAATCTAGGACTAAAGGGGATATAATGGGGCTTCAAAATGAATTGGTAGGTGTGAATAATAAACTTGCACAAATTGTGTCCTTTTTAACCGGTCGTATGCCCTTGTAGCCCCCAATGCATCCCGGTTTCCCTCCACAAATGCCAGGGATTCCTAAAAAAATTCCTCGTTCTCCATTCCCACCATAGATTCTGATTCCTCCTACAACATTCCCTTTCTCAGCTCCTCAGCATGGCACATGTCTTGCATCATCGTCAATAACCCATGGTGACTATGGCGAGAAATACTATATACAAGACCTGAGCGGTAAGTTTGTCGTTGGGATCTGCACGCTCATCTCCACTATCGTAGGAACTAAAGTACATAATCAACCTTTGCAGGAGGGTGAGTGTCAGATCGTGGTTATTTGATGGTTGTGAAACTGTTCGAGCGCACGTCAATAGTGGAGAAGGGAATTTTTTGAAAAATTATGTAGAGTCTGTTACCACTTGGCTAGTTTATCGCTTGATGAAGATGTAATAATATTTTTCTTACGTTGTAATAATAACAGTAGACAAATTTATTTAATTTGAGTTTAAGTAGTTTTGTAGTACTGTTGATTGACGTGTTCTTGTATTTTAGTTATTGCATAATTTAATTGATTGGTGCGTTGATGACTATATTAGTGCTTTATTATGCAACACAAGTGTTTTTGCAACATAATATTTATTTTATCATGTTGACACAGGACTGCAATTTGAATATTATTAAATGGATTTTCCACAATACAAATAGTGGATAGAGGGGACTGACTGAATAGCTAATAATTATGGTAAAGGCGTTCAAGAATTTATTATATACACTTTTAAAAGTCTTGAAAGTGAGAATATTTCGTGTCCATGCATCCATTGTATAAACGGAAAATATAAATCTTTAGAAGATGTTGAGTTACATTTAATAATGTGGGGAATTTGTCAAGATTATAACAAGTGGACATACCATGGTGAAGAACATGTTCCTTATGTTCCCAAAGAATTACCAGTAACCGACCACGTAACAGAACACCAACGAGTAAAAGTGGTAAATGATTCTCCAACACATCATCCATTGACACACCTAATTGACGATGCTTACGGAGTCCACCATGACAAAAACCACCTGCCTATGGAGACAGATAATGAGTACAATGAACAATTTTATACTGAACAACTAGGAGACCGAGAATATATACGGTTGAAAGCCGATGCGGCTAGATCATTGTATAAAGATTATGATGAAGATCATTCGGTATTATATGAAACAATTGGTTTACATAACTTGAAGAGTCAATTTGGCTTGTCTAGAAACAGCGTAACTGGAATTCTTAAGTGGCTTAAAGAAATTCTCCCAAAAGAGAACATGTTACCAAAAAATTATCCTACCATGAAGAAGAGCTTGAAGGGTTTGGGATTGAAATACAAATCTATTAATGCATGCAAATATGATTGCATATTGTACCATAACGAACACGGAGAGACAAATGAATGTCCAGTATGCGGTGAGCCGAGATATGTTGCTTGTGAGAAGGTAAATGACAAACCTGTAAAATACCAAAAGAGCTCGCAAGTCCCACAAAAGGTTTTAAAGTATTTTCCACTTGGGTCAAGGTTAAAATGATTTCTTAGTGTACCGTGGGTAGAGGAGGCCATGAAATGGCACACTCAATGCGAGGTGGGTGGGAATTTGATGCGTCATCCGGTTGATTCACTCGTCTGGTAAATTTTAAATGCATGACACCATGAATTTGTAAAAGAGCCTCGCAATGTTCGTCTTGCAATCTCAACTGATGGGTTTAATCCTTTCTGTAATTTAACTACTAGTCAAAGTTATTGGCCAGTTCTAATGGCGCCTTTAAGTCTCCCTCCGACACTGTGCATGATAAAGGAGTTCACATTTTTATCTTTATTGATACCCGGGCCGAAGGCTCCAAGTGATGATATTGATATATTCTTAGCCCCATTAATCGAAGAACTTAAAGAGTTATGGGATAAAGGCGTGACTACATTTGACTCTCTCAAGGGTGAAGAGTCCATACTTAAAGTAATGGTAATGTGGGAGATCCATGACCTTCCTGCTTATGGGACCATATCCGGTTATAATGATCATGGTTATTATGGATGACCCATATGTGGGGAGGAAACTGAAGCCATTTGGCTACAACATAATAGTAAAATGAGTTACACGGGTCATCATAGCTTTCTATCGACCAGTCAGCCTTTGAGAAATGACAAGTCTAATTTTGATCCTATTGGTCACGAGCATCGAATGCAACCTGCTCGACTTTCTGGTCAGCAGATTGTGGAGAAGGTGGCGATTGAGACTACGACTGCGGGGAATAGGTACGTAGGTAAACACCCCAAGTTTGTAAACCTGAAGCGTAAAGTAAGGGGAGATCCTAATGACCCTACTAAAGCAAAACCATGGTCCAGGCGATCAATATTTTTTAATTTACCCTATTGGAAAGATCATCGTATAAGGCATGTAATTGATTGTATGCACATAGAGAACAATGTTGCAGAACATCTGATAGGATCATGTCTGGGTGGATCTCATTCCAAAGATGGAGAGCGGGCCCACCGAGATCTATAGGATATGAAGCTAAAGAAGAGACTCTGATTAAAAAAATGATCTTAAAGCAATGCATGTCTCACGACTGGCATGTAATCATCCAATTAATCCCTATGTTATTTCGACATTTCTTCTCTGAACATAAATATCTCCTTCGAGAAATTATGTAGATAAGTTTGTGTTTTACCCTAGTTTGTGTAAAAGTGGTAAACAGAAGGCACATTAGAGCTACAAAATTAACTTTAGCCGAGGCAGTTTGTGTACTAGAGAAATATTTTCCTGCATCGTTCTTCGATATCAGCATCCACTTGCTTGTGCATTTATGAGATGAAACTTTATTATGTGGTCCCGTTAGGTATCGTTGGATTTATCCTTTTTAGCACTTGATGAAAACCTTCAAAGATTACGTAAAGAATACATGGTATATTTATGGGTTAATTGCTGAAGAATGTATAACTGTGGAATCATCATTATACGCTAAGGAATATATGTCAGAACAAGAGGTGAGGAGGTTCAATCCTCGTAGAGGAGGAGTGATCGAGGAACCTGACGAGTTTGAGGATGAATTACCGTTTGGGAACCCTAAAGAGGTGAAACTCATAAATATACAATATGATCAAGCAACTCGTTATGTCTTCGAATCGCAAGATGAAGTCAAAGAATGGAGAGAGTGAGTATCTATTAAATTCTTTTTCTTTGATTATATGTATTGTATATTTTATGATCTAAACTCTAAAATTTACCTGTAGGAACACGATAATGAAATTGCCCAAAATTAAAGGAGAAATTGCACGACAACTGATTTTAGGGCATGGGTATCAAAGGAGGTAAACTTCACATCTTATGTGTGCGGTTATTTATTCGCGTGTGACAAAAACATGCATTAATACAAATTAATTAATACATGCAGCTTCTAAAAAAAGGTGACGTCTCTTCTAGGCTTGCACGCTTAGCAAAGAGCCCTAATTTTTGTGCGAAAGAGTTTAAGAAATTTCTCACCAACGGTTTTGATTTCATTTCATATCCATATGAGGAAAAACTTTTAATGAAAAATCGTGGAATATCAATTTCTACCTTGACTAGCTGTATCGCTAGCAAAAGCGATAAAAATCCAAAGAATAAGGTGCTAACCTATTATGGGATAGTCTAATAAATCCTAGAACTTTATTACTTAGATTTCATAGAAATCGTATTCTATTGTGATCGGGTAAAGGTGGAGGATACTACGAATTATTGCAAAGTTAATCCCGACTTCAAACTTATTATGGTAGATTTATCAAAGGTGAATAGTAAATATCGCATAGTCGACGAGCCTTTTATTTGGGCTTTAGAACGTAAAGAAGGTATTCTACTCAAAATGCATAAACGATGACAATTGATCTATTGTTGTGCATGCACCAAAGGGTATGACTACTGAAAAGGATGCATTATAGGCTCCAAAAGAGTTCCATCCAGCTCTTCATGACAACCCTAATTTGAAGGATCTTTTAGTTGATTTAGAGGAAGATTGAGTATTAAAATATTATGTTAACATTGTCAATTTTATTTGTATCTTATTTTGATATTGGCATTGTATTAGCACTTTACTTTGATGCATGAATGTTTAGTTACTTTTACGAATGTTTAATATGATTTATGTAAGTTAACTTTCGATAATATGTTATGCTCAGTCAAATATTTAGTTACTTTCATAAGACGTTCGATTTGAGAATAGATTCATTTGAGTTTGTGATTGGATAAACATGATCCTACTCAATTTCCACATGTTCTTATACATATACATTTGTTGATCAATTTCATTGATGCAATGTTTATAAAATGAAGTTAAATTAGCTTGATTTTATGAGCATTGTATTAAAGAAACTAGTCAACAGATGTACACGTAAAAGAATACGTTGGGGGCTCTAGGATAAATTTGGTCCAATTACACATTCAGAAGACTCTATTTAATGGCCTTGTTGGATCGCAGGAATAAGGTACTCTTTACATTAACTAAAGTCGTTATATAATTGATATGCATTATCTTTTAAATATTTTAAATGTATGGGATAATTATTGGTTTTGTTTGGTTTGGATGTTGGATAATTATTGGTTGTTGGATAGTATGTTAGAAGGAGTACGGGATAACTATTGGTTTTCTTTGGTTTGGCTATTGGATAATTATTGGTTATTGGATTCTTGTTTGATAGTATGTTAGAAGGAGTACAAGATAATTATTGGTTTTCTTTGGTTTGGCTGTTGGATAATTATTGGTTGTTGGGTTGTTGTTGGATAGTATGTTAGAAGGAGTACGAGATAATGCTTTGGGTTTTTGCCCTCTAACGATATGTTTTTAAACCTAATTCTAGATATTTTTAAATTATCGTCATATCCTCAAATCGGGGTCTCTTGACCACACGGTCAGTTCTTACGAGTTACGTTGGTCCCGTGCGAGGTGTTCAAACTTATTTAGGGTTTATAGGATGGGCGTTAAGGGGTTTCCCCTTTAACGGCATGTTGTCAAGCCTAAATCTGGATTTTCTCAAAGTATCGTCATATTCTCAAACCGAGGGTCCCATGACCACGCGATCGGTTCCTGCGAGTTACGTTGGTCCCATGGGCGGTGATCGCTCCCTTAAAGGGGCTGCTTGGGGGGGAGCTAAGGGGTTTCTCACTCTAACGACATGTTTTCAAGCATTAAGTGTAGATTTTCTCAAATTATCATAATTTTCTCAAACTATGGGTCCCGTGACCACGCGGTTGGTTCCTACGAGTTAAATTGATCTCGTAAGAGGTGTTTGCAACTCTCACAGGGTCGTTTGGGAGGTGCTTTTTATTTTTGCCCTCAAAAGGCATGTTTGGTAAGAAAATCTGAAGAGTCGTGGCATGGGAACACTAGAACCGTGCTCTAAACGATCTTTGGAGTTTTTTTCTAAATAGTCTTTGGACGAATGCAGTCACGTAGTCTCCCAGAGTGAATCCCTGGCTTTTTACAACTATATCAAGTGTTCCCATTATTGATTTTAGATGGCGGAGTTCGATTTTATTGAGTAGAGTAAGAGGTAAAGTATGTAAGGGATTAATTTCAAGGTGTAAGAAAATCAACATTGAATGTGGCCTCACAAGAAGATTAAGAGCTTGACAACCCTCATTGCGCTTGACTAGCATAAGTGTAAGCTCAATTAGGGTTGTCAAGCTCTTACTCTTCCTGTGAGGCCATATTCAATGTTGATTTTCCTGCACCTTGAAATTAATCCCTTATAAATATTACTTCTCACTCTACTCAATAAAATCGAACTCCACCATCTAAAATCAATAATGGGAACACTTGCTATAGTTGTAAAAATCCAGGGATTTACTCGTGGGAGACTAAGTGGCTTCGTTGGTCTAAAGACTTTCCAAAAAAAATTCCAAAGATTGTTCAGATCAAGGTTCTTGTGTTCCCATGCCATGACTGTTCAAATTTTCTTACCGAACATGCCTTTTAAGGACGAAAACCAAAAGCACCTTCCAAACGGCCCCGTGAGAGGTGCAAACACTTCTTATGGGATCAATTTAACTCGTAAGAACCGACAGTGTGGTCACGGGACCCCTGGTTTGAGAAATGATGATAATTTGAGAAAATCCACACTTAATGCTTGAAACATGCCGTTAGAGGGCAAAACCCTTTAGCTCCCCCCCAAGCAGCACCTTTAGGGGAGCGATCACCGACCACGGAACCAATGTAACTCGCAGGAACCGATTGCGTGGTCACGGGACCCCCGATTTGAGACTATAATGATAATTTAAGAAAATCCAGACTTAGGCTTGACAACGTGCTGTTAGAGGGGAAACCCCTTAACGTCACCTAAACGGACCTTTTAAGGGAGCCATCACTGCGGACTGGTCCAACGTAGTTAGTTGAAGTCGATCGCATGGTCACGATACACTAGGCTTGAGAGCACGACCCAAAAAAGAGAATATTGACTCACTCAGAAAATTGTATAGCGCAAGTGCATGCTAATCGCGAGAGTAATAAAAGCCCGGTAAGATCGGAGTCGATTTTCGCAGGGAATTATATGAAGTACCAAGGATATTCTTCCAGTTAAAAATCAATAAACAAGAATAAAAGATAAAAGAAAAGATGATTTAGGTTTTGAGTGTTGTAACGAACCAAAGCAAACAATGATAAATGGAACGCTAAACAAAATAATAACTGGAACAAGTGAGATTTATAAACAGGGTTATGAAAAGATTCTTTAACAAAAGGTTAAGGAGCATTCCCCCACCTCGGATGTACACAACTCAACGGGGGTTCTTTCGATTAAATCACAATCAAATGGGAATAAGATATCGATATCAACAATCCTACATGAAGGATGTCAACCCAACAATATAAGATGAAGGTAACGATATATTATCGGACAAATGCGTTGATGTTGGAGTTAAGTCTTAAAATACAACCCTTACATGATAAGAGAAGATAAAATCCTATGAAACTCCAATATCAATCCACACACCCATTTATTGGATTTAATCATTGAACAATTCAGGAAATGAACCCTCCAAGGTGGGTTTATGCTACCAACCTAAGGAGATTAACTACTCATAGCACTAACCATATTAAAACACACCATTAAATTAATAACAAGTGAAATAACTATGATGAAAGCAAGCATTCAATACATAACCACAATATTAATTACACAAAATGATACCAATAGTCAACAAGATACAAGTAAGATGGAACTTTACTTGTAATAAAAGAAGTGGAAGATGAAAATGGCAAGGAAAAATGTCAAGGCCTTGGAGAAGGAGAGAGAAAAGCAACAAAACATCTTATATATTTTTTCTTGCACAAAATTGTGATCAGATATCTCTTAACAAATCAAACCACTCAAAATATATACTAAGTGGAAGAAAACCACAAAACAAGGGCGATGAAAACCAAACCAAAACTACGGGGGTTTTGCAGAAATTGAGGCACCGTTCGACCGCGGGTCAGGGGGTAAGCACATTGTCTCACTTCACAGGAAAATGGTGAAACCCTGGTCGACCGCGAATCATTGACCAGGAGACCGCGCCTAAAAAATATAGGGCCCTCTCCTTTTTTGATACGCTAACAAGGGGCCTCGGGAAAATGACCATAACTTGGTCCTCATGAACCAGATTAACAAACCGTCGGGGCTACGCGAAGTTGGCTTGGAGAACTACAACATTCGTGAAGGGTTCGGGCACAATGCTCGAATGTTGAAATGATAAAATTACCCCTGAAGTTGCGTAAAACATTGAACGTTCCCGGATAACACACACTTGCACCGTTTATCACTCCAATCCCTACAAAAGCTCAAATAAACATTGAAAAGCATATATATATATATGGAAACCAAAGGTTATACAGTACAAGAGCTTAAATACGTGAAATAATGGCAACAAGTGTGCGTGCATGAATAATTAACGGGCGTAAAATATATAAGATTTGCGACTAATCATACCCCCTAACTTACACATTGCTAGTCCTTGTCTCTGAAACAAGAGAAAACCCGCCTCGAAGAGATGTAAGTATAGCAACAAAATATACACAGACAAAGTGCCACTTTTGCAGGCGCACAGTTGCATTTAAGGAATGCAACAAGCCGTTAAACCGATATGTTACCCTAGTGGACGAGTGTTGTCTCGTGAGGGTTTTCAGGGATGAAACCCACAAACATCATTTTTCCTTAAAACATGCATGACCAAACAACCAATATGCCAAACTCAACAACAATGAGATATTTCAACATATTATTAACAAAGAAAAGGAGAGGTTTTTCCCAATAATCCAAAACTATTAACTTTAGAAGAATAACTACTTGGAATTGAAACCTCAAATGTGAGTGGTGTGTATGCACATGTAAAGAGTTTTGATTCTGTAAAAATGCCTACAACCCGAATAACCATTAAAGCATGCTTCCACTCAATCCTCTTCAGATATCACACTCAATAAATAGAAGCACTCGGAATAGGGTGTAACACACGGGACATGCGGGCATAAAGAGTAATTGTAAAAGGAAATAAAGCCGCGCACATGTCATTAATGAAGAACGCAATATAAAAGTGAAAAATACAATCTCATGAAAGGATATCGCAAATTAACCAATGTGAAATGCACTTAAACAAATTATCGCTAATGTTCGACCTTTGAATCACATTACCCAAGGATCAAATATGACTTTATTGGGTTGTAATGTAGGCTTGGGGATAGGGGTATGAAATGAAAGGATGTATTTACGGAAACTCAAGGTTTTCAGAGATGAAAAATTTGAGATAATGGAAAATAGTAGGCAATTTCAAAATTGGACAATGATTTCCAAACAAGCTTTAAATATATCCATCGAGAAAGCAACAAAGATTATTGAATCGCTATAAACAATATATGCAAATTTATCTTTCTTTTTCTTTTCTTCTTTTCTTTCTTACTTTTTTTTAACTTTCTCTTTTTTAATACACTTTATTCATTTTGTCACTCTTTTCATGCTTAAATTGCAACCACACTATACAACATCATTCAATCTAAAATATCATTCCAAAAATAGGTAAGAAAGGTAACGTGTATGGTTTAAACCCCAATGTGGAGTTGGTTAGGGGATTTGGGACGAAAAGAAAGGTCATAATAAGACCCAACGGGGTTGACTAGGGACATGTATAAGGGTAAGGTTAAGGTCGATTTTAGGTTATCAAAAAAGAGGGCCTATGATCCTTTCCTAAAGCTTGATGTGATTCTCGAGACTCAACACCATTGAAAATCATGCTCATGTGATACTTCAATTAATATGCAATCAATGAAAAGAAAATGAGATCTCCAACAAGATGCGTTATTCAAGAAAGAGAAATATCAATGTATAAACACTCTGAAACGAAGAAAAGCAAGAAACTCGCTAGGTTTTTAGTGTACACAAAGCAACAATAATATACCAAGCTATAATTGTCCTACCGAATGATTTTAGAAAATATGCTCAAGGTGCTCATGGGTTTTCTAGGTTTAATTCATGCATTTATCCCCAATGTTGAATAATATAGGACTAAAGTTTAATAACATGAAATAAATTGAAAATGCATCATTGAATTAGTAATTAGATAGGGAAATTATTAAATTTATCATAGGAAATTAGGGAAAAATGCCCAAGAAAGGGAAAAGAAATAGAGAAAATAATTTTTGAATTTTTGTTTGAATTTTTGATTTTTTAATATATATATATATATATATATATATATATATATATATGGCACATGAGGGATGGAAAAGAAAGTGAGATTCTTAAACACACCCGCTAACTTGAATCGCACATTGTCCTCAATGTAAATAAATCACCCCAATTTGGAGTGAAGTCCGAGGTTGTCAACGTGCGCCCTATACCAACATAAGAAAAACAAAAATATGTACCACAATGATTAAGTTAGAAAGAAACATGCCATGAGTCGCAATAGTTTAGAGGGGTTAAAATGCAGATATTAGATAATTGATAGTGGACATAAGATTTGAAAAAAATATGTACACATAAAGATCTAATAAATCAACAACTACTAAATTATCATTACTAATTTCATATAATTCAAAACAAACAGCTTAATCAGTGTAAAGAAAGCAAAGCAGAAAATACATAGTTCTCATAATCGCCCCAAAAAATAACACATATCATCAGCCACAAAAAATTACCCTCACCCAATAAACAGTCTAGAGACCCGAACAGCTGGACGAACCTCAAAAAGTTGGGTCATAAAGACTCTGTAAATGAGGCGAAAGCGGTGCATCAGGGCCATGCTGTGGGATATACAGATCACGCATCATGGCCTGGACCATGTGAAACTCCTGATGCCGCTCGGTTCGGTCCTGGAACTGATCAATCCTATACTGGTCAAACCGCAACTCCAAAGTAGCCAACCGCATCTGGGCCTCCCCTATATGCGCTCATGTCCCGACTCGAATGTCGGAAAGCGGGCATCGGTAAGTGCGGTAGGAACCTCAGCGTGCTGGCCTGACCCCTTCTGTACCAATCCCTCCTCAACTCTATCTCCTCATCCATGTCCTCTACAATAACCCTCGGCCTCTTTTGGACTGTCGGCTCACCCTAATAGTGCTGCAAGCACCTCATGATATTCTCTCTAGTTAAGAAACCCTTGGGGTCCACTTTTCTGTCATAAGGGTACTAGGGGCATTTGTCTTGAAGCCAAATCTGCATCACGATACCGGGCAAAGGAAGGGAGACATTCCACGCCTTTTCCTTTAATGCCAAGTACATCTTCTCCAGGAAGTATTGAGGGAGGTTAATGTCTCCTGACTGTTTTAGCAGAGTGTAGAGGAAGATGGCATGTTTGTGGCGAACCTCGGGTCTATTATTAGTCACCATCAAGCAATGGACGTTCACGAAGTGTAAAAGCCTCAGAAAATCTACTATAGAAGCTGACCGAAACATTTTATTTGTTCAAACCTCACCAGGAGCTAGAAATTTGATAAGCGTGTATAAGTCAAAGGTCTCTTCATCCGATAAACTCTTAAATGGGAACGAATATGCCACATTGCCCATCCATCGGGCCAAGTCCTCGCAATGAAACGTAATCCTCACTCCTCGTACAAAAGCCTCAAAAATACCCTTCTCTCCTTTACATTTGATCAATGAGGCATAGAACACGTGGACAAGTTCCCCATTGATTGTAGTTTGGCTACCCATGAAAGAGTACCAATTGTAACACTTGAGAATGTCCAAGACTGGATGAGGTAGGTCATCCATCTTCCACGATAGGTTGACTGCAAGTGGGCGCTTCGAGGTGGCAAAGTACGCCTCAAACCACTATTTTTCTTAGGCACAAAGCCTCAAACCATTGGGAGGCATGAAGTGAGACAACTTATACTTGTCAACGTCACCCATTTATACTTGCAAAACATTATTTAGTGCAACAGTGTAGTTGGAACTAAAATCGCTATGGCAAGGAATGATATTACAAGCAAGAAAATGTCCAAGAGATGAAAATAAGGTCATTGAGGCATTTGATCAAACACTTGGTGTGCAAAGTGGAAAAGTAAGGGTGTGGGACAAATTTGCACCAATAAGGAACCCCCATTCATGGAAATCTCAAGAATAAACACTAACATTTTGCCATGAATGGGATTTCAACATCAAAAATAGTTGGCAAGGATAACAGATATGGGTGTGGACACAATTGGGGCAAAAACATAACCAATACAATGTTAATCCATTTCAGCTACACAACCAACATAATGTATCAATGGGGATTGTGTGTGTGTGTGAGAAAATGAGAAGAACATTAAGAGCATAAAAAAGGAATCATAAATTATCACAAAATTCCCAAAAATAAACAACCCTAAAATCATAAAATACACCCATGAATACCCACAATGAGCAATTGTATTATGAAAATAATAGTGTGATTCATACCTTGGAAGTTAGATAAGGGTATTAGTAGTGTAAGAGGGAGAGAAAATTGGACCAAGGCTTGATTTTGGGAATTTTTGGGTGAAGATAGAATTGGAGAAGTATGGGAAACAAAAGAGAAGTGAGGGGGAAATGAAACGATTTGGCCCTAATAACTGATGGGTGCGGTAGACCGCTGGTCTGGGACCGGTCGAACGCGATTTAAATATAAGCCTAAGGGTTGATATAGTGTTCTCAAAGAACAAACACCGCTCGATCGCGCTTTAGAAAAAAGCCTTGGAATGGAGACCGTGTGCTCTTGGTTCATTCAGCGGTCGACCGCGATATGGTGACCGGTCGACCGCGACTCTGTTTCTTGAACTCCTCCCCACCTTCTGTTAAAAACACACCCAAACCAATAAAATCTCTCCACTAGATAAGGGACGCACTCGGGGTGATAAATATATAACCGAGTGTGTATAAGCACGATTGCCTCGAATTCCATAAGAAGCAAGGCAATCCTAAAAAAACAAGGAGAATTTGAAGCTTAAGTTGCGACACCCTCCGGGGGGCCCGTAGGGGGTGGATCCTCAGAGGGATTTCCTCTAGCTCGGGATTGAAACCCTCAAAGAAAGGCTTGAGCCTCTGCCCATTCACCTTAGAAAGGGTTTCGGTCCGTGGGTTCAATATGTCAACGGCTCCGTGATCGTGTACCTTTTGTACCACGAACGGTCCGTTCCACTGGGATTGCAATTTCTCGGGAAAAAGGTGGAGGCGGGAGTCATAGAGTAGGACTTTGTGGAAAACCTCCAAGTGCTTACGTACTATCCTTTTACCATGAAAGGCCTTGGTTTTGGCATTGAAAATATGAGAGTTCTCGTATTGATCGTTCCGCAACTCCTCAAGTTCATTGAGTTGGAACTTACGAAGGTGACCGCCTTCGTTAATGTCAAAATTGAGCTTTATGATGGCCTAATATGCCCGG
Source organism: Sambucus nigra (assembly GCA_949130495.1). Taxonomy (NCBI): domain Eukaryota; kingdom Viridiplantae; phylum Streptophyta; class Magnoliopsida; order Dipsacales; family Adoxaceae; genus Sambucus; species Sambucus nigra. The sequence goes on from OX422220.1 coordinate 305,928,138, forward strand.
TGCTCAAGCTCTACCGGTAAGTGACAAGCTTTCCCATAAAAAAAATGGTAAGGGGACATTCCTAGGTGCGTCTTATAGGCCGTCCGATACACCCAAAGCAGGTTGGTTAACCTATATGACCAATCCTTGGCTAAAGGATCCACAGTTTTCTCAAGAATACCCTTTATCTCCCTGTTTGCCAATTCTGATTGGTTGTTGGTTTATGGGTGATAAGTGGTCGCAACCTTATGGGTTACCCCATATTGCGACATCAAATGGTGAAATATATCATTACAAAAATGGACGCCCTGGTCACTTATGAATGCTTTGGGTGTGCCAAAGCGAGCTAAGATGTTTTCTTTCAGGAATTTCAACACCACCTTTGCGGTGTTATTCCTTGTAGGCACGACTTCCACCCATTTTGATACATAGTCAACTGCGACTAAAATGTATTCAAAATGATTGGAATTAGGAAAAGTACCCATGAAGTCTATTCCCCAACAATCAAAAACTTTGATTACGAGAATAGGGGAAAGGGGCATCATGTTCCTTTTGGTTATCTTCCCAATAGATTGGCAACGGGCGCAGATTTTACATAGGGCATGCTCATCCTTGAAGATTGTCGACCAATAGAAATCGCATTGTAACACTTTGAGGGCGGTATTTTGGGAAGAAAAGTGCCCCCCACATGCACCGTCGTGGCAAAATAACAAGATACTTGCGATCTCGTCGTTTGGGACACACTTGTGAATAATCTGGTTCGGACATAGTTTGTACATTTATGGGTCATTTATGAAGAATGACCGGGCCACCATCGAAAGTCTTTCCTTGTCCTTGGCCGAAAAGTGCGGTGAGTAGGCCTCCGTGACAAGGAGATTGGTGATATTGGCAAACCATGGCAACGTATAGACGGCCATGAGCTGCTCATTCGAGAAGCACTCTTAGATAGGGATGGGATCAATATGATCATGATCGAATGTAATTTAGGATAGGTGATCCGCAACTACATTCTCCACCCCTTTTTTATCTTTGATAGAGAGGTCGAAGTCTTGGAGAAGGAAAGCCCAACGAATGAGCCTACTTTTCGCATCCTTCTTTTGGTTCGTGCTCTCAAATTGAGGCTCTCGTGTCCACACGATCAATTCGTATGGGCTACGTTGGTCACGTCCGAGGTGTTGGAGCCACTCGCGGGGCTATTTGGGTTGCGTTGCATGGTTTTGACCTTTAACGGCACGTTTTCAAGCCTAAGTATGGATATTCTCTATTTTGGGTTAATGCTGTCAAATCAGGAGTCCCTTGACTATGGGTTCAGTTCGTGCGGGCTACGTTGGTCCCATAAGAGGTGTTAGCACCGCTCACGGGGCCAGTTGGGTGACGTTGCATGGTTTCTCCCTTTAACGACACATTTTTAAGCCTAAGTATGGATATTCCTAGGTGTGGGCTAATGCTGTCAAATCGGGGGTCCCGTGACGGCGAGGTCGGTTCGTGCGGGTTACGTTGGTCACGTGCAAGGTGTTGGCACCGCTCACAGGGTCGTTTGGGTGGCATTGCGTGGTTTCGCCCTTTGACGACATGTTTTCAAGCCTAAGTCTGGATATTTGATTAGTCGCAAATATTGTATATTTTGTGCCCGTTAATTATGCATGCACGCACACTTGTTTCCGTTGTTTCATGTATTTAAGCTCTTGTACTGTATAACCTTTAGTTTCCATATATATATATATATGCTTTTCAATGTTTATTTGAGCTTTTGTAGGAATTGGAGTGCTAAACGGTGCAAGTGTGCGTTATCCGGGAACGTTCAATGTTTTACGCAACTTCAGGGGAAATTTTATCATTTCTACATTTGAGCTTTGTGCTCGAACCCTTCACGAATGTTGTAGTTCTCCAAGCCAACTTTGCGTAGCCCCTGATGGTTTGTTAATCCGGTTCATGAGGACCAAGTTATGGTCATTTTCCCGAGGCCCCTTGTTAGTGTATCAAAAGAAGAGAGGGCCCTAGATTTTGCATGCATGGTCGACCGGTCAATGATCCACGGTCGACCGGGGTTTCACCATTTGCCTATAAAGTAAGACAATGTGCTTTCCCCCTAACCCGCGGTCGACCGGTGCCTCAATTTCTGCAAACCCCCCGTAGTTTTGGTTTTGTTTTTACCACCCTTGTTTTGTGGTTTTCTTCCACTTAGTATATATTTCGAGTGGTTTAATTTGTTGAGAGATATCCGATCAGAATTTTGTGAAAGGAAAAATATAGAAGATATTTTGTTGATTTTCTCTCTCTCTCTCTCTCCTAGGGATTGACATTTTTCCTTGCCATTTTTATCTTACACTTCATTTATTGCAAGTAAAGTTCCATCTTAGTTGTATCTTATTGTCTATTGGTATCATTTTGTGCAATTAATATTGTGGTTGTGTATTGAATGCTTGCTTTCACCATAGTTATTTCACTTGTTATTAATTTAATGGTGTTTTTTAATATGGTTAGTGTTATGAGTAGCTAATATCCTTAGGTTGGGAGAATAAACCCACCTTGGAGGGTTCATTTCTTGACTTGATCAATGATTAAATCCAATAAATGGGTGTGTGGGTTGATATTGGAGTTTCATAGGATTTTATTTTCTCTTATCATGTAAGGGTTGTATTTTAAGACTTAACTCCAACATCAACGCATTTATCCGATAATATATCGTTACCTTCATCTTATATTGTTGGGTTGACATCCTTCATGTAGGATTGTTGATATCGATATCTTATTCCCATATGATTGTGATTTAATAGGAAGAACCCATTGAGTTGTGCATATCCGAGGTGGGGGAATGCTCCTTAAACTTTTGCTAAAGAATCTTTTCATAACCCTGTTTATAAATCTCGCTTGTTCCAGTTACTACTTTGTTTAGCATTCCATTTATCTTGGTTCGCTTTTGTTCGTTACAACACTCAAAACCTATATCATCTTTTCTTTTATCTTTTATTCTTGTGTATTAATTTTTAACTGGAAGAATATCCTCAGCACTTCATATAATTCCCTGTAGTAATCGACTCCAGTCTTACCGGGTTTTTATTACTCTCGAGATTAGCGGTAACTTGCGCTATACAATTTTCTAAGCGAGTCAATGTTTTTGGCGCCGTTGCCGGGGAATTATTAGTAACGACTATATTGATTTAGTTCTTTGTCGAGAAACCCTTTGCATTTAATTGTTTGAGCTAGTGTTGTTTTGAAGGATAGGTCTTCTGTCCAAATGAGCAACAATTCGAACCAAGGGTTCATCGGGGACTACAGACCACGATTTTCTTCTGAAGGCTCAAACAATCTCTATAATAACTCTATGGCATCACCTCAAAATCGTTACTCGCTTAATACGGTGCCATCCCAGATAGATTTGCCATCCATATCACAATACCCTAGTGCACCACCCTCGGTACGATCTTTTGATCCCCTTGTGGAGCATAATTATGCACCCCCGTGGGGTGCTGCTCCAGTGCGTCAATCATTTGGCGATTACCTCTGATCGGTGACAGTCTCCATACCCGAATGTATTACGTTCATGTTTAACCACGGAGCCTTCCATTTCCGAAATGGCATGATCAATCTCTTGCCTTCCTTCCAAGGAATGGAAAATGAAAACCCTTAGCGGCACATTAGAGACTTTGAAGAGTTGTGCAACACTTTTTCTGACCAAAGTTTCACACCCGATCTTGTGCGGCTTAGGTTGTTTTCATTTTCCATTAAAGACAAAGAAAAAGATTGGTTGATTACACTTCCCCCCAACTCTGTTGGGAATTGGCAACAGTTGCAAGACCTCTTTTTAATGGAATTCTTTCCCATACACAAGACAAATGCGCTCATGAAACAAATTCAAAATTTATAACAATATGACCATGAGACATTTGACAAGTGTTGGGAACGCTTTAAATCTTTAAAGCGGTCTTGCCCGCATCATAATTTTGATCAGATGGGATTAATCTCCATTTTTCACGGGGGTCTAACCCTTTGACCAAATATTTAGTCGAAACCATGTGTCAGGGTAGTCTTGTTGATTTGAGTAGTGAGGAGGTAGAAGCCCATTTTGAGTTTGTCTCAAAGATATCTCGGGTATGGGACACATGGAACCCTTATGACCACATTGTTCGTGATAACACAGTCCATCGCGGGCAAACCAACGGTCTGAGTATCTTGCAGGAAAATGAGGATACCCAAACCAAATATGATCAGTTGTGTCGCATAATTGATGCAATGCAACTCACATAACAACCCCCACCCATGGAAGTCGTCAAAAAGGTTTTTGTTGTGGAGGAAGTCACGCGCGTTATATGTGACAATATTGGCCACCCAATGAGGGAGTGTTCTTCACTCCCTAGCATTAAGGGCCAATTGCAAGAGCAAGATAATGCTATAGGGGCATATAGAAAGTAATACTCCAATGCTCCGTTCGATCCTAACAAACCTCCCTACAATCCTAGTTGGAGGACGACACATCCTCTTATGAGTTGGAAGGATCACAATTCTAATTCCCAAATACCCCCAACTCCGAACTTTCCAGGCCCGTGTCCGTCCCCGTAATTCCAACAATAACCTCCCCTATATCAATCATAGCAATATCCGCCCGCAGGACCTCCCGCTTGGTATTTGCTTCCTCAAAGACGGCATAATGAGGAATAATTTGTGACTGTTAAAAAGTTTCGCAACTTGAACATTCTATCTCGCAAATGGCACAATCTTTGCAAGAGATGCAAGTCTCTCTTGCTCAATTGGTTCAAAACTCCCAAGGAGTTGCGAGACCCCTTCTAGCGGCACAACCTCAACCCAACCCCAAAATCCAACTTGGCAATGAGATCTCCACCTTGAATACATCGCACACCGATCACGCTAAGGGTATTGCCACCCTTAGGAGTGACAAAACAGTTGACAACAAAGTTGTGAGACCCTTACCGGAGCCACCCATTCACAGTAAATCCCAAGGTAAAGCCATTGCTATAGAGGACGTGCCATTGCACTGTCCTGCTAACATAGACGATGACATCCCCGAAGAGGGAGATGAGACTATTGTTGCGAAGGACACAATTTGTCCCATACCGACACCTTTTCCTCAATGACTAAGGGAAAAGACCATAAAAGCCTCTAAAGAGGGGTTTCTCGAGTTGTTTAAGCAAGTGAACATGAACATCCCCCTCCTTAAAGAAATCGAACATGTGCCCAAGTATGCCAAGTTTATCAAAGACTTGTGTATGGTTAAAAGGAGACAAAATGTGAGCACAAAGGCGTACATAGATGTCCAAGCTAGTGCTACAATAACTAATGAACTAGCCCTAAAATTCAAATATCCGAGTTGCCCCACAATTTCATGCGTGATTGGGGAGACTAGAATCGATCGCGCCCTCCTCGATTTAGGAGAAAGTGTAAACTTGCCTCCTTATTTGGTATATCTTGAGTTAAAGCTCGGTGTTATCAAATCAACTCCTGTCACGTTACAACTAGCCGATCGTTCGACTAGGATACCAAGAGGAGTTGTGGAGGATATGATTGTCCAAGTCGATTATTTCTACTACCTAGTATATTTTATCGTCTTAGACACTCAACCCGTACCTAAAGGGAGTGCACAAATCCCAATCATTCTTGGGCGACCATTTCTTACCACCCTGAATGCAAACATCAATTGTAGAAATGTGGTGATGAAACTTTCATTTGGGAACATGACGGTCGAATTCAACGTGTTTAACCTCCTCAAGTAACCCCAATTTTGCAATGAGAGTGAGGAAGCAGTTAAAATCGTGGCTTGCATCGACACTCATGTACAAGTGTATTTTGACCTCTCCCATTTTTAAGATCCATTAGAGTCAATAATTGTTAACTCCTTGGAAAGAAATTTTCTCCCCAACGATAAGGGCTATGAAGATGCCCTTTATGCAAATTATTTTTCACTGAATGGGGAGTTAATGGACATGTGTAATTCCCTCGAGTACTTTGAGGAGGTGAATGAAGGTATGGAGGGTAGTAGCATAGATGGTGACGGTGAAAGTGACCTCATGCATGATGAAAGTGAGGGGGTTATCAAAGACTCGATGTGGATATCCCACTTTGTGAAAATACCCCCACGTGACTCTTTTCCTTTCTCGTTGAGTGTTACAATGCCTAACCTCGAGCTCAGAATCTTGCCAAAGGATCTCAATTATGCTTTCCTAGGCGGTGAGAACACGTTTTTGGTGATTATAGTGGCAAACCTTGACAATTATCAAGAGGAGGCTTTACTTGAGGTGTTGATAAAACATAGGAGTGATATAGGATGGTGCATTTACGACTTAAAGGGATCAATCCATCCATTTTCACTCATAGCATTTACTTAGAGGAAGATTCCAAACCCACCCGTCAAATGCAAAGACGATTGAATCTGGTTATGAGTAAGGTGGTGATGGTGGAAGTAATCAAATTGTTGGATGTGGGGATAATCTACACCATTTCTGATAGCGAGTGGGTGAGCCCGACGCAAGTCGTACAAAAAAATTGAGTATCACCGTTGTTAAGAGTGCAGAGGGTGACCTTTTACCCTCACACATTCTGACCGACTACCGTGTTTGCATTGATTATAGAAAGCTTAACGCGGTCACAAGGAAAGACCACTTTCCATTACCATTCCTTGACCAAATTCTAAAACGGGTAGCCGGACATAGGTATTACTATTTTGTTGATGGATATTCGGGATACAATAAAATCAAAATAGTCCCCGAAGATCAAGAGAAGACCATGTTCACTTGCCCGTATGTCACTTTTGCCTTTCGTAGAATGTCGTTTGGTCTTTGCAATGCACCGACAACTTTCCACTGTGCATGCTTAGAATATTCAATGACATGGTTGAAGACATTTTAGAAGTCATCATGGACGACTTCAGTGTCTTTGGTAATACGTATGACGATTGCCTAGCCAATCTTGAAAGAGTGCTAGGGAGGTTTATTGAGAATAACCTTATTCTCAATTGGGAGAAGTGTCACTTCATGGTGACACGAGGGATAGTTTTGGGCCATATCGTCTCTAACGACGGTATTCAAGTTGACAAGGCTAGAACTGAAGTTATAGCCAACCTTCATGCTCCGAAAAACCTTAAGGATGTAAGGTCCTTTCTTGGTCACGCCGATTTCTACCGACGTTTTATTATGACTTTAGCTCGATCGCACACCCTATGTGTGCTCTTCTTGCTAAAGATGCTACATTTTTGTGGAGTAATGTGTGCCAAGAATCATTCGATAAATTGAAATCAATGTTGACCACTGCCCCTATCATGCAAGCGACTGATTGGACCCTTCCATTCGAGATTTATGTGCAACGCGAGTGATTATTCCGTGGGGGAGGTACTTGGTCAACAGAGGGATAAAAAACCTCACGTGATTTCCTATTCTAGTCGCATGCTTGACAGTGCACAAATGAACTATTTCACCATAGAGAAATGCAACTGGCTATAGTATTCGCATTGGATAAATTTCGGGTGTACTTGGTAGGATCACTCATTTTGTGTTTCACCGACCATGCCGTACTTAAGTACCTTTACCCATAACATAACCGTATAATATAATTTTCAATGATTTTATGCCAATTCATTGCTTCATAACTTTCATTTGTTATAAATGTAAGATATCACACATTATCTTGAAGGCTTATGTAAGATTAACCTAAATACATTACACCAGATTAATTACTCCTTATCAAATACACATCCATACACATATAAGATATGTATACTAAACATCCTTCGGGGCATTAGCCCAGGAAAATGTACATTCTCTATAATGGTATCATCTTTTAGGGACTTTTTACAGATTCACCTGGGTAGTCGGGTTGGAATCTCACCACTATACCCAAAATAAATCATCCATAGTTCCTTACCTAAAGGTAAGACGAATCATACCCAAGACGTCTTACCCCTGAAAAGTCACACATGGTAAAATATGGGATGCTATGACTCGGGGACTCTACGCTCCCTGCTCCTCAAGCCAGGGGCCTCACCCACGATGCGCAACTTCTCATGATAGCGCTAGAGGGGTGTGAACCATCTAATATATATCATACACACAATATATATACATATTATATATATACAACCATATTAGATCTGAATGTATATGTTACTATTCCCGACTATATGTATATACTACACATTATACTAGTCGATAATCCACATAATTGCTCCCAATTTTATTTTATAGGTCAATTACTCCTTTGAACATTTAATAATTAATTTCACATATACTTTTCATCATTATGGCTACACGACTTCTCACTCATTAGCCCTTAATCATTTATAAAATAATTTCCACTCCTTGGATAGTTTACAAAAGGAATCGGCAAAATAAACTCCCCTAATCGTCCTCTAAAATGACCTCAATGTAACCCCACCATCGTATCCTATCATAATCCCATGATTGGTTCCATAAACATGTTTACTATCTCATATTAGAGGGTTCCTAAGCATTAAACCCAAATTGAGAGGAGTAAAACCGAATCTAGAAAAACCTCTCAAAATAGCTAGTTTTTCGAATCGATTTGCTAGGCTCTGACTCAATTCGGCTTATAGTGACTTGATTCGGTAGACTACAACTCAATTCGATACAATGGACCTGAGATTATTCTTATTTGCTGAACCGATTTTTAAGGCTCTGAATTGATTCGGTACAAGATACCTACTATTTCTTCATTATGTTTAATCGATTCGCAGGGCTTCGAATCGATTCGATCACTAAGACCTGTATCTTTCGCAATACACCAAATCGATTCGCAAGGGGGCGAATCGATTTGAATTTGCAGAACCAAAATTTCCATTCTCTGTAACAAACCCATGAATTCTAAACCCAAAAACCTTACTTCTTCACCATAAAATTTCTAACAAGCCTTGACTGCTACCATCCAAACCAACATATGCCTAATCCCAACCAACGTTCATCATCAAATCCCTCAATATAACCTTAAATGCAAGAATTTCTTAATAATTTCTAGGTTCTAACATAAATGCTCAAAATTTACAAATTATCCACAATTCGTGAAATAAATTCATACGCATTAGCATTTATCAAGTAAAATCACTCGCCTCAAAGATGTAGAGTCTGAATCTTCCTCAAAGTCACGAATTTGTTCAAAATTCCTAGAGCTCCAAGGTTTTCTCTTCTCATTCTCTTCTTACTTTTGTTTTCTCTCAAGTGGTTTTCTCACATGATATTTTCCCAAGCCTTAAATGAGCCTAATAACCCATATCCCAATTAAACCCAACTTTAAATGATAATACACACTTAAAATAACTCGTTACCCCTATTCGAGTCTAACTAGCCAAAAATACTCCGAAACCCAAATTAAACCTCTGGATAGTCATTTTGACTTTCTCGGCCCATCCCAGATCAACAGAACACTCCAAATTGTCAACCAAAACTCCGAACATAAAATCATATCCAAACCTCATATAACTCACACAATTATGTCCCGGTTGAGAAATAAGCAATTTTCGCCGCAAATACTCACATACGACGTAATAGCAAGAAATATGATTTTAATTACATAATCACACTAGTAATTATACAGTTTGCATTAATATTAACTATTCTATCAAAATTAATATTTATGTTAAATTTTTTGTTTTAAAATTCTCAATTATATTAAATTGCACACACACAAAGGTAATTTAATATATAAAAATATACTCAAAAGTAAGAGGTATTACATATAGGTACATTAACTTGGGGTTATGCTTCCTGAGCTACCTAGGGAGGGATGATTTCTATCAAAGGCTACAAAGTAGAGGAAAAAAAAGATTTAGTCAAAATTTCATGTTTTTTTTTACCAAACAAGTAAAATGAGAAAATATTAGCGAGTGTGGAGCCAAGTCATTAAGCATGCATATATTTAGAGAAACCATACCCAAGATAGGTACATCACCAAACAGGTGTATGATTAGAGAAATATTGCCCAAGTAGGGTAAGTCACCAAGCATGTGTTTATTTAATATATTTCCAAAGCAGACATCATAAAGCGTGAGGAAACTAAATAAATTACTCAATCTAGAAAGTAAAACCACGAAGAAGGTGAGGTTTGTCGCTGGGGTATATCCACACAGGTTATAACACCAAGAAAAACAAAAAAGCGTAATGAGATTTGAAGAAATCTCACATACATGATTAATTGGGGAAATTTTACCTTATTAATAGGTAGTTATATTTTGGGCTCAGCTTGAGCTGATTGAGCTGGAATGGGGGAAAATTGTATTTTAACCTCAGAAGTTGGAGGAACCTTAATAGACAAAATAGTAGGCTTAATTGAAAATGATTGAATCTCTATAGGTGAAGGATTAACATATATTGAGGGCAGATTAACCCTAACGGGAGAAGTTATTTGCACCCTCTTCGCATTGTTGGCAAGCTGAAACACCACAAATAAATAACTCCTCTAATGAGTTAACAAATGAGAAAGAAAAGTAAAAGTTAGAAATTTTTTACAAGGCATATACCTCAATGATGGTTACACAAACGTAGGAAAATTTGTCCAAAAGTACCCCAAAGGCAAAAATTCTAACTGGAAGATCTAATATAAGAGGAAAAAGATTAAGACAAAGTACAATTCAAATTACCCCAGTTAAAGGAGATGGAGGAGAAATAGTCAATGATGACGACTTAAGTGGCACTGAGAGAGTAATTGAACTTGAAGTTTTAACAGTTCCACCTGAGTCCCCCATTGTTTCCTCATGCATGTATAATTTTTGTGCTAATTTGGCAACACATTCAGACGAATCTCGTCTCGAGGAAGTTTGCCAATTATTGAAAAAGGGGAAAAACTAGGAAGATAGAGGAATATATTCTTAAAAACATAGTCTAGAGTAACATCTCATAAGAGGAGTGCCATCAAGAATAAACAAAACTTGCATGGGAGGTAGAGGAGCATCCTACAAAATGAGCAACAATGTTATAAATACTTTTGTTAAAAAGATACAACTCAACACTAAAAGGAAATTTTGAAATAAAAATAAGTTAGCACATGTAGATTAACATATGTGGAAGAACCCGTCGCTATCGAGCCCATTCATGTGGTGAGTTTTGTTGTTTAACAATGATTACTTTTAAACTTTGTATTGTTGAAATATATATCCCAATTAACCTTTCCTTCTTCCTTGTTATTGCAGACTGTTCCCTATGGGGAAACTCCTTTTAATACTTTAAGGGCCCTTATAGTTGTTCCCACCAATCCAATAATTAACAAACAAGTATTGGTGAACCTATTTGGGCCTTCCAATCTGGAGACTCGAAGGGTTGAGGAATTTGAGGCAGTGGAGGATGTTGAGAGGACTGAAGAAGTTTCTCAAAGTCCTATCCTTACAAGCAGACATTTGTGGTATTTCTTCTAAAGATATTTTCATCTCCTTTTCCCTTGTTTTAAGATGAGTGTTAATTTCACACCTCTTTGAACAACCACAAATATCAATTGTAAGAGGGTAGTTTAAATAAGATGGAGGAGTAACCCCTTTTGAGTCCAGCGATGATAAGTTAAATAGCAACACTATTGATTAACCACAAGACATGCAAACACGAATCAATGAAGATAGACTTAGTTTGAACTCGCAAATCTGTCCTGTATAACTCAGAAGGTAGTAATGAACTTATAAGTAACTTAGATAGAGGGAGAGAGAAGTAAGAACCCTAGACACACCTTGGTAGGCATCCAAACATACCAACCGCCCTCAAGAATCTCTATCAAGTATTAAAAGCTTCTTAATAAATGACAGTGGTGGGTGAGTGAACTCTCTGGTATATAATAACTCTCTCTAGTGTATATTATCTCTAGTAATAACTTCTGAACTCTCAAAATATCATCCTCTCCTCAAAGGTGGTTGGGCTCCTTAAATAGCCCCCCACACCACCCCCGAGGCAACTCAGTCATCAATACATGTGAAGGACCTCCCTCATACTTTATGTCATAAGCATCAAATACCTGATGCACTAGTTGTCTCCATGTCATAAATAATAAATTCTAAGACATGCCTTTTTTCTAACCACTGTGTGTCAGGGGGCTGTTGTCGCAGAGGTGGATCACCAACTGCCTGACAATCCCAAATACCACGGTGGTTTACTCAAGTACAGGTCTGACATTATATAGCTGGCTAGTGACATCACCTATAGTAGATGTGGCATTAAGTAGAGGGTTGTTTGGTTCACAACTCCACGCCTGATGGAACTCCAAGCTGCTCCGCCCAAGGTTCCACGGTCAGGGTTCATCAGTGTTTTAATAGGTGTATCTAAGATGGTCAAGACAAGCCCCAACGGTTCCTCACTTCTCAATCCTCCAAACTAAGTCCCTCCAAAGTTCCCATGACGAGGTTGTTCGATAGAGCATGGAAGCTCTCCCAGGCCTTGCCAAGCCTAATCTCTCTCGACTACCGTTTGACCTCACCCTAAAACTCATTATTATTCTCGTTACTTCATTACAACCGTTATATCTCATAGTCAATATAAACAAAAATACAATATCACTAAGTAACATAACAAGCTAAAGTATGAGCTGCTACGCTTGAGCTGCCACACTTTCTCAATCCGATAAACCTTCTCTGTTTGTAAAAAAAAATCTAGCCTCCTTTACTTCGTTAGAATCGCAACGTTATAATCTCTAGGAAAAAGTAAAATTCTCCCCGATGTACCTGAGATGAAGCTCTACGACTTATTGGGTCTTTGACGAAGGGACATCGCCACTTTTTCCTTATACTGAGCTTCAACCGTTCTAACTTTGTTATTTGAAATTCTCTCGAAAGGCTTGTCAACCTTCTCAAATATTCGTTTTGATTCTTGGTAAGTGATATTCTCCCTTGTAATGCTTCACTATGCTAGAAAAAATATAAATTCTCCCCGATGTAGCCGAGTCACCATTTAAAGAACGTTTGGACTTGTGGCGAGGGGACATTGTAGCTTTTTTGTACCGTTGGGACATCTTTTCCATTGGGAGTGATTGGATATGTGTGACAAAAATTCTGGAGCCAAAACTCAAACTTGCTGAAGAAGGCAACCCCTTCTATTCCCCAGGCATCACTTCGTAAATGATGTGGCGCGATCTTTTCAGCTGTCAAAACACTTCCCGAAGTGTCGCATGTTCATTTGAAATGATTATAGGCGGCCTTGCACGTGTGGTGGTGGGAAACTCAATAGACGAGTTCCTTAAAAGGTTTCAAACGTCTCTTTTTTCAAACCCTTCTCTTTCCTTCATCTCCTTCAAGCTCCCGTCTTCTTTACAAAGAGAAAACTGTGCAAAAAACTCCATTATTGTCCAACTCTTTACCCAGTTTCTTCCCTCTCCCCTCTTTTGCGCCTCCACTTATGGTTGTGCTCCTCCCTCCTTATTTCTATCCCTTGTTACTCATCCGTTCCATTCATCGACACTTTACTATGGCTTCTCCAAGTGCTTCTAAGGTTGCCACCACCACTACTCAGCCTGGCTCCCCCTCTGCCACTCCTAGCGCCACTACTACCCCTAGCAGCGCTGCCCTGGATGCTGCTCATCAAGAGCAATTACGCTTATATCGCCGGGCTCCCATCTTTGGTGGAGATGATAAATTTTTTGATGCATGTAAGACTTTCCATTTCTCATCCAAGTTTGTCCCTATACTGTTGGGTGATGAGGATATGGATTCATCAAAGTGGGGCTATCTTCCCCCAAAGGGAACTCTACGCTTTTGTTTGGACTGTGGTGACTTCCCCTATTCTCAGATTGACTTCAAAGCACCTGGGGGGTCGGCGACCCATTTCACTGCCTGACATACACATATGCAGAGTTCTTATGATGCTGCTCTTATAAAGGTTAGGCTTTATTGAGCCTACTAGTTTGGGGAGTTCACCCTTTCCAAGAACAGCACGGTGATCCAAGTGCTAATTTCTCGATGGAACATCATGACTCACACGTTCTTTGTTGTGTGGGGAGAGTTTACCATTATGTTGGAGGACATTCATGAGCTCCTTGGGATTGAGCCCATAGGTGAGTTCACCTACCACAATGAGGCCCTAGATGCCGAAGAAGCTGCTGATCGAGCTGAGCTGGATCGAATCTACCATAGTTGCAATAGTTCCTCGAATAAGGCCACATGTACTCCCTTCATCAGTTATTTTTTTGAGGCCCCAACCCTAAAGGATGTCACTACTGCAATGGTCCGAGGTAGAGGTACACCCCTGGAACTACTAGCCTATATACTTGTGTTACTTTTGCGATTCTTCCTGACTGGGAAACCTAACGACCATACCAAGTGGGATCTTATAAATATTGCCATTAGTTTAGACAGGGGTTTCAACCTTCCTCTGGCCTCCATTGCCTTGGGATCCCTCTATACCTGGCTAGATCGAACCCATATCGGCATGGAACGATCAATGGGTCGTTATAACTTGGTTAATTTTTCCAACACCATCATTTTGACGGGCTTCCTCTACACCCGTTTTCCTACCATTACTGCTAAGTCTATCTCTCTCCCTGTGAGCCAAGGTATTAACCCCCCACGCCTCCTATGTTTCCATAAAAAATAAAGTCAAAAGGAGATAATTGAAGTATTTGATCGTTTGGACTTCTTTGTGATGAGGCCATACAGTGAGTCTACATTTTCCCATAGTTGGGATTTTTTTTCCTTCTGTATCCTCAACGGTCAAGTTCATCCCAGCTGTACAAGATCCCTCACAGGCCGTAGTGCTTCTATTCACTCTTGGGTTTCTTCCTTCCTATACTGAATGGGGATACACCTCAGAACCTTACAACCCTGAGAGATGTAGCAAGCAATTCAAATTTGACCAGGGGCCCCCTCGACCCATGTTTCAGAACAACCACACAAGGGCCACCGTCGCTGAAGCTTGCACCTTTTATAATGCAGTACTGGTGCTTGGTGTGACTTCTACCATCGACTGATGGGTCACCCTTCCCAGTTATACTAGGAAGAGGGAAGTATCCACCTCTTATTCCATCGAGTTCCATTTGGGGCAGTTGAGAATGATTCATGAGTATATTCAGAGTCCCCCCAATATCCTGCAGTCCTTTCTTTCTCTGCTTCTGAACTGGGTCTTAAGGGGAACTCTGTGCTTTGAGTTGAATTAACCTTGAGTAAAACCATTAAAGAATCTCCCCAGGAGCTACCCCCTATTTACCAATGATCCCAAGGCCATTACAACTCCCAAATAACCTGCCCCTTGGACCGAAGCTGCAACAGGCAAAGGGCCTTCTCAGCCACCTGCCAAAAAGACCAAGAATTCCAAAAGTGGGGGTTCCTCTAAATCCAAGTCCTCAAAGTCCAAGCCCCAGGCTCAAGCATAAACTCCTTTGGAGGTGTTCCTTATTGCCTCCGTTCCCCCGCCATGCCGGTAGAAAAAGTTGAGGAGTTGAGAAGGAAAGCTCGGGCAGAGGTAGAACGAATAAACGCTGAGTTTCAACGACGCGCTATCATCATTCCCCCTTCGGCTTCCTTCCCCATGATCGTGGTTGATCCAACTGATCCAACGGAAAAAAAGAGAAAAAGGTAGAGGGTACCTGAAGGTGCTGATGCAACAAGCATAAGGAAAACATGCTGGGTACCAAGTCCCAAAAGAAACGGACACCCGAGATACCTCCCTCCCCAGCTCCTTCTGCTGCTGCCTCCTCGCCACCTTCACCAGTGGTTATATCTTCTCGTTCTCCCCCTGGATTTGAGGTATGTGTGCATTCGTTATCGTTCTTATTCCCCTGTTCTTAGGGAAAGCTGCATCTGCATACTTCTTAATAATTTCTTTGGTGCAGGGAGTTGAAGAAGAAAGGTCCAGTCCCCTTGTAAGCCATTTCGTGGGGGGCATTGCGGTATCTCTCCAACCGACGCTACCCTTTCCTATTCCCCCTGATAACTCTTACTTACTCTCACCACTCGTCCTCCCAATGGGATAAATATTCTATTGAGGGGACTGTTACCATTGAATCAATTTGCATATCTTCCCAACCGGAGAAAACTCCCCCAACTTCTTCTAAATTGTAACCTCAGCCCGAGGTTCTTCTTCCCCTTGTTCCAGTTACAGAAAGTTTCCCCGAGGTAACATATTATCAATTACCTGTTAGATTTGGCAACATTTCTCTATTTCACCCCTTTTCTTTCTGTGTAATATGCTGAACCTTGATATGTTGGGGTCCCCAGGTTGAGATGGCGTCTCTGATAGCTAACATCCTTCTTCCCCCTGCGCTGACGAGGCCCCTGACTGAAATTCCCCTTTTTGGTGCTATAACTGAGGCAAGTAACATTTATAATTATTTCTCTCCTTTTTGAGTACTAATTGGTCATTTCTGACACTTAGCTTTGTTACTGCAGTTTTCTCCAAGTCTCTCCCCACCCTTTGCTCTTAGTGGTGTGTACAAGGCCAAGGTCGATGTTGTCGTTCACCGTGTTGGTTCTTCGGTGCCTATCCATGATGGGTCATCGTTTGGAGGTCCATCGTCTTCTGCCAGCGAAATGGCTATGCTGGCCTTGGTACCTTTTATTGGCGAGGGAGCTTTGCCTACCATTGAGGCTTCTTCAACGAGGGGCCCTGTTGAGGCTTCTAAGTTAATGAGTCTACCTCCAACGATTCCTGCCCCTATGGCCTCCACGATGACTCCCGTTCTTGCTCCTGCTACGACTGAGATATTTCGCTAATTTCTCTGCATTCTTGTTGAATTTTTTTTGCAAACTCCACCTGTAACGGTGACATAACAACGGAAACTCCTGTTAAGATTTTTCATAAACTCCACCTGTATTGGTGACTTAACAACGAAAACACTTGTTAAGATTTTACACAAACTCCACCTCTAACGGTGACTTAAAAACGAAAACTCTTGTTAAGATTTTTTCATACACTCCACCTATAACGGTGACTTAACAACGAAAACGCTTGTTAAGATTTTTCACAAACTCCACCTATAACGGTGAATTAACAACGAAAATGCTTGTTAATATTTTTTCATACACTCCACCTATAATGGTGACTTAACGACGAAAATGCTTGTTAAGATTTTCCCTACACTTATTATTTCTTCTACCTCTTCCCAAATTACACGGGAAAATTCCCCACCAGTTCTTTCACCTATTGGCTCACCCCATCGGGAACCTATCATCTCGGAAGATTCTAGCCATAATGATCAAGGTTCCATGACCAGTGCTACTGTTGAGAGAGAATCTGGGTGTGAGCTTCCTCTACCCGATCTGGCTCCTCACGCCTTCTACCTAATGGTGCTTCAACATTCTCCTCAGATGCCTGCCAACCATTGCTTGGTAGTTGAGCTGCTTGCAAACCACCACCCCGAAACGTTTATCGTGGATTGCCCATGTTCCAACATCTCTGTGATATGTTACAGGCTTCAGGGCATGGCTACCGCTGTGGCTGAGATTGCTAGTACTCCAACCTCAACTGTTAATAGATCCCTCCTCAACCAATTCCTAGGTCACCTGAAGGAGTTGGGTCATGGTGGCTTTCGTCTTAATTGGCTTATTTCACGTTTGAGAACTTTGAAGAGCCAACGACTGGATAGCCAAAGGGAACTACTCCGGAAACTTCAGGAGGATCAATGGGCTAAGGAAGCCAAGTTGGCTAAGTTAGCACGTCTTCTTGAAGCCGTTGACAAAGAGGTGGGGGACCTCGAAGAAGCTCTACGCACGACAAAGTCGAAATGAGAGAAGCTCCTCATCGAGAGCACACAAGTGCAAATGAGGCTGGAGGTTTCTATGAATGCCTAACAGTCTTGCCTGGCATCTTCTTCGGGCCTTCCTAGAGATTTTTTATCTTCCCTAAATCTATGGTTCCTCTTAGGCTAATGAACTTCTGTATATATTTATCTCTTTTCTCTCATTCTTATGTAATTCTTGGGCAATAGCTCCCAATTTTGTAATGCCCCAAAGTTTGTTAATGGAGGAAAAATGTATGTTTTCCATGTCATTTCTTTGTGTTACAACTGCTTGCATACATTATGAAGTTATATGATTCTTTCATCTCCACTCGGGTTAGAATAAAAAGAACTTGCATACTCATCATAAAAAATTGTGTATTCATAACAACAGCTAGATACATCAGTGGTTCAAACCTAATTGTTTACACATGATAGACCTTTAACCATTTATTATTAGTCTTGAATGGTTTATCTTCTTCCATCCTAAAAATTAAGCAATAACCTAAGTAACGAGCTTCTTTTACAATGAAAGGTCCCTCCCAATTTGCTATAAATTTGGGTAGAGGGAGCCCTCTAATGTGTTTCATTGCTTCTTTCAATACGAGATCTCCCTCCACGAACTTCCTTGGTCTTACTAAGTTATCATATACCCTGGAGAGATGTTTCGTGTACATCTGAAAGTGTTGTATCACATTATCTCTGTGTTCATCTAACGCTCCCAACTGCACATAACTATTCTGAGGGAGCATACTACTTCACAAGGTATATCAAGCAGAGGGAACTTCTAACTCTACTGGGAGGATGGCCGTAGCCCCATAAATAAGGGAGAACAGGGTATAGCTTATAGGCTTCCTCTTGGTTATTTGATAGGCCCACAATACAGCTGGTATCTTATCATACCACGCTCCTAGGAAATCCTCCATTATTTTAGCCAAGATATTAACCAAAGTTTTGTTAGTTGCTTTGACCTGGTCGTTTCCCTTCGGATATGCCACTGTTGAAGTATGATGGACAATGGAGTACTTGTCTGTGAGCATCGTTACTTCTGAATTGATGAAAGGGGTTCCATTATCTTAAAGGATGACCTTTTGGATCCCAAAATGGAAAATGATGTATTCTCTGATGAAGTTGCTTACCACCCCCACTATTGTCCTTCTAAGTGGTATCGCTTCAGCCCACTTTGTGAAGCATTCCGTTGCTACTAGTATCCATATCTTCCCCCTCTAAGAAGGATGTATTACCTCTACTAGGTCGAACGCCCAAATATGAAAAGGATAAGGCATTGCCAGGGACTGTAGGCCTACCGATGGGGCATGGATTATTTTTCCATGAAGTTGACAAGATTTGCATTTTCGAACGAACTCAGCAGAGTCTTTCTCCATTATTGGCCAATAATACCCCAACGTCATCAATTGGTCATATAACTTGTCCCTTCCTATGTGAGATGGATTGTGCGCCTATTTAAGGACCTCGACCCCTTCTTCCTTCGAGATGCAACACAATGACCTGTTAAAGTATTCCCTTCGATAAAGCTACCCCTCCTGAATGTAAAATCTCGGGGCCCTCCGCTTGAGTCCGATCGCATTAATTTTCTATATTGGGGCAACTTCATTTGTGATAAAGTCAATATACGGCTGTCTCCAATCAGGTTGAGCTTCCATGAAATGACATTCAGCTGCTTCGAAGAATAACTAGCATTTATCGCATTTCCATTGTAGCTCCGTTGTGTCCTGTTTCATTATGGGACAAAAATATCACTCTCTTTGCATTCTTCAGTATAGAGGTATCTCAGTTGTCCCACAGTGCTCTTCATGTGTTCTCTTCAGTCTTTGTTCTGCTCTTCTTGACCTATACACCTCGACAACCATCCTCATGCATTCCTAAAGTAATGGTTTCCCTGGTTTATGAAGTATTGGGCTAATTCTATCAGCCCCATCGCTACTTCCCCATATTCTAATTGGCTTCTAATCTCCCCCCTTCAGTCTGCGTCGTCTTCCATCGGTAGAATTAACTGTACTATTAAAAGAGCTGTTCTTCGTGGGATCATAATGGTAGTTGTATCTTTTCTTATGACCATCTTCTAGGTAATGGTGGCATAGGCATGTGGGTGACGATTCATGGTTTTAGGCTGTCTCTTGATCTTGGTCTAACAGAACCGACAAAGGAGCCTCTGAATGATTGTTCTGTATGGTGCCAGGCTCATGTGTTTCAATATATACTCTCCATCCACTTGCTGAACAACCAAATTCGAATAAAATTTGATGCAAAGTGAACAAATCCCCCTCCGAAGAGCCAACCCCATCACCAATGCTTCATATTCGGCTTCGTTGTTAGAACAACGAAAATCTAATTCCTCATCCGTTGCATCTAGGTGGTTGGCCTGCAAATCATCTCCTAGAATACTTTCTTTGGGTGGCTCAAACGTTCCCAAGGGGAAAATTGCCAACAAATTGGTGTACGCTTGGATTTTGATCGTGAGAAGAACCCCACACTTTAAGTTATACTCAGTTAGGATGAGAAACCACCTAGATACTCTACCAATCAATATCGTTCTTGCTAACAAATACTTAATAGGATCAAATCTAGTTACAATATGAATTGTCAAATACAATATATAATGTCTAAGTTTTTGTGCTATAAAGACTAAGGCTAAACGATGGCTTTCCAAGCTACTATATCTGACTTCTGCCCATGTATGATTCCGTTGAGGTAGAGTAGACCGATCGTTTTTCCCCATCAATCTCCTATGCCAACAAAGCTCCCACGGACCTCATGGTGTATGTGAGGTATAGCTGCAACGGTATTCCTGCCTGCGGGGGAACCATAATATGTGGTGAAACGAGCAACTTCTTCAGTCGAGTGAGTGAATCCTGGTGAATCTCCTCTCACTTAAATTTCGTGTTCCTTCATAACAGCTACATCAATGGGTGTGTCATCTCGGCTAATCCAGGCACAAATCTCCTAATATAGGAGACTTTATCGAGGAAACTCTTCAGCTCCTTCTCCGTTCTTGGACTTGGCATCTCCGAGACTGCTCACTGCTTGTCCTGGTCCATCTGCACCCCTTGTCGATCAACCATGAAGCCAAGAAGTTTATCACTCTTTACCCCTAAAGACGCACTTCAGTGGGTTCATCCTCAATTTATACTTCCTGTATTGGGTAAACACCTTCCTAAAATCGCCCAGATGGTACTCCTCCTTCCTTGATTTGATGACCAAATCATCCACATAAAATTTCACAAATTTATGGAAGAAGTCGTGGAAAATGTCCATTATTGTTCTCTGGTAAGTAGCCCCAGCGTTCTTGAGTCCAAACGACATTACTTTGTACATGAAATTTCCTAATGGAGTCCTGAACGCCATCTTCTCTGCATCCGAGGGGTCCGTCTTGATCTGGTTGTACCCTACATACCCATCCATGAAGCTATACATATCATGACCAACCGTTGTATCTATCAAGATATCAATGGAGGGAAGAGGTAACTCATCCTTGGGGCAAGCTATATTCAAATCTCTGAAGTCTATGCAGATCCTTATTTAGTTTTTGTCTTTCTTTCTCACTGGGACAATGCTAGACAGCCAAAGCGGGTGCTGTATGAGTTTGATGAACCCTGCCGCTAATAAGCACTGGACCTCTTCCTTTATCTTTGAGTCTAGCTCGGGCTTGTACTTCTCGTTGCTTATTTCACGGGAATGGCTGAAGGCATTACATTCAATTTATGACCGGTGACTTCCTCATCCAACCCTTCCATCTCCGTGTATTTCTAC
Source organism: Sambucus nigra (assembly GCA_949130495.1). Classification (NCBI taxonomy): domain Eukaryota; kingdom Viridiplantae; phylum Streptophyta; class Magnoliopsida; order Dipsacales; family Adoxaceae; genus Sambucus; species Sambucus nigra. The sequence goes on from OX422220.1 coordinate 305,949,525, forward strand.
GCAAAAATGTCTATGAACTCTCGAATCAACATAACCAAAGCCTCTCATTTCTCCTTACTGAGATCGTTTGTGATAAAAATAGGCCTTGGGTCCTTTTCTTCTTTCACCAGGTTCAATTGCTCCAGTTCTTGCGCCTGCGATTTCAGTTGATCCACCATGTACTTTAGTTCCTTGGCTACTTCATCTACAAATTCCAGTACATTGGAGTTGTCTATCACCACACATTGTCCTCGCGGATTTACGAAAAAGCACTCATATATCGGGTCAGCCTCATTGTCAGCTTCTTCAATCGCCCATTCACACCATTATAATCGATATATCACCTTTCCTTCTTCGATGATGACCTTCTTGCACTGTCTGCTGGTAGCTATAGCTGCCTTCCTCTTCTTCTCTCTAGAAGCCTCGGCTATTCTTTTTTTTTTAAATCGGCTCGGCACACTTTGCCATTAGACCTCATGCTCCATCGGATCCACTCTGGGCCTCATCCTGTCTTTAAGTTGCTTCGAGATATTTTAGAGATGAGGGACCACCTGGTGAGCTTCCTCGGTCATCACTCTTGCGCTGCTTGCAACCTCTTTATTCTGCTCGTTCAAGAGCCCGATCCTTTCTCTGATCGAGGGAACCCATGAACCCTCCATTATTCTCTTTAGTACCCGAACATCCTCCTCCAATTCTGTGTAAAATGCCGCATCTACTAATTGAGCTTCCTCGACGGCGAAGGTCCTCTTCGTAGACCTAATGGTGACCTCTGTTCCCTTGATGTTTTCCTTAACATATTGGTGGTACGTAGAAGGAACTAGACCTTGGTTGTGCATCCACACCCTTCCTATTAGCAGATGATAGGAAGTTACACTCTCTATTATGTGGAAATTGATATGGGAACTGAGATTTCCCATTAGAATCCCAACATTGATGTACGCAATGGATTTGGAAGATTGGTTATCATACCCCGAAATCACCAAAGGCATGGGGACCAACCTTTCTTCTGGAATATTGGCTGCGTGGAAGGAGTTGATTGGAATAATATTGATGGAAGCTGCCCCATCTATAAGAGTCCTTGAGAAACTAATTCCGTTAATGCTAGCGGTCACATACAATGGTCTGTTATGAGGGAATCTTACAACCCTATCTGTATTGCTAAAGGTTACTTCTGACAGAAACCTCCTCACCAACCTGGCCATGGGTCCCTTCCATCTCAATGAAGGGATTGCATTCTTCTTCGCAATGTCAAGTATCGCCTGAGTTATTTCCAACCTATTATCTTTCGGTATCCCTACCTGGTCGAAGAACCAGGTGAATTTTGGGGATTTTAAAACTGCATAGTATTCTAGGATTGGGTCTGCTTCCTCAACTTCAACGTTGTATACGTCCTCCGCGTCTTTGGCGCTTAACTCATCGTAGTCCAGTACTACATTAGCCATTCCCTTCGTAGAATCTTCCAGAGCTTCTTCGAACTCCTCATGCTTTGACGTTGGCTCTCTTTCTCCTCTCTCTGCCTCTTCATCATAGGCCACCACCAGATTGTCCCCATGTGCTGGGAGTGGGTTGTTATTAACGTTCTATGGAGGGATTTGCAACATCCTTACCTTTACGTACTTTTTGATGATTCTCCTCAACATGCAATAGCTCTATGTTGGATGTTGGATCTTCCGATGAATCTGGTAATATTTGGGATCCGCCCTTGTCGCCGCATCGGGTTCCCCCACGGGAATGCCCTTTGGTTCATAGATCATTCCCCCTTGGACCATTGCGTTGTAATAGCTGAAAACCTCCTCCACCATACAAGGCAATGGTAGTGGGTCCTCCCTGTCTCTTCCAAACATCCTCTTATTGTCCTTCTTCGGCACCTTGCCCCCATCTGCTCCCTCGGTGTACCCTACCCATGGGGGCTGAGACCTACCCCCCACAAGTTGTATCGTCTGCCTAAACAGCATGGGAACCACCACTGGATTCGGTCTCACCACCAAGGAGATATTTCTTGCTGCTTTTAAGAACGCCGAAAAAGCCCCCTCACGCATTTTATTAATGAGATGATAGATGTACTCAGGAAGAAGCCCATTCGCACAGATCTGCAATAACTTGAACTCTTTGGCCTCCTCCCTCACATTGAGGTACCTTTCCCTGAACCTTCGAACATACTCCACCACTTCTTCCCCGGGTCATTTCTTCTCCCTCCCTATTTGGGTCAAAGTAAACTCATCATTCGCCAGAAAGAACTTCTAAACAAACAAAACATGCATCTCCTCCCATGTAGAAACGCTCTTGCGAGCCAAATGGGAATACCAAGTATATGCTTTATTGGTTAAGGATTTAGAAAACTCCCTCAACCTCAGCTTCTTATTATTACAATGCGCCCTCAAATGTTCAACGAAACGCTTAATATGCTCCTTCGGGTCCCCACATTTCCCCGTGTATTTTTCAAAAATAGGAGGAATATTATCTTTTGGACAGGGATCATCGTTGTATTCCTGTGGGTAAGATGTCCGAAAGTCATCATAAACTGAAGCTACCTTGTCAGCAGATTGCGAGGAGGCTTGCATGAACTTTAGCATCTCTTTCTGCATCTCCTTCCTCATTTCCTCCATGGGTGATGCCCCTGGAGCAACAACCAATAGGACCATAGGCTGAGTGCCCATTTCAGCTGGAGCAATGGTCACAGTTGGGGCCATTGATACTCCTAGTGTTCCCACTGCTGGATTCATAATAGAGGGTATACTTGCCAGGAATGTTCCCGTTACACCTACACTCGGTGGGGCCATTAAGGCCGCCCCTGGTGTTACGAAGGAATTGGCTTCAAATCCTCTCAGCACTGTTGAAGCTACCGGAGTTTGCAAAAACTCATAAAACTTACTCATGAGGAGTGCTACCTGAGTGGGTCCCAACCCTACACTCGTGGAAGCTTGTGTCACCCTTGGACCACTTGTCGTCGCCTGAACTGGAGGTACCTCTATTCGAGGAACCCCATCCCTTAGAGCCTCCAGTTCTCTCATCGCTTGTTCTTCATTGTGTTGGATGTCATCAAAGTTGAGCCTTCGATTAACATTATCTTGTGCCATACTCCTTACTTAGAAGAATACCTCCCCAGTAGAGTCGCCAAATGTAAGATGGTAGTTTAAATAAGATGGAGGCGTAACCCCTTTTGAGTATAGTGATGATAAGTTAAATAGAAACACTATTGATTAACCACAAGACATGAAAACACGACTCAATGAATATAAACATAGTTTGCACTCGCAAATCTATCTTGTATAACTCAGAAGGTAGTAATGAACTTAGAAGTAACTTAGCTAGAGGGAGAGAGAAGTAAGAACCCTAGATACACCTTGGCATGAATCCAAACATACTAACCACCCTCAAGAATCTCTATCAAGTATTAAAATCTTCTTAATAAATGACAATGGTGAGTGAGTAAACTCTCTGGTTTATAATAACTCTCTCTGGTGTATATTATCTATAGTAATAACTTCTGAACTCTCAAAAGATCATCCTCTTCTCAAATTTGGTTGGGGTCCTTAAATAGCCTCCCACGCCACGCCCGTGGCAACTCAGTCATCAATGCCTGTAAAGTACCTCCCTCATAGTTTATGTCACAAGAATTAAATACTTGATGCACTAGTTGTCTCCACGTCATAAACATTAAATGCCAAGACATACCTTTTGCCTAACCACTATGTGTCAGGGTGCTGTTGTCGCAGAGGTGGATCACAAACTGCCTGATAGCCCCAAATACCACGGTGGTTTACTCAAGTGCAGGTCTGACATTATAGCTGGCTAGTGATATCACCTATAGTAGATGTGACATTAAGTAGAGGGCTGTTTAGTTCGCAACTCCACGCCTGATGGAACTCCAAGCTGCTCCGCCTAAGGTTCCACGGTCAGGGTTCTTTGGTGTTTTACCAGATGTATCTAAGATGGTCAGGACAATCCCAATGGTGCCTCACTTCTCAATCCTCCAAACCAAGTCCTTCCAAAGTTCCCACGACGAGGTCGTTCGATAGAGCATGAAAGCTCTCCCAGGCCCTGCCAAGCCTAGTCTCTCGCGAGTACCGTTTGACCTCACCCTAAAACTCATTATTATTCTCGATACATCATTACAACCATTGTAGCTCATAGTCAATATAAACAAAAATACGATATGACTAAGTAATACAACAAGCTAAAGTATGAGCTTCTACGCTTGAGCTGCCTCGGTGCCTCAATCCCCAAAACACTGTTGCTAATGGAGAATTATCTCTAATCTCAAAATTACCTTCAATCCCAATCTAAATCAATCATTACCAAGTTACTTGTTATAGGGACCTTAAAATTTTTTCCAGTAACTTGGTTATTTTTGAAACTATTATATGCAAGTGTGGCGAATTTTCTTAGTCGAGCAACCATAAAGGTCCTTTGAGTAAATTGGAACTTTAAGGATGCCCAAAAGTTAGGGTCTTTATGCGTCCCCAATTTACTTAGTTGAGTAACCATAAAGGTAATTTAAGTAAAATTAGACTTTAGCGTGCCAAGAAATAATGGGGTCTTTTAATCGTGACAAATTTAACATAGTCGAGAAACCATAAAGGTCCTTCAAATAAATTGGGACTTCAACGTGCTAAAAAATTAAGGTCTTTAAGCGCGTCCAATTTAATTAATCGAGCAACCATAAAGGTCCTCTAACTAAATCGGGACTTCAGCATGCCTATAAATCAGGGTCTTTTAAGCGTGCACAATTTGACTTAGTCAAGCAACCTTAAATGTCCTTTAATTAAATTGGGACTTTAGCGTACTCATAAATCAGGGTCTTTGAGCGTGTCCAATATACGTTGTCAAGCAGCCGTCCTTTAAGTAAATTAGGCCTCACTACACTAAATCTACCTAATTGTCACGGTTATTGACCTTGACAAGTTCAACTTGTCAAGGTCAATGACCGTGACAATTCGGGGCGAGATAACTTTTTTTGTCACGGACGTGTCACGATCATTGACCGTGACAAGTTTGTTAGAATTGTCACGGTCGTGTCAAGGTCATGGCCCGTGACAAGTTTAGTCACGGTTAATAACCGTGACAAAGCCTTGACCCTTTTTAAAAACATTATCACGGTCAATGATCATAACAATTCTGGGTAGAATTTAAAAAAAATCTGCTGGGCAGTATGGCCACTGCCCAGTAGTATATTTGTACCTGTTATAGAAACGTTGTACCTGCTCAAACATCATATATCCCAACAAACTAAAGATAATGCAAATATATATTCAAAATAAAAACAATATACATGACGATATAATCCAAATATAATTCAAATGTACCAACTTAAAAATAATGTCACTACATGTATGGGGTAAATGTGAGGATGTGAGTAGGCCACATGATATACGAATTGACACACCCACTAATATACATCGTGACGCATTGTTCGCACAACCAAAATAGGGAGTTCTCCTTCCCGGGTAACACATGTGTGACGAGCACTTTGGACTCGATCTCTTAAAGCGCACGTCCATGAACTATTCCACCCTGGACGATATTCGAGTCCCTCAACCTCCGCCCTATCCGTTGGCCATCTAATACGTCCAATATGAACACGCTCGGCCAACCAATTGTCAACATCGGTCTGGGGAAGGGATCCAAATAAGGAAGTGGATCATCGAAGTACACACGTGTCGGTGATGAAGCAGCGAGGTCCACATCTTCGTCATCCCGTGCCTCGTTCTCCCGCACCTCCTCCTCCTCCACTGTCTTCTCTTTCCCTTTCCCCTTATGGTCTCCGCCCAACGTACGCTTCATGAATGAGATATATCTTGGACCGTCGCCTCCAAACGGGACAACTTCGCGTCATGTGAATCCACCGTTCGAGCCAACCCGGTATCGCTCGTCTCCAATCCAATGATCCTAGATTTGGCCACTCGCGAGCTCACCCCTTGCGATCAGAGCCAAGCACTTGGCTGAGTGCGCCTGTGGACAAAGACGCCTTATCGGCATCAGATTGCGACTCATGCACTTCCTTAAGCTTTGCCTGAAATAACAAAAAGCACATGATTAGTAAAATAAGTAAACTAAAAAATTATAAACTAATTAACAAAAATTAAACTATCGAATTACTTACAATCGTGGCCGCGACGCTCGGGGACACCTCCTTGTCCTTCCCCTTCTTCGTCCGAAGAGCCACATAAGTATCGAGCCTATGTGGCTTACCCCCTCGACCACTCCCCACCCCCTGAAATAAAATAAAGTAAAATTAGAATCGGCCCCGGAAAGTAAAATAATGAAGAATAATATATTTCTGTAGTTATAGAAAAATTAAATCTTACCTTCATCCTATGCTCCACGTCGGCATAAGACGTCGGGCCGAAGTAGTGCACGTCCATCTTTTTTGCCCGATTTCCCTCCCCGATTGGCGAGATGCCAATTGTCGATCCTCGATCTCATTGTCAATGAACTTTTGCCATTGTGCCAATGAGATCGGCTTCTTGGGCAGGACGGATCCACGCCATTGGATAATGGACACTCGTGTTTTCCCAAAGTACCGTGTCCGTATATTTTTCTTCCACGTCTTGTGTTGCTCCCTCAACTGCTCCAAGATAGCATCGCGTAGCTTTGGATCCAAGTTGAATTGTTCCTGTCCAACAAATACAATGTTAGTTGCGAATAAATAGAAATATAAAATGAAATTGAAATTGAAATTGAAATATTCATATTCATATAAATATATTACCTGTAGTGCCACCCAAACAGCTAACTTGAGCTCATATGGCACCTCCTTCCAACTCATAGTCCCTGGGCTGATGACCGTCTTTAGCAGCTCGAGGGATCTCTCTAATAATTCCGACTTGTTCTCGATGGTAATCCCAAATTTTCCATATTTGGGGAGCCTAGGGGCCGAGGAGCCTTCGTCGCCTCCGCTACCACCGAGCCCAGACAACATCATCATAACCAGCATCATCATCATCACCTTAATACCCGAAGGAGACATTTTCTATAAAAAAATGTTATTAGTACAGATAAAAAAATGTTATTAGTACACATAGACATACACGCAGCCCCCCATCCCTGACACCACCTCCACCCCCTCCCCCCACCCCTCCCCCCTCCCACCCCCTCCCCCCACCCCCACCACACACATGCACACGTACACGTACACGTACACCCCCCCAACCCCCATCCCTGCCACCCCCTCCCCCCTCCCCCCACCCCCACCACACACACGCACACGTACACGTACACACACCACCCCCTGCCCCCCACCACACACACAATAATCCAATAATGATTAATAATTATATATACTATATTTCATTTTATTATGTCTTATTTTATTCAAATTCAATTATTAATAATTATATATAGTATATATTAATTTACTAATTTACAATAACGGGCAATCATATATTAATTTACTAAAAAAATTAATAATCAATCAATTTTTTACAAGGGACACTACGCGCACACACATATAGACACACACGCAGCCCCCCACCACCCACCCCCATCCCTGCCACCACCCCCACCCCTCCCTGTAACACCCCGTATTTTTATTTATTATTTTAATTAATTAATTGGAATTTTCGAGAAAAATAAATTTTTGAATTTAATAATTTTTATTGGCTAGATATGTTGGTTATGATTTTAGCAGAATAAAACTTCAAGAGGAATTTAAATCGGAGTTAAGACGGATTTTATATTGATTTTATAATATTTTACCTTATAGGCATTTTTTAGGCAAACTGTCAGTTTTTCGGGGTGATCGATCGATCGACCCCGGGGGGTAGATCGATCGACCCTCCCAGAAAACGTGCGCTGTAAGCTGTTTTTAGAGTTTGTGTAGGATTAGGACTCCTAATTAATATATAACCTTGTTAATCCGTAGGGGGACTTCTCATAATCACTTTTTCTCCAGTTTTTCACCAGAGAACACTTCCAAATATTTTTCCTCTCACTCATAATCATCAACCTTCAACAAAATCATGTTTTTGTCACAAGTTTTGGCACAAGTTTTTGAAGGCTTAATTGGGGTTTAATCAAGATCGTTCAAGAACACTCTTTTGCTAATTTTTTGAGAGGAATCCAGATTTCCAATCAGATTTTCCACACGATCTTTACAGGCATGAATACTCTATTCTTTTTCTTTAGTATTATGCGTTTTAAGTTTCGCACAAACACTTAATTACATGTTTTCTTAAAATAAAGTAGTGACTTAATTAGGAAAAGTGGATACTAATTATGGGGCTGTTTTTATAAAATCTTTTGATCTGAATAATATTCATAACCCTTTGGGTACGTAGGATTCATGAGTGATTTTGGGTTTTATTGGTATAGGTTGCATGTAAAAAAACCCTAGCTTTAAAATAAATGATTTTTGGGTGCGTATAACTCATGTAATACATGTAGAGATAATAAAATTTGGTTTTGATGAATATATGATGAAAATTTGGTATATTTAATTTAAAATAATTAAGTGAGATTAATTGGGTATTGTTGACGAGGTGATAATTAAATTAAAAATTTAATTGAATTGGACTATCATGCGTAGTTTTATATATTGATTAATTAAGCTTATTTGTGTGACTTGTTGGTATTATGATGTTGCCTTTGTGACGATAGGTTGTTGGGTATTATTTCTCTCCCTATATTTTAGAATGCCTCTAGGTATGGGACTAGTGGGTATGCCTTTTGATGATTTACGCCTTCTAGGTATGGGACTAGTGAGGGTAAATTATCGCATTTTTATCATCTTGGGGGTGGGTTGATTTTTGGTACTTTATTGTCGTTACGCTAGCCTAAGCATGAGACTAGGTCGGAATTTTAAATTAGAAATTCATCCTATACATAGGTTAGGACGTATTGATAACTTGGGCACCCTTAGTTATGGGACTAAGGGGTATTTTGAGGATCTCACATCGATTAAAAGGGTGGGGTGATTATAAATTGAGAAATTGAGAATTAATGTCTAAGATAAAAACGGGTATTAAAATTTGTGGCGACATAATGTGTCGGGGCCGACAGTTTAAACGGGTCAGAGGACGATTTATGTCGTGTCGTGTGTGGAACCTTGTCATGTGTCAGGGCCGACAGTTTAAACGGGTCAGAGAACGATTGACAAGGGGAAGTTTGACACTTTAATAAAAAGTGATAACAATAATAAAAGTTGGTTAATTTAATTAAATTAACATCGTGGGACTTGGGAATTTAAAATCATATTGGAGTGCCTTTATAAATGGGAATTTTTGGGGGTAGTTAGTAGTTTATATTTATCGCGTTTAAAAATTTCCGTTTAATTTAAAATATTCTATTGTGATATTTATTGCGTATAATGCTACTGTCTGGATTCAAGGATCCTATTTGAGGGGAGTAGTGTGTATTCTTGCTCGGGGCTTTGGCTCTGACCCATACGTTGACTAATCTTTTTCAGGATTAGAATTGGAGAAGCTGCATATGATTTTTGGAGATCATCATTTGGAGGTGCAGCTGGAGCGGATTTACTTTGTCGTTTTGTTTTAGCTTAGACTTTCCTTTCAGTCGTATTTCATTATGAGACTCAGTTTAGAGAGTTATTGGGCCATTCGGTTCCAAAGTTGTTTATGGGATTTATTTCAGTTATTCGGAGTTACATCTTTATTCAGATTTTTAATTAATCACTATTGGAGATTGGATTTTCGAAGTTAGCATGTGATGGATCGTTGATCGCTTAGTTGTTTATGATCATTGGAGATTGATTCAATTATTTATCTTATGGACTGATTTATTTATGTCTCATATCTGTCTCATGATAAGAATGGTATTTTATTTACTCACGCCCGACTTAGTTTTGGTGGCGGCTGACGCCAGAATTAGGTGGGGTGTGACAGATGGTATCAGAGCATGCTCTTAGGTCTCGTAGGTTACTAGTCCGTTTAGCTTCCGCACTGCCGATCTTTGATTCCCTTTGTTGATTCGTACTTCTTAAGGTAGAGGGTCTAGCATACATGTTAGATGTGTTTCTTGGAGATGTGAAGTTTTGAGTTAAGGACGTTGTAGGCATTGAGTTTAGAATTAGTAAGCTTGATGTGAGGATCCTTAAAATGGATTTTGGAGACGATAATTATTTTTGGAGATTTTAGTACAGATGTTAGGTATCGTATGTATCGATTTTTGGTGTTGATGTTTAATTTGAGGACGTTAGCATTTTGATGACTTTCGGCTATCGGATCGAGTGGGGGATTTATGAGAGCATGTGGTGCGCCGTTATTTTCATAGTTATGTGTACGTATATAGGCAATATATAGTATTTCGTTGCTCGTGGGGTAGGTGCGCCTAGAATTGGGTGTATGGACGCCCAATTATGGAATTCTACGGGTAGGCATTTATGAGCCTTATTTTCTTTTGCGAGATTTATGCGTTGATGAGTATGCTTCGTCTAATTTCGAGGACGAAATTCTTTGCTAGTGGGGAAGTATGTAACACCCCGTGTTTTTATTTATTATTTTAACTAATTAATTGGAATTTTTGAGAAAAATAAATTTTTGAATTTAATAATTTTTATTGGCTAGATATGTTGGTTATGATTTTAGAAGAATAAAACTTCAAGATGAATTAAAATGGAGTTAAAACGAATTTTATATTGATTTTATAATATTTTGCCTTATAGGCATTTTTTAGGGCAAACTGTCAATTTTTCGGGGTGATCGATCGATCGACCCTCCCAGAAAATGTGCGCTGTAAGCTGTTTTTAGAGTTTGTGTAGGATTAGGACTCCTAATTAATATATAACCTTGTTAATCCGTAGGGGGACTTCTCATAATCACTTTTTCTCCAGTTTTTCACCAGAGAATACTTCCAAATATTTTTTCTCTCACTCATAATCATCAACCTTCAACAAAATCATGTTTTTGTCACAAGTTTTGGCACAAGTTTTTGAAGGCTTAATTGGGGTTTAATCAAGATCGTTCAAGAACACTCTTTTGCTAATTTTTCGAGAGGAATCCAGATTTCTAATCAGATTATCCACACGATCTTTACAAGCATGAATACTCTATTCTTTTCCTTTAGTATTATGCGTTTTAAGTTTCGCACAAACACTTAATTACATGTTTTCTTAAAATAAAGTAGTGACTTAATTAGGAAAAGTGGATACTAATTATAGGGCTGTTTTTATAAAATCTTTTAATCTGAATAATATTCATAACCCTTTGGGTACATAGGATTCATAAGTGATTTTGGGTTTTACCGGTGTAGGTTGCATGTAGAAAAACCCTAGCTTTAAAATAAATGATTTTTGGGTGTGTATAACTCATGTAATACATGTAAAGATAATAAAATTTGGTTTTGATGAATATCTGATTAAAACTTGGTATATTTAATTTAAAATAATTAAACGAGATTAATTGGGTATTGTTGACGAGGTGATAATTAAATTAAAAATTTAATTGAATTGGACTATCATGCGTAGTTTTATATATTGATTAATTATGCTTATTTGTGTGACTTGTTGGTATTATGATGTTGCCTTTGTGACAATGGGTTGTTGGGTATTATTGTTCTCCCTATAATTTAGAATGCCTCTAGGTATGGGACTAGTGGGTATGCCTTTTGATGATTTACGCCTTCTAGGTATGGGACTAGTGAGGGTAGATTATCGCATTTTTATCATCTTGGGGGTGGGCTGATTTTTGGTACTTTATCGTCGTTACGCTAGCCTAAGCATGAGACTAGGTCGAAATTTTAAATTAGAAATTCATCCTATACATAGGTTAGGACGTATTGATAACTTGGGGACCCTTAGTGTAATACCCCGTACTTTTGACTATATTTATTTTGGGATTAATTAATTAAATTGCGTATTAATTGGAAATTAATCCGGGTTATAAATACTAATGTGATGCGAGTTGGTATTTGATTATTTGATTATGTGCATATATGATGATATATGTATTTGGTATTATAAAAATTTGTCGTGAGATTTATATACGGCAATTTGGAAATTTTGTTGAGACGCGTGGGACCGCCGCGTCATGGTATAATATTTTGATAATAAAAGTGAATTTAAAATCTATAATTCGTATAGTCGTTTTGAGTGCGCCAACGCGTCCGGAAGGGTCGAGATAGTCAGAAAACACTAGCCGGGGGTATAGTTTGGGTCCCGGGGTATTTTTAGGCCATACCGGTAACTTAAAGGGTATTTTGGTAATTTTACATTTTGAGGAATTAAAAGTGACGAAAATTATAGATGTAAATCTGATGTGGATATAGACCCACTAATCCCATAACCAACCCATATTAACCCTTTAAGCTACGGAGGCTAATATTAGGTTTACAATCTTCCCCAAATCAAACCCTAGCCACCTTGAGCCACCATTGGAGGAGAGCTTGGAGAAAGGAAAAATCTGCAGAAATTCTTCAGCAAATCAACACCAAATCCGGAATCAAACCAAGGCAAGTGATTTAAATTACATTCCTTATGCAGTGAATGCTTTTTCCATGTTAGAAATATTGTTAATCAAGCTTATATAAGAGTTAAAAGAAAACCCATGAAATTGGAAGATTGTTGTTTAATTTTGGGATAGGTTTGCATGTAGAAACATTGTTTGAAGATTTAATTCAGAGATTTCATATCTATGTGATGTATAAACGGATTAAAATCTGGGAAATATTGATGAGAAGAACCTAGGGTTTATGTTCTTGAAGAAAATTGGGAATTGATGTAGAAAATTGTGATTTAATGATGTTTAGAAAGTATTAAACCCCTTTAATGATGTTAGTATAGCACCTTAGCATGTTTGAGGATGATTAGAGAACTCTATATATTGTTGGAACGAATTTTAGAAGAGGTTTGAGGAGTAAAAATGGATGAAAAATGAATTGGGGAAATTCTGGGCCGAAACTGGTAGCTCGTTAGAAGCAGCCCCCAGGTCGTTCGAATGAACTCGTTCGAACGAGCTTCTAACGAGTTGACCAGTCGTTGCTAACGAGTGGGGATTTCGTTCGATATCTCGTTCGAACGAGATATCGTTAGAAGGGACAGTTCGTTCGAACGAACTGGATCTCGTTCGAACAGCCTCGTTCGAACGAGACTTCTAACGACCTGACAGTCCAAACTCGTTCGAAGTCTCGTTCGAATGAGACTTCTAACGAGTTGACAGTTTGTCCTTTTTGGACTGTTTTGATTTTTGGAGTCCCGGAAACTGGTTCGAGGGTAGAGTTAACATTCTTTGATGATGTAAGGATAGATTTGGGACTTTTGGGTTATTGAGAGGAGTAAATTATATACGAGAGTTATATCCAATAAACCATTTGGGTTGAGACGTGAGTGTCTACTACGATGTGAGGATGAATTATAGCGCGTATAATTACAAACTGGAATAGTACGAATTGTGATAATTATAGTTAGTATGAGAGTGCAATATGTACTACGATTAAAATACGGTATTACTAAGATGTGTGTTTACTTAGTATTGTTATATGGATTGTGTGTATGACATACCTACCATACTTGCTATCACGGGAGGTTACGTTCGCTTAGGACCCTCTAATCCTTGTGTGCCTATGGGGGGGATATAGACTGGTACCTTGATGAACATAGGTCATAGAAGGACTTATTGTGATATTAATAAGTCTGCATGATCATGGGAGCGTAGGTATGTGCGTGACCCATGTGATGGTGACTGTGTTCGCCTCCACTCGTTGTGATTTGTGTTATCTGGACTATTCCTGAGAGATTCGGAATATGTGATCCTGATGTACGTGATGTACCGGGATGGATAGCAGAGTATGTGTGCACCATAGCTTAGTTCTCGGGGTGCTTGTATTGTATATATACGATGAGATTAATATACATTTAATTAATGAGAATCCTCATGTTAATGTTGTAATTATATTACGGTATTGTTTCGAGAAATATAACGAGTTAACTGATAGTTATATATATTGCATATTGAGTATCTGAGTTGACGTTAAACCCCTATTTAATGACGAGCGTTATTATGGAACCAAGTAGTATGGGCAGGACCTTTGGCAGTCTAGCAAGATATGTTGTCACTTAGCTAGTTGTATGGGTAGTTATAGATGGGTACTTGCGTTAGGAGTGCACAGTTAGACGAGAGGTGAGAATATAATGTGAGTGCACGTCCTAACATGTACTTTGCATTTAATGTTTTAAATGTTTTTAAAGCACTTGCAGGTTTTTAAAATATAACTCCACATTCGGGCTCTGACCCGTTTGCTTTTCAAATCTTTTTCTTGTAAAACCTTTTTAGGTGCCCAGCCACAGGGACACTAAGCATAGGATACTCATTCAGGTGACGAGCTGTAGCTGTTTGTGGAAGCTACAGGGATTTGCATGTAGACGCTTCTATCGTTTGGATTCCAGAGTCATTATCTATCAGTGGTAGGGCATGTTGCCCATTTCTATTTAGAGACATCTTTTATATTTCAGTTTTCAGACTTTAGCATTTATGGTTTCAGTATTTAGTCATTCATTTCAGTTATGGGATTGTAGTGAGGAGTTTTTCCTCCAGACTTTAATTACTGTTATGTGATGGTTATTCGTTTTACTTCAGTATGGTGAATGGTGTTATTTATTTCTTCTTTACATTTGTTGCATGTTAATCAAACTTAAATTAAAATTTGGCAACTTGCTTTTTAAATACTAGGTGGTTAGTAATAATAAAATGTTTTCGACAGTGATGCTATTAACTGAGCCAACTTGGCATTTTGAATTGATTTAATAAAGGAGTAGCTACCCGGTATTTAATTAGTCGGGGTGTCACAGGTGGTATCAGAGCATCAGGTTCTAGTGTCCTTTAGGATCTGTACGGCTATTATGTTTCCGCTACGTTTCTTTGATATAGAGCCCTATATTTTAGGACTGTTGTACTCTTTTTGTGTATGCTTCGTTCTTCAGCTATATTAAGTTTATAACCGTGAACTTATAAACTTCATTCTTATTTCAGATGCCTCCACGACGTGCACGACGAGTTCCCAGGAATGCAATGCCCGAACCCCAGCCCGCTCCAGTTCAGGGCATGTTGAACGCCGCTGAGGTTGCAGCTATAGTAGCTCAAGCGGTAAATGCCGCGATTGCTGTTGTTCAGCTGGCACCACCACAGGCGCCGGTTTCCGCGCCAGTACAGGTTAATGCATTCCCGTCTGCTTGGGAGCGTGTACGTGACGCTTTTCAGAAAGCGCATCCGCCAGAGTTTGCAGGAAGCTCAGATGTGGTAGTCTCGAGCCAATGGAGGAAGGATATACAGAGGCATTTGAGGATGCATGAGTGCACTGATGTTCAGAAGCAGGTGCTAGCTACTTTCAAGCTAGTTGGATCTGCGCTGCAGTGGTGGGAGTCCATTACCACCGCGGAGGAGAGGGATACCCTCACGATTCAGGAGTTCTGGGTGCGGTTCGACCGCAAGTACTTTCCATCCGCAGTTCATACAGAGATGAGGAGGAAGCTGATGAGTTTAAAGCAGGAGGGCAAGACAGTGGCCGAGTATGAGGCCGAGTTCACTAACCTGTTGAATATTGTTCCAGACGAGATTCCAACAGAGAAGAAGAAGATTGAGAAGTTCACAGATGGGTTGAATTGGAGGATCCGTCAACATCTGCTAGGGAACCTATCGTTGGCCACTTATTCTGATGTGGTTAACGCAGCATTACTACACTGCCAGGACCACCGTTTTCATATGGCCGAGGGCAAGCGGTCGGGGGAGTCTAGCCATCAGGGCAGGACTGGAGGACATGGTGCCAGCGGGGCACAATCTGGTCAGGGGCAGAGACAGAATGAGCAGGGTACCCAGCAGGGGGATAATAAGAGGTTCCGGTCAGGTAACTACAGGCAAGGACAGGGAGGATTCCGTCAGGGCCATCAGGGTCCAAACGGCCATCAGGGCCAACAGGGACAGAATGGGCAGCAGTTTCACCAGGGCCAGCAGGGCCAAGGGAGGAATGGTAACGGCCACCAGGGCCGGGGACAGCAGGGGCAGAGGGGAGGGAACTTCCCAGGGAAGTACTTTACTTGTGGCAAGACTGGCCATAAGAAGCAGGATTGTCCTGATAGGGGCAGGGCCCCACAGCAGCAGCAGCAGGGTGCTCGCCAGGAGCCACAGAGGCCTATGTTTCCTGCCGCTCTTCCCGCACCGCCACAGATGGCAGCATTGCCACCCATTCCAGCAGTCCCAGCTCAGCAGGGGCAGCTACAGTATGGACGTGTCTACAACGTCCACCAGGCTGCAGTTCCACAGGCACCGCCCGCGATCGAGGGTACGTTTCCTATCGATGGCACTATGGGTCGGGTGTTATTTGATACGGGTGCTACACACTGTTTTATTGCTACACACTTCGCGAAAGCTTTAGGATTGTTAGCTACGGCGGAGAGCACAATGACGTGTGTCGACTCACCATTGGGGAGTGGGTCACTTATTTTCTTTATATGTCGGGGAGTGGGAGTAGAGGTTGGTGGTTTGGTATTGCCTGCAGACATGTTAGTGTTAGACATGCATGTTCACGATGTGATCATAGGTATGGATTGGCTCGTAGCATATAGGGCCATGATTGATTGCTTCAGCGGGAGCATTGTTTTTGCCATTCCGGGGCAAGAGATGTTTATAGTGGCGATGCCTCGCCCAGAGGGAGGATCGATCGCTCATCTGTATTATATAGAGGAGGATACCTCTAAGGAGGTTGTTATTCCTTTAGATTCGATCCCGGTTGTCAGGGAGTATTCGGATGTGTTTCAGGAGATACCAGGCTTACCACCCAATCGAGAGATAGATTTCGTTATAGACTTGCTACCGGGTACGAGACCTATAGCACGTGCACCGTACCGTATGGCTCCAGCTGAGATGCGAGAGTTACGGGATCAGATAGAGCAGCTGTTAGGGCAGGGCTTTATTCGCAGGAGTACCTCACCTTGGGGCGCTCCAGTTTTGTTTGTGAAGAAGAGGGACGGTTCACTGAGATTGTGTGTGGACTACCGAGAGTTGAATAAGGTCACGATACGGAATAAGTATCCGTTGCCTCGAATCGATGACTTATTCGACCAGTTGAGAGGAGCTTCTTTCTTCTCGAAGATCGACTTAAGATCGGGATACCATCAGTTGCGTATCAGGGAGGAGGATGTCTCGAAGACTGCGTTCTTATCGAGATATGGATCTTACGAATTTCGGGTTATGCCTTTCGGCTTGACCAACGCTCCAGCAGTGTTTATGGACTTGATGAACAGAGTGTTCAGGGATTTCCTAGATCAGTTTGTCATTGTCTTCATTGATGACATTCTGGTTTACTCTCAGACAGAGGAGGAGCACGCCGAGCATTTGAGGTAAGTTTTGCAGACACTCCGTCAGAACGAGTTGTATGCAAAATATGAGAAGTGCGGGTTTTGGCTGAAAGAAGTCCAGTTCTTGGGTCACATTATTTCCGACCAAGGGACATCTGTTGATCCGGGGAAGGTATCAGCGGTGAGGGAGTGGGGACAGCCCACGACACCAACGGAGATTCGTAGTTTCTTGGGTCTAGCAGGATACTACAGGAGGTTTATTCGGGGTTTCTCGGAGATAGCAGGTCCTTTGACACATCTTACTCGTAAGGGTGTGCCATACATCTGGAGTGATGCCTGTCAGTTGGCATTCGATGAATTGAAGGACAAATTGACCTCAGCACCTGTGTTAGCATTGCCGAGACCGGGAGTTGAATATTTGGTTTACACCAATGCGTCTTTGCAAGGACTTGGAGGTGTATTGCAGCAGGAGAGACAGGCCATAACTTATGCTTCCCGTAAGCTTAAGCCTCATGAGAAGAATTACCCTACGCATGATTTGGAGTTGGCGGCAGTGGTATTTGCCTTACGGATTTGGAGGCACTATCTTTTGGGGGAGAAGTTTCAGCTGTTCACGGATCACAAGTCACTACAGTATCTGTTCACGCAGAAGGAGTTGAACATGCGACAGCGTAGGTGGCTTGAGTTTGTGAAAGACTACCAGTTCGACATCCAGTACCACCCGGGTAAGGCTAACGTGGTAGCAGACGCGTTGAGCCGTAGGCCAGCAGATGAGGTGGCAGAGGTGTGGAAAGCAAAGTGGAAGGAATTGGGACACCAGGATGCAGTGGCCCGATCTTTCATGTCTGTGATGACCGTTACACCGCAGATTATCACGAGGGTAGTACGGGCACAGGCTAATGACTCGTTCTGTCAGGAGCAGATAGTTCGGTTACTAGCAGAGGGAGCCGAGTCCTATACCGTTAGCTCAGACGGGGGATTGCGCTTCAATGGGAGATTGGTAGTTTCGGAAGGGGAAGAATTACGGCACGAGGTGATGGCAGAGTCGCACGGCTCACGGTTCGCGGTACATCCCGGAGGGGACAAAATGTACCAAGACATGAGACGGCAGTATTGGTGGAGCGGTATGAAGAGAGATATCGCTGAGTTTGTCTAGAAATGCGCCACTTGTCAGCTCGTAAAAGTGGATCATCAGAGACTGGCAGGATTACTACAGCCATTGGAGGTCCCGGTGTGGATGTGGGAGAGCATATCCATGGACTTTGTCACGGGGTTGCCTACGTCGCATAGGGGTCACGACTCCGTTTGGGTAATCGTGGACAGATTGTCCAAGGTCGCTCACTTTTTACCCGTAAGGACTGATTACACTGCGGGACAGTACGCCCAGCTCTTTATTTTAGAGATTGTGAGACTTCACGGTGTGCCCCTGAATATCGTGTCTGACAGAGACAAGATATTTGTTTCGGGGTTTTGGGAGAGTTTCCAGGAAGCCATGGGCACGGAATTGCGGTTAAGTACGGCTTATCATCCGCAGACTGATGGGCAGACAGAGCGCACCAATCAGATGTTGGAAGACATGCTACGCATGTGCATTATTGACTTCGGGGGTGGATGGGAGCAGTACCTTCCACTGGTGGAGTTTGCTTACAACAACTCCTATCAGTTCACTATTGGCATGGCTCCGTTTGAGGCATTGTACGGTAGGCCTTGTCGTTCCCCAGCATGTTGGTTGGAGGTGGGGGACAACAAACTACTTGGGCCGGAAGTAATTCAGGATACTTCGGCAAGGATTGAGTTAATTCGGAGTCGCATTCGGGTAGCTCAAGACAGGCAGAAGAGTTATGCTGATGCGAAGAGGTTTTTCAGGGAGTTCCAAGTGGGGGACCAGGTTTTGCTCAAGATATCTCCGATGAAGGGGATTATGCGTTTCGGGAAGAAGGGGAAGTTGGCACCGAGGTATGTGGGGCCGTTTCCTATTATCGAGCGGATCGGACCGGTTGCGTATAGACTTGGACTACCGGAGCACTTGCATCGGATTCATGACGTGTTCCATATTTCCTCACTGAGGAAATACCTTAGAGATAATTTGGCTCATTCTCACATTGCTGTGGAGGACATCGATCTCCAGCCGGATAGCTCCTACGAGGAGGGGCCAATAGCTATTTTGGACCGAAGCGAGAGGAAACTGCGGTAAAAGATAGTCCCGTTAGTGCGTGTTCAGTGGCGACATCACAATGTCGAGGAGTCCACATGGGAGCGCGAGGATGAGATGCGCGAGCGTTATCCAGAGCTATTTTTAGCAGGTACTTTCTAGTTTCGAATTTCGGGACGAAATTCAGTTATTAGGGGGGAAGTATGTAATACCCCGTACTTTTGACTATATTTATTTTGGGATTAATTAATTAAATTGCGTATTAATTGGGAATTAATTCGGGTTATAAATACTAATGTGATGCGAGTTGGTATTTGATTATTTGATTATGTGCATATATGATGATATATGTATTTGGTATTATAAAAATTTGTCGTGAGATTTATATACGGCAATTTGGAAATTTTGTTGAGACGCGTGGGACCGCCGCGTCACGGTATAATATTTTGATAATAAAAGTGAATTTAAAATCTATAATTCGTATAGTCGTTTTGAGTGCGCTAACGCGTCCGGAAGGGTCGAGATAGTCAGAAAACACTAGCCGGGGGTATAGTTTGGGTCCCGGGGTATTTTTAGGCCATACCGGTAACTTAAAGGGTATTTTGGTAATTTTACATTTTGAGGAATTAAAAGTGACGAAAATTAGAGATGTAAATCTGATGTGGATATAGACCCACTAAGCCCATAACCAACCCATATTAACCCTTTAAGCTACGGAGGCTAATATTAGGTTTACAATCTTCCCCAAATCAAACCCTAGCCACCTTGAGCCACCATTGGAGGAGAGCTTGGAGAAAGGAAAAATCTGCAGAAATTCTTCAGCAAATCAACACCAAATACGGAATCAAACCAAGGCAAGTGATTTAAATTACATTCCTTATGCAGTGAATGCTTTTTCCATGTTAGAAATATTGTTAATCAAGCTTATATAAGAGTTAAAAGAAAACCCATGAAATTGGAAGATTGTTGTTTAATTTTGGGATAGGTTTGCATGTAGAAACATTGTTTGAAGATTTAATTCAGAGATTTCATATCTATGTGATGTATCAACGGATTAAAATCTGGGAAATATTGATGAGAAGAACCTAGGGTTTATGTTCTTGAAGAAAATTGGGAATTGATGTAGAAAATTGTGATTTAATGATGTTTAGAAAGTATTAAACCCCTTTAATGATGTTAGTATAGCACCTTAGCATGTTTGAGGATGATTAGAGAACTCTATATATTGTTGGAACAAATTTTATAAGAGGTTTGAGGAGTAAAAATGGATGAAAAATGAATTGGGGAAATTCTGGGCCGAAACTGGTAGCTCGTTAGAAGCAGCCCCCAGGTCGTTCGAATGAACTCGTTCGAACGAGCTTCTAACGAGTTGACCAGTCGTTGCTAACGAGTGGGGATTTCGTTCGATATCTCGTTCGAACGAGATATCGTTAGAAGGGACAGTTCGTTCGAACGAACTGGATCTCGTTCGAACAGCCTCGTTCGAACGAGACTTCTAATGACCTGACAGTCCAAACTCGTTCGAAGTCTCGTTCGAACGAGACTTCTAACGAGTTGACAGTTTGGTCCTTTTTGGACTGTTTTGATTTTTGGAGTCCCGGAAACTGGTTCGAGGGTAGAGTTAACATTCTTTGATGATGTAATAATAGATTTGGGACTTTTGGGTTATTGAGAGGAGTAAATTATATACGAGAGTTATATCCAATAAACCATTTGGGTTGAGACGTGAGTGTCTACTACGATGTGAGGATGAATTATAGCGCGTATAATTACAAACCGGAATAGTACGAATTGTGATAATTATAGTTAGTACGAGAGTGCGATATGTACTACGATTAAAATACGGTATTACTAAGATGTGTGTTTACTTAGTATTGTTATATGGATTGTGTGTATGACATACCTACCATACTTGCTATCACGGGAGGTTACGTTCGCTTAGGACCCTCTAATCCTTGTGTGCCTAGGGGGGGATATAGACTGGTACCTTGATGAACATAGGTCATAGAAGGACTTATTGTGATATTAATAAGTCTGCATGATCATGGGAGCGTAGGTATGTGCGTGACCCATGTGATGGTGACTGTGTTCGCCTCCACTAGTTGTGATTTGTGTTATCTGGACTATTCCTGAGAGATTCGGAATATGTGATCCTGATGTACGTGATGTACCGGGATGGATAGCAGAGTATGTGTGCACCATAGCTTAGTTCTCGGGGTGCTTGTATTGTATATATATGATGAGATTAATATACATTTAATTAATGAGAATCCTCATGTTAATGTTGTAATTATATTACGGTATTGTTTCGAGAAATATAACGAGTTAACTGATAGTTATATATATTGCATATTGAGTATCTGAGTTGACGTTAAACCCCTATTTAATGACGAGCGTTATTATGGAACCAAGTAGTATGGGCAGGACCTTTGGCAGTCTAGCTAGATATGTTGTCACTTAGCTAGTAGTATGGGTAGTTATAGATGGGTACTTGCGTTAGGAGTGCACAGTTAGACGAGAGGTGAGAATATAATGTGAGTGCATGTCCTAACATGTACTTTGCATTTAATGTTTTAAATGTTTTTAAAGCACTTGCAGGTTTTTAAAATATAACTCCACATTCGGGCTCTGACCCGTTTGCTTTTCAAATCTTTTTCTTGTAAAACCTTTTTAGGTGCCCAGCCACAGGGACACCAAGCATAGGATACTCATTCAGGTGACGAGCTGTAGCTGTTTGTGGAAGCTACAGGGATTTGCATGTAGACGCTTCTATCGTTTGGATTCCAGAGTCACTATCTATCAGTGGTAGGGCATGTTGCCCATTTCTATTTAGAGACATCTTTTATATTTCAGTTTTCAGACTTTAGCATTTATGGTTTCAGTATTTAGTTATTCATTTCAGTTATGGGATTGTAGTGAGGAGTTTTTCCTCCAGACTTTAATTACTGTTATGTGATGGTTATTCGTTTTACTTCAGTATGGTGAATGGTGTTATTTATTTCTTCTTTACACTTGTTGCATGTTAATCAGACTTAAATTAAAATTTGGCAACTTGCTTTTTAAATACTAGGTGGTTAGTAATAATAAAATGTTTTCGACAGTGATGCTATTAACTGAGCCAACTTGGCATTTTAAATTGATTTAATAAAGGAGTAGCTACCCGGTATTTAATTAGTCGGGGTGTCACACTTAGTTATGGGACTAAGGGGTATTTTGAGGATCTCACATCGATTAAAAGGGTGGGGTGATTATAAATTGACAATTAATTCCTAAGATAAAAACGGGTATTAAAATTTGTGGCGACATAATGTGTCGGGGCCGATAGTTTAAACGGGTCAGAGGATGATGTATGCCGTGTCGTGTGTGGAACCTTGTCATGTGTCGGGGCCGACAGTTTAAACGGGTCAGAGGATGATTGACAAGGGGAAGTGTGACACTTTAATAAAAAGTGATAACAATAATAAAAGTTGGTTAATTTAATTAAATTAACATTGTGGGACTTGGGAATTGAAAATCATATTGGTGTGCCTTTATAAATGGGAATTTTTGGGGGTAGTTAGTAGTTTATATTTATCGCGTTTAAAAATTTCCGTTTAATTTAAAATATTCTATTGTGATATTTATTGCGTATAATGCTACTGTATGGATTCAAGGATCCTGTTTGAGGGGAGTAGTGTGTATTCTTGCTCGGGGCTTTGGCTCTGACTCATGCGTTGACTAATCTGTTTCAGGATTAGAATTGGAGAAGCTGCATATGATTTTTGGAGATCATCATTTGGAGGTGCAGCTGGAGCGGATTTACTTTGTTGTTTTGTTTTAGCTTAGACTTTCCTTTCGGTTTTATTTCATTGTGAGACTCAGTTTAGAGTGTTATTGTGCCATTCGGTTCCAAAGTTGTTTATGGGATTTATTTCAGTTATTCAGAGTTAGCTCTTTATTCAGATTTTTAATTAATCACTATTGGAGATTAGATTTTCGAAGTTAGCATGTGATGGATCTTTGATCGCTTAGTTGTTTATGATCATTGGAGATTGATTCAACTATTTATCTTGTTGACTGATTTATTTATGTCTCATAACTGTCTCATGCTAAGAATGGTATTTTATTTACTCACACCCGACTTAGTTTGGGTGGCGGCCGACGCCAGAATTAGGCGGGGTGTGACACTCCCCCCCTCACCCCACCCCCACTACACACGCACACGTACACATACACCCCCGCACCACCCCACCCCCTCCCCCCACCACACCCCCTGCTCCCCTCCCCAACCACACACCACCACACACATATATACATATACACATACACACATATATATACTCACATATACACATACATATACACACATACATATACACACATATATGTACACAGATATAGAAATGAAAGAGAAAGAGAGAAATTTTTTTTACCTTAGAGAGAGAGAGAGAGCGCTGAAATCGTTTGTAGAGAGAGAGAGAAAGAGGGAAACCAAAACGGTGGGAAAAAAAGAGTCTAGGGCTTTTTTACTGAAGATATTGTCACGGTCGTGCCAAGATCCTTGACCGTGACAACACTTTGTTACGGTCTTGTCACGGTCAATGATCGTGACACAAAATGCGAGATTCTTGTCACGGTCAATGATCGTGACAAGTGTGACCGGCTGAAAGGTGACATTTTGGCCATTTTGGTGTAGTGACTTCAAGCAACTGTGAGGCCAATATTTTTCTCTTTTTTGAGTTTGATTGTTTTTTAACTATTAGGTTGAAACCAATCAGCCAACCACTGTGTATGATCATGCGTTAATAATTTATTAGGTCCCCCATGAGCATGTTCGCGGGGAGGTTATTATTGATTCCCTAGCTGTTGGGGACTTTGTTGATCAATTATTCTACCCTCATTGGCCCAGTTGTTGAGGAAGCTTCTCAATCTATCACACCCATATTACAAAAAGTAGATAGGGCCTCAACAATGCTTTGCCTTTAGCAAGCAACAATGACTTAAGAATGCATCCTACGGAGGCTTCACCCAATGAACTTGTGAGGTAGGAACTTCGATATTTTCCCTATATCTTGATAACCCTCCATCATGAGTTTCTTGAGTGGCTACTTGATCTCCATCCTTCAACTTTCAATTCTCACTGCATCCAGCCTTTGCCCGTGATGATGGCTTGCACGTTACTTAGATTTTCCACTATTTTGAGCAAGGTTCTTAGTACCCTATTACAAGCACTAAGTCCTTTGAAGGTTGAGGAACTAATTGGAAAAATCAATGAACTTGTGAACAATGGCTTCTCACTGACATGTTTGATTGACTTATTAAGAGCATTCAAGAAGGCTGACCTACCTTCCTTCTACACTAGACTTCAAGCAATTAATCGTTCTTAGGCTTTCATTGCTTAAGAGATGGCAAGTATTGGCCCATAACTTATATATGGAAAATAGCAAGTAGTGGCTACCCGATAAGAATTATTCGATGCTGAGACAGAGTTAGATAAATTATAATTGCGAATGCCTCGCAACGAGAATGATATGGTTGATTTATCCAATAAAAAAACTTCCTTGGCTTCCATTTTACCACACCATCACCATAGGTTGATTTATTCTTCCAACCTATGGTTTATCATAGATGACCTGAGGAAATACTAGTCTTTTCCTTTGCATATTTTCTTTATTCTTTTGTAATTTAAGGTAGTAGATACTCCTATTTTGTACTCGAACTTGATGATGTTAATGGAAGTGTTTCTTTAATCTTATCTTGCTTGTGTGTTACATTTGCGCTCATAATAAAAAAATACACTTGAAAGGTTAATCACACAACATACTTGTATTATAAAGGTTCATATGCTTCACTTAATTTGTGAGAAGAACCTCTTAACCAAATTTTAGAGTTGTGATCATAAACAAAAGAATACGAAGGAAAAAAATAAAAAAAATAAAGAGCCGAGTACTTCAAACATGATAGATTTTTAACCACTTATTGTTGAGCTTGAATGGCACATCTTCTTTAATCTTTGATATCTCACTATATCCTGAGTCATGTGCCTTGCGCACAATATATGGCCCTTACCAGTTGGCTTCAGATTTAGTTGGTGAAAGACCTCAAATGTGTCTTGTGCGAGCCTTCAAAATCAAATCTCCTTCATTAAACTTCCCTCGCCTCACCATTTGATCATAGGACCTGGACAATAGATTTCTACACATCTTGAAGTGACTCCTTGAATTATCCTTTTTGCTCATCTATTTCCTCAAGTTTCACATGTCTGTTTTGAGGGAGCATTGCACTTTATAAGTTATACCGGATAGAAAAGTATTACTAAATCAACTAGTAGGTTGCTTCATCTCCAAATACTAAGGGAAAATGTGTATAGACTTCATATTTCCTTATCATTATTCTATAAGCCTATAGAACTTCTAGTATCTTGTCACTACAAGTCCTCGAAAAATCCTCCAACAGCTTGGCTAGAATCTTGTCAATATCTTGTTGGTAGTCTCCGCCTACCCATTGTACTTTGTGTATGCCACAGTTGACTTGCGATGAATGATAGAGTACTTCTCCATAAGCAAGCTCACCTCATTATTCACAAATGGGGTACCAGTGTTTGAGATGAAGACCTCTGGAATGCCAAAATCGATATATGATATACCCATTAATAAAGTGAGATACCACCCTTATTATGGCCTTCTTCAATGGTATGGCTTCTGCCCACTTAGTGAAACACTCAGTGGAAACAATGATCTAGATTTTGCCCTTAGAAGAGGGATTGATTGCCCCAAGCGCCCAGGTGTGGAGAGGTAAAGGAGGGGAAAGGGAGTGTAGGTATATTGAGGGTGTGTGAATTATATTTCCATGAAGATGACATTCCTTGAAGTTTTTAACAAACTCTACAAAGATTCTCTCCATAGTTGGCCAAAAATACCCTAGGGTCATAAGTTTATCATAAAGTTTTGCTCCCCCAATATGACCTAGCTCATGAGCTTATTTAAAAACTTTATTTTGCCTCCTCCAATCTAATCCTCTGAGGTCTATCATGATAACCCATTTGATAGAACTAGACATCTTGAGTGTAGTATTTGGATGTTCTCCTCTTAAGCGTTGTGGCATTATCTTTTTCTGCTAGAATGACCCCATCTACTAACATGTCAATATATGTTGCCTCCGGTCAGATGGTTGTTCGAGGAAGTGTCCCTCGTTAGCTTGGTAATAAAATCAAAAGTTAATACAACTCTTTTGTACCATCGCAACATCATACCTCATCGTAGGCCAAACCTAGCCTGCTCTTTGGATCCTTCTGTATAAAGGGATTTATGTCGTATCTCAGGTATCTTCAAGATCCTCTTTTAATTGACCTTCAGCTTTCTAAGGGTCCACACACCTTGATAGCCATTCCATTTTATTTTTATAATGCAAGTTGACGGTAGTGGTATAATATTGTACAAGTTCCACCAGACTCAGTGGTCCTTCCACCGTATCAGGTTACTTCCTTATCAGGCCTCTCTAGCCAATGTTATTATTTGTGGATAACATTTCCATTATTATGGAGGATTATGTCCTCTTGGAGATTCGAATCATCATTGAATCTCCTTTGATGGCAATCTTCTAGGTAATTATGTCATAACTTTTAGCATGTTTGTTCATTATTCGAGGGTCTCTCCTTATTTTCACTTCATGGAACTGGTCGAGCAACCTCTGGATAATCATTTAATAGAGAACCAAACTCCTATGCTTTAGAGCGTAGTTGACGTTCATTTACTTACCACCAAGCTTTAATCCTCTTTTATTGTAAGTATCTGAATGCCCGTTATCAAGGCTTCTAACATCCCTATACTCTGCTTAATTATTTGAACAACTAAAGTCCAAGTGAAGGATAGTCGAGCTTCTTCTCCACCTCTCCTCATTTTCTTGCAACCGAGGAAGCATCAAACTCTATAATCCATCCTTACATATAGGCTTCCACGTAGATGGCTTAAAGATTATCACCTATAATATTTTCGTGTGGTGGCTCGAAGGTCTTAAATGGAAATATGGCCAATAAATATGCATAGTCTTGCTTTTGATGGCCCGAGGGGTCACAAATTTAAGTTCATACTCTGAAATCATTAGAAACCATTTGGATGCCCTGCCAATTAGTACAATTCGAGCAAGAAAAAACTTTATAGGGTCAAATCTAGTTACAACGTGAATCGTAAAAGACAACATGTAGTGTCTAAGCTTTTGTGCAACGAATACAAGGGATAAACAATGCCTCTCAATACTAGTATATTTGGCCCTAAGCCCATGTATACTACGACTTAATAAATAAACAGGCTTTTCCACACCATTTTGTTCTTTATCTAATAGTGATCCCATTGATCTTTTGGTGGATGTGAGATAGAGTTTCAAATTTATACCTGCCTTTTGAGGGATCATTGTCTGAGGGGATGTTAAGAGCTTCTTAAACTTGTCTAAATCTTATTGATATGGCTACTCCCCTACAAACTTTAGCCCTCTTCGTAAAAGTTCCATTAACGATGAGTAAACTCAGCAATCCCGGGTATAAATATATTCAAGTAGGATATCTTTCCCAATATGATTTTTAATTCATTTGCAGACTTAGCTTGTGTCATGTTGATGATGTACTTATACTTGTCAAGATCCATCTAGACACCCTGTCTATTCTCCACGAACCCAAGGAACTTCCCACTTGTAATCCCAAAGTCACACTTGAGAGGGTTCATCTATAGCTTGTAATTTTTACTTCTTGTGAAGACCTTCCTCAGTATGCTAAGTGAGCAGTGTCCCCCTCTTAGACTTTATTACCAGATCATCAATATAGAATTCCACAATATCATGAAATAGATTATGGAATATAGCAATCGTAGTCCTCTAATAAGTAGCACCTGCATTGTTTAATAAAAAAGGTATAACTGTGTACATGAAGTTACCTAGTGGAGTGTGGAAGGTTATTTTTTCAGCATCTTTTGAATCCATAGTTATTTGGTTGTACCGCACATAGTCGTCCATGAAACTATATATCTTTTGCCTCGCAGTTGCATCTATCAAGTTGTCAATATAAGGAAATGGGAACTCATCAATCGGATGATCTTGGTTCAAGACTCCAAAATCCGCACATATTTTAATTTGGTTTTTATCTTTCTTCCTCACTTTCAGGATGCTAGATAACCAAATAGTATATTGGATAGGAACAATGAAACTTGAAGTGAGAAACCTATGAACTTCCTCCTTTAACTTTAGATCCAACTCTGCCTTGTACGTTTGAGTAGCCTGATTTATCGGTATTGCTGAGGGTATCATATTTAACTTGTGGCAACTCAACTCTTTATTAAACCCTAGCATCCCACGGTAATTTCAGGCAAAGACATCCTTGAACTCTCAAAGCATTTCAAAGGAACCCTCATTCGATGCATCATTAAGATATTTTGAGATGAATGTTGGCTTAAGATTATCAACTTACTCTGCAAAATCCATATGGTCCAGCTCATTTATTTGACGCTTTATGATAACTTTGCTTTTTCATCTCCCCGATAACGACGCCATTTGATAACTTCGCTTTTTTTATATCCCCGGTAACGGCGCCATTTGATAACTTTGCCTTTTGCGTGTAGTCATTTTTATCGAAATCCAAGTTAATCAAAATCCTCAAATTACCTACAAAATATAACAATCTCAAGTGTAGAGGTAAGTTAGGGTAGCAATTCACATCAAGGGGGTAAGCTAGAGACAAACTCAATTGTAATTCAATTTTATTTTCTTTTTGGGCTTTTTCTTTTTTTCTTCTTTTTTAAGCTTTTTCAAATATTATAACAATTAGGTGAGGTGAGGTGAAATAAGACTAAACTATATGAAAGATCCAATTACAAACTAAAAAGTAACTAAAATGGAAAATAAAGTCTAACACAAAAATATGAGATAAATGAGGTAAATAAATTTGAGAAAAATCTAGGAGTGGGATCACACCACAAATTTTAGCTATTCTAATTAATTAATTGAATTCTCCCAACTTAATATCAAAATTACAAATCAACTCTCGTTGCAAATGTACGTTGAATAGTAATCTTTTAGAAAATTAAGTTTAACCCCCCACAACTCTAGAAAATAGATCTACACTCCTTTTAATTATTCACCCGCTAGGATCGATCAATTAAAATTTATGTAAATCGTAGAAAATAAATTTAGAGTTGAAATTCAAGTAATAATACGCCACTTAAGAAACCCCTATCTCTAGTTCGAAACTAAAATGAGTATTATAACTAGAATTTCGATATTCTCTCGAAAATCATTTACCCTCTATCGAGGCGTAAATTTAAGGGTGAGTGATCAAAATTAATATTCAAAGGGGATTTTCAAGTAATCAAACTAATTAAAGCAAAATAACATCAAATAAAGGTTCACCCCACCCTTTGAAAGGGGATTTACCTTAACATAATATCAAACATGATAATCAAATAATCAAAGGCTAATAAAATAAAGTAGAAGAGAAGAACAATCAAACGAAATCTCTTTGAGTGAAATTGGACTTCAATCCTTGAATTTGCAATTTATATCCCTCCAATTTGTGTGATCAAACCAAAATTACATCAATAATTACACTCAAAAATGGATTCTCACTAATTTATTTTTCTCACTGATCTGAAAAAAGAAAAAAATAAATAAATTATAAACTAAAAAAAACTTAACTAAAAAAAGGTGTTTCTCTCTCTACAATTCTCTCTACTAGTTCCTATTTTCAAGATTTTTTCAAATGGGGTCTTCATCTTCTTTTTATAATAGGCATGGAGCAAAGGGGTAAAAATGGTAGGATAAAGGTGCAAGAGCACGGGGTGTGTGCACATGGGGGTAAATTGGGTAATGGGAGTGAACATGTGCATGGCAAAGGTTTGAGGTAAGGAAGGTATATGGGTGAGGGAATTGGGGGATAAAAATCTAATATGGTTTATGGGGTATTTTAAGAAAGTGGGTAAAAAAGGGATTTGAGGCTATTTAAGGTAAAAGGGGTAAAAGACACAAGGGTTAATAAGACACGTGGGATAAGTGAGTTGGTCTTGTGTTTGTTGGCAGGTAAGAAAGAATCGATTTTTGTTTGGAGACAAATGGGTTTGGCTTGAAAATGGGTAAGGTGGGTGACATGGGTTTCAATGGGAGAAAATGGACATGGTGGGTTTGATGGGTCCTGCCCGATTAAGATGGATTGGTGATGGGTAAAACGGATTGTTGATTCGGGTATGGAGGGAGGCTCGGGTTGAATTGAAACCGGGTTGAGTTTCTGCCATGGCCGAGGTAGGTGTTGGATCAACGAAGGGCTGCTGGAGCTAGGGCAGGGGATCGGGTTCGCGAGTAGGTGGGATGTGAGATGGAGGTCCGCAGTGGGTCTACCACGTCGGGTTAAGGTTGGGGTTGCTAGGTGTGGTGGATGATGTAGATAGGTTAATGGGTTTGGGGGTTATGGAGGTGAGGAGAGAGAGTGAGTTGTTGGGGAAGAAAATTGGTTGGGGAATGTTTGTGTGTGATGAGTGTGTAGGATAGCAAGGTGGGTGAGGTGTAGGAAATGTGTAGTGTTTGGGTATAGGTTAGGTGTATGATAGTGAGGTGTGAGTGGGTTTATGGGTGTGTATTTAAGCAAATGTGTGTTTAATTTGTGACCCTTAAAATAACACTAACTATCTAAAATAAAAATTAGTAAAATAAAATAAAAACCTAAAAAATAAAATCCTATTTTAAAATAAAACAAAGACTCAAATAAAAATTGAAACTAAAAAGAAATAAAAATAGAAATCTGTTAAACTAAAAACTAAAAACTAAAATCATAAAAAAACGTAAAATTTAATAAAACTAATAAATAAATGAAATCCTAAAAATTATAGTCCTAATAAAATAAGAACTAATCAAAATCAAGGTAAAATAAAATTATACTAATAAAAATAAAATAGAAAAATAGAAAATAAAATCTTGAAAATAATAAATAAATCTAAAATAAAACCTAAAAATAAAATGTCTCACACTAAAAATCTAAAAAAATATAGTAAAAAGGGCACAACCTAAACATACACGGGTTCGGGGTAGATTTAGGCTCGGTTTAGGGTAGGCTAGGATACTGGACAAGGGTATTTAGCTCCATTTAACGTGCATTTGCCTTGATATATAGCTTTTGACACCGCAAATGGACATTTAATGTACAAGATAAACATTTAAGCACATAACACTCATATGGTCGAGAATTAGAAACTAAAGTACGTCTATTCGGGGTATAAAATGTACAATTTTGGGTGCTTATCACACCACCCCCAAACAGAGCGTTGCTATTCGTCGAGCAATAAGATAAAGACAAAGAGAAAGATAAGAAACCAAAAGTGTACCACTTTCGCGGGCACATGCGATTGCACTTAGCATGTGCAATAAGCCTTTTAACCTATAGGTTGCCGTACATGATGAGTTGTGTCTCGTGAGGGTTCGCAGGGAATATACCCACAAAATTCTTTATTTTGCAAATTTTTGTATTTAAAGGAAGTCAATCTCTTATTAGACGTAGAATTATTGCACAATCCATCATGAGATAAATGATTTCAGAAATATAAGCTAGAATTGCATAAAATTTAGTCAAGTAAATACTCAAGGCATATTCTTCCTAGAACTCAACGTGTGTAGTGTGAATCTGTCAAAACGGGTCGAGTATCGCAAGAGTAATTCCTAGATTGCCTCTTCGTAATCAACGCTTCAAGTTCAAATCTCACTGGATATAGCTCTCTCAAACGAACTCTCGAGATTAGGGTACGTGTATCGCTCTTGTGTGTGAGGAGGTGAGTAAATGTAATCAAGTTCAAACGTCTCACACACATATAGGAAAGAAAGAACATTTAGAAATGAGAATGATCTCATGAAAGAATGCTAATCACTATAGTGAGAACGTCGAGTTATTCACCACATTGACTTTCATTTGGCCGAACACCTAGGGGAACATGGATTATAATGGGTGAGGGGGAAATGAAATGGGAAGGATGGGATATGATGGATGAGTGATCTATGGATGAATGATGAGTGATGGATGTGTGATGGATAAAAGATGGATACGGTAGAAGAGTATTCTATACTTGAAGAACAAATGTCTTTATTTAAAAACTAACTACTAACTACTAACTCTTTTTATTTTCTTTTCTTTTCTGTCTTTTGTCTTTTTTTTCGACTTTCTTTCTTTTTCTTCTTCTTTTTTTTTCAATTTTTGCTATTTTTATGTTTTTCTCTTTTTTTTTAAAATCAACAATGAAGACATTTACATTTGGAATCAACACTCTTTTTCTCAAAAAAATGATGGATGAAATATAAATGGAGATGATATATGGATGATGTGGGAAAAATAAGGGAATATGGTAAAGATGGGTGAAATGAATGGGAATATGATATGGGGGAAAAGTGGTAGGTGTATGGATGAAAATCTTAGTGATCGGGATAAATTTTAAGACACGCGTTTCTTAGAACTCGAAAAAGATGTCATTCTCAGTGATCAAGCCAAAAATGAAGAATAATGAGATCATACAACAACTAAAGTGCGGACCCAAAGAAGTTGAATCAACTTGTGACTCAGAGATTGTGTAAAACACTCTGAAAGGGTGAAAGGCACAAATCTCATGGGCTAAAGTCACTACTAGTGATCCTTAAGGTTCTCTTCAGAATTGTAGTACTCCTCAACTCTAAACCGTATTGACGTGATATGTGCGCAAATTTTGTTGAGTCTAGAAATTCATGGTGCAACATGCCTTGTTACGTATTACATAAGCTATTTAGAAAAAATATTATCTAGCTTGATTCCTAGACTTAAAAGATGGATGATTGAAAATTCACATCAATAAATGAGATGAAAAAAACTGCACGAAATTTTAAATATCAGTTTAAAAATCAAAATTTTTCAAAAGGGGTATGATTTTTGTAAAATTCCCCACCCCTAAACAAAAAGGAACATCGTCCACGATGTTAAGTGAAATGATTTTTAAAATTCAGAGCATAAGGTAGGAAAGAGAATACCAGAATCAACCGCTAATGAAGTGGACAGATGAAACCTGAATAAAAAGTGAGAGAATAAAATTTATACAAGTCTATAAACATGATAAAACATTGGGTGATGTGAAACACCACCCCAAACAGGATGAGACTAGTACAAGAAACACGAGCTGCCTCCCGGTAGCGCTAAGTTTAATGTCTTCAGCCAGACCGATCCAGTCTCTCCCTAAAGATGTAATCTACAAAATTGCGGGGCGGTAGAAAAATGGGTGATGAGAATCACCCCCAAACAAGACTGAAGCATCAGTCTTGCTGGATAAAAGCTAAAGAGGGTTAATGCACTTGCATGGAAAAGTGCATCACACGATGCAAAGCATCGGTGGACCATGGGTGGGTGGGTATTAGGGAAAGGGTAAGAATGCAAAGGGTAAGGGTGAAGAGTTATCGGTCTCGGGCCTTCTTGAGCTTATATGTGAGGTCAACCAGGGCTCTATAAGAATGGTTCTCTAGTTGGTGAGGAAGGAAATATGGCGGGGAAAGTGGAATGGGGTGGGGCTCTTGGAAATTGCACAACCGTTATATGAATGGGTGATGATATTGGTCACGCCGTGACACGCCAGGGAGCTGTTGAGAAGAAAAACCAACACCACAAGAGATTGGTGTGCATGGAGTAACAAACTCGATGTCACGAAAGTGGAGAGTAGAGCCACAAATACTCGCGTGGGTGGTGGAGGATGGTTTCAGGTGAGGATCTAAAAATGTTGATGGAAACTTGAAATGTGTAAAATCAAGATCCAAACTAGGTGGTGGGGTAAAAGGGACAATGGGTGGGTCGGGTGGGATAAATGGTGGAGGAAGATGATTCAAATCAAGTGTGGGAGACACACACTCATTGGGAGGAGTAAATGGATACTCACAAGGGAGTGTGGTTTCTAAAGCTGGAGTGGTCAACTTCTCCATAAGGCTAGCATCGGTGAATGTGGTGGATGGGTAAGACGAGGCACCAAGATCAAATATAGAGGGATCACTAGAAATATCGGGATCAAAGGGAGCCATGCATGGAGGAATATGATCCATATCCCGATAGTTAAGAACTATCGTGGATTCTATCTCAGGAAAATGGTGAACACTCGTAGCCGGAGCTAACCTAAAAGATATGGGCATGTCAGAGACATATGAAATTGGGGCATAAGGTAAAATCTCAGTCATATTTTTGGATTCTATGGGAAAGTGAGTGGGAACCTCAAAGTGGGGTTTAGGATGACATGGTGGGATTGGATCAGGCTCACTATCGAAAGGTAAGTCAACACAATTGTCGACTTGGGACCCGAACCATGGGATGGTCTCAACTTCAAGATTCTCGGGGTGGTAGGGTTGGTCACACTCAAAATTCATGTGAAAATAGGACACATCATCGTCACACTCGGAGGCAACGATGGGTGGAGCCATGGGAATGTCAGGCTCTCTCGCACACTACAATTCATTTAATCGTTGTTCAAGCCTTTGGAGAGCTTGAGTTTCAATTTGAGTGGCTTTCTCTTCCTCGATGATAAATTATTGCAAGAGTGCCTCGAGAGTGGATGTGGGTGATGGTGGGTGAGTAATGGGTGATGGTGTTGGTTGAGGTGGAAACAACTCGTTATGATCATGACTATATGGATAATACTCAAATGAAGTGTGTGGAGTGGGGCCAAGTTCATTATACACGAAAGGATCGCTTTCGTGATGGACAAACGATTGATATTTAGTGGGTGCATAGTGAGGGAACTAATTGTGAATGCGTGCACAAGGTTGTTATGACGAATGTTGGAACGTGTGAGGATCCACAACATTGGGTTGGGATTCGTATCGCGTGGAAGGGTGATAAGACCTCCACGAATAGCTCGGGTACTCACACAACTCGAAATTGGGTATATCATGACAATGGGCCGAGGTGGGTTCCGGAACAGTGCCATATAGATACACATGGTCCATGGTGGGTTCGTAGGGATATGACAAGTAAGGACACTCATAGGAACAATGGGGACACGACAAGGTACATGACATGTCGACACTTGACACCGAGGGTGAGGGAAAATGAGGGGCGTGTATGGATGGGTCAAGAGTACCAACGGTACTCGTGAGAGAGGTGAAAACGCTAAGAATATCATATTGAGACGGCTCGGGATCACTCTCACACGCATCGCGTGTCAATGGGAAATGACCAAAGCAGTCCCGTAAGGGACGTTCTTCAGGCATGTGGAGAGATATATATATATTTTTTATTTTTAATTTTTTTCAAAAGGAAAGAAAATATTTTTGGATTTTCTAAAAATAATGGAAGAAAATATTTTTGGATTTTTTATAAAAATGAAAGAAAATATTTTTGGATTTTTTAATAATAATATAAATATAGGAAAATATTTTTGGATTTTTTTGGAAGAAAAGGGTGGGGAAAAAATATGGACTCGCTGAATGGACGAACTAACTAAAATTGACCACTGAAAAATTAAATTGTACACACATGCGTCAAGAAGAATTCCTAACTAGCACATATCCAATTTTTATCTTTAAATTTAATAAAAGGGTAGTCAAGTTTTAATTAAGTCCGCGGGGGATAAAAAAATCACGGAATTATCTGAGTGATCGCCTTTGCAAAAATGTTCTCCTAGTGGGCTACCTGGTTAATTTATTTTAAATTTAATGATGGCTAGGGTAGCACACAATGGTAAGAGAGTGAGTCGGGTGATGAAATCCCTTCCTGTGAGTGAACGGGTGTAGGTCTTAGTCAATTGATTCATCACACCATTTGAAAATAAATGCGAGAATAAAATCAAGTAAGAGCACACAAAATAATTGACTCGCTAAAAGGAGAGGCGCGAGGGTTCAAGAGAAGTACCTCCCACGGTTTTTAGGCCGTGGGGTGCCAAAAAATTTGAGTCGACCGGGGGGAGATTGAGCATATCTCAGTCGACCCCGGGAGTACTACCGACCCAAGGTAGAGAGGCTTAGTTTCCTCACCTTTGAACGCCTTCTCTCTACCTTGTCCGGTTTCCCTATCACGCTTTCTTTGATTATTACAATTTTTAAAATGAAAAATAAAATAAAGGTGTCTCTATGCACCGCAATACAAGCAAGGTAAAAATTCTAATACAAGCCTTCTAAAAATAAAGAAAAATGGTACAAAAATGCAATAAAATATAGAAAATAAATGAACTACAAAATTGAATCCGCTCCGAGTGCTTCACGCTCCCAAGAATGGCAACGACGCCAATTGATAACTTTGCTTTTTAGTGTCCCCGGCAACGACGCCATTTGATAACTTTTCTTTTTCATCTCCCCGTCAACGGGGCCATTTGATAACTTCACTTTTTTTATATCCCTGGCAACAACACCATTTGATAACTTTGCTTTTTGCGTGTAGTCGTTGTTGTTGAAAGCCAAGTTAATCAAAATCATCAAATTACCTACAAAATATAACAATCTCAAGTGTAGAGGTAAGTAAGGATATCAATCCACATCAAGGGGGTAAGGGAGAGACAAACTCAATTGTAATTCAATTTTATTTTATTTTTGGGCTTTTTCTTTTTTTCTTTTTTTTTAGCCTTTTCAAATATTAAAACAATTAGGTGAGGTGAGGTGAAATAAGACTAAACTATATGGAAGATCAAATTACAAACTAAAAAATAACTAAAATGGAAAATAAAGTCTAACACAAAAATATGAGATAAATGAGGTAAATAAATTTGAGAACAATCAAGGAGTGGGATTACACCACAAATTTTGGCTATTCTAATTAATTAATTGAATTCTCCCAAATTAATATCAAAATTACAAATCAACTCTCGTTGCAAATGTAAGTTTAATTGTAATCTTTTAAAAAATTAAGTTTAACCCCCCATAACTCTTAAAAATAGATCTACACTCCTTTTAAATAATCACCCGCTAGGATCGATCAATTAAAATTTATGTAAATCTTTGAAAATAAATTTAGAGTTGAAATTCAAGTAATAATACCCCACTTAAGAAACCCCTATCTCTAGTTCAAATCTAGAATGGGTAATATAACTAGAATTTCGATTTTCTCTCAAAAATCATTTACCCTCTCTTCAGGCGTAAATTTAAGGGTGAGGGATCAAATTTTATATTCAAAGGGAATTTTCAAGTAATCAAACTAATTAAATCAAAATAACATCAAATAAAGGTTCACCCACCCCTTGAAAGGGGATTTAGCCTAACATAATATCAAACATGATAATCAAATAATCAAATAATCAAAGGCTAATAAAATAAAGTAGAACAGAAGAACAATCAAACCAAATCTCTTTGAGTGAAATTGGACTCCAATCCTTGAATTTGCAATTTACATCCCTCCGATTTGTGTGATCAAACCAAAATTACATCAATAATTACACTCAAAAATGGATTCTTACTAATTTATTTTTCTCATTGATCTAAAAAAAGTAAAATAAAAATAAATTCTAACGTAAAAAAATTAAACTAAAAAAGGGTGTTTCTCTCTCTACAATTCTCTCTACTAATTCCTATTCTCAAGCTTTTTTCAAATGGGGTCTTGTGATGACCCCGATATGATTATGATAAACTATGTTTAAATCATGCTTACCATATGGGATGGGGATAATGTGTTATTAGAATATATAATGTTAAGTTATTGTATTTAGTCTAACCCTACCTTCATAACTTATGAAATATTGAATTAATCACAAACACAAATTTGTGAAGTCTTCGGTAGGAATGTTCAAGTTCGGGACTAGTTTTGGCCACTATAATATGATAATTGACTTGGGGAGAAAACTATATATATATGAGTTAAGTTTACAACACAACAAATGGGGTATAAAGCAAAGGTCCGGGGAAGGAGTTATGCTGAAATTACGAATAGGGGGTAAAGTAGTCATTTAGCTTTAAAGGATTTTTGTCTTATATGGCGACACATGTCATATTCTGATTTGACCAAGGGGAGGTGACTTATGCCGACTTTAAAGCCTTTAAGTGACCTCCTCCTTCATCAAAAATCAGTCATGAGAGAGTTTGGCTTGAGGAGAGAGAATCGGGAAGCTCGGGAAGTAGGAAGTGAGGAGAAAAATTGAGAAAAATCCGTAGGAAATTACGAAAAAGTCCCTAAGGTAATTTTATGCATAAATCTTGTTATTATTTTGGTATTATTGATTGAAATGATAGAAATCATTGATTTGTTATTGAAACTTCATGATTTGGTGTATATGTATGGATAGATGCAAGTTAAAGCAAAGTTGAACGCGTAAATCATGTATATTGCTTTGATTGGAAACCTTGTGTATTCAAACTCCTATAACTGTTTGTATATTTATTGGAGATGAATAATTCTAGTGGGATATGAAAATAGACTCATATATGTATTACATATCCGAATATTATGTGAAAATACCAAGAAATTAATCTTTGGTGACAGTTTGAAGTTCATGTATCAAATCTGCCCCAAAGGTGTAAGTATGCGCACCAGGCGATGTTTTGCTTGACATAGAAAATGAACCTAAAAATTTATGAACTTTAATTAGTATTTTTCAATATATTTATGGATGTTGGGTGAAATATCATAGGAATTTATGACGTAGAAAAATTATGAAAATTCTTGGAAGTTGACTTAACGATAAAAGAGTCTATAGGGAAGATTTGAATTGTAACACAGAAATTGACACATCTTGCTCTAGGAAACTAGAAATGATGTGTTGTCTTTTATATTTGGAACCTTATATGATAAGAATTTTATTACAAAGAAGAAATTAAATAATGTTTGGGCTATGGATTGGATATGTTAAATATTTTAACATGAAATTGAATGAGACTTCATTTATGATAAATGATTAGAATGGGATGTTATGATGCTTATGAATTCGGTTAAGGTTAAGTTTTCTTTGGATTGTTAACATCCTTATGATTATGATAATATTATAAAAATGAATATGAGTAAGGGAAGAAGAACTGGTTGAACCTTTGCCAAACAAAGGCAAGGGAAAAACACATGAAGTGGCCAAGGTGAGTGTACTCACTAGTAAGATGTATTTATACATGATTATGGATATTATATGTTGTACTTGTCGGGTTG
The DNA here is from genome assembly GCA_949130495.1 of Sambucus nigra. NCBI lineage: Eukaryota > Viridiplantae > Streptophyta > Magnoliopsida > Dipsacales > Adoxaceae > Sambucus > Sambucus nigra. Next base: position 305,988,951 of record OX422220.1, read on the forward strand.
AGTATAAATATGAGATGTTTTACTTATTGAGATGATTATGGATGTCATACATTGTACTTGTTGAGTTGATTATAAATATGATATGTTGTACTTATCGGAGTGATTATGGATATTATATGTTGTACTTACCGAGTTGATTATAAATATGAGATGTGGTACTTATTGATATGATTATGGACATTATATATTGTACTTGCCGAGTTGAGTATAAATATAAGAGGTTGTAATTATTGAGATGATTATGAAAGCCATATGTTGAACTTGCTGAGTTGATTATAAATATGAGATGTGGTACTTATCGAGATGATTATGGATATTATATGTTGTACTTGCCGAGTTGAGTATAAATATGAGATGTTGTACTTATTGAGATGATTATGGATATTATATGTTGTACATACTGAGTTAATTATAAATATGAGATATGGTACTTATTGAGATGATTATGGATGTTATATATTGTACTTACAGAATTGATTATAAATATGATATGTTGTACTTATTGAGATCATTATGGATATTATATGTTGTACTTACGGAGTTGATTATAAATATGATATGTTGTACTTGTTGAGATGATTATGGATATTATATGTTGTACTTACCAAGTTGATTACAAATATGAGATGTCATACTTACCAAGTTGAATATGGATATGATATGTTGTACTTATTGAGTTGATTAGGGTTAGGATATGTCGTACTTACTTAGTTGATTATGGATATGATGTGAATGTATTATAAGAGATGTTGTGGCTTATCAACAACCAAGAGATGTTATGTCTTATTTATAGCTAATAGATGTTATGGCTTATTAATAGCCAAGAGATGTTATGGCTTATCAACAGTCAAGAGATGTTATGGCTTATCAACAACCAAGAGATGTTATGGCTTATTAATAGCCAAGAGATGTTATGGATTATTTATAGCCAAGAGATGTTATGGCTTATTACAGCCAAGAGATGTTATGGCTTATTAATAGCCAAGAGATGTTATGGCTTATTTATAGCCAAGAGATGTTATGGCTTATCAACATCCAAGAGATGTTATGGCTTATTAATAGCCAAGAGATGTTATGACTTATTTATAGCCAAGAGATGTTATGGCTTATCAACAGCCAAGAGATGTTATGGCTTATTATCAGCCAAGAGATATTGAGATGTTTTATATTGTTACATAGTTATGACTTATTGCATTTAATTTTATGCACTAGTGTAGTAGTAATGCATTCACTGAGCTATTTTGCTCATGATTCCTATGTTATATTTTTTTTCCAGGTAATGAAATGTTACTGCCAAATCTAGGAGGTCGGGTGGGGTTAGCAAGGGATACGTAAAACCATAATATTGGTCAAATTAAAAAGGGGTATTTTAATCCTACTTATCCTTCGAGCAAGTTTGAATAAGCACGATTACTTTAAAATTTTGAAAAGTTTTTAGTGTTATGGATTTATGGTAATAATTGAAAAAGGATACTCGTGTTTATGGTTTGATTAAGGTAATTATGATTTCACTCACTTTGACTTTCAAACTTAATTATAAGTAACTGGGTTGGGGGTTTGTCAGGTCTTCATCTTCTTTTTATAATAGGCATGGAGCAAAGGGGTAAAAATGGTAGGATAAAGGCGCAAGAGCATGAGGTGTGTACACATGGGGGTAAATTGGGTAATGGGGGTGCACATGTGCATGGAAAAGTTGTGAGGTAAGGAAGGTATATGGGTGAGGGAATTGTGGGACAAAAATCAAATATGGTTTATGGGGTATTTTAGGAAAGTGGGTAAAAAGGGGATTTGAGGGTATTTAGGGTAAAAGGGTTAAAAGACACATGGGTTAATAATACACATGGGATAAGTGAGTTAGTATTGTGTTTGTTGACAGGTGGGAAAAAATTAATTTTGGTTTGGAGACAAATGGGTTTGGCTTGAAAATGGGTAAGGTGGGTGACATGGGTTTAAGTGGGAGCAAATGGCCGTTGTGGGTGAGATGGGTCTTGCCCGATTAAGGTGGATTGGTGCTGGGTAAAACGGATTATTGATCCGGGTATGGAGGGAGGTGCTCGGGTTGAAATGAAACCGGGTTGAGTTTCTGCCATGGCCGAGGTAGATGTTGGGTCGACAACGAGCTGCTGGAGCTAGGGCACGGGATCGGGTTCGCGAGCAGGTGGGCCGTGAGGTAGAGGTACGGAGTGGGTCTACCACGCCAGGTTAAGGTTGGGGTTGCTAGGTGTGGTGGATGACGTAGATAGGTTAATGGGTTTGGGGGTTGTAGAAGTGAAGAGAGAGAGTGAGTTGTTAGGGAAGAAGATGAGTTGGGGAATGTTTGTGTGTGGTGAGTGTGTAGGATATGAAGGTGGGTGAGGTGTAGGAAATGTGTAGTGTTTGGGTGTACGTTAGGCATATGATAGTGAAGTGTGAGTGGGTTTATGGGTGTGTGTATTTAAGAAAATGTGTGTTTAATTCGTGACCCTTAAAATAACCATAACTAACTAAAATGAAAATTAAAACATAAAACATAAAATCCTATTCTAAAATAAAACAAAGAATCAAATAAAAATTGAAACTAAAAAGAAATAAAAATAGAAATCTATTAAACTAAAAAATTAAATCCTAAAAAAAGTAAAATGTAATAAAACTAATAAATAAATGAAATCCTAAAAATTCTAATCCTAATAAAATAAAAACTATCAAAATCAAAATCAAAGTAAAATAAAATTATACTAATAAAAATAAAATATAAAAATAGAAAATAAAATCTAAAAAATAATAAATAAATCTAAAATAAAACCTAAAAATAAAACGACTCAAACTAAAAATCTAAAAAATATATTAAAAAGGGCACAACCTAAACATACACGGGGTTCGGGGTAGGTTTAGGCTCGATTTAGGGTAGGCTAGGATACTGGACAAGGGTATTTAGCTCCATTCAACATGCATTTGCCTTGATATATAACTTTGGACACCGCAAACGGACATTTGACCTACAAGATAAATATTTAAGCACATAGGACCCATATTGTCGAGAATTAACAACTAAAGTACGTCTATTTGGGGTATAAAATGTACAGTTTTGGGTGCTTATAACTTTGACCTATCCTTCATACACTCAGGCTCCTCCTCCACTTATTCTACGAAATCCTATATATTGGAGTTGTCAATAACTAGACACTCACCTTGGTTATGCATAAAGAAATCACTCATAGATCGGGTCAACTTCATCATCCAGTCCTTCAGCTGCTTGCTCACACTTTTATAGCTTGTAAATAATCTTGTCATTTGGAAACACTATCCTTTTACACTGGGGGGGTCTTTCCTTTGGGTGTGATCTCTTACGATTGTGTTTTTTCCAATTCTCTCATTGAGACTCTGTTGAGCACGCTTTATTGCTACACTTGGTGCTCAATGGTATCAATAAATGGTGTTATACGATCACGTAGTTGTCTTGATAGTCTAGGAGGCAACGATCAGATGAGCTGGTGTGCACACTCTTTACCTAGTACTAGGAATCCTAGTGCCCCCAATATACTGAGTGAGTACCATAACCTCATCAACTAACTTTGCGTAAAAGGTTGCGTCCACCAAGTGTGCTTTTTCTCACACGAATGGGTTCTTGAACGCTCAAATGACCAGTTTCTTCCTTTTGATATTTGACTTAGCACATTGGTGATACGTGGAAGGTACCAACCCCTGATTATGCATCCTGACCCTACCCACCATCAGCTGGTCTGATAACTCATAGTCCATTAAGTGAAATTTGATGTGGGAAGTGATGTGCCTTATAGTGATCCCCTCATTAATGCAACCAATAGACTCGGTGGATTGACTGTCATACCCCAAAATACATAAAGGATTTTGCACAATCATTGTCTCAGTAATATTACAAGCATTGAAAGACCCAATAGGCATAATATTGATGGAGGCCCCTCCGTATAACAAAACACGATCGAAACTATGCCCATCGATGCTCGTTATGACAATAAGTGGCTTGTTGTGGGGATATCTTGTTGATCTATCTACCTCAAAGAAAGTAACTCGTGAGAGGAATCTTCTCACTAGCTTGGCCACAGGCCTTTTCCATCTCATGTTTGATGCCATACTATTTTTAGCGATCTCTAATATCACTGATTAACCTTGAGCCTAGCACTTTCGGGTATCCCCATCTGATCAAAAACCCAACTAAACTTCTGATAGTGTCTACTACAGCACACTCCTCCCGGGGATCAACTTGGTCATCTTCTATCTCATAAAATTTCACCACATACTTATAGGCAGACTCATTGTACGCTGTTACAACATTCGTTATCCCTAAGAAGCAAGCCTCCATCTAACTGCTTAAGTCATCGATTGGGTTCCAATCATTATTCTTCTCATCTTCCAGCGTTAATTGGGTAAATCTTCCTCAATAATCCATTTCTCCTTCATTAATTACTCCGCTTCTTCATAAAAAACACTAGCTATATTTTCCCTGTGTAGAGGTAATGCATCTTCATTTATATTAGTTTGGGGCAACTAGATGTTCACTTTCTTGACATGTATGCTGATCAACCTTCTCAGCGAGAAACATCGGCTAGTAGGATGGTTAAACATATTTTGCACCACGTAGAACCTTGGGCTATTTCTATCCCCTCGAGTTTTAGGCACTGTGCTGGGATTGATGGGCCTATAAACTTTATTACGGTGTGATCATAGATATCAAGAGCTTAATCCAATGTGAAAGGTATCTTAAGTGGATAGTCCTTGTTATCAAACTTTCTTTTGTTGCCACTATCTCTTCCTCTTTCATTTCCACCTACCTGTCTCCTATCCTCATCATCAAAATAGTTCGCTCTTGGGGGCATTCCCATCCCTGAACTGTTTGATTCGCTTAACAACAAACATGAGATAGTTGGTGGTGGTGGTTTGGGTTTTACTACCAAAGCAATATTACTCGTAAATTTGAGAAACACTATAACTTCCCTTCTCTAGTTTCATTGATCAAGTGGCATATATACTCGGGTAACAAACCATTTGCACTAACTTACGAGAGCTTACTCTTTCGTGTTTCCTCTCTAAAATTTGGAGAGCATTCATGAAACCTTTTTATGTATGCCATTACATCCTCTCCGGGATTCTGTTTTTCTTGCCCCAACTTTGTGAGTGTGAATTTATCTTCTGCTAAGAATACATTTTGCACAAATTGGACGTATAGATCCTCCCAAGTGACCACACTATATGGTACCAAGTTAAAATACCATGTATAAGCCTTTTCTATTAGAGATTTTGAGAACACTCTCAACTTTAGCTTTTTTCATTGCAGTGGGCCACAAGATTTTCAATAAACCTATTCACATGCTCCTTGGGACTCCCCCCTTTACTTGTGTACTTCTCGAAGATACGTGGGATATACCCTGTTGGGTAGGGTTCATAATTATACTTCTCTCGGTATGAAAGTCATCATATATTGAGGAGACTTCTCCTCCAAGTTTAGAAGTCGCCATCATCTTAATAGTTCCTTTTTCATTTTATCCATGATAGGTGGAGGAAGGCTATAATGTACGGGAGCACATTTGGTGGCATTATTGGAGTACCACCTCCCGAATAGTTAACAGAACCAATGATCGATGCAACATCAACTTTGTTAGTGGATTGAGAAGACACCCCCAACAATAAAGAGAGCAGTGTTTGGTGATGCCACCGATGGTGCGACTTTGTTGAAAGTGGACTAAACAACTCCTTCGATACAAAAGGAGCCATTAATATCGTTAGTGACATTGTGAAAAACTAGGCCGTCCTATGACCCGCAACACTGCCTGAGCACTTGGGGTTTTTATACATTCATAAAAAAGGCTCATCATCCCCACCATCTGCGTCGGGCCCATACCAGGCGCAAAACCGACCAAGTCAGCCATGCTAACAACAAGCAAGGTAGTTTCTGTTTGTGCCGCTCTCACTCCTTTTGACAGGACAACATGGTTTGCTTCCTCCTCTCGTAATAAAGCTTTAAAATTAATATTATTTTCTATATTATTGTTTACCATCTTTCAAAAGATAATAAGTCCCCAGCAAGTCACCAAATATAAGATGTGGCTTCTTGAGATACAATTAGTTTTTAACGAGGCATAACCCCATATCCATACGATGATTAGTGTAACTAGAACAACATAATAAATGATAACTATAAATCTACAATAAAAAACCTTTAATATATAAAGTCTATATTAAATGGATTTCTTACAACATAAATTCTCTTGGAATATAATAAACAAAAGGGATCCGACAATCAACTTGATTGGAGGGAGAAAGAATAAGCACTCTGGTAAATTAAAGGCAAGGCAGTATCCAGAAGCACAAAAAATGCTAATGTTAGTGTACAAATGGGATCAAAAGGGATAATCTCTTAATGGTGAACTCCCAATAAACTCTCTTGTGTAGAGAAAACTTAGCAGCAATTTTGGATAGTCAAAATTATGATCATTTAAAAATGTGCAAGTGTGGTATTTATATGAGGGCAAGGTCACTCGAGTGACTTTGCTCGCATTAAATGCACCTGATCAAATCTAATGTTAACAGTACCATGGAATTAATGCCAAAGATAGTGAATTAAATGCAAGAGATATAATATTTGGGCGGGAACAGTGTTTAGGCAATCAAAAGTCTCTTAGCGTTAATTATAATGTGATAGGACAATACAAAGGTTTATCTTATGACAGTTGGAAGGACAATCACCTTAACTAGACTAGTTTTTGTTGGAATAAACTCACTTGAGTGTTACTTTTCTTGAGTTCTTAAAATGTCAAAAGTCATGAAGTCACGAAAGCAAGTGAACAGTGACATATATGGGATAAGATGTCCAATCAACCAAGTGTGGTCTTACGGACGATGGTTATTCAAATAGTTTGAAACTGTTTTGTGAGAAGTCAAAAGATTTCTTTGAAAAACTACTGGAACTGATATACCTCAGCATAAGGTATCTCGAGTGTCCGTTTATTGTATGTTTTTTGAATAGAATTTTGCTCAAGTGTGCTAAAAAGGTTGGTACTATTTACCCAATGTTACCTTGTTCCCAATCCTCCAAACTAAATCCCTGCAAGGTTTCCGAAATGAGGCTATATGATAAAACATGTATGCTATCCTATGCTTTGCCAGACGTGTTCCTTCAAAGGTACCAATCAACCTTATAATTATTACAAAACAAATCTAAAAATTTCAGCAAGGAAATTTAAAAGGGATCAAAGTTGTCCAAGATATGATTATGGATTGTAACACTTAGAATTATTATAAAACCATAGAATTATGGATTGTCCAAGATATGATAATGCGGGGATCAAAGTTGTCAAAGGTTAATAAAAGGTAAATTTAATATAATGCAATATAAGTAACAAGGAAAAGAGGCGCGCGACCTTAGGTAAACTGACAGGCTTTTATATAAGATTCCGATTCAACGTGTGGGGCAAACGTTGGTAGATTAAATCAAAGACAAAAAAATATCTTTTCGTCCATCTCTATAACATCTTTAATAACTATATATATAAAAATATATATGAAATGACATATCTAGTGTAGGGCTCTATGGAGAGAATGGTGTTCAAAACAAAAGCTAATATATATTCAGTTGTTAGAAAAAAGTTCAAGTCGGTGTTGAGTACTAATGAAATGGTTCAAAAAAGATTTGAAACAGGTTTTTACAAAGCTTAAGGCCCTAGGACAACTGCTAATTAATTTTAGTAGTCCTTCTACAGTGACTCAAAATTGGGACTCAAAATCGTGACTCGCTGACATGGCATATTGTGATTAGTTAGAGCCGCTGTCACGGACCCGCATTCATAAGGAATCAATCAATGACAACTCGCCATGTTAGCGTGAGTCCCTATTTTGAGTCCCAATAAAGTGTCACCTAAGTATTTTCCTTAATTTTAGTTCCCAAGTAGTATGTGTGGGATATAGTGTATGGCCAAGGGTGACGCGCGTGGCACGAGATGAAGACTTCTCAACCTTTTCAAATACGGATTAGCTCACTGCTCAAAGCAGTATACGGACAAAACATGACAAAATAAAAAAAAAAGAACAAAGCCATATAATATATATGTAAGAAAATTATTAAATTAATCTTTGGTTTATTTTATTTCCGCTTTATTAATCAATTTTTAATAAAGAATATATGTTATATTCTGTACAAATGGTTTGTTTTCCACACGAAATAAAGAATAAAAATGAGTTAAAATTCCATTTAATCTCTACCTTGATGGACGATTTAGATTAATTGACCTTTGGAATTCTGTCCCTCTCTCCTCTTATAAATAGATGTCTCTCCTCCATAAAAAATGCATCCAAAACATCCACGAAAAACACACAGTTAAAGGTTTATAGGTAAGGAAAGAGAAGCCAAATTATCCCTTAAATGATTGCTAAGGCGATCACATCGGCAACACTCGATGGAGACATTCAACAGCGGGATTGAATCCATGGCATCGAAAAGAGGGAAATAAAATTACTCTTTTCACATGTCTATTGACGTGATTATTATATTGTTCAACGATCTTGGGAACCATGTATAAAATATAACTTACAATATATACGTACAAAAAGATATATAAACAAAATGTATAAAAAAAACTTACACAAAACATCAAATACAACCTTGGCCGTGTAATACATATAATATGTATACGTGTAAGGGCAAATTTCCACAACGAGTCAATTTGTAGTATTGACTATTTCCATTCGGACAAAACATTTAGATTGTATAGGTGTCATATCATGTTCTACAATTGAATAATCTGAACGTCTAGGATTTCACTCCAAATAGTTATAAGTTATAATCTAAACATTTAGAAATTTGCAATCCGAATAGTTAGTGAACGTGAGTTTTTTCTCCTATATGGCTGGGACACGATAAATATATAAGGATTTCCCCTTCTATATATGGATGTTAAATGAATAGAATGTTCATAAGTTATAATCAAAGGTGTAAAGATTTTAAAAGAAAAAAAATAAGTTAAAGGACTTATTCAATTTCACCATGAATACAACAATGAAATGGTCAGTCTTGAAAGAAATATTGAAAATCTACAACCGATGCTACATAGTCCCTAAAATGTCTTCTTAACTTTAAAAAAAAATTCCTCCTTAGAGTACCACTAAAGACAATTATATAATTGGAATTTAACGAGTAGCAGATGGATTTTTGAATACTAACTTATTTCTCTCTCTCTCTCTCTCTCTCTCTCTCTCTCTATATATATATATATATATATATATATATATATATATATATATATATATATATATATATATATATATATATATATATATGGACAAGTGAGAGAGTTATTCTCTAAAGCGGACTTCTTAAAGAATGGATTAATGGACTTTTGTCCTTATCCTCATGTGATCCCCTCATGGTCCCAAATACATTTTTCCCTAATGGACCCCTATTGTCTTATAGTAAAACCATTTTTAAGACCATACATTTAATAGATTTACACTTTAGACCTAAAAATTGGTATCATAACTTTAGAAAGAGACCTGTGGAATTCTGACCCAACCCCCAACTCTGGTATCAGAGCCAAGACGCTTCTTTCAAACCTTTAGTAAAAAACATTAATGCCCTGGGGATTTAGGCCACACATTTACAAAGATATTTTTGGAACCCATCCAGACTACCAACCCATACCCATAACAGATTTAGACCCAGAAGGTTGTTTAACCACACATATTGAACACATCCCAGTCAAATACATAGATAGTAGACAAGTTACTACTAGTTCTATCATGAGTATACTATATCAAAATAAGTGTACCCTACTTATTTTAAGACAATTATTTAAAGACGTCCAAACCTTAGATACAAAGATAAAAAAAAATATATCCAAGCAAATACAAGCAATAGTCAAACAAATCCCAACAAATCTTATACAAGTATTACAAGAAATAAATACTAAGATTAATCACATAGAAGTCCTTAAAAAGGAAATTTCAGAACTTAAGACCCTAACTAGAAACCAAGAAAGTGAGTTAGTCAAACTCATCTAAGAATAACCCAGACTTATTCTTAGATTAGATAATTATTTCCCTAATGGAAATAGTTAAGTCAAGCTGGAATGAGGTATCTGGAAACCTCTCCATTCAGACCCTAACATAATTTTATCAAAGAATTCTTGAAAGGATAAGTGATGATATATTTTATTACGAGATAAATGGTAATGAGATTGCTAATGTTGCTAAAGCAACAAGACTTATACTTGAAAGATTACATTTAATCTCAACATCAATATCATCTACACAAGACTATAACTGTAGTTTTTTTAATGACCTAAAATTCAATTTAAAAGCTAAGACGAGAGGATTAACTACCTTCTATAAAACTTTGTTAAATTTCAGCAAAACTTGGCCAATTATCTTAACAATATGGAAATCTATAACCTATCCAGAATGTATAGTATTATTATTGAACATAGACTAAACATGGCCCATGCAAAGGACATATATCATGAAATTATGGAAGGAATTAAGGTTATATATAATAAACCTTCCTAAGCAGAATTAGACTCCTTTTATTCTAACTCGCTTAGATAAAATAGAGAAGATCATAGAAGTTATGGAAGCTAGAATAACACAAGAAATTGTGCAACAATAAGAAAAAGATAACAAAGTAAAAGACTATATTGCAAAGATTAGCAATTCTCTTAAGAATAATGAAGATATCACTTAAAATGCTAGAGAGAAGAATAAAATCATTACGGAAGAAATTCTTAGACAAAATGATTACTCAGACTCTATAGAAAGGTTTGAGAAAAGACTTGAACAAAAACAGGTAAAGCACTTGTAATTTACAGAATCTCCTTATATAGAAACTAAGGAAGGAAAGACCATAACTAGAAGAATCATAAATGATGGACTAGAATAAGACTAGTAAGATAGCTAGCCATATTCCAAATATTGGACATAATAATTTTATAATACAAAGATTTAAAAACTCATCCTCCAATGTTAGAACATGGTGGGTAGAAAGAAGCTTCACCAATCCTCTACAATGGAAAGAATGGGGTGAAATTGATTGAAAGATTGTAGAAAAATCCATACGCAATGGGCAACTTCCACAAGTTAGATACAAGGACTTGTTTAAAGAAGGAGGAACTCCTAACACTCCTAATTATAACATAACTTACCATTATAAGAATCATGCGTTAGAAAAGTCATTTACTGAGCTTCAAGTTTTTAACTCAGATTACCTAAAACTAAGAGAAACTGATAGAAAATTCCAGTTCCTAACCTTTGGAATTTTTCGAGCAAGAATCCAAGGATTATATAGGCCTCAAAATAATATCAATATATTATGTTGTTTAATAGACAAAATATGGAAAGATTTTAAGAAAATACTTATTGGGATAGACCAATTAGAAATGTCAGATAACACCGGATACTTCAATGTTATTCCAGCATTTCATTAACCGTAGAGATAGCCAAACATTTTAAGTTAATTTTATATGCTAGTGGTTATGAAAACTATATTATCCCAAACGCCAACATTAATATAGAACTCCAAAGATGTGTGAGATTGTCCCAATTCCCCTATGAAGGAATGTAATTGGGAATTCATAGCGGTAGACTTAATGAAGAAATATTAGTTAGAACTAATAATTCAAACTACAATCATACTTACAGTATTAGTAATATTGGACCTATGAAAGAAAAATCTAAGACCCTTTGGCAATTGCCAGAATTTCGAGAAGTTAAGACTATACAAAATAAATCCATGTTTATTAATCAACATGATGCTACTGAAAATGTTACTATCTACTTTGGTCCTCCTAAGACTATTAGTAAAAATCTCCACACTGAAGAAATTAGATTTAAAAATATGGGATAAGCCATAATTAATGATCCCTATGAAGGAGAATGTAGTAATAAAACTAGTTCTAGCTTATTAAGACAAGCTTGAGTAATTAGACCTTGAAGATCATTTGAACAAAAAGACTTAGTTGGAGAAAAAACTAGAATCCAAAACTTTGGACATGAACCATCATAATTAGATATGAAGACATTTAAGGAACACCTTAATAGAAGTCATTCTGTTAGATTCCAAGACAAAGATATATTTAATATAATATCCCAATATCATATATTAAAACTAAAAGAATCTAAGAATACTAAAGAACTTATTAGAAAACTAAGACTAATGGAAGAAGGAGAAGAAGAAAGATTAATGCCAGCTACACAGGTAGGTCCTAATAAAGAAGAGATAGGAACTAATAGTAGGCTAAATGATGCTCCTAGACTCTTTAGTAAACCAATATGAATAAATATTCCTATTTATTCAAACACTTTGGTAAACACCAAACTAGATTATATAAAAGACTTTGTAACTAGTGATAAGAGTTTTACTGTTAATACTATTGCATGTCGAGCCATAAATCCAGCTGGGATATACCTTAATTTAGACATTGTAGAAGATAGGAAGAAAGCCTTAGATGAGTGGCGTAATCAAGTGAATATGTGTTTTGCATCTAATGAACAATGGGATGCAAGTTCATGTAAGCAATACACTGAGCAATCCATTAGAGGAATTGCAAAAGATTATATAGATAGTCTAAGAAAGGCTACAGACGAATAATCAATAACTAGAGTTGAAAAGATGAAACAACGTCTAAAAGAAATATCAATTGTTTACATTAGAATTCATTGGAGATGGACATTTAGCTCAAATCAATGAACAAGACTTAGCAAAAAATAAGTTATCTCTGCTTAACATTTGCAAACTAGATAAGATCAATGAATATATCAACAATTATGACCAACTATATTACCAAATTAAAGAATTTGGAGAGACTTTAAAAGATGAATACTTTAGGAAAATACCAGTTATTGGACAAATCCTAATCAATGAATATAGGAATTGGCGAGGACATGCTGGGATAAAGAATAACTCCCTTGGCGAAAGAATCAATTTTGCTAAAGATTATATCATATCTAAAAGACGAGATATAACTCACGAAAAGTTAATTGAAGAAACTTTCAAATAGATTCCTCCAATTAAAGATGAAAGAGATATTGCTCCAATCCAATGGGGATGTGGTGGTGAATCTAGGAAATTTAAAAATAAACTAGATTGGAAACAAAAATAGTTTAAGGATATGCCTTTAGGTTTTCCAAATAAATATAAATTCAGACATATACTGTCTTTACTAAAAGGAATCCTAGAGCTAAGAAAAATAGATTTAACTAAAGACGATATTTTAAAAATAATACCAACAAATATAAGAAAGTTCCTAATTATATCTGCTACCAAAGAATGTTGGACTTGTGGCAAAAAAAGACACTTTACTGAACATTGTCCTAAAAAAAAGATAAAGAAAGTATTAAGATTACTAATATAACATTAGACTTTGCAGATAAAGAAGAACTAGATATACTATATGATATTGAAATATCATACATATAAAACGATGATAACACCAGTATCTATAGTGTAAACACATATAGTGGTTCAGAAGACTATAATAGTGATATTGATGACTATAAAGACTCCTGAGATACTCTAGACTTATATATGATTCAAACTTATCATGAAGATGATTATATAGACTTTGAAGAAGCTTTGTATAAATGTATATTAAGCCCCTTGTTAAAGAAAAGATGGGCAATTAGTATTCCTGAGTTACTAACATACATTCCTTGATGTTACTATGATGAAGAACATTATTTCACATTCCAAATGAAATGTAGCAAGAAACACTTTAGATGCATAAAATGTTTTGAGACTATACAAATAAAATTATTTATGATTTATGTTATTTGTCAATTACACTACCATGAAAACTACGGGAAAACTAGATTTAGAGCAATTGATACTATTCAATATGATGCTCAATTATACCAAGATATTAAAACATATTATCAAGGTATTGATAGAAATATAGTCAAGAGATTACAAGAAAATGAAGACTTAAAAGGAAAGAGAAATTCTTATGATTTAAAAGAAAATTGTTTTGATAATAGTTCAGAAGACTTAGCACCAATAGATTAAATAGATAAACCCCAGAAAGGAACATCTATTTTAGTTAAGAATAATTTTGGAATTTCTACTAAACCACATGCTTGTTTTGTAGAAATATTCATAGAAAATAAAGATTATCCTAAAAGACTTTCAGCCTTTATAGATACATGATGCTCACATCATATTTGTAAGGATAATGCCTTTCTTGAAGATTATTTTCTAGACAGTAATCAAGAGATCCATGGTAAGGTAGCTAATGGATAACCAATTATCTTATATTTTCATACTAATTATATTTATTTTAAATTAGGAAATCAAACTAATAAAATCATAAATTATCTATTTTGGATAATAGATCCTCATCCTAGTTTCATAGGAAACATTATTTTAGGACAAGACTTTATTAGTAAATATCATCCTTATACATAGTATAATGATAAAATATTAATTAGTGATAAATAGGAGTTTAATATTAGTGCACCTTTACTTGATCACAAGACTTCTTTTAACCTTATGCACGTCAAATCCAATTATAGACTAATAACCCATCAGAGTTCTTCAATTGAGCATGGTGGACCTAGGCATGCAAACCAACAAGAAGTTATAAAAATAATTAAACCCTTACGAAAAGAATGTAAGAACCCATACCAAAAGTGTTATAATAAAATAGGGATTATACAACAAGACATTTTAGATCAAGCCCAACAGACCTTGTTAAAGGTCCAAGCTATATCCAAACAAAAGAAAATGGATATAGAAGAAGAAAAAGAAAATATTAGGCAATTATCATAGCCTAGTTTAGGAGAAAATCCCATCGCTTAGTGGGACAAAGATCAAAGTTATTTTGAAATTATCCCCATTAACCCAGATGCCACCATTAATAATGGAACCTATAAAAAGGATACTCATAAAAAGACAAAGAAGAATTTAAAAAATATATAGATGAAATTATTAAGCTAGGTATCATTAGAGAAAGAAAAAGTAGACATAATAGTCTTGCCTTCTACGTTCAAAATGAGTCTGAACGAAAGAGAGGAAAAATACTTATGGTTATAGACTATAGGCACCTTAATAAGAATTGTGAGTTTGATTCTTATAAGATTCCATATAAGAACAATCGAATCAATTTGATTGAAGACAAAATTAAATTCAGCAAGTTTGATTGCAAATCAGGATTCTGGAAAATAAAGATGCATCCAGATAGTATAACTTGGACAACCTTTAGTGTGCCCTAAGAAAAATATGAATAGTTAGTGATATACCCAAGTATGACCTCGGCCTGGAGGTGCCTACCTCGGCCGAGATGAAAGTCGAGATGAAAGCCGAGATGATGGCCGACCCACCAGTGCATCGAGGCCCACGATATCATCCCTCGGCCAAGTCTACCTCGGCCCAGGCCGACACTACCACATACACCCCCCCGGGGACACTTCTCATATCACAGAGGCCAACATCAACCCCAGGTACCAAGGAATAGTAACCCCGGTCAACGGTAGGCCAAGATGACAAGAAGCTCTACATTCACCTTCAACATGAACCTTACCTAGGAGGAGGCCGAGGTTACCAGAGGCATCGCTTACCATCAGCACGCCAATGGCTCGGCTAAGGCCGACACGGGCATACACCTCGACTGACATAAAGCCGAGACAGCCCATGACACCTCACGGATTGAGCAGACGACCAACCCTTATAGCTCGGCCTCTCCTGGGCCGAGACCATTCACCAACATGACTACCAAGCATCTGTTGACGTTTGGATAAGGACACCTGGGCATAAATCAGTTATAACAAGATTATTCCCCGCACGTGGGGGAATATTTCATCATCATTATCTACATGTGGCCATGACAGGTGGCACATCCCCATTGGTGAGGAAACTACACACATGCACATTACATGCATAGGGGGTACATTACACCCCCTAGGCACTATATAAAGGGATCACCCCTACCTTGCAAAGGGATCCAGGGATAAAAACCCTAGCTAAACCTCTGTCTAAATATACACAGTAGAGAGAGAGAGAGAGCTTGAGAGGTTGTAACCATGGCCATTAGTGCCTTCTTTCAGTGATATTACTCTCACACACTCACCGTGGACGTAGGCCACATTGGCTGAACCACTCATATTCGGGTGTCGTTCCTCTTATCCTCACCTCATTCTTACCTTATTCATATAGCTGTGTTGCCATTGTTACACCTGTATTGAGCTTGCAAACACCTCACCTGGTGGTGCTGATTTTCAGCATCATCATTTTGGCGCCGTCTGTGGGAACGAGAAGATATCTCTTCCTCTTTTCCTGCTTAGCCTGACCGGAGATTCTGGTGGTGAACCAGAATCCACCCCTTGCGTGGAGCTGTTTCACCATTGAAAGAGATCCTTTAAGGTATTAAGCTCACCTGCTACTCAAAGTTCTATAGTGGTAACACATGGCACCAGACTTGCCGCCGCCTCTTCCGCCGCCCGGAGGTGGAGGAGCTAGCTCCAGTCAGGTTCCTCCCCAGTCCGAAATGGCGGAGGTGGTAGCTGCCTTGAAATCTTTAGCTGCAACACAACAAGCGATGAAGGAGCAATTTGCACAGCTCAGCCAAACCATGATGATGAGACCACCCGGATTCTCATCGGACATGATCACCCCGGCGGCAGTTCAACCACAACCGGATGCCAAGGGACCACCCCAGGCACCGATGAAGGACCAACCTGCACCCCCGCGGAGAAGGGATGTTGCTGACCCTAGGCGCTTGTGCCTGGGGAGGCAAGGAAACCCATGCCCGGAGGACAGGTATGATGACATAGGAGCAGAAGAGGCCCTAGAGGACTGCTGGGAGCCATATGAGGTGTTTGATAACACCGTACGACCTCTTCGGCAAAGCCAAGGATGTGTCGGCCAAAGAAGAGATGAGGCACTGCAGAAGGGGTCGGCCTTCAACAGGTTGAGCAGAGGCTCGGCCTTCGAGAGGCTGGGACCAGTTAATGACCTAAGACATAGGCTATCAAGGTCAAGGAGTGCCGCAGGCTCTCAAAGAGGGGATATGCAGGCTCGTCCAGATCAAGGCCGACCCATGGAGAAATGAGCAAGGGAGCAGGATGAGGTCAACAGTCAGCGGGTCGCGGCTGGGGAACCCTCTGTCCACCGAAGAGAGGTGGCAGGGGATAACCTCGGCCAAGTTGATGAGAGAAGACCATGGAATGACTCGATTAAACGTCTCGAGGAGAAGATAGGGGACCTCATAAAGAGCAGGGACCCCTTACAGAGGGGCTACACGGAGGGCTCACCGTTTGTGGCCAGGATAGTGGGGTTCCCAACCCCAGCTAAATTCAAACCTCCTGTGGTGACTCCTAAGTATGATGGCAGCACTAACCCAGTGCACCACATCGAGATGTACCAGTCAGCCGCAGATATTTACTCGATACCTGATGAGATGAAGTGCAGGGCCTTCTCGGGCACCTTGACAGGGGCAGCGCATAGCTGGTTCACCTCTCTTCCAAAGAACTCGATCGAAAACTTCAAAGGCTTGGCCGAGCAGTTCATCCACAACTTCTGCTTTGGGGTAAGGCCCCAAAAGAAGACCACCCACCTCCTATACGTCAAACAAGCTAAGGGTGAAAGCCTGAGAGACTACATAGCAAGATTCAACAAGGAGAAGTTTGAGGTGGAGGACTATGAAGAGAGCATAGCCATGACCGCCCTTATAGGAGGTCTTCAGAAGGGAAAGCTACTATGGAAGCTGGCGGAAGACCCCCCCAAGTCTATGGCAGAGCTGTTGTCCACTGCAGGAAAAGTGATGAATGCGGAGGAGGCGATGTCCGCCAAATACGAAGAGGAGAACCGCGGTAGCGCTGCGAGGTCCCAGGGTAAGAAAGAAGGGAAGAAGCGGTCGGCAGATGACAAATTCTCTCGTTACACTCCTCTGAATGTGAGCTGTGAACACATTCTTAATGAGATCAAGAGTGACCGGGCCCTGAGATGGCCAGAGAAGTTGAAGGCTCCGCCACATAAGAGGAATAAAAACCTCTGGTGTGAGTTCCATCAAGATCACGGCCATGTCACAGACAGATGTTTCGCTCTAAAGGATGAGATTGAGAAAATGCTGAAGTCTGGGAAGCTGAGAAAGTATGTGGATGGCAAAGCCACGAAAGCTGGAAGAGAAGACCCTAGGAAGAGAAGAGATGACAGGTGTCGTGGCGATGCCCCAGCTAGGGGGCATGATGATTCAGAAGGTGATGATGGAGATGACCCAGATCTCCCACCAAGGGATGACAATACCCCAGTGAAGAGGGTAGGAATGATCTCCTTTGGTGTTGGCACCATATGTGGGGGATTCGCAGGAGGTGGCTCTGAGGTAGCTGATAGAAAGGCTCATGTAGCGGAGGCCAAGTCGGTGGTCAGGCCAGAGGCTGTGAACCTGACGTCTTCTGACGCTGTGCAGAAGAGAACGAAGGTGGATATGGACACCCTAGTGGTGGGTTTCTCCCGACTCGACTTCAAGGGCATCTTAGCCCCCCATGATGACCCCTTGGTCATAACGACAAGGGTGCATGGATGCGATGTGGGGAGAATCCTCATAGACGGGGGAAGCTCAGCAGATGTAATGTTTTGGCCTTGTTTCAAGAGCTTGGGTCTTAGCAGGTCAAGGCTAGTGCCATACCACCACCCCTTGATAGGCTTCAGTGGTGAGAAAGTGCACCCATTAGGCATGTATGAGATGGATGTCCGTATGGGGGATGAGTGGCCTAAGAGGCTGACTAAGAAGATAAACTTTTTTGTGATGAACGAGAATGTCTACTCGGCCTACAACCTCATCATCGGAAGAGTAGCCCTCAAGGAGTTTGAAGCCGTGCCGTCAACGGTCCATCAAATGCTAAAATTCCCGACTCCTTATGGAGTAGGGGAAGTGCAGGGGGATCAGACCACGGCACGGGAGTGTTATTTCAACTCAGATGAAGAGAGGGAGGCCCATAAGAGAGCAACCACCACCTACAGCATAGACACTCTTGACCCGAGAGATGAAACAAAGCTAAAGAAGGGCGAGGCCGCAGAAGAGGTAGAATCCATCGTCCTCAACGAGGACGAACCGGAAAAAACCGTCCAGGTCGGCAAGGCCCTAGAACCAAAGACAAAGGAAGAGTTGGTAAGCCTCCTCAGGAGGAGGCAGAGCGTCTTCGCCTGGAGCCACACCGACATGCCTGGTATATACCCTGAGGTCATGACCCACAAACTCAACGTGGATAGGGATGCCAGGCCAGTCAAGCAGAGGAGAAGAATTTACTCCAGAGAGAAATATGAGGTCATTCGGGAAGAGGTGAAAAAGTTGGAAGAGGCCGAGTTCATACGAGAGGTCACCTATCCAAAGTGGCTCTCAAACGCAGTAATTGTGCCTAAGGCCAGTGGAAAGTGGCAGATGTGTGTAGATTTCACAGACCTGAATAGGTCTTGCCCGAAGGATAGCTATCCCCTACCCAGGATAGACCAGATGGTGGACGCAACAGCAGGGCACGAACTCATGAGCTTCATGGATGCTTATTCAGGTTATAACCAAATCTTCATGGACACCGAAGACTCTGAGAAGACAGCCTTCATCACTGACAAGGGGACGTATTGTTATAAAGTGATGCCCTTTGGTCTGAAAAATGCGGGGGCAACATATCAACGTCTCGTCAATAGGATGTTCGAGGAACAGATAGGTAAGACCATGGAGGTATACGTGGACGATATGCTAACGAAGAGCCTGAAGGCATGTACTCACGTGGCAGACCTTTGATGTCATGGATTCATACAGAATGAAGCTCAACCCGGCGAAATGTGTCTTCGGTGTAGGAGCAGGGAAATTTCTGGGGTTCATAGTTAACCAAAGGGGGATTGAGGCAAACCCTGAGAAGATCAAAGCATTGCTCGACATGAAGACCCCTAGAAGTATCAAGGATGTCCAAAGACTTACTGGAAGAGTAGCTGCCCTGAACAGGTTTATTTCCAGGGCAACGGATAAGTGTCTTCCATTCTTCAAGATTTTAAGGAAGGCCTTCCAGTGGGATGAAGAGTGTGAAAAAGCCTTTGATCAACTCAAGTCCTACTTAGGATCTCCCTTACTGCTGTCCCGACCCATTGCAGGAGAGAGGTTGTTTGTGTACTTAGCAGTCTCTGAGTCGGCAATTAGCGCGGCCATCATACGAGAAGAAGGTGGAGTTCAGAGGCCTGTATACTTCAACAGTAAGTCCCTACAAGGGTCTGAGCAGAACTACCCCAGAATGGAGAAATTGGCTTATGCTCTTATCCATGCTTCAAGAAAAATGAAACCCTACTTTCAAGCTCACTCTATGATAGTCCTTACAGACTCCCCACTAAGATAGGTTCTGCACAAGCCTGAGAAGTCCGGGAGATTGATGGCCTGGGCCATTGAACTAGGGGAGTATGATCTTACTTACCAGCCCAGGATGGCCATTAAGGGGCAGGCCCTTGCAGATTTTGTCGCGGAATTCACTTGGGAAGAGACTGAGTCAGAGAAGAGCTGAGCTGTCTCCCGAGATTCGGAAGAGATAGACACTCACATCTTCCAAGGCCGAGAAGAGGTAGTCCCAGTCAAGGCCCGGAGGAGGGTAGAAGAGAACGAAGAGGATTGATACCTCTTCGAAAAAGGAGTGATGAGAGAAGGGGTCTTCTCTTCAGAAAAAGACGTGTGGAGCCTCTTCGTGGATGGATCATCCTGTGATGGTGGAAGTGGCGCGGGGCTAGTACTCCCAGCTCCAGATGGTGCCAACATTGAGTATGCCTTAAGATTCAACTTCCAGGCTTCAAACAACGAGTCTGAGTATGAGGACATGATAGCGGGCCTCCTATTGGCAACAACTCTGCGGGTCAAGCGGCTTCTACTCCATAGCGACTCAAGGTTGGTTGTTAACCAAGTGTTGGGGGCGTACGAGGCCAAGGATGAGAGGATGGCCAGGTACTTAAAAAAGGTAAGAGGATTTCTAGAGTTTTTTGAAGAGGCCAAACTAAAGAGAGTGCCTAGACTGAGCAATAACCACGCTGATGCATTGGCAAGACTGGCCTCAGCAATGAAGACAGATTTGGGAAGAACCATCCCAATTGAAGTTCTAGGAAAAGCAAGCATCGAGGAGGACGAGGTATGTAACCCTTGTCACAATATAAACCCGGGGGACTCGTGGATTGACCCGATTGTCAGATACCTTAGGGAGGGGGAGCTACCTGAGTCCAAACTAGAAAGGAAAAAGCTGAGATACAGGGCTGCCAAGTTCTCATTGATAGGAGACGTCTTGTACAAAAAAGGTTTTCTCTTGCCCCTCCTCAGATGTGTTCACCCCTTGGAAGTACCTCGAATCTTGCAGGAGGTTCATGAAGGCTCTTGATCTAGCCATATAGGAGGAAGACCCTTAGCCAAGAGAATCATCACTCAGGGATACTGGTGGCCAACCTTGTCTAGGGACTCTGCTGATTATGTGAAGAGGTGCGATAAATGTCAGAGGTTCGCCACTATCCCTCATCAACCCCATCAGCCTATGACATCAATCTCTTCTCCATGGCCGTTCGCGGTATGGGGAATTGACCTGGTAGGACCCTTGCCGAGAGCAGTCAACAACTATAGATTCTTGATAGTTGCTATTGACTACTTTTCAAAATGGGTAGAAGCCGAACCCATGATAACAATTACAGAGCAGAAGACCTTTCAGTTCATCTGGAAGAACATCATATGTAGATATGGTCTCCCAAACACGCTCATCTCAGATAATGGGATCCAGTTCAAGAAAGCCTCCTTGGAGAAGTACTGCCAAAGTGTGGGGATTAAACAGTTCTTCTCATCCCCTGGTCGACCCCAGGCTAATGGCCAGACTGAAGTCACAAATAGGACAATCTTGGATGGAATCAAGAAGAGGTTAGAAGACGCGAAGGGGAGATGGATAGAATAGGTTTACGTTGTGCTATGGGCTTACAGGACCACAGCAAGGACACCCACGGGAGAAACCCCATTCATGCTGGCACACGGTTCAGAAGCCGTCATACCAACGGAGCTAGGCCTACCAACTCATCGGATCCAGACCTATGATCAGGACAGCAATGGGGAAAGGAGGAGGTTAGACCTGGACCTTATTGAAGAAAGAAGGGAAGACGCAGAGGTCAGGAAAGCAGCCTACCAGCAGAGGGCAGCAAAATTCTACAATCAAAGGATAAAGGCAAGACCCATTGCGGTAGGAGACCTAGTGCTTAAGAAGACCTTACAGAAAGCAAACAAGCTACACCCGAACTGGCATGGCCCCTACAGAGTAACGGAAGAGGTTGTGCCTGGCACGTATAGGTTAGAGAACCTAGAGGGAGAACCTTTCGCCAACCCGTGGAACGCCGACCACCTAAAGAGATATTTCATATAATGTTGCATTTATTTTTATCAATTGTAAAAGTACCACCTTATTGAGAAGAGGTTGTGAATAAAGATCAGTTTCCATGGAAAATTCTTGTTTCATTTTAACATCATTCATTTGGTGAAATTTATTATGGGGATAACCTCTTAGGTGAGGACCTCAGACCTTAAACATCATTAATTTGATGACATTATGAGGCTTACCTCGGCTTAGGTGATGACCTCAGACCCTCATAACACCACTTGGTGGTGACGAGGTCTGAGCTCGGACATCTCGGCTGGAGGACCTCAGACCCTTAACATCATTCATTTGGTGAAATTTATTATGGGGATAACCTCTTAGGTGAGGACCTCAGACCTTAAACATCATTAATTTGATGACATTATGAGGCTTACCTCGGCCTAGGTGATGACCTCAGACCCTCATAACACCACTTGGTGGTGACGAGGTCTGAGCTCGAACACCTCGGCTAGAGGACCTCAGACCCTTAACATCATTCATTTGGTGAAATTTATTATGGGGATAACCTCTTAGGTGAGGACCTCAGACCTTAAACATCATTAATTTGATGACATTATGGGGCTTACCTCGGCCTAGGTGATGACCTCAGACCCTCATAACACCACTTGGTGGTGACGAGGTCTGAGCTCGAACACCTCGGCTAGAGGACCTCAGACCCTTAACATCATTCATTTGGTGAAATTTATTATGGGGATAACCTCTTAGGTGAGGACCTCAGACCTTAAACATCATTAATTTGATGACATTATGGGGCTTACCTCGGCCTAGGTGATGACCTCAGACCCTCATAACACCACTTGGTGGTGACGAGGTCTGAGCTCGAACACCTCGGCTAGAGGACCTCAGACCCTTAACATAATTCATTTATTGAAATTTCTTAGGGGGATAACCTCTTATTATGAGGCTTACCTCAGCCTAGGTGATGACCTCAGACCCTCATAACACCACTTGGTGGTGACGAGGTCTGAGCTCGAACACCTCGGCTAGAGGACCTCAGACCCTTAACATCATTCATTTGGTGAAATTTATTATGGGGATAACCTCTTAGGTGAGGACCTCAAACCTTAAACATCATTAATTTGATGACATTATGGGGCTTACCTCGGCCTAGGTGATGACCTCAGACCCTCATAACACCACTTGGTGGTGACGAGGTCTGAGCTCGAACACCTCGGCTAGAGGACCTCAGACCCTTAACATCATTCATTTATTGAAATTTCTTAGGGGGATAACCTCTTATTATGAGGCTTACCTCGGCCTAGGTGATGACCTCATACCCTCATAACCACTTGGTGGTGACGAGGTTTGAGCTCGGACACCTCGGCTAGAGGACCTCAGACTCTTAAGTAACAGTTATGGCACCACATTCAGTAATGGCTTCAGAGAGTGCGTAGCATCCATGTACATTCACAAATAAAGATGAAAAGAGACATTTGCATTCAACAAAAGCTTGAAATTGCATAATATTTAAGTGTGAGAAATTACATGCAAGATTACAAGTCAAAACAAAAAATGGAAAATACAAGTTAAACATCTGAATGAGGAACGTCTGATGTCTCTTCAGGGTTGGCCTGCTCGGTATTGGTCACCTCGGCTACTTCATTTGCAGGATCAGTTTCTCCGAGGTCAGCCCCTTCAAGAGTAATAGTTTGACCAGGGGCAGCAGCTTCATCCTCTATCTCCTGCAAAGCCTGGGCAAATTGGGCATCGGCAAGGCCGAGGCCCACAAAATCTGAGGCCTTAATGGTGCCAACCTCGGCCTCCCTTACCTCGGCCCACTTGGAGGTGGCCTTGATACCCCTTTCAAGGTACTCCAAGCCAAAACCTACAAACTCCTCGGAGACCTTATAGTCAGCAATTATTGTCTCCGAGGCGTCTGCAAGAGAAGCCTTCACCGCAGCATCAACTTTCCTCTGCAAAGCATCATCCTTGTCCTTCAGGGCCTTGGTATGACTCTGGACAAGTGCATAGATGTCCTTCTCTAGGGATTGGGCCTTATTTTCAGAGGTCTGAGCCTTGGTCTCAGCCTCCTGTAACTCGGTCCTCAGACGAGCAACCTCGGCCTTCAGGGTGCCCTCAACTTTTTCAGCCTCCTGCCCCTTCTGGATGAGAGGCAATTTCCTCAGGGCCCAGTTGGATAGTTGATACATGGCAGCCGCACCCTGCACAGTAAATAAAGAAGTCAGATGAGAAGCAGAATCATATGTTGCACTTTGGACAAGAACAAGTTATACCTGGACTACTCGGTGAAGACCAAATTCAACCATCAGGGGAGTGTCCATGGACCTGAAGAAACGCTTGTCGGCCTCGGTCATCATATTGTTCAGAGCATCCATGGCCTGTCGGCTGTGGCCGACCACGCTATCAGACAGTTTCAACTGGTCCAAACTTGCTGATAACGTGTCGGCCGTGAGGGGGATCGCAGTATCTGAGGCCCTCTTGGTTCTGGAGGTCGGCCTCTGATCCTCAGGAGGATGAACCTCAGGCGCCCTCTTCTTAGACTTGGATGTTGAGGGAGCAGGTGGGGGAGTGTTCATGCCAGTCTTCTTGACAAGTCTAGACAAGCTTGGAGCTGCCATCTCCCACAGCTCGTCTGAAATGTTTGGTGGTTTCTCTGCAAAAGTAAAGAGATATGAGTCAGAAATAAAGTACGTATGATAAGAGGCTACACTTGGTCAAAATAAAAATCCTTACCAAAGTCAGCTAAGGGACTTCCGTCGAGGCTCGTCCCCGAGAGATACTGGGGGGTCAGCAGATGCTCAAACTTGACAAACATCCCATGGGCCCCTTGGTCCTGCAGGGCCTTCACCCTTTTGCCATGTTGCACACTTAGTCCAGGGTCGGCCCTGGCAGCCATGGTAACTTTGCCCCATTTCTGGGGTATTCTCGGCTCGAAGATGGAAGAGGGAATGGAAGAACCAAATTCCCACGGCCCTGAGACAAAAAAGTACCTGGGTTTCCAATTATGGTTGGAGGTCTGAGTGACCAGGAGCATCTTTTTCTCAGGCCTCCGAGCCACAAAGTGATAGTAGCTCGGATGATTTTTGGCCGAGGTAGGGACGTAACAACCAGCAAAGACTTGCACTGGGAGGCCAGAGTGGTGAACCGCCCTCCACAAGATGATTGCCCCTATAATAACCCTCCGGCATTGGGAGAGAGCTGCGAGGGGGCCAAATTAATGAATGATAGAATGGTCCTAATGACGGGGTGGAAGGGAAGACGAAAACCCAACTTGAACATCTACTCGTACAGGCAGATTTCTCCATCCCTGCCATGGTAGGCCCTCTCTTCCCTCAGAGGTCTCCTTAAGTGGATAGAGGGGCTAATGGAGTATAAGTACCTGAAGTGCAGTAGATCCACCTCAGTAATTGTGCTCTCATACTCGGCCGCCTCAGATGTGTCTACATCACTTTCGGCATCCTCATCATCGTCAGACTCAACGTCGGCTGGAGCAGACGTGGACGGGTTACCGGGGAACCTCTGAGAAAATTCGGCCTCGGTGACGGCCGAAAATGGAATAGCATTTAGAATGGGGGGCACAGCCACATTTGTCTCTACAAGCTCAACCTGTGAAGAAGAACCAGAGGTACTTGTGCCATTTTGAGACGAGGCGCGACTGGAGACCTCGGCATGGTCAGGGTTCTGATCAGCCTGAGTAGTGAAGTCCATGGTCTCTTGGAAAGAGTCCACTGACATTGGATCAGAGGTGGAAGACTCAGACTCGGACATCGGCAAATTTTTGGCAGAGACGTCTGTCTGGTAAAAATTTTCAGGAGGACGAGGGTATACCACCTTGAGAGGTGGAGGAAAGAGGGGTCTGATGGGGGACTCTTGTGACCTACGAGCTTCTTCCTGAGCTCTCTCTATTTGTCTAATTTTATCTAAGGTCTTTTCTTTTAGAGATGGGAAGTCTTCAAGAAGTTGGTACAAGGGTCTGAGCATCTGGGGACGATCCAAGGCTTTGGCAGACCCTAAACTTGAAGGAATATCCTAAAAACTACAAACAAATATGGCTTGAAAAGTTAAGGGAATTAGAGATCAAACCAAAGAACTTATACAGGAAGCCTGGCTCACCGGAAAACTCAAGATCTCACCGGAAAACTCAAGATAAAAAATATCAAAAACGAAGGAAATGGAGAGGGAGGATACCTGAAGGTGAGATTGGTGAATAAGGTGGAGAGTATCGCGCAGGAAGTGAGGTATCCCTCGGCGGAACAGTCGCTGGAGCAGAGGCCAACTTCGGAGAAATTTTTTGCAGAAAACAGGGGAGCAATCGCTTGAACAGGAGAGAAATGAGGAAGAAGAAGAAAAAGAAAGGTTTTAACCTTTAAATACTTGGGCACGATTCCCAAGGCTCATCATTGCCTTGGGAAGCCCAAGGGACAACTGACAACATGTGCCAACCAAGTGGGCACGCCTTGGCAACGGACAAGTGTCATGCAGGTATTGACTTTGGGGTGAATAGACCTCGGAGGCAAGAACCCCCTAGTCACCCACTCTCGCAAATGACTAAGGGCTGGGGGGTGATTGATATACCCAAGTATGACCTCAGCCTGGAGGTGCCTACCTCGGCCGAGATGAAAGCCGAGATGATGGCCGACCCACCAGTGCATCGAGGCCCACGATATCATCCCTTGGCCAAGTCTACCTCGGCCCAGGCCGACACTACCACATACACCCCCCCGGGGACACTTCTCATATCACAGAGGCCAACATCAACCCCAGGTACCAAGGAATAGTAACCCCGGTCAACGGTAGGCCAAGATGACAAGATGCTCTACATTCACCTTCAACATGAACCTTACCTCGGAGGAGGCCGATGTTACCAGAGGCATCGCTTACCATCAGCACGCCAATGACTCGGCTAAGGCCGACACGGGCATACACCTCGGCTGACATAAAGCCGAGACAGCCCATGACACCTCACGGATTGAGCAGACGACCAACCCTTATAGCTCGGCCTCTCCTGGGCCGAGACCATTCACCAACATGACTACCAAGCATATGTTGACGTTTGGATAAGGACACCTGGGCATAAATCAGTTATAACAAGATTATTCCCCGCACGTGGGGGAATATTTCATCATCATTATCTACATGTGGCCATGACAGGTGGCACATCCCCATTGGTGAGGAAACTACACACATGCACATTACATGCATAGGGGGTACATTACACCCCCTAGGCACTATATAAAGGGATCACCCCTACCTTGCAAAGGGATCCAGGGATAAAAACCCTAGCTAAACCTCTGTCTAAATATACACAGTAGAGAGAGAGAGAGAGAGCTTGAGAGGTTGTAACCATGGCCATTAGTGCCTTCTTTCAGTGATATTACTCTCACACACTCACCGTGGACGTAGGCCACATTGGCTGAACCACTCATATTCGGGTGTCGTTCCTCTTATCCT
The DNA here is from genome assembly GCA_949130495.1 of Sambucus nigra. NCBI lineage: Eukaryota > Viridiplantae > Streptophyta > Magnoliopsida > Dipsacales > Adoxaceae > Sambucus > Sambucus nigra. The sequence goes on from OX422220.1 coordinate 306,016,722, forward strand.
CACCTCATTCTTACCTTATTCATATAGCTGTGTTGCCATTGTTACACCTGTATTGAGCTTGCAAACACCTCACCTGGTGGTGCTGATTTTCAGCATCATCAGTTAGTAATTCCATTCGAATATTTGAATGCCCCTCAAGTATACCACAGACGTATGGATAATATCTTTAGAACTTATTCAAAAAAAAATCTTATTTACATAGATGATATTCTAATAGCCAGCAAGACTGAGATAGAACATGTAGATCACATTAAAAAGAATATTTAGAGTTTGATAAACATGGAATTGTTATTTTTGAAAAGAAAATGCAATTATTTTAGACTGAAATAGACTTTGTGGGAATGCATATCAATAAAGGAAAAATATCTTTAGCAGAACACATAACTAAAAAGATTCTTGAGTTTCCAGACCAACTCAGGGATAGAAAACAATTACAATTATTTTTATGATTGTTAAATTGTGCTGTAGACTTTATTAAGAACTTAGCTTAAAAAAGCAAAGGTTAATTTCCAAATTAAAATGAACTGATAAAACTAATCATTTTAACTGGAAAAAAGATGATTTTGAAGTTATAAGACAAGTCAAATGAGTAATAAAGAATATTCCTTTACTTGAACTGCACAATGTTGAAGATCAATTTATAGTAGAAACAAACGCCTCTGATAAACAATGGGGACTAGTATAATTTGCCATTGATCATTAGACTAAAAAGATGAAACTTTGTAGATATAGTTCTGAAACTTTTACAGATCCAGAAATAAGATACATAGTCCACGATAAAGATGTTTTAGTCATAGTAAGGATTATAGAAAAATATATGTTATTTCTTAGACGTAAACATTTTATTGTGTATAACGACTCTTCTTATGCAGTAAAATTCAAATACTTAAACCTATACAAATCAAGGACTAATAGACTTATTAGATGGAAAAAATTTCTTAATGGTTATGACTTCTCTATTATTTATATTAAGGGAAGAAAAAAATACAATTACAGACATCATATCTAGAGAACCTATGTTTGCTAACACTAATGTTATCTCTTATTTTGTGTTGCATCAGAACACTTAGACCATAAGGAAGAAGACTTAGACACAATGAGTTCCTCCGGAACAAAAAAAATAAAAAAAATAAGACATCGAGTACTATCTTAGATGCGTGAAACTAAATGCTGGTAAGACGCAAATACATACTCATTAAAGACTCTAAAAAAAGACCAGTCATGGCGAACTTTTTATTCTATTCTAGTTCCTATTGGGAAAAGATATAAATGAGATTATTTCTTAAAATAAACTCATTGGGAAGATGTATTTTCCCCAATATAGACCAGACCAAAGATACCCAGACTTGACAAAATTTAGACAAGAATTTTCAGATGACGAAAATACTCTTATAGACACCCTATAATGGAATGAAAAAATAAGCTATGGGTAGAATTTGAGCAGAATTTGATAGTTGTTGCCAGATTCATGAGAACTCAAACACTTGAAGTTACTTAACATATTAGTGCTGCTATTCCTAGATCGAAGACTCAAACTTATGCTCAGACTCTTGGAGAATCCTCTAAAATTAGACTAGTTGATAACTTTTGTTATCAAAAAAGGACTTTAAGACTAATATTGTTATACCGTTTGGTCATAATAATCTTCCAATTTTACAAGATTGTCTGAGAAAAAGCTAATAACATCATTAAACATTTTAATATGTTATTATCCGAGATTAATGGAGATGCCTTGAGGATTAGGGTTTTCTTCAAAGACGTTCCAAAAATTTATCTTTTTGGAAAACGAGATATGGCTTAGATAACTTTAGTCGAACACAGGTTCATTGGACTCATCCAGATAAAGATTATAGAAGACTCTATTTCTCTTGGAAAAATAGTCCATGAGTACATCAAGAAGGTAGAAAAATGTGTTCCCCTGTTTGCCAGGATTCACCAGATTACTCCAAGTTCCTATACAGGAATGAGAGTTGAAGGATTTAGACTCATTTGATTTTCCAATTATTCATTTGAAGACGTTGAGATTCTATTCAAAAATGAGACTAAAGACCTAGCTGTTGATAAGTCTAAACTCCAGATTACCCAAGCTATGGAGACAGTAAAAATCATGGAATTATTAACAAATCAAGACAGATGGTACACAGCATACCATAAAAAGACCTTGTTATCCAAGCAGACGAGCCATTCAATGGAGGGCTAAAAAAGGAATCCAAAGAAATGATGGAGATAACTTTACCATCCAACATTAAAGTGGAAGGCATCATTGACGAATACTTCAATAATGCCCTACTAGACAAAGATAAGGTAAAAGAACACGAATGGGATAGAAAAGGGCCCCACATTATTCAGTGAATTATTAAAGACCGACGATTCAATTATTTAGACCCCTTGCAAAATATTCATTGTAATAATCACAAGATGATGGATTCATTTTATAGACTTGACCTGCGGGCCATTAGACACCTCTTTTTTAAAAGGAGAAATAGACTCAAATAAAGACCTTCTAGAATTATTGATAAGACGACAAAATTGCTTTTTGTAAAGGAAATACTTTAGTTATTGTATGTTTCCCACCACTTTGCTTTTGATAACCGATTGCTAGTCAAATGTAATTGCCCTTAAATTATAAAAGGGAGCGTTCAATGTGTATAGGATCATCATAAGTTAGGGAATAAGAGTGATCAAAGATCGAAGGCTAGAGAGAGAGAGACAAAGCTCGGTAGAGAGATAATATGAGTGAGTAAAGCCTCTCAGTTGGGGGATGGTTTGAGTTGTAATTACTTATGCAATGTAATAAATGTTATTTTCTTTCCACAAATCTCTTATGTTAAGTTGATATTATTCTCCAAATCATCTCCAACTTTCTTTTCATAGAGAACTATTGTGTGGAATCTCTGGTGTAGCACGAAAGGTGTTATACTATTGAACCGTTGTCAGGTGATGATTTTCCAGGTGGTCATTAGGCGTGGTGGCGTACATGTAGGAAACGGGTCCAATGCCAAACTGGTGGATTGAGGTGCAACTCAAAAAGAGAGAGTTGCATGAGGCACATATTGAAGAAGAATAGTAACAAACTAAAGAGAAGAAGGAAAAAAGATAAAGGAATTTCAGATTGTAAGGAAGGTATAAACTCGAACCAATCCCGTAGTTATTTTAAATTAGATTGCTAAAAATTAAAATACTCACATGAGCCTATAGATCACAATAAACTTTTTAGCGTTTGTTAATCAAACAAACCCGGACTTAAATAAAGAAATACACGAGTGGAATCTCACAGATCTTAGAGATAAACTACTTATAAAAACTGTTTTAATATATGCATTAGGTACTTATAAATATATATACCAGAATATTGAGGGCTTAACACGAGAAGTACCTAGAATATAAATACTTAGAACAACGATCTGTGATCTCTTCAAATGAGATTTAAGAACTAGATATTTTGCAGAAGAACTTTCTAGGCCTAAAAGATACTAATAATATACTAGAATACTTACAGATACTATAGATGTATTAAAATATCTTAGGTACAAAAGGTTAACTGAAATGAGAACTATCATAATAAGATCAATAGAAAGTTTTCTAATCCTTGAATTCATAGAAACAACCCCAGCAAGAATATATCGAAGATTTTTCTCATCCTGTGGTGACAATGAGTTAGATGAATTCATAGAAAATGATATAATTTATATTATTAATCAGATATATAAAGAGACTAGACGGATAAAACTTCAATATCGTATAAGGTGTTTAAGGTTAGAATATTAGCCTTTAAAAGAGCTTGAAATCTCTAGACACCATGCGGAAAATATTTATTTAAATAATTGACTAAGCATAAATTCTTTTGAATTTATCCTCTTAATTTAGTATTTTTTAGCACCTCGAATAACGTAATTGGCTTGTTTTATCCCATATCATTGCCATTGACTTATTTTAACAAGTATTTCGAGTTTTGTGTATTTTGTATGGTTTTTATAGGTGTTTAGTTCAAGGAAAGAAAGAAAGAAACCGAAAGAAAGGAAGAAAACAAAAGAAGAAAAGTCAAAGGGTGAAAGCGTAACATTACACACGGAGTTCAGACTTGAAGCCTAAATGAAAGTTGAAGATAATCCAACTACAAGAGTGTAGGAAGAAACGACTGTCAAAATGGAGTTTTGGATCAAAAGATATGGCAAGTCAAAGTTGAGAAACTAAAGTCAAATTTGAAGAATATCGAACCGATCCATTTGAGGACGGATCGATCTGAAAGTGCACATTCCAGTAGACTCCGGATTGATACAGAACTCATGGAAAAAGAACCGATCCGGTACCAGACCAATTCGAGTGATAAAAAATGAACCGATCTAGATTTGGAAGCGAATCTATCCGATGATATCCGAACAGGTCTGCCTGCTGAAAGTCTGGAATTTATTTTTGGAACTGAAGAGTCGTCTAGAGGCATAAGGAGAGTCATGTTTCATGTATATAGGTATGGTAAGCCTTAGAAGAGGGAGATAGTTAGTCATTAGTCTATTCATCAAGAATTGTTGCTTAAAAATTGTAGTTTCTAGTTTTGGCAAAGAATTATGCAAGATTTCAAAGTTCCAGTCAAGATTCAAGTGTCAATTTTAGATTTACTGATTCAGTACAAGTATCATTTAAATTTATATTCTTGATTGTTTCATTTGTTTTCATTAGATCTTAAATTATTCTACTATTTTGCACTCTTAGACAAATAGGTCGTAGATTAATGATTTCATACACAGTTAGAATGGTGTTTTCATCTAATAAAATCAAGTATGTCTAAGTTTTTAAGAGTCGGGATGCATGAACCCATCCCCATGTAAATTACTAATTTAGAAAATAGAATTTATATTAAAAATTTGAAAGAATCGTGCGGAATAATTTCACAAACATCGTAGATCTTTTAATCTCTCTCACCCTATGTACTTGGGATGTTTAAGAATACGATGCGCGTATAATCATTTAGCGCCGCTTTATATTTACCTTTGATTTAATATGATGCGGACTAGTATCCACATATATGTAATGCTTAGGATCTATATTGACTGGATTCATTCAAACTTTTAATTTATAACTCTTGTATTTGATTAGGTAAATTACTAGGGATTGGGGGATTGTATCCTGACTTTGTTCATAACCATACTCTTGCTATTTCTTTAGTTCTTTTGTCAGCGTAGTTCATTCTAAAAATTCAATCTCATTGCAATTTAATCATAAAGAATTCAAAAATCACAAAAAAAAATATTTTCTTTTCTTTTTTTAAGGATCAATTGAGGGTTTAAATCAACCATTCCTACATCATTAATAACTGTCAGACTTGCTCCCTGTTGATTTTATCCCAACTCAATGGGTTATTACTAACGCGACAAGCTTGCACTTGAGCTTATAAAGCACACACTTTAGACACATTTGTGGTCGCGTTATGTTTTGGCACCGTTTCCAGGGACACTTAGGTTACATTTAGGCGTTAAGTATACATGGAAACTCCTCCGCCGTCTCCAACCCGAGTTCACGAAAATCCCATTGCTGAAGTCAACTCTGATACTACCCAAACCCCTAATGTTCCACACTTTTGGGTTCCACCTTCTTCATCTCATAATTCACTCACGAGTCGCACTTTATGTCAAATAATGAGTGGGAATTTAAAATCATTTGATAGCAACATGTCTGTGCAAGGTAGTACTGTCACTGGGGAGGGAGAATATCCTTATCATCTGATGAAGGTGCTGTTATTTCAAGAATGAATTGTCACTCGTGGATGCATTCTACTTCTGTACACTGCAGGACAGTTCCATTTTCATAATGGGATAATCCAAATTCTTCCTATGTTCCATGGAATGGATTTCGAAAATCCATATCTTCATCTTAGAGAATTCGAAGAAGCGTACAAAACATTTGGTGATCAAGCATGCCCGTAAGATGTTATCTGATTGAAGCTTTTCCCTTTTTACTTAAAGGACAAAGCTAAGACCTGGCTATGGTCTTTACCCGCGAACTTTGTTATGTCATGGAGAGATATACAGACTGAGTTTCTCTCCAAGTTCTTTCCACGACACAAAACAAACTCTGTCAAAGCTCAAATTCAAGGTTTTCGTCAAAATGAGAATGAAGCCTTTGATAAATGTTAGGAACATTTTTAGGAGTTAGTTATTTCTTGCCCATACCATGGGTTTAAAAAAATCATCTCATTTCTTTTTTTCATCAAGGGCTTACTGTGGCATCTAAAAAACTCATGCAGACAATGTGTGAAAGACCATTTTGAGAGATAGACTCGAGCGATACTGAGGCCCATTTGGAATATATAGCCGAGACTAATCAAGCATGGGATGTTTCTGACCCCAATAGCCAAAACAGACATCGACAAGTGTCCAACATGCCTGCTACGTTCGGTATTTATCATCTGGATAAGGACACTTTGTTAGACCGTTGACTTGATCAGTTGGAGAATAATTTAAGAGACATACTCTAGGCTTGATTGAGAGAAGCTAGTGGACCTATTCAAGCTAAAAAAGAGAAGGTGTGTGACATTTGTGTGGCGGGTCATTCCACAAAAGGATGTCCTGCAATACCCGCCTACAAGGCAATGTACATGGAGAAAGTGGCAGCTATATGAGGGTTTAGAAGAAATTTTAATATGCCTAAAAGGAATGCATACAATCCATATTGGAGGAATCATCCTGGTTTGAAGTACGGGCAACAACAAGGTGTGATAAATCCTACTTCACATGTTCCTTTACCTCCACCGCCTCCTCAATTTCAGCAAGTTCCACATATGCAGCCTCACATGCAAGCATCCTCTCCTGGTACATATGTTACCCCACCTAGGCGATCTCTTGAAGATAACTTGAATCAACTCATCCAATATCAAAAGGATAACAGTGCTAAGTATGATCGAATGTTCACCAAAATTCACACTAGCATCTCTAGGTTGCAAATTTCATTGAATATCCAAGAGAAAGGGAAATTTATGGCTCAAGGTCAAAGACCTCCTCAAGGCCAGACTACAGTTAGCTCGACATCATCGGAATCGCAAGAGAAATGCCAAGCTGTCACCACTCTACGAAGTGCTCGGGTAGTTGATCTATCGCCTCCCCCACCTAAAAAACCCAAGGCTAAAGAGGTTTCGGTCGACAAGAAAGAGTCTGATGAGACCCCATTATATGTGGATGGCAAGAATGAAAATGGTGAGACCAAAGTTGAAGTCAAACTGCTCACTGCTTCTCCATTCCCTCAGCGCTTATCACCACCCCAAAAGGGAGCCTCCCGTACCAAAGTGCTAGATGTTCTTAAGCAAGTGAAGTTGAACTTGCCATTCTTAGATGCCATCCACTAAATTCCCATCTATGCCAAGGTCATCAAAGATCTTTTAACGATCAAATGACAGCTTAAGGTGAAGAAGAATGTCTTTTTAGCAGAAAATGTGAGTTTAGTCCTTCTTAATGATCTTCCAACCAAATTTAAAGATCCTGGTGTACCCATAATCTCATGTGTGATTGGAGAGCGTAGAGTTGAATAATCTTTACTAGATTTAGGTTCTAGTGTGAATATACTCCCATACTCTATCTATAAGCAACTTGATTTAGGTGATCTTAAGCCTACACGAATCACTCTACAGTTAGTAGATCGCACAGTGAAGATACCTCGAGGGATTGTGGAGGAGTTGATAGTCCAAGTAGACACATTCTATTTCCCTATAGACTTTGTCATTTTGGACACGGAGCCCTCCCTTCATTCTAGCAATCATGTTCCTATAATTTTGGGTCGCCTATTTTTAGCTACGGCTAATTCTTTGATTAACACACTAAATGGGCAAAGCAACTCACTTTTGGGAATATGACCCTCGAGATTAATATCTTGAATATTGCTAATCAAATGGGTGATGATGATGAAATTCACACGGTTGACCTTATCGACGAGGTTGTGGATGAGCACATTGAGAAAATCATACATGGGGATGTGCTAGAAGTTTGTTTAGTATAAATTGTTGAGAGAAATAATTCCTATAATGAGTTTGAGCGTGAAATGGAGGAGTTGAGAGTATTGTTACAAAAAGAAGTGAAGGTTGAAGAGTTGAGAGATGTTGACTGGGTTTCTATGTTTGAGGAGTTACCCCCACAATTTCCACGTATGATTCCCTCTGAAGATACATTTCCTAGTCTCGAGTTAAAAAAAACAACCCTCTAATGTTAAATATGCTTTTCTAGGAGTGGACAAGGCATTTCATGTTGTTGTCTCTTCTAGCATTGTAGACGAGCAAGAGGGTAAGTTGTTCAAGGTTTTGAGGAAGCACAAAGGTGCTTTTGGTTGGTCAATAGAAGATTTGAAAGGTATAAGTCTCTTGATTTGTACCCTTAAAATCCACTTCGAGGAGGATGTGAAGCCCTCGAGAGAAATGCAAAGGCGATTAAATCCAACCATCAAAGAAACGGTTAGAGAAGAGATCATCAAGTTGCTAGATGCTGGGATTATCTTTCCCATATCGGATAGCAAATATATTAGCCCAATTCAGGCCGTCCCAAAGAAGTCGGCTATGACAGTGGTCGATAATGCTAAGGGAGACTTAATACCTCAACACACCACCACCGGGTGGCGCATTTTCATGGATTACCAAAAACTCAATGCCGGAACAAGAAAAGATCATTTTTCTTTGCCCTTTATCAACCAAGTAATTCAATGAGGAGAGGTCCATCCTTACTATTATTTTCTCGATGGATATTCTGGATATAATCAAATTGAAGTGGATACTCTCGATCAAGAAAAGATGACTTTTACATATCCCCTTGTCACGTTTGCATACAAACATATGCCGTTTGGATTGTGTAATACACCAGCAACTTTTCAACAGTGTATGATAAGTCTCTTTAGCGACATGGTAGAGAGAGGACTTGAGGTGTTTATGGACGATTTCAGCATTTTTGGCCCCTCTTTCGACCAATGTTTAGCTAATCTTGATAAATTTTTATTACGATGCGTGGAAAAGAACTTAGTCCTAAATTGGGAAAAATGCCACTTTATGGTCACTGAGGGTGTAGTTCTTGGCCACGTAGTCTTATCCAAGGGTATAGAGGTTGATCGAACAAAAATAGAAGTGATAGCTGAGCTACCCCCGCCAAAATTACTGAAAGATGTGAGATCCTTTTTGGGCCATGTTGGTTTCTATAGACGGTTTATCAAGGAGTTTAGCGCGATCGCTAGACCCTTTAGTAATCTTCTTATGAAGGATACTCCATTTGAGTGGAATGTTGCATGTCAAAAGGAGTTTGATAAATTAAAAAACATGTTAATTTCTACTCCTATCATGCAAGCTCCAGATTGGTCTCTCCCATTCGAACTTATGTGTGATGCAAGTGATTACGCAATTGGGGTTGTTTTGGGACAGAAGAAAGATAAGAAAGATCATGTTATTTACTATGCTAGTCGGACATTGTCTAGACCACAACTTAACTACTCCACTACGGAGAAAGAGTTACTAGCAGTCATTTTTTCTCTAAATAAATTCAGCTCATACATCGTTGGGTCGCCCATCATTTGCTTTACAGATCATGCGTCACTTAAGTATCTTCTAACCAAGAAAGATGCAAAATCCCGCCTCATTAGGTGGATCCTACTCCTACAAGAGTTTAATCTCTCGATACAAGATAAGAAAAGAGTAGAAAACTTCATTGTCAATCATTTATCATGGCTCTCGTCCGATGTACCTACTGATCTAATACTCATAGACTAGTACTTTATGGATGAATAATTATTTTCGACTTCTTCTCTTCCCTGGTTTGCTGATATAGTGAATTATCTTATCACGGGGGGCATTCCCTCCGAATGGACACCTCAAGGGAGAAAGAAAATCATTACTTGGTCACGCATGTTCTTCTATGATGATCCATATATATTTAAGTATTACGCTCATCAAATCATCCGAAAGTGTGTACCTGATGAAGAAATTCAAGGGGTAATCCGATTTTATCATATGGAGGCTTGTGGAGGTCATCTTTCTAAAAATAAGATGAATGACAAAATCCTGCAAAGCGTTCTCTATTAGCCCACAATTTTCTAGGATGTGAATACTTATTGCAAATCTTATGATAGATGTCAAAGGGTGGGAGCTATTACTCATCGTGACATGATGCCATTAACCCCCATACTAGTCATTGAGTTATTTGATTGCTGGGGTTCTGACTTCATGGGATCGTTTCCACCCTCTTTTGGCTTTCTATACATCCTCGTCGCAGTAGACTACCTCTCAAAATAGGTAGAGTCAATAGCTATAAGGACGAATGACAATAAGGTCATGATAAGGTTCTTACAAGAACATATACTCTCTCGCTTCGGTGTTTCGAAGGAGATTATAAGTGATAACGACACTCATTTCTTTAATAAGCCATTTGAAAAGTTAATGAGAAAGTATGGGGTTGTCCATAAGGTTGGGATGACTTATCACCCTTAATCGAGTGTCTAAGACGAGCTAGCGAATCAGGAAATTAAGAACATATTGGAAAAGACGACCGAACCTAACCGAAAAGATTGGTCACTCCAATTTAATGATGCGCTATGGGATTATAAAACCGCATTCAAGATCCCATTGGGATGTCCCCTTTTCACTTTGTGTATGGAAAACCTTGCCATCTTCATGTAGAAATTGAACACAAGGCATATTGGATCATTAAGAGGGTAAAATTTAACATGGACAAGGTCGGTGAAGCATGAAAGCTCCAGTTGAATGAGTTGGAAGAAATACGCAATGATGCGTATGAAAGCTCTAAAATTTCAAAGGAACGAATGAAACTAGCCCATGACAAAATCATCCGACGTAAAGAGTTTCATTAGGGACAGAAGGTGCTTCTTTACAACTCGAGGTTACACTTGTTTCCCCAAAAATTGCGGTCAAGATGAACTGGTCCATTCATTATGAAGGATGCATTCCCTCATAGAGATGTCGAATTGGAGGATCAAAAAGGGGGAAAAACCTTCAAGGTTAACCGACAACGCCTCAAGCCTTATATAGAATCGTACGTTGCGGAAGCCAGCACGACCTGGTTGTTGGACCCCATTTATGGGGATTGAATGAAATAATTCAAAAAGGTCGTCGCACCCCCGACATGTATGGGGTGAGTTATTTTATATAGTAGGGGTATGACCTTAGGATAATTAGGAATTCATAGTAGTGCATCACAATCATAGAGGAGAGTCACGCAAAATCACGCGAGTATTTCGGGTTTGCCTGGAAGTATGGGAGTTTTGAAGTCCGTTTGCGAAGGAAGGCATGTTGGAAAAGTCACACTTGAGAGGAGTATGAACCATATTCAGACCAGGGGAAACTAGGGGAAAAACATACTGGATCGGTCCGATTGTTCAAAAATGAATTGGTCAGGGCATTTAAAATTGCAAAAAAAAAAAATTGAGGGTCGGATCGATCCGGTACTTGTACCCGGACCGGTCTGGTGTCTATAGAAATTTTCCCCTTCTCTCGGTTAAGCCCCTATCTCACAAATCCTTTTACCTCCCCCCCCCCCCCCAAATTCGTCCACCCTATTTCCCTCCCAAATCCATCTTCTATTTCCCTCCCATTCCTGCCCCCCATCCCACCTATAAATCCCAGCCCTTTCTCCCCATTTCCTTCAATTCATCATCTCTCTCTCTCTCTCTCTCTCCATCTTATCCATCACCCTATCCATCACTACCTATGGATCTTCCCCATAAATACATTAGCATTGACGTGCTCCCCAACGTCAATGGCGAGTATCGCTCCTGCCAAGAACGCCAATGGTGCGAACGATTTTTTGGTCCCACCCATAAGATTCACATAGAGCGCCAAGTGCTATGGAATGAACTCCCCAATTATATCACAAGTCTTTTCCTGCCATGGGGATGGTGTCAATTCTTCAATGAGCCACATGACGAAGTGTGGGAAGCTGAGGTCCGGTCTTTCTATGGCTCTCTCGTCTGCACCGACGAGTTTGAATCTAAAGAGTTTGCGATGCCACACCCATCCCTTTATTCGTACCCCTTCTATCCCAGAAATTAGTATCCAAGGGAGGGACTATCCCGGCTGTCTTCACATATCCAACTAACGTCCCACCCATCTCCAAAGCTACTTGCATGTCTCATTTCACCCCCGGTACCAATTGGGACACCGAGACCTTTTCGGTGGGTGGTCTGAATGACAAAGCCCACATCACTTTACAGATTGTGTGTGCTAATATTTTGCAAACATCCAATTATTCGGCCATGCGTCCGCGCAAAGCCACTTTGGTGTACCACTTATTTTACCCGACACCCCTATCCATTTGGCCCGCATTCTTTATGCTAATATTATTTTTGTGGCCTACGATAATAAAGGCAAGGCACCTCTCCCTTATGGCCGTCTCATTACATCCCTCCTTGTCGATGCCAGTATTGTATAACCACATGATAAACCCCGCCTTCCTAAACCCATTCGGAAAGATTCCCGCACTCTATGTGTCAAATAATTGGAGGTGATCCGGGCACGACGATGTGATAGTGATGAATCCGGGGGTGATTCCGATGATGATGATGATGATGATAATGTTGTGGCGGATGTTGAGATCGAGGAAGGGGACAAGGCTGAGTATGATGAGGTTGCTGATCTAGATTACGTTCTGATTGCTGAGGATCTCACCGCTCGCATTGTCGCTCTTGAGGAGAGATTCGACGGTTTTATGGCATCGTACGATGACAACCTACGCGCTTACCGTCGCGACACAAGTATGTTGTTGCGACTTTAGGGTGATCTTTATTGCTTTCAGTTGGGTCCCAATGTGCCTTTTTGCTTCTTATTTTTGTTATCTTTATGACCCCAGTGTGCCCGGTAGCTTGTACCCGCCTCCTGCACCATAGACAACCATGTTTTGGTCCTTTCACACTCCCCATCTGGTTTTGCTATATGTGACTCCTTTCATGTTTTTCTATCTTGTGTATCACAACTATGTATTAATGAACCTTTTATGTTTTAGTTATTTTCTTGTTTTATTTCTCACACTCATTATTTCGCCTACTATACTTTTAGTCCTTCTGATTACGGACAATGCAAAAGTCTAAGTTAGGGGGGGTGATAAGTGCATGTTTATAAAACTTCGCAATGTCCAAACTTTAAAAAAAAACCAAAAATATTTTTGTTCAAAATAAATAAAAATTGGAATTTAAAATTTTCAAAAATATCACCTTTATTCTATTTAAAGTCTCAAATTGTTAACAATCACAAAGCCAAAATTAACCGAAGATGGAAATTGGAAGAAAATTAATGACTTAACGGACAAGTGTGGAGATTAATCAATTCTGGTGCGATTTCAAGCCTTTCAATTTTTATGAGATTTTAAATCAATCCGAGTTTATGATTAACTCAAAGTTCTTTTCAGCGTTTCAATAAGTCATTGATGATCTCAATTCTTTGTTTTGATCGGTTACGTGAAATGTTGTCTCGAAAGGCATGCTAAATATATCTCTAAACTTAATTAATCTTGAGATGCATATGCTAACATGATTATCAATTTGGACAATGAAGTAGGCCCTCATTTGTTTAACCCAAAAATATTGGCCTGAAAAAGTCATGAAATTTTTTCCCTTTGCAACCCAATTTGAGCCTAATAAAATATTTCCTTTTCATTTGATAACCCGAAAAACCCAATTGACCCCGAATTGTGAAAATTAGAAATTTCATCAATAAAGTCCAAAAAGTGAATAAAAAGGGGAAAAGAAAAAGAAAAAAAATAGAAAAATGCTCAATAAAAATAGCAAGAAAAGAAACTGTGAAAAATAGAAAAAATAGAAAACGAAAAAAAAATGAGCAAATGCCCGAAAAAGCACTAATGGACATCATAAGGACATTTTCCAATTTCAAACATTCCGACCATTCCCATTTTTACCCTTTATACCTTATAACCCGATAAAGTCCTAACCGAGTCCGAATGGAAAAATTAATTATTGCATGGAGAGCTAAGACACGAAAAGATAATAAAAGAGATTAAAATGGTGTGACTAAGCGATGATGTTTCGCATTTCAAAATAACTGCATTCTGATAATGAGATCTTGTTACCATATATTTCCTTTTCAATTTTGTATGCGTGAACTTGTGTTCCATTATATTTACTCTGTATATCACGCATACCAAGAGAAATAACCAGATTCCGAGTGATTCATTTGTGAGAACGTCCTATGAGGTTTTGAAATCAAAACGAATTTTTGGAAAGTAACGTAATGATCAATCAGTGGAAATTGGAGGTTTAATTTTTGACTTCGCACACACACACTATGATTTGAGACTCTTTTGAAATGAATTTATGGTGAATATTTTCTAGAAAGTTTAAATTGAACAATTTTTAAGTATTTTGATTTTTTCTTTGAGTCAATAACGAATTTTCTGGGTATATTCACTGCAAACCCTCACGAGACAAAACTCATCCTAATAGGGTAACCTAGGGGTTTAAAGGTTTGTTGCATATGCTCAATGCAATAGCTTGCCTGCGAAAGTGGAATTATTTTAATAAAGGAACTTTTAAAAGTTAACTAATTTCTTTTACATTGCTCGGGACGCACAAATTTCTATGTTAGGGGGATTTGACTAAGCATGAATTCTTCTGAATTTATCCTCTTAATTTAGTAGTTTTTAGCTCCTCGAATAACGTAATTGACTTATTTTATCCCATATCATTGCCATTGACTTTTTCTAACAAGTATTCTGAGTTTCGTGTATTTCGTATGGTTTTTACAGGTGTTTAGTGCAAGGAAAGAAAAAGAGAAATCGAAAGCAAGGGAGGAAAAAAAGAAGAAAAATCAAAGGGCGAAAGCGTAACTTTACACCCGAAGTTCAGACTTAAAGCCTGGATGAAAGTTGAAGATAATCCAACTACAATAGTGTAGGAAGAAACAGCAGTCAAAATAGAGCTTTGAATCAAAAGATATGGCAAGTCAAAGTTGAGAAACAAAAGTCAAAATTGAAGAATATTGAACTGATCCGATTGAGAACAGACCGATTAGAAAGTGCACATTCCACTAGACTCCTAATTAATACATAACCGATAGAAAAATAACCGGTCCGGTACCAGACTAATCCGACTGATATAAACGAACCGATTCGAATTTGTAAGTGAATCGATCCGATGATATACGGACCGGTCCGCCTTCTAAAATTCTAGAATTTATTTCTAGAACTGAAGAAGTCGTCCAGAGGCATAAGGAGAGTCACGTTTCGTGTATATAGTGAGGGTAAGACTTAAAAGAAAGGGAGCTAGTTAGTCATTAGTCTGTTCATCAAGAATTATTGGTTAAAAACCGTCGTTTATAGTTTTGGCAAAAATTATGCAAGATTTCAAAGTTCCAGTCAAGATTCAAGTGTCAATTTTAGACTTACTGATTCAGTACAAGTATCATTTAAATTTATATTCTTGAATGTTTCATTTGTTTTCATTAGATATTAAATTATTCTACTATTTTGCACTCTTAGACAAATAGGTTGTAGATTAATGATTTCATACATAGTTAGAATGGTGTTTTCATCTAATAAAATCAAGTCTAGCTAAGTTTTTAAGAGTCGGGATGCATGAACCCATCCCCATGTAAATTACTAATTTAGAAAATAGAATTTAAATTAAAAATTTGAAAGAATCGTGCGGAATAATTTCACAGACATCGTAGATCTTTTAATCTCTCTCACCCAATGTACTTGGGATGTTTAAGAATACGATGCGCGTATAATCATTTAGCACCTCTTTATATTTACCTTTGATTTCATATTATGCGGACTAGTATCCACATATATGTAATGCTTAGGATCTATAAAGACTGGATTCATTCAAACTTTTAATATGTAATTCTAGTATTCTATTAGGTAAATTATTAGGGAATGGGGGATTGTATTCTGACTTTGTTTATAACATACTCTTTCTATTTCTTTAGTTCTTCTATCAGCGTAGTTCATTCAAAAAATTCAATCTCATTGCAATTTAGTCATATAGAATTCGAAAATCACTAAAAATAATATTTTCTTTTCATTTTTTAAGGATCAATTGAGGGTTTAGATTAACCCTTCCTACATCGTTAAGAACTATCAGCCTTGCTCCCTATATATATGTATATCACTCTCTTTCTCTATCTCTCCCCCCTCCACCACACACAAATGTTAAAAGAAAAACCCACTCAATTCGCAAAAAAATACAAAATTTAACATTCTTTCTTACTTATATGATGAAAACTAGTAAAGATTATCCATATCAAACATCTAATAGAACTCAATAATTAAGATAATGAATGTTATACTTTTACAAATTGGGAAAAATCCACGTGGATAAGATATATGAATTCGAAAATTAATTAGTCTCCCATATTATAGTATTATAATATATTCAAAGCATTATGTCTCCTTTTGCTTGATGAGAATCTTTAGTCACCAACTAGCTAACAGCCTCGTGCGATGCGCGGGTTTTTGTAAAAATATTATTACAACATGCATTATTGTTGAGTTCAATAATAAAAATCGTTATATAAAAGGTTGGTAACATAACTATTTGAGATGTGGCTGTCCATTAAAACCAAATAGATAATATTTTAAAAATATAAAAATAATGGATGATAATATTAATACGTAAATGATGGCATACTAATGATTTATTAATTGACTGATATCAAAGTATGTCTTATTTTAGTTTTGTGTTAATTACTTCCAATATGAATATCTAGATATTTGTTTTCTATGGGCCTATTATGTCACCGTAGGTCTAATTAAATGTTATATTGGAGCTACACAAATGAAAATAAATACTTACAAAACCATTCTAAATATTTATATTATTCATGTATGCTTAATTATTGTCATGAAAAATATAGTTATTAAGAGACTAGAGGAAAAATTCAACTTATTATGTTTGAGCAAGTTTTTTTTTAGTTGAGCACAGTTAATGTAACTGTCTTAAATAACTGGAGAACATGTTTGGCAAAAAAATATTTTGGGTGCTAAAATTTTATGAACATAATTTGTCACGAAATTTACATGAAACTAAAACGAACATCTAGCATTATTTAGGGAGTAAATTGGATTGAGTGAGTACAATTATTCTATCGCACACTATGTGAGTCCAAATTAATCTACACTAGATTCACAAGTTCCTATTTGAGTCTGAAAACATGTCATTATTTATTCTTCTTTCCTGAAATAGTTTAGTTCCTTACTTAGATCTTTTTATCGTTAATATTGCCCTAAGTTAATATCATTTTATTTCTCCCTTAGATTTGACTCTAAAAATTTAACAATTATAAAAAAGGTTATAAAATGGATAAAAATAGTTATGAGTGAAAATAATCTCAATTAATGAATTATTGAAAAGAAATTAAATAAAGGGCATGCAAATGCCACACACACAACACATGGATATACACGGTTTGGAAATTTTCATACGTCCACGAAGGGTCAGTGGATTTTTATTAGCCTCTCTAAAAGTACAAAATTTTACATCCCTTTTGGCCCTGGTATGTGTGTTGTATTTATAGCTGCCTAAAATTAAAATGGTTTCATCATTCAATAAATTGATTGAGTTACTATTGGCTCATGTGGTGATTCCCAGAATATCTCGTCTGAGATTTTGCGTAACCGATGTGAGATATATTTAAATGCTAGTTGCTGTGTAATTATCCATGTGATAAATGATTGTATAGATATTTTTTATTAGTAAATTGGGTCGAACATGTGGCAAATGCTACTGGGCTTGGTCGCACATGCATGAGTTAGGTAAATTATGATTTGGTCCCCATAATTGCCCCTAAAATTCCTGGCTAATTATGGAAAAAAATTGGACGTGAGGATTTAATAGGCCCATTCATCTGATCCGCTCTAACGAATTTTTCCCGTGGGATAAACTTGTAAATAGTCACTATATAGTAGGGGTACGCTTGTCTTGGAAGGAAATGAGGCGCCAAAAATTATTTCGATTCCAGTTCTTTATGATTGTACGCATTCTTCAAACACCGTTTGTTCTTAAACTCATTCTCAAACCGTCACTTTGCTATCTCTCTACTGCTAATAAAAGACTTCATAGTTTCTCCTAGTGTAATACCCCATATTTTTACGTATTTATAATTTAATTAATGGAGGGATTAAATAGAAAATATGGATCTTATACTTAAATTACGTGAGTAGAGTAATTTAATGTGACTTATATTTAAATTACGTGAGTAGAGTAATTTAATGTGAGCTTATATTTAAATTACGTGAGTAGAGTAATTTAATGTGACCTTATATTAAATTACGTGAGTAGAGTAATTTAATGTGATCTTTTATTTAAATTACGCGAGTAGAGTAATTTAATGCCACTTTATAATTAAATTATGTGAGTAGAGTAATTTAAGATGATCTAAATGTTAAATGGGATTATTTAATATTATAAGTCGAGTTACTGAAAATGACTTGTGAATAACTCATGATTGAGCCTTACGTCATAACGAGTGACATGGACGTGTATGATTAAAATCTTAACCGAGAGCCAAACATGCGCTAACGAGAGGTCCAGATAAGAAATATATTATTAGTGACTCAAATGAAAATTTAGAGGTCACGGTTAGCTCCGGAAGGATCAAAATAGTCAAAATAGTATACCCAAGGGTACTAGTTGGGTCCCGAGACATTATTGGGCAAAGTCGGGACCATTCAGGGGCATTTTGGTCTCTTAAAAGATAGGAGTGAGAATACCTACGAGTTTTGGAGTCTTTTATCATCTGATTAAATAAGGGATTAGGGTTAGAAACCTCATAACTCATGGAGAGTCCATTAGAGAGAAAAGAGAAGTCATTCACAAAGCATAAAAAGAGAAGTGTGAGAGATTCAAAGAAAGCCTTGAAACTCAAGCAATTGAAGAGTGAAGATTGAAGGAGCCAAACAATCAAACTCTACAACAACCATGAAATCAGATCATCGATGAATCATGGCAAGTGGTTATTTACAAAATATAAATCTTAGTTATAATATCAATGTATAAGATGTGTTGAATAAATGGTTTTTGAATGATTCTTGGAGGAAGATTTGATACATGTTTGGGATAGGATTTGCATGTAGTTAGATTTACATCTGTAGAGAATTAAATTACAGAAGAGATATGATTCCTATCACGAAATATAAATCTGGGTATATGATGATTTAAGATAAAGAAATCATATATCTAGGGTTTTGAGAAGTTAAGAATAATTGTGGTTCTTGGATGACTTTCGTGAAGATTTGATGATATATTAATGTTAGGAATAGTCTATATCCATATATAAACTAATTGGTAATGTTGGTAGAGAGTTCCAGAAGATTTAATGGTGTTTTGAGTGGTTAAAACTTAAGAAAAACAAAACAGGTAGAAGCTGCCCATAACAGTCGATCGATTGATTATTAAGATCGATCGATCAATGTTCGTCAGTCGATCGATTGACCCCTACTGTTTCCTGAAAAATCTTATTGGGTGAATTTTCTTCAATAGTTGTCACTTATTGGGGAGTTTAGAGTGGTTCTATACCTATCCTAGGACTTGATAAAGACCAGTAGGTAGAGGGTTGAGACCCATCATACTCATTGAGAGAAAAACTTAAAAATGACTAGATAAGGAAAGAACGAACGGGTCGAGTATCGAAAATGGTGAATTTAAGTTACGAATGGATTGAACAAGAATTGAAAATAATTATCAGTAGGGTAGAGATGAATTAACTACTGAATTAATTGGAGGCGTAACTAGGACCCTTAGAGTAGTGCACATACTCAGTTAAATGCGATAGTGAAATAAATCGTAAATTAACAAGTAAGGTGAATATAATAGAATAAAATATTACGTACGAACATGATTGATAGGTCGGGTGTGTACCTACTAAATTGTATGAATTTTTAGGTTAAGATTATTATACCTAAATTGATTACGTTAGGGTCGATGAGATATTTCGAACTAACATAGAGTTATTATATGTTTGGGGTAGATGAACAGTGCTGAACAAAACCTTAAAAACTGATGTCATGATGAAAGAGTTTGAGCCAGAATATGTGTATATATATAATTAGTTGGGTTTGTTGTATTATTTTGAACCAACTCTTACTTGGGGTCGATGAGTCATTCCGAACCAAGAGTCCTTGATGTGTGCTATAAGGACATATTAGTGATAACTAATATTTAGCATATGTCTTGTGATAAATGTATATTGTATGTATAATCTACTGAGATGAGGTAGTAGATAATAAGATGGACTGATAGTACTTTAGTAATAAATAAGTAGTGAGACTTAATTATAAAAATATAACAAAGATAACAAGAGATGAATAAGTTATATACGCGTATAATATATGAGCTATGGACTATTAAAATACTGCATGTATGATGTGGAGACTTAGAGAGTAGACAAGCCCAGTGAAGTATTCTAGTCTAGTCAGCTTGGGTAGTATAGCTAGATGGACTATGTACCAACGTTAGACGTTCACTATAGGAGAGGGGTGAGGTAACTCAAAAGTGTGTATGAAATCTTAACATGTATAATCAATAACTCATATTTGTGATAGTTTCTTGCAAAATATTTTTAAATATTTTGAGTACTAACTCTTGCTATGTAAAATCCTTTTAAAAACTTTTTAGGTGCCCATCCACAGGGGCACCCAGCATGACTTCATTCCATGGATTTTGGAGATGCAACACATGTGGATGTTGCAAGGCTTGCATGGACGATTCTTTTATTTTAGATCTAGTGTAGGATCTCAGTTTTTGTAATCTCAGTCTGGGGACATGATGTCCAATATTTACATTTGTAGTTATTCTGATATTTTGGATTTGGAGTTACTTTTATTTCAGGCATGGTTTTCGGTGAGACTTTATTTCTTTCAGTTATTTATGATCATTAGTTTAGTACTGCTTAAATTATATTATTCTGCATGAGTTGTGTTATCTGTATAATGAAGATAAAATTTGGAACTAGCTTAATTTCACTTAGGTGGTTAGTAACTAAAAAGTTTTCGACATTGATGCTATGAATGAACCATTTAAGGAACCTTTTTAAATTAAATAAAGGCTTGATCACCCAAGGTTTAATTAGGCTGGGTGTCACAGATGGTATCAGAGAATTTGGTTCTAGTGTCCATAGTATCTGTACGGCTTACTACGTTTCAGCGTAGCGCTCGGTTGTATTAGAGCCCTATTATTAAGCATATTGATTCATTTTTCGCTTTTGAGTTATCGTGCATCTGCTCTTAAATTTTTTTTAGGCAGTGTACTTATACAATTTGATCTATTTTTAGATGCCACTGAGGAGACAGCGAACGAAGAGGGCTGAGGCAAGGGATGAGGAGAGGGAGGCTCATCAGGAGCCACAGGTGCCACTACCCCCACCCCACCCGATTTGATTTCCACCACTGAAGTTGTAGTGAGAGTGGCTCTACAAGTCGAGACAACGATGAGGGACATGGAAGCCCATTTTCCACAGCCCCAAATACCACCTCCCATAGCACTAGTGGTTTATGTCCCAGCAGGGCCATCTTCTTGGCAGTGAGTCAGAGAGACATTTCAGAAAGGGCATCCACCCGAGTTTCAGGGTAGTACCGATGTAGTGGAGGCGTGCAACTGGAAGAAGAATATCCAGTGCCACTTGCGCATGTTTGAGTGCACCTAGGTACAAAAACAAATTCTAGATAATTTCTCGTCTGTCGGGAGAGGCCCTAAAGTTTTACCATCGCTGAGGAGAGGGACGCAATGACAATTTCTGAGTTTTGGGTGCGGTTTGACTGCAAATACTTCCCTCTAGCGGTAAAGTCTGTAATGAGGAAGAAATTCAGTGAGGTGGTTCAGGGCAATTACTCGGTTGCTGATTATGAGGAGGAATTCATCAATTTGGTTAACTTTGTGCCGAACGAGATGAGCGATGAGGAGCGAAAGAAATAAAAATTCATGGATGGCTTGGCCTGGAAAATCAGGTAGCATTTGATCGGTAATCCAGTATTGGTAACGTATACATATGTTATCAACGTTGCTCTACTACACCGTCAGGCTCATCGCTTCCATGCAAAGGGAAGCAAGAGAGATGAGCCTATCCAACCAAGCAAAGTGGATGGGGTTAGTGTCAACAACACACCGCAACAACAGATAGTGGGTTAGCTAGGGGAGAATTCCCAACAGGGGAACTCTGCCAAGAGGTTTAGGCATGGGAGGCTTCGATCTGACAGACAGGGCCAGTAGGGTACCCAGCAGCCAGGTCCTCAGGGCCGACAGGGCTAAGGAAACTAAGGAGGAGGCTAGTAATCCATAGGCATAGAGCCAAGGGCATAGGCAGTTTTAGGGACAGTGTTTCACATGTGGCCAGCAGGGTCACAAGAGTAGGAATTATCCACAGAAAGAGAGGGCATAGTAGCAGGGTGGCCAACAGGGGCAGCAGGCTCCGTTAGCCCCAGCAGCAGCACATGCCCCATAGCAGCAGCCAGTCCAGATGCACTACGAACGTGTATTGAACGTTTGGGATGTTCCATTCCAGCTAGCACCTCCAGCACCGCCGACAGTCACGTGTACGTTCCTATCCATGGATTAGAGGGTAGTATTATGTTTGACACGAGGGCGACACATTCTTTTATTTCCACTAGATTTGCATGGGCAACATCTTATGTGTATGGAGTCACCGATGGGTAGTGGGTCCCTTATAACCTCGATTTGTAAGGGTGTGGACATTATGGTCGGGAGATTAAGTCTAGCGGCAAACCTCCTTGTGTTGGATATGGACGGTTATGACGTCATCCTATAAATGGATTGGTTGGCGGGTTATAGGGCGATGGTGGATTGTTATGAGAGGACTATCGTATTTTCCATTCCGGGACAGGATATGTTCCTAGTGGAAATGCCTCTTCCCGAGGGAGGATCGTGCACTTATCTCTATTACATTGAAGAAGAGACCTTACAGGAGGTGGTTGTCCCTCAAGACTCAATTCTAGTAGTGATGGATTTTGAGGACGTCTTTCAAGAACTACCAGGGTTACCGCCTAATAGGGAGGTTGAGTTAGTTATCAACATAGCACCAGGAACGAGACCAATTACCAGAGCATCGTATCGCCTGGATCCTTCAGAGATGTGAGAGCTAAGGGAGAAAATTTAGCAGCTCTTAGGTCAGGGTTTCATTCGACGGAGTACATCACCGTAGGGTGCACCGGTTTTATTTGTAAAGAAAAGGGATAGCTCATTACGGTTGTGTGTGGAGTACAGAGAACTGAACAAGGTGACGATACACAATAAGTATCTGTTACCTAGAATAAATGACTTGTTTGATCAATTGGGAGGGGCTGCATACTTCTCAAAAATTGATCTGAGGTTGGGTTACCATCAGCTGCGCATAAGGGAGGAGGATGTACCTAAAACCACTTTCTTATCATGGTATGGGTCATATGAGTTCAGGGTGATGCCATTTGGACTCACTAATGTGCCTGTAGTGTTCATAGACCTCATGAATAGGGTATTCAGGGAGTTCTTATACCAGTTTATGATCATATTCATAGACAATATTTTGGTTTACTCTCGCATAGAGGCGGAGCACGCCGAGCACTTGCGTATGCTTCTTCAAACGTTACGGGACAACTAATTGTACATAAGATTCGGGAAGTGTGGATTTTGGATGCGAAAAGTTCAGTTTCTTGGCCATGTTGTGTCAGATAGAGGTATTGCTATTGATTCGAGTAAAGTATCGACACTGAGGGAATGGGGATAGCCCACAACACCGATCGAGATTCGTAGCTTTTTGGGATTAGCCCGTTACTATTGTCGCTTCATTAAGAGGGTCCTTTGACGAACTTGACTCGATAGGGATTACCATTCATGTGGAGCGACCACTTCCTGCTAGCGTTTGATGAGCTAAAGGACAGGTTAACATCAACACCCATACTTGCCTTACCGAGGAGTGGATTGGAGTATCAGTTTTATACTGACGCATCCCTGTAGGGTCTTGGGGGTGTGTTATAGTAGGAGGAGAGGGCGAAATATTATGCTTCTCGAAAGCTAAAGCCATATGAGAAGAACTACCCCACTCATGACCTCGAGTTAGCAGTGGTCATTTTTTCTTTGAGGATATGGAGGCATTATCTACTGCGGGAATAGTTAACTCTTTTCATAGATTAAAAGTCACTTCAGCATCTCTTCACACAGAAAGATATGAATATGAGGCAAAAAAGGTGGTTAGAATTAGTGAAGGATTACCAGTTTGACATACAGTATCATCCTGGTAAGGCCAACATGGTGGCGGACGCGTTGAGTCGATGACCTACTAGAGATGTAGCTGAGACTTGGAAAGCTAAATGGAGTGAGCTCCAGTAAGAGGATGAGATGGACGAGGCATTCATGGCAGTTATGACCATCACTCCCGATATTGTGATGCGAGTAGTGAGGGATCAGGCAAAGGACCAATTCTATCAAGATAGGGTGAGACAGTTATTAGCCGAGGTCGTGAAGTCTTACTCAGTCAGCTCAGAGGGAGGTTTGTGATTTAATGGGAGGCTAGTTGTACCCGAAAACGAGGAGTTAAGGCAGGCAGTGATCAACGAGTCTCACAATTCTAGATTTATGATACATACCGGTGGGGACAAGATGTATCAGGATATGCGGCGATAGTATTGGTGGTCGAGTATGAAGTGAGACATAGCAGAGATTGTCTCGAAGTGCGCTACATGTCAGCTCGTGAAAGTTGACCATCAAAGACCTTCAAAAATGCTACATTCGCTAGAGATTCCCGTATGGAAGTGGGAGAGTATTTCGATGGACTTTATTACTGGACTACCGACATCGTAGAGAGGTCATGATTCCATTTAGGTGATATTGGATCGACTGACCAAGGTAGCCGATTTCTTAGCAGTCCGTACTAATTTTGATATGATGCAGTACGCGCAGCTATTCATTATAGAGATCGTTAAGCTGCACGGGGATCCTATTAACATTGTGTATGATAGAGACAAAGTATTTGTGTCACACTTCTGGCAGAGCTTTCAGAAGGCCATAGGCACAGATTTTCGGTTGAGTACGACATATCATTCGCAGATAGACGGGCAGACTGAGAGGGTAAATCAAATTCTTGAGGACATGTTGAGAATGTGTATCCTAGACTTTAGTGGGGGATGGGAGAGATATCTCCCACTGGTAGAGTTGGCGTATAACAACTCTTACCAATTCACTATCGGTATGGCACCATTCGAGGAACTTTATGTGAGGCCTTGTCATTCACCCTCCTGTTGGTTAGAGGTGGGGGAAACAAGCTAATGGGTCCGAAGATGATACAGGAAACTTCTGTCAAAATAAAATTAATTCGCGGACATATTCAGTTAGCTCAAGATAGGCAGAATATTTATGCTGACGCCGGTAGGAGACACATGGAGCTTGATGTGGGTGACCAGGTGTTGATTCGGGTATCTCCTATGAAAGGGATTATAAGATTCAACAAAAAAGGGAAGTCAGCTCCGAGATTTGTAGGACCATTCCCGATTATTGAGATGGTGGGGCCGGTAGCATACATATTGGGACTTCCAAAGCATCTTCAATGGATACACGACGTGTTCCATGTGGCGTCGCTGAAGAAATACAGGAGGAGCGAGAGAGCCTTCTGGCATGTCCCACTAGAGGATATTTATTTGCAGCCAGATATATCATATGAGGAGAGACCTGTGGCTATTCCAGATCATAGCGAGCGTAAACTAAGATCCAAAGTAGTGGCGTTAGTGCGAGTGCATTGGGGGCACCATAATACTAACGAGTCAACTTTGGAGCGGGAAGAGGATATGCAAGA
Organism: Sambucus nigra; assembly: GCA_949130495.1. NCBI lineage: Eukaryota > Viridiplantae > Streptophyta > Magnoliopsida > Dipsacales > Adoxaceae > Sambucus > Sambucus nigra. Next base: position 306,042,478 of record OX422220.1, read on the forward strand.
GCAATATCCAGAGTTTTTCATCGCTGTTATATTCTAATTTCGAGGACAAAATTCCTTTGTAAGGGGGGAAGTATGTAATACCCCGTATTTCTACATATTTAGAATTTAAGTAATGGATCGATTAAATAGAAAATACGGACCTTATACTTAAATTACATGAGTAGAGTAATTTAATGTGAGCTTATATTTAAATTATGTGAGTAGAGTAATTTAATGTGAACTTATATTTAAATTACGTGAGTAGAGTAATTTAATGTGACCTTATATTTAAATTACGTGAGTAGAGTAATTTAATGTGATCTTTTATTTAAATTACGTGAGTAGAGTAATTTAATGTGACCTTATATTTAAATTACATGAGTAGAGTAATTTAAGATGATCTAAATGTTAAATGGGATGACTTAATATTATAAGTCGAGTTACTGAAAATGACTTGTTAATAATTTATGAATGTACCTTATGTCATAACGAGTGACATGGACGTATATGATTTAAATCTTAACTGAGAGCCAAACATGGACAAACGAGAGGTCAAGATAAGAAATATATTATTAGTGACTCAAATGAAAATTTAGAGGTCACAGTTAGCTCCGAAAGGGTCAAAATAGTCAAAATAGTATACCCAGGTGTACTAGTTTGGTCCTGGGACATTTTTGGGCTAAGTCGGGACCATTAAGGGGCATTTAGGTCTTTTAAAAGATAGGAGTGAGAAGACCTACGAATTTAGGAGTTTTTTATCATCTAATTAAATAAGGTATTAGGGTTAAGAACCTCATAACTCACGGAGAGTCCATTAGAGAGAAAAGAGAAGTCATTCTCAAAGCATAAAAAATGAAGTGCGAGAGATTCAAAGAAAGCCTTAAAACTCAAGCAATTGAAGAGTGAACATTGATGGAGACAAACAATCAAACTCTACAATAACCACGAAATCAGATCATCTCTGAATCAAGGCACATGTTTATTTACAAAATCTAAATCTGAGTTATAATATCCATGTATAAGATGTGTAGAATAAATGGTTTTTGAATAATTCTTGAAGGAAGATTTGATACATGTTTGGGATAGGACTTGCATGTAGTTAGATTTACATCTGTAGAGGATTAAATTACAGAAGAAATATGATTCCTATCACAAAATATAAATCTGGGTATATGATGATTGAAGATAAAGAAATCATATATCTTGGGTTTTGAGAAGTTAAGAATAATTATGGTTGTTGGATGATGTTTGTGAATATTTGATGATATATTAACGTTAGGAATAGTCTATATCTATATAAAAACTAATTGGTGATGTTGGTAGAGAGTTCTAGAAGATTTAATGGAGTTTTGAGTGGTTAAAACTTAAGAAAAATAAAACAGGTAGAAGCTGCCCAGAACAGTCGATCGATCGACTATGAAGATTTATCGATCGTTGTTCATCAGTCGATCGATCGATGATGAAGGTTGATCGATCGACCCCTACTGTTTCCAAAAAAATCTTAATGGGTGAATTTTGTTCGATGATGGTCACTTATTGGGGAGTTTAGAGTGGTTTTATACCTATCCTATGACTTGATAAAGTCTAGTAGGTAGAGGGTTGAGACCCATCACAGTCATTGAGAGAAAGACTTAAAAATGACTAGATAAGGAAAGAATGAACGGGTCGAGTATCGCAAATGGTGAATTTAAGTTACGAATTGAGTTAACAAGAATTGAAAATAATTATCAGTAGGGTAGAGATGAATTAACTACAGAATTAATGGGAGGGGTAACTAGGGCCCTTAGAGTAGTGCACATACTCAATTAAATGCGATAGTGAAATAAATGGTAAATTAACAAGTATGGTGAATATAAGAGAATAAAATATTACGTACGAGCATGATTGATAGGTCGGGTGTGTACCTACTGAATTATATGAACATTTAGTTTAAGAGAATTATACCTAAATTGATTATGTTAGGGTCAATGAGATATTCCAAACTAACATAGAGTTATTATATGTTTGGGGTCGATGAAGAATGTCGAACAAAACCTTAAAAACTGGTGTCATGATGAAAGAGTCTGAGCCAGAATATGTGTGTGTATATATAATTAGTTGGGTTCGATGTATTATTCCGAACCAACTCTTACTTGGGGTCGATTATTCTTTCCGAACCAAGAGTCCTTGATGTCTGCTATAAGGACATATTAGTGATAACTAATATTTAGTATATGTCGTGTGATAAATGTATATTATATGTATAATCTATTGACATGAGGTAGTAGATAATAAGATGGACTGATAGTACTTTAGTAATAAATAAGTAGTGAGACTTAATTATAAAAATATATCAAAAATAACAAGAGATGAACAAGTTATATACATGTATAACATATGAGCTATGGACTATTAAAATACTGCATGTATGATATGGAGACTTAGAGAGTAGATAAGCCCAGTGGCGTATTCTAGTCTAGTCAGCTTGGGTAGTATAGCTAGATGGACTACGCACCAACGTTAGACGTTCACTAAAGGAGAGGGGTGAGGTTACTCAATTGAGTATACGAAATCATAACATGTATAATCAATAACTCATATTTGTGATAGCTGCTTGCAAAATATTTTTAAATGTTTTGAGTACTAACTCTTGCTGTGCAAAATCCTTTTAAAAACCTTTTAGGTGCCCAGCCACAGGAACACCCAACATGATTTCATTCCAGGGATTTTGGAGCTTCAGCACATGTGGATGTTGCAAGGCTTGCTTGGACGATTCTTTTATTTCAGATCTAGTGTAGGATCTCAGTTTTAGTACTCTCAGTTTGTGGACATGTTGTCCAATATTTACATTTGTAGTTATTATGATATTTTGGATTTGGAGTTAGTTTTATTTCAGCCGTGGTTTTCGGCGAGAATTTATTTCTTTCAGTTATTTATGATGATTGGTTTAGTACTGCTTAAATTATATTATTCCGCATGAGTTGTATTATCTGTGTAATGAAGATAAATTTTTTTTCGATAGTGATGCTAAGAATGAACCATTTAAGGAAGCTGTTTTAAATAAAATAATGGCTTGATCACCCAAGGTTTAATTAGGTGGGGTGTCACACCTAGTTTTATTAATTCATCTTGTAATTTTTTATCTTCCTTTTTGTCTTTCTTTGTCTTCAAAGCTTCCTTATTTTCCATCTTTGTTTTCTTAACTTACCATGACTTATTTATTTCACTATGACAAACTCTCTCCATACCAAAAATGTAGATGAATTTTGGAAAAATTATTCTATTCCCCCATGAGTTACAATCTACTCTGCCCCCATATTCATAAACACAATTGTCATTAATGGGGAACACTTGATTCATATCATTGCTGCAATTCAGGGGGGTTGACCATTCCCCTGAACCCTCTTCTCTTGGAATTTTGTGAGTTTGTTGGGGTGTTCCCATCTCAATGTGCCCCCAATACATGACATATTGTCAATAAGGTAAATATAATCAATGAGCTTTATAGGACAAAACTTGGTATCCCATTGATGAAGCATTGTTATACTCGATCTTATACCACAAATTGCCTTCATTACACGAAAAATGCCAAATTGTCAGACTTCATGAGGTCGTTCCGCCAAAGGAGCCGATCGCATTGGCATAGTGGAAAAAGTTCATCAACAATGAGATCGAGGAGCGATGATTGGCATCTTGCCAATTGAGGAGGGAAAACCGAGCGAAAAAGATGGACTTGAACTACTCTGGACGGGCGTCTTACGCCGAGGTGGAGTACAGAATGGTAAGTTTTTATTTTTCTATAATTTTATTTTTATGTTATTCTGCATTATTTTATTTTGCGTTACTTACTAATTTTACATTATTATATTCAGGGGATGGGGAATGGCCCTGGGGGTAGGCCATATAGGTTTGATGCCTATGTGGAAATTCAGACGAAGAAGGGAAAGGGCAAGGAGGTTTCCTTGAGCATCGCGGCCAGGAATTTAAGTTATAAATGTTTAATTTTTGTTAATTACGTTATAATTTTTTATTTACTTAATCAACTAATCCTGTGCTTTTTGTCATTTCAGGTACAGCTTAAAGAAGTGCATGAGTCGCAGTCTGATGCCGATAAGGCATCTTTAGCTACAGATGCACGCAGCCAAGTGTTCGGCGCTGATCCCAAGGGGAGGACTAGGGAGTGAGCTCGCGGGTGGGCAAGTCTAGGATCATCAAAATGGAGATGAGAACCACCGGGTTGGATCGTTAAGTGGACACGCATGATGCGAAGCTATTAAGGTTGGGGGTGACGGTCCTAGATATGTATGCCTTCATGAAGTGTAAGTTGGGCAAGGGCAAGGCTAAGGGCAAGGAGGTGGAGGAGGACGAGGGAATGGACGTCACTGCCTCATTGGCGATACATGCGAACTCGCCGCTTGATGATCCAGTTCCCATCTTGTCTCCCGTCGTTCGGCCTATGTCAACAATCAGGTGGCCAAGCTTATTTTTACTCGACATATATGATGGCCCACTGATAGCAAGGGGGTTGAGGGACCCGAGAACCCTTCCGAGTATGCTGGTTCATGGACGTCTCCTTTAAGACATCGAGGCCAAGGTGCTCGTCACACATGTGATAACCAAAACGGAGAACTCCACATTGTGGTTGCGTGAACAATGTGGCGTGACACATATTGAGGGTGTACAGTGCGTATATCGCATGGCCTTCCTTCCTCCTCCAACCTACCCCAGACTCTATACAGTGATATTATTTGTATCTATTTTATTTAGACACTTGGATAATATTTGTATTTTTTTGACTTGTTACATTTTGGTTTGGATATGGATTGTATTTCTATTTTATTTGGATATAGAATTATATATGCAATGATTTGGTGCATTCTTTATATTTTATTTGGATATATGCTTTTTTAATAGGTATAATTTTGCTATAACATGTACAAATATACTATTGAGCAGTGGCATGGGCCACACTGCCCAGCAGATTTTTTTTAAATTCTACCCAGAATTGTCATGGTCAAAGACCTTGACAAGGACCGTGACAAGTCTAATGAACTTGTCACGGTTAAAGACCGTTGAAAGTCCGTGACAAAAACAGTTATCACCCCCAGACTTGTTATTGTTATTGACCGTGACAATTTGACAGGTTTGGTGTAGTGCTTCTTTACTTGAAGGCGGGGAAGGCCAACAGGGTGTTGGTCGTGAACCTCTCTAATTCTAATAAGGGGTATTAGGATCAGTGATTTATTTTAAAAAATTGTAACATCCACCGCTCCCTGATAGAGAAGAATACACTAGGTTTTGTGCCTTGATTGGGTGAGGGGGTGAAAAGACATGAAAGAGAACGGTTAGTGGAAGGGGGAGAATATGGGTATAGAGATGAGAGAGAAAGGGATGGTTAAAAATCATTGAGACATGGACAAAATCACAGTCAAATACAATTAAATCCCTGTTAAATGTTTTAAAGTATACAACAGATGATAGATTTATTGGGATTAAAGATGACACAACCATTTTTTCATCCATATTCATTTAGAGATTTATGTCCAAAAAATAAAAGGTTGATTGATGAAGTGAAATTAAGTTAAAGTTGATGGCATAAATGTAATTAACACCTTTCGGTTCTTGAATCTGTTTGTCTGAGACTCCCAGCTGAAGGAAGACAGTGCAGTTGCACAAAATGGATAATGCACATCCATTGGTGCGTCTTTGACCCATTTCTACCCATGCGTGCTCTTTATTCTTTCTCTCTATTCTGAAATCAACATCGCTCAAGGTAAAGTAGTGTCCCTTATTTTATTTATACTTCAATGATGGTTTCTTGAAAGATTGCATATTTTTACAATCTACTTGCAGAATTAGAAAAATAATAAATAAGGAAAGCAAAATAAAAGACAGGGAAAATAGGGCAAAAGTAATGTAAATGCATTTTTGGTGAAGGAGTCCTCTCTTTCTTGTCGGGTTAGTTGCTTATTTATAGTGTTTCTTGTCATGCAATGTAATTGCTCTTTGGTAACTGTTGGGTGGTTACTTAACCATTTGAACTTTCCCCCCTTACTCTGCAATAACGGACATTTATTTGGCTCAAAGTAGACACACAACTCTCGTGTTTCCAAAAGTTATCTTTCAACAAAAAAAAAATTGTGTTGCGAAAAGTACTATATTTTTATTTACTAGCTATAATTTTTCCGTAATTGGAAGCACTTTTAAAGATGCACCTTTTTCATCAAAACTCACACTACATAAAACGTGCAACCTTATAATCCAAAATTACATTGCGCATTTTTCATACAATCATAAGTAATACAATGTTCCATAATTTTCAACCAAATCTCGTAAATATGAATTAAAAATTAATATTTCATGACAATCCAAGTATAAAGGTACAAAATAAATGCCTCCCAAATAAGAACATAATCAATCCTAACACATCAAAAGATGTTAACATGATATAACCTAATACATTATCTATATGTCAAACTTTGATTTAATAGTTGACATTATCTATAATATTCTAGACTATTCTAGGAATTATCTAGAATATTCTAGGAATTATCTAGAATATTATAGACTATTCTAGGAATTAGTATCACATTTCAATATCTCTTTATGCAGATGAAAATACCACATCCCATTTTCTCATCCATGGTTTCTCGTGGGGCTCCTAAAATTCCTCAACCCCAGCTTCCTAAATTCAGAACTTTAGAGGACAAAATTTTTCAATCCACACAGCATGTTGGCCTGAATCATTACATTGGTCCTTGACCGACAACAATAGTATATGAGGAATGGAGTGTCTTCATCTACTCTGTCAAACAAGACGCACTATCTATGATAAACTGGATGAAGACAAATAAAATCACTATATACCAATTTCTGGAAGAAGGAAACGAGTTTTTTATTGCAACCGACCGCCTCTTAACAGTTGATGAATGGGTTGGGATGCTCTGAGAATCTCAAATGCTCATTAAAAATAGCATTGACGGCGGAGCAGGAGGGCTTCATGACCGATTTTGACTTGGAGTCAGGTAATTTTTTGTTAAATAATTGATGTCGCATTTGCCTGCGATATCAAAACCGCTTGAGAATATGCATTTTTTTTGTAAGTTGTCTTCATTGGTTCAATGCTGGTTGAAGAGGGTGTTTATGAATATCTCGGTTAGAGAATATTACTAAACTAAATAATTAAAACATATTAAATAAGTAAGAAAATTATCATTAATATTTGGGGTAATAGGTACAAGCCCCATTGACTTGACTAATGATGCCCAAGATCTTTTGATTAGGTTAATGGTGTCAAATGTCCTATTTTGTCAACTCAACGCATTAAAAAGATCAAAATACCCCAAAATACATTTGATGGAAATGGGTCCCATTTTAAGGTTTTATTGCATTTTACTATATTTTGTTTATTTTCTTTTATTTTGTTTTAGCATTGTATTTCTTTTTTATTTAGTATTTAGAGGTTGGAGTTGCAAAAGACAATTAAGGGCATTTTATAATTAGAGCATTAGCTTAGAGGTTAAGCCGCTACTCCTCCCCTTTAAATGCTCCCATGTAAGCTTCAATTGAGGTAGACTTAATTTTGGAATAGAAAAGAGTATTTTTCTCTCTAAGAGTGTGTTAGATATTTTTAGGAGCATTTTGACGTGCAATTTATGTCAAATTGGTATGAGAGCAAGGTTTTACTCCAATATTAGTGTTTGATGTATCGGTGTATTTTTTTTTATAAAACCTTACGCTACTCTCAATGGCTCAAAAGAGATCCAAGAAGTTTTTAGAGTTGAGTAAACTAATGAGATAGTTGAGATAACGAATGGACCAACTCCTCTCCACCCCGAACAACTCCACCTTGTTGTATTAGACTTGATGATATATTACAATGCTTAGCTTGGATTGGGATGGTTTGGATAATTGACCTCACCACCAATTTATAAGCATCTCACCCCCTAATGGATGGTGGAGATTAAACTACATCAATGGTCTAGATTAATTCTCCAGAAAGTTCCCACCTCCTTATGGGAACATTCTAGAAGCCTACATACTGAACTAATATTCTTGAATATTCTATACATTACAAGTAAGCTCTATCTTATGTAATATGGAATAACTTTTATTTAATGGCTGACATTATCTAGAATATTCTAGACTATTATAGGAATTATCCAGAATATTCTAGGAATTATCTAGAATATTCTAGACTATTCTAAGAATTAATATCAAATTTCAACATCTCTTTATGCAGATGACAATACCTTATCCCATTTTCTCATCCATGGTTTCTCGCGGGGATCCCGATATTCCTCAACCCCAGCTTATTAAATTCAGAAATTCAGGGGCCAAAATTTTTCAATCCACAAAGCATGTTGGCCTAAACCATTGCATTGGTCCTCGACCGACAATAATTGTAATGACCCCACTTTTATATATAGTTTGTTTTTACACTCTTGTGTTACTTATTATCTTATAGATGTTGTATTATTAGATATGTTCTATTATTGGCTATCAATATAACAAACCCCATTTTTAATTACGAAGAATCAACTGTAAATTGGATCAAATCAAAGTCTTATCATATATCTTAAGGTAAATAATAAGTTTTGGGGTAGAAAATATAATTTTATGAAAATTTAAGGACTAAAATAAAAATATAAAATGGGCCATTTTGTAAATAAAATATTTTCAAGGACCTCTAAGAAATATTCAAAATATATAGTGTGAAATTACCAAAATACCCTTCATGTGTTAAATGACCCTTATACCCCTATCACCTTTCCACCACGTGCTGGTCACCTCCACCATACACGTGTCGTCATTAGAGGAGAAGCCAAAACACGTGTCGTCGTTAGAGGATAAGCTAAAACAAGTGTCGCAGTCTAGTGAAATAAGACTGCAAGATACCTCCGTTACGCGACACGTCAACGCTGACTCCCATTGTAAAAGCTTGGTCATCATGGACACGTGTCAATGCCGTGATATCTTTGGAAAACTATAAATAGGGCCTTTTAGTATCATTTGAAACTCACACCAATTCCTTGAGAATTATAGTAAGAAAGAGTGATAGAAAGCTTGGGAAATATCTTAAGAAGGAGTTCTATAATTTCGAAGAAAGAATTCATTTCGTAGGTATGATTTTATTTAAATGTTATAATGTATTTTTATATTTTTAATTTTGTGTTTTATAGCTTTACTTAGTAGTTATGCTGGTAAAATACACTAAGGACTTCACTAATCAAAACTTAAAGTTTAGAAGAAATCCAAGTTGATTTTATTTTCATGTAAACTTGTTTGAAGTTGTATATACGCTTTTAAAAATGATTTTTTTAAAAGTAATTGCTCGTTATTATGGAATCCCATTTAAGTAATTCCAAAGTCAGGCCCGGTGAAATTCTGTCTAGACGAGATGGTATTTAAGTGGTGCCCCTGTGACCCTCCATCTCAACTGGGAATGAATCCGGAAATGTTCTGTCTAGAGGAGATGGTATTTAAGCGGTGCCCCTGTGACCCTCCATCTCTACTGGGAACCGACTGATTAGGAAGAAATATGAATTGAATCCTTTAATTAGGATCAATAAGTTTTAAAAGTTAAGAAAATGGTTTTTTAGTAATCCTTTGAAACAAGTTACTATTAAAATACAATATGTAGACTGGACCTTGTTTAGAACATATACTTAAACCTTTATCGTATTTGTTAGATTAACGTGCGATCGAAGACTCGTTATCTATAATTTCGACCTCTATTTTAGGTGAGTACTCTATGAAATTTCTTGCGTATTTTGACTATATTATATAATGAAAACTATGTATATTTTGTGAAATGCTTTTATTCTCAAAATGCGTCTGATACCGATGATTTCGTCGTTTGTTATATGTTTATATCTCTCCATATAAACATCTGATTTGAATTCTAAAATTATTGATTCGGCCTATGGAAACTCTCTTACTATATTGGCCTTGACTACCGGGTGGAAATATTTGGGTGGTACCTTCCCAGCTGGTTTATCGCTAGTGTGCCCTAAACAAGGCGTTGTTCCAGAAATCATGATTATCTGTCTGTGATGTTATCGGGTGGAAACATTTGATAACACTATCTGTCTGGGTATTAGAGTGTACATGGCCACTAAAACTGAATAATTGACACATGCTCAATTGTTTTATCTGCTTTGTTCTGAACTGTTTATTCTGAATATATATATTGTCATTTACTTTATATATATTACTTGAAATTCCTATCTCTATGCATATACCTTCTGTTCTAAATTGAATAGGTATCTATTTTCTGAAAACCTTGGAATATTTGGAGATTGAATCTCATTCGGCTTTTAGCTGACGTTGTATAAATAACCATTTTTTAGGAAATAATTAAGTTCGTGGATGGAACGAAAAAGGACTATGTTGAAGATTTAGCTTTTAAAGCTCTTTTTGTTACCTTAAGTAGAAGTTTGTTTAATTAGATAGAGCATGTTTAGCTCTTTGTGTCAAGTTGTAACTCGTTAATATTTTAATACAAATGAAGTTCCCTTTAGAAAGCTCTGATGATGTAATTCTTGACTTTCAGTATTTTACGATTCATAACCATGTGATTATACTTCCGCTACATATATTTTAAAACAAAAATTTTAAGGCCAGAATATTGGTTGCCTTGGTGGCATGTCAAGACACCCGTTCCCTACTATTTTCGGGTCGGGGTCGTGACAGAGGTGGTATCAGAGCATAGGTTATGAACCCGTAGACTACTGAGCATAGGTTTCGAATGTTATAGATTTTATGTTTCCATCCTTAGGAGATAGTATTAGAAATCTAATTTATGTGATAACCCTCCCTATGTGTTATATTATTTATAGTTGGTCTTTTAGTTTTCAATATTGATATAGTATAGTAGATCTTACGTTTGGCCATGACTGTAGAAAATGACCAAGAGAAGATCATCAATGGGAACTAGTAATTTGAGTATAGAAGGACTGGAAGGTGCATACAAGGCAATTGAAAGTCTGGCAAATATTGTGGAGCAGCAGGTAAATAATGGAGTACTAAAGAATCTTGAACTAAGTAGATGTATTATTGAATAGTTCAATAAGTTGAATCCTCCATCTTTTAAAGGTACTCCTAACCCCACCGAGGCAGAAAGTTGGGTGATGTAGATGGAAAAGATACTCGATGTTCTTAAGTCTACCGACGAAGAAAGGGTGTCATTTGCAACATTTATGTTAGAAGGGGAGGATGAACATTGGTGGAGAATGACTAAGAGAATACACGGGGAAAGGAATACTTACATAGGTTGGAATGATTTCTTAGTAATCTTTTATGAGAAATATTTTTCGAAAATGGTGAAAGACGAAATGGCAGCTGACTTCATGAGTCTGGTGCAAGGGAATATGACGATTAGTCAATATGAGGCAAAGTTTACTGAGTTATCCCGTTTCGCACGTCATGTTGTAGCAACTGATGTTTTAAAAGTGAAGAAGTTTGAGCGTGGGTTAAGGTTGAATATTCGTAGCCGAATTTCCATCCTGAAATTAACATCATATATTGATGTCGTGACTAGGGCTACAATAGCTGAGAGGGATGGTGAGGAGTACAATCGAATTAGAGATGGCAAGAGGAAGTTTGGGGAACAAAAAGTAAAGAACCCGAATAATAGAAATTTCTTTAGGAACACATCCAATGTTGGGGGATCTAGTGATAAGAAACAGTATAATAACCAGACATGTCAGCAATGTGGAAAGAATAATGGAGGACGACCCTGTTATAAGGATTCAGGAGCTTGTTTTAGATGTGGACAGAAAGGACATCAGATAAAAGACTGCCCAAACCCAGCAAGGATTCCGATAAAACCTTCAAGTGCAAAGAAGGATCAAGACAGACCAGGTAGAGTTTTCGGACTTTCTGATACCCAAGCTTCTAATGCGGTAGTGTCAGGTACACTTTCTATATGTGCACAACCTTTTAAAGCTTTGCTAGATCCTGGTTCTACCCATTCGTTCATATCTATACATGTACTAAATCGCTTTCATAAATTTCCTGAACCCTTGAACCATAACTTACATGTTTCTACTCCTTCGGGTGAGTTATTGATGGGTAAATTAGTATACAAGGCTTGCCCCATAGATATTGATAGTCATAAACTATATGTTGATTTGATAGTTTTAGACATTAAAGATTTTGAAGAAATTTTGGGGATGGATTGGTTAACATCACATCATGCTAAGGTAGACTGTTTTGAGAAGAGCGTTACTTTCCAAATTCCTCACCAACCAAAATTTAGTTTTGAAGGAACTGGAATCATATCTCCAATGTGTATTATTTCTGCAATGCAAGCCTATAGTTTTCTTAAGAAGGGATGTCAAGGATTTCTTGCAACTGTTACCAGTTTGAAGACAATAGGGCCTAGATTAGAAGATATTCCTATCACTAAGAAATTTACGGATGTTTTTCCAGATGATTTACCAGGCCTACCTCCTAATAGAGAAATAGAATTTACCATTGACCTTATTTCTGGAACTATACCAATCTCAAAACCACCATATCGTATGGCACCTTTAGAATTAAGGGAGTTAAAAGTGCAATTAGAAGACCTTTTAAACAAGGGTTTTATCAGACCAAGTATATCGCCTTGGGGTGCTCCAGTGTTATTTGTGAAAAAGAAGGATGAGACAATGAGACTATGTATAGATTATCGTGAACTGAATAAGGTAACCATTAAGAATAAATACCCCTTACCTCGTCTAGATGACTTGTTTGATCAATTAGAAGGTGCACAAGTATTCTCTAAGATTGACCTTAGGTCAGGTTATCATCAATTGAAGATTAAGGATGCTGATATTTCAAAATCAGCTTTTCGTACTAGATATGGTCACTATGAATTTCTTGTAATGCCATTTGGACTAACTAATGCACCAGCTGCTTTTATGGATATGATGAATAGAGTCTTTAGGAAATATTTGGATCAACGTGTTGTTGTTTTTCTCGATGACATTCTCATTTATTCTAAGAGTATTGAAGAACACGAGAAGCATTTAGAGACAATATTAGAAATCCTTAGGAAAGAGAAATTATATGCAAAATTAAAGAAGTGTGAGTTTTGGATGCCTAGCGTTTCTTTTCTAGGACATGTAATATCTAAAGAGGGAGTGTCAGTTGACCCTCAAAAGATTGAGGCTATACTAGATTGGCCCAGACCAACTAATGTGAGTGAGATTCATAGTTTCCTTGGATTAGCAGGTTATTACCGAAGATTTGTTGAAGGATTTTCTAGCATTGCCAAACCTCTATCTAGGTTAACACAAAAGAAGGTACAATATGAATGGTCTGAGGAAGCCGAGAAAAGTTTTCAAGAACTTAAGAATCGATTAGTAACTGCCCCAATTTTGACTATTCCTTCCGGGACAGAGGGGTTTGTGATTTATAGTGATGCTTCAAAAAATGGTTTGGGATGTGTGCTAATGCAAAATGGAAAAGTAGTAGCTTACGCCTCAAGACAGTTGAAAACCCATGAGAAGAATTATCCAACCCATGACCTAGAATTAGTAGCTCTAATTTTTGCTCTTAAGATTTGGAGGCAGTATTTGTATGGTGAGACTTGTGAGATTTATACCGATCATAAGAGTTTGAAGTATATATTTACTCAGAAAGAGTTGAATATGAGACAAAGGAGGTGGTTAGAATTGATGAAGGATTATGATGTAAATATTCACTATCACCCGGGGAAAGCTAATGTATTAGCCGATGCTTTAAGTAGGAAGTCTACACCAAATTTAGCATGTCTTATTACAAGCCAGGAAGCACTGTTAAGGGATTTGAGAAGTATGGAAATAGATGTACGTATCTATAGAAAAGGAGGAATAATTGCAAACTTACAAGTACAACCCATGTTAATGGAGAGGATCAAAATTGCACAAGTAAATGACCCACAACTGAAGAAAATTAGAGAAGAAGTCATCGAGGGTAAGAGAACTGAATTTGCGATGCGAGATGATATATTGACGTTTGGAAATAGAGTGTGTGTGCCATGTGATGCCCAACTAAAGAGGCAAATTTTGGAGGAAAGTCATTACTCAAGATTCACATTTCATCCTGGATGTACAAAAATGTATAGGGATCTTCGAGAAGTATTTTGGTGTAATAACATGAAGAGGGACATAGCAGAATTTATATCTCAGTGTTTGGTTTGTCAACAGGTAAAGGCAGAACATCAAAAACCATCAGGATTACTGCAACCCCTACCTATCCCTGAGTGGAAATGGGAACATATTACTATGGATTTTGTGACAGGTTTACCGAGGAGTTCAAATGGTAATGACTCTATTTGGGTAATTATTGATAGGTTAACTAAATCTGCTCATTTTCTTGCCATTAAGATTACCCATTCTTTAGAGAAGTTAGCTAAGTTGTATGTTCGGGAAATTATTAGGCTTCATGGAACCCCAATTTCAATTATTTCTGACCGTGACCCTAGATTTGTGTCTCGCTTCTGGAAAAGCCTACAAGAAGCCATGGGAACAAAATTGAATTTTAGCACTGCTTTTCATCCTCAAACGGATGGACAATCAGAGAGAACTATTCAAACCTTGGAGGATATGCTTAGGGCATGTGCACTTGATTTAAAAGGAAATTGGGATGATCATTTACCGTTAGTAGAATTAGCATATAATAATAGCTATCAAGCAAGTATTCAAATGGCTCCGTATGAGGCACTCTATGGTAGAAGGTGTCGTTCCCCTACATGTTGGGTAGAAGTTGGGAAAAGAAAATTGTTGGGACCAGAATTGATTCAGATCACAACAGAGAAGGTGAAATTAATACAAGACCGCCTTCGAACCGCTCAAAGCCGTCGAAAGAGTTATGTTAACAATCGACACCGACAGTTAGAATTCCAAAGAGGAGATTATGTGTTCTTGCGAGTATCGCCTACAAAGGGAGTAATACGATTTGGGAAGAAAGGGAAATTGAGCCCAAGATACATAGGACCTTTTGAAATCCTTGAAAGGATAGGAGCTGTTGCGTATAAAATAGCCTTACCACCGGAACTCTCTAGTGTACATAATGTGTTTCACGTAGCAATGATAAAGAAATATGTCCCAGATCCAAAACATATCTTAAGTCATGAGCCTCTTCAAGTTAGAGAAGATTTGTCGTACATTGAGCATCCAGTGGAAATTTTGGATCATAAAGATCAAATATTACGAACCAAGGTTATTTCACTAGTTAAAGTATTATGGCGGAATCATTCTGTTGAAGAAGCAACGTGGGAGCGGGAATATGAGATAAAGGAGCGATATCCATACCTTTTTGAAAATGAATGCAAGTAAAGTTTGGGGACCAAACTTTTTATAAGGAGGGTAGGATGTAATGACCCCACTTTTATATATAGTTTGTTTTTACACTCTTGTGTTACTTATTATCTTATAGATGTTGTATTATTAGATATGTGCTATTATTGGCTATCAATATAACAAACCCCATTTTTAATTACGAAGAATCAACTGTAAATTGGATCAAATCGAAGTCTTATCATATATCTTAAGGTAAATAATAAGTTTTGGGGTAGAAAATATAATTTTATGAAAATTTAAGGACTAAAATAAAAATATAAAATGGGCCATTTTGTAAATAAAATATTTTCAAGGACCTCTAAGAAATATTCAAAATATATAGTGTGAAATTACCAAAATACCCTTCATGTGTTAAATGACCCTTATACCCCTATCACCTTTCCACCACGTGCTGGTCACCTCCACCATACACGTGTCGTCATTAGAGGAGAAGCCAAAACACGTGTCGTCGTTAGAGGATAAGCTAAAACACATGTCGCAGTCTAGTGAAATAAGACTGCAAGATACCTCCGTTACGCGGCACGTCAACGCTGACTCCCATTGTAAAAGCTTGGCCATCATGGACACGTGTCAATGCCGTGATATCTTTGGAAAACTATAAATAGGGCCTTTTAGTATCATTTTAAACTCACACCAATTCCTTGAGAATTATAGTAAGAAAGAGTGATAGAAATCTTGGGAAATATCTTAAGAAGGAGTTCTATAATTTCGAAGAAAGAATTCATTTCGTAGGTATGATTTTATTTAAATGTTATAATGTATTTTTATATTTTTAATTTTGTGTTTTATAGCTTTACTTAGTAGTTATGCTGGTAAAATACACTAAAGACTTCACTAATCAAAACTTAAAGTTTAGAAGAAATCCAAGTTGATTTTATTTTCATGTAAACTTGTTTGAAGTTGTATATACGCTTTTGAAAATGATTTTTTTTAAAAGTAATTGCTCGTTATTATGGAATCCCATTTAAGTAATTCCAAAGTCAGGCCCGGTGAAATTCTGTCTAGACGAGATGGTATTTAAGTGGTGCCCCTGTGACCCTCCATCTCAACTGGGAATGAATCCGGAAATGTTCTGTCTAGAGGAGATGGTATTTAAGCGGTTCCCCTGTGACCCTCCATCTCTACTGGGAACCGACTGATTAGGAAGAAATATGAATTGAATCCTTTAATTAGGATCAATAAGTTTTAAAAGTTAAGAAAATGGTTTTTTAGTAATCCTTTGAAACAAGTTACTATTAAAATACAATATGTAGACTGGACCTTGATTAGAACATATACTTAAACCTTTATCGTATTTGTTAGATTAACGTGTGATCGAAGACTCGTTATCTATAATTTCGACCTCAATTTTAGGTGAGTACTCTATGCAATTTCTTGCGCATTTTGACTATATTATATAATGCAAACTATGTATATTTTGTGAAATGCTTTTATTCTCAAAATGCATCTGATACCGATGATTTCGTCGTTTGTTATATGTTTATATCTCTCCATATAAACATCTGATTTGAATTCTAAAATTATTGATTCGGCCTATGGAAACTCTCTTACTATATTGGCCTTGACTACCAGATGGAAATATTTGGGTGGTACCTTCCCAACTGGTTTATCGCTGGTGTGCCCTAAATAAGGCGTTGTTCCAGAAATCATGATTATCTGTCTGTGATGTTATCGGGTGGAAACATTTTATAACACTATCTGTATGGGTATTAGAGTGTACATGGCCACTAAAACTGAATAATTGACACATGCTCAATTGTTTTATCTGCTCTGTTCTGAACTGTTTATTCTGAATATATATATTGTCATTTACTTTATATATATTACTTGAAATTCCTATCTCTATGCATATACCTTCTGTTCTAAATTGAATAGGTATCTATTTTCTGAAAACCTTGGAATATTTGGAGATTGAATCTCATTCGGCTTTTAGCTGACGTTGTATAAATAACCATTTTTCAGGAAATAATTAAGTTCGTGGATGGAACGAAAAAGGACTATGTTGAAGATTTAGCTTTTAAATCTCTTTTTGTTACCTTAAGTAGAAGTTTGTTTATTTAGATAGAGCATGTTTAGCTCTTTGTGTCAAGTTGTAACTCGTTGATATTTTAATACAAATGAAGTTCCCTTTAGAAAGCTCTGATGATGTAATTCCTTCACTTTCAGTATTTTACGATTCATAACCATGTGATTATACTTCCGCTACATATATTTTAAAACAAAAATTTTAAGGCCAGAATATTGGATGCCTTGGTGGCATGTCAAGACACCCGTTCGCTACTATTTTCGGGTCGGGGTCGTGACAATAATAGTAGAAGAGGAATGGAGTGTCTTTGTCTACTCTCTCAAACAAGACGCACTATCTGTCATAAACTCGATGAAGACAAATAAAATCACTATATATTAATTTGTGGAAGAAGAAAATTGGTTTTTTATCGCAACTGATCGCCTCTTCACACTAGATGAATGGGTTGAGATGCTCTGAGAATCTCAAATGCTCATTAGAAATAGCATTAACATTGGAACAAGAGGGCTACATGACCGATTTCGACTTGGACTAAGGTAATTTTTGTTAAATAATTGATGTCGCATTTGCCTACGATATCAAAACCGTTTGAGAATATGCATTTTTTCGTAATTTCTCTTGATTGGTTCAATGCTGGTTGAAGAGGGTGTTTATGAATATCTCAGTTAGAGAATATTACCAAACTAAATAATTAAAACATGTTAAATAAATAAGAAAATTATCATTAATATTTGGGGTAATAGGTACAAGCCCCATTGAATTGACTAATGATGCACAAGATCTTTTGATTAGGTTAATGGTGTCAAATGTCCTATTTTGTCAACTCAACGCATTAAAAAGATCAACATACCCGAAAATACATTTGATGGAAATGGGTCCCATTTTAAGGTTTTACTGCATTTTACTGTATTTTTGTTATTTGCTTTTATTTTGTTTTAGCATTGTATTTCTTTTTTATTTAGTATTTATAGGTGGAAGTTGCAAAAGACAATTAAGGGAATTTCGTAATTAGAGTATTAGCTTAGAGCTTAAGCTGCTACTCCTCCCCTTTAAATGCTCCCATGTAAGCTTCATTTGAGGTAGACTTAATTTTGGAATAGAAAAGAGTATTTCTCTCTCTAAAAGTGTGTTAGATATTTTTAGGAGCATTTTGACGTGCAATTTACATCAAATTGAAATCAGAGTGAGGTTTCTCTCCAATATTGGTGTCTGGTTAATCGGTGTATTTTTTATAAATCTTACACTACTCTCAATGGCTCAAAATAGATCCAAGAAGTTTTTAGAGTTAAGTAAACTAATGAGAGAGTTTAAATAACGAATGGACAAACTCCTCTCCACCCAAAACCACCCCACCTTGTTGTCCTAGGCCAAAACCCTAATTCTAACCCCTACCTTGCCCTGTATGCCTACTGCCTTATCCACCTAACAGACACCCCACATTCCCCCTAAAAACCCTCCACCCAACCCCCTGGACAACACCCTTTTCCTAGACCCAAAGCTACCCATTGCCCCAAAACAACCAACCGACCATCCCATTGGCCAAAAAATACCCACTGTCCAAGTCGTACCCCCACCCTCATCCCAACCCATTTCCTAGTCAACCTGACCCCAAAACCCAACTAACCCGAGTCCCCCTACCCCAAAACCCCCTACCCCGACACCTCTCTTTACCTTTCGTCCCAAAATCAAACCCTAGGATGGACTCCCTATCCACCGACCACTCTAGTCGCTCGTCTGCCCCCTGGATCCCAAAATAGTTCCAAAACCCTAGGGTTTTGCCCTAACTATGCCAAAAATCTGTTTAGGCTGGAAAATCCAGGCCCACCACCTTCTAGATTCTCCAAAACATTGATTTTTTACTCGGGAGGAGGGTTCTAGGGTTGGTTTGGGTCAAGAAGAAGAAAATGAGAAGGAAATTTGTGGGGTGTGCACTTGAAAAGCCAAGAATTACGTGTGATAATTGATTAACTTCGCAACTTCTAATATAGCACACTTATTTAATTTGAGCCCCTAAACATGCATCTAAGGTGCGTGTGTCAACCCATAAATAAATATATCATGTGACACAAAAAATATGCTGAGACACAGATTTCAGGAAAAAACCCCTTTCGGGTAAAACCTTTATTTCACTATGAATATACAAGCCGCAACTTACAATTACATAGAGAAATCTGCAATGGATCAACGCGCAACCAACCCACAAAGACACGCAGTCTTCAACTCAGCAAGAGAATACACGCAGCACCCTCCAAGGACTCGCAGCCCCAAACAACGAAGAAAGAACCGCAGCTCTCCTCAATGACACGCAGCCATAAAACTTTGTAGAGACTCCCTCAGCAATGACACGCAGCCCTCGATTGCAAAGATCTCTCCACAAAGATGAACTACAACAAAGTTTGTGTTCTAGGGTTCCAAAAGATTCACAAAAGTAATTGGGATTTTTGTGTGTGAATCAAAAAGATGTTTGACACATCAAAAATTGAAGTCTTGTTATGTTTGTACTCTTAAAAACGTTTTCTCAAAGACTTAAAGAAATACACCATCGGAATAGTTATATATATAGGAAATATAAGATGGTGGTAAAAATCTGACGGAACTGCTCGAGTTTATCCCAGGCGGACCGGTCCGGCTAGGAGGCGGATCGGTCCGACCTCGGATCGGTTCTTTTAAAATATGGCTCCATCGGTTCGCATTCGATCCAGGGTCTACTGGACCTCGAGCAAGGAGGATCGGTCCGGGTAGAGGGCGGATCGGTCCGGTAGCGGATCGGTCCGGTAGGGAGGCAGACCGGTCCGGTTTTCCCAGAAAAATAAATGCCTCATTTTGCTTGAAAAAACTTACTTCTTATTTTTATAAAAAACATTTTATAAAAATTTCCCAATACTAAATATGAACTTTAAGGAACCTAAAAACAAAATTTTACCAAGTTCATTCTCGCAGAGGCTATGATGTTGAAGACACTTTGATATTCGGATCCGTTGTTGTAGATGCGATCTTGAGTTTCTTCAACGGTGTAACGGCGTACGACATATAAATTGATAATGGACAAAAATGTCCTTACAGCACTCCTCAACTTTCAAAAATTAATTTTTTCCCCATAAGTTTTTTACTCAATTTTTGGAATATCCTCACGAGTCCCCGCATTTTTTTAAAGCTTAACGATGATCTTGGTCTTAAGAGGGGGAGAGTGATGGAAATGAGTCCCATTTTAGATTTTTATTGTATTTTTGTTATTTTATTTTATTTTGATTTAGCATTGCATATATTATTGATATAGTAATTAGAGGTAGAAGTAGCAAAAGGCAATGAAGGGCATTTTTGAAATTAGAGCATTAGCTTAGGGCCTAAGCTACTCCTCCCCTTTAAATAGTGATGAGAAATTTCCATTTTAAGGCTTTTATTTCATTTGATTGTATTTTTTTTATTTAGTATTTAGAGTAGAAGTAGCAAAAGACAATTAAGGGCATTTTTGTAATTAGAGCATTAGCTTAGAGCCTAAGCTACTCCTCTCCTTTAAATGCCCCCATGTAAGCCTTATTTGAGGTAGACTTGATTTTGGAATAGAAAATAGTATTTCTCTCTCTAAAAGTGTGTTAGATATTTTTAGGATCTTGTTGACGTGTAGTTTATGTCAATATTTGACACATGTCACCTCATTCTTTGCCAAAAAAACCATCAAATCTTTAGAAGTCCATAACTTCAAATTTATAAATTTAAAATTCACAAAATTTATATATTTAGAATCTAATCGTATAGTTCTATAAAAAAACACCTATATTTGAAATTTTTTGACGAAAAATTGAAACAGATAAATTTGTTGTTTTCGTAAAACCTCCATTTTTTCCAGCGAAAAACCTTCTACAGCTTTGGCGATGGTGCCGTTGCTGCGGGTCAGAAAAAGGAAATAGACGGAAAGATAGAAAAATGAGGAGAGAGAAACACTTTGATGGGGATTTCGATGGTCTCCGGTGGACTGTTCCGGCGAGTCTCCGATAGGGGTGGGTGTAGGTCTGCTAGAGAGAGAGAAAGCGAGAGTGGGGTTATGTGTTTGTTTTTAGAGAGAGAGAGTACGTGCATTCAAAATGGATATAAATGCGTTTAAAATGGATATGGGTGAGGGGTATATTCTGGCGTCGGCCGCCACCAAAACTAAGTCGGGTGCGAGTAAATTAAATATCATCCTTAGCATGTGACAGATATGAGACATAAAAATTTAAATCCATAAGATAAATTATTTTAATCAATCCCAAATATGAATGACATCCAACTGACACCAAAGTGCGATCAAAATCCATCACATGTGATCTCTGAATATCTCAATACTTAAATAAATAAAATCCAACTAAAATCTTAAAACAATTTTGGAACCGAAAGTCCCAATAACCTCAAAAATAGTCTCATAATAAAAATCACGGAATAGGAAAGAGTCTAAATACTAAAACAATAAAACTAGCTCCAGTTGCACCTCCAAAAATGTCTCCAATAAACTCTGCAGCTACTCCAAATATTCCTAAAAAAATATTAGTCAATGCATGTGTCAAAGAAAAAGCCCCGAGCATGAAAACCGACGACTCCTCTCAATTAGGGTCCTTAAACCCAGACCATACTGCTATATATATCAACCATAAAAATAGAATCTTTTAATTACGAGATTTTTAATCACCATACATAAATTTCTAACTACCCACAAGGTTTCGATAAAAGCCACACCAATATTATTTTAATTAATCCCACCTTCCCAACAATGTTAAAGTTAATTAATTTAACTGTGAAGATAATTTTACCAACACACGTCCCCTTGTCAAGTCCTCCATCTAATCCTTTTTTATCATGCGATATGACAAGATTCCACACACACACACACATCCCCTTATCAAGTTCGTCGTCTGATCCGTTTTTATCCCGCGATCCTCGCGATATGACAAGGTTCCACACACGACATGATATAAATCATCCTCTGACCCGTTCAAACTGTCGGCCCTAGACACATTATGTCGCCAATAAATTTTTAATATCCGTTTTAGTCCTAGGATATTAATTTCCAAAATTCCTTATACTCATTAATCCAACTAATTTCCCCCACCCCTAAAAAAAATGTGACGTGACAATCCTCAAAATACCCCTTAGTCCCAACTAAAGGTTACCAAAACACAAATCTTCCTATCCTAAGTAAATGATGATTATAAAATTTCACTCCACCTAGATATCAATACTAGGCTATCATAACAAAGGTATAATTTAGAAAATCTTCCCCCACCCCAAATTATTCAACCCGCATAGACTCACACTAACTAGTCCCATACCTAATTAGCATAAATCGCAACGAAGGCCCACTTACTAGTCCCATACCTAACAAGTGTATTATAACAAGGAGTGAAAACCAATTACCTACAATACCCAACATTTCCAAAATATTATCATATGTCCATAAAGTAACACAATTTCCAATTATAACGACATTCATAATAACACTAAATTTCTGATTTAAATAATTTTAATCTAAATAATGGAAATCAAGGACACGTAAATATTGTGATTTTCGGAATAATAGTTACATGAAAGTCCTATCATAGTTATTATTTCCTAACACAAATAATTAATCCTCCTAGGGTTCTCACATGAAATATCAAAATTTACTTTTAAAGGGGCTACTCTACATGCACATGCCCATAGCAAAATCGATTACACCGATACAACCCAAAGAATAAAAAAGTTATAAGTATTTGGTAACATTAATTTTTCATACAAAACAATCCTGAAATTTATCTCTTCAATATTTATATTCATAACTTATTTTAGAAAACATGAGTTTAATGGAGGCTACAATCAAGACACATAACACTAAGGGAAAAGAATAGGGTAAACATGCTTGTGATGAGTTTGACAAAAATCTTATTAGGTATGTGTGTTCTTCTCGAAAAATGGATCAAACACCCTTCTTGAACCAACTTGGGACATATAAGCCTTGGCCTTCAAAACTGAGCTTGAAAAGTTATTTTAATGGTGGCGAGGGTTTTGAGGTTGAAGATGATGAAAAATAAATAGTTTTCTGCTCTTAGGGTTTTCACAAATGAGTGTTTTAAAAATCTAGCCCCGTCCCTTTAATTATATATAAGTGGAAGATTTTTAAAAGTAACCAAATTTGTCAAAAGAGAGATTGCAGTGCACGAAACCTGAGGGGATCGATCAATCGATCCCTGGCATCGATCGATCCCTCGCCCAGAAAAACTGACAATTCTGTTTAAAAATATAAGGGACAAATATTTAAAAATTCATATAAAATCTGTTTTAACTCCGA
This sequence comes from Sambucus nigra, assembly GCA_949130495.1. Taxonomy (NCBI): domain Eukaryota; kingdom Viridiplantae; phylum Streptophyta; class Magnoliopsida; order Dipsacales; family Adoxaceae; genus Sambucus; species Sambucus nigra. The sequence continues at coordinate 306,066,089 of OX422220.1, forward strand.
TTTGAATTCCGCTTGAAGTTTTATTCTTCTAAAATCATAACCAACATATTTAACTAATACAAATTATAAAATTCAAAAATTTATTTTTCCCGAATTTTCCAATTAATTAATTAAATAAACTAATAAAAACACGGGGTGTTACATATATTTGTATAAATACTAGTGCATGCACGGAGAAAATTTTCCAAAGCATTGAATATGTAAACTATTTAAGTCACAATTTTTTTACAACACAAAATATTTAGACAATTTTGAAAATTTCCGCAAAGTTTATTATGGAAATGGCCTTTTTAGGATTTTATTGCATTTATTTTATTTTTATCGTTTTGTTTTATTTTATTATGTCATTGTATTTTCTTTTATTTGAGTATTTAGAATAAGACAATTAAGGGCATTGTTGTAATTAGAATATTAACTTAGAGTCTAAGCGTCTCCTCCCCTTTAACTACTCCTCTTGTATTCCTCAGTTGGGACACTCATCATTTTGGATATAAGAAATCTCTTGATTCTTTGTCTAAAATTAGGGTTCGGTTTATTTCTTTTGGCCATTGACATGTAGTTTATGTTAAATTGGTATCAGAGCAAGGTGTCGCTCCAACATTGGTGCTTGGTGTATCAGTGTATTTTTATCAAATTGTAAACTACTCTCAATGTTTCCAAAGAAATTGAAATAATTTTTAGAGTTGAGTCAACTAATTATAGATTTGAAACAAAAAAATGGCCCAACTCCTCGCCGCTGTTCAAACTCCCACGACCACCTTTTCCCACCCTGCAGGCCTAAACCCTAACCCTAACTTACCCACTTTCCTAGGCCAAAACCTTACCCAAACCTGCTTCCCCAACCCCTAAAAAAAACAGACTATCCTCGCAGACTATACCAACAACCTAAAACTACCCACCGACCACTCCAACACCCCCTGCTACCCCGATCCAAAACCTAATCTACCTACCCCCCCCCCCCCCCACACACACACCCAAACCCCATCTGAACCAAAATCGACCCAAACTCGACCCCCTCCTCGCCGCTGACCACCCCAGGCTTTCGCGCACCCCTCTGAACCCAAAAACGACTACAAAACACTCGGATTTTACACTAGTTTTGCTCGGAAGCCACTTTGGCTAAGAAATCCAATCCCAAAACATTCCAGATGCTCCGACACGTTGGTTTTTTACCCAGGAGGAGACTTCAAGGGCTGGTTTGGGTGAAGAAGAGAAATACATAAGAATAAAATTTGTGGTATGTGCGCTCCTCAACTTCCAGAAATTAATTGTGGGCCGCCACAAGTTTTTTTTGGCACGTATTTTTGAAATTTCCTCACGAGTCCCTATTTTTTTAATGTTCGAGGACGAGCTTGGTCTTAAGGCGGGGAGAGTGATGGAAATAGGCCTTTTTTAGGGTTTTATTGCATTTCATTTTATTTTATTTTATTATGTCATTGTATTTTCTTTATTATAGTATTTAGAGGTACGAATAGCAAAAGGAAATTAAGGACATTGCTGTAATTAGAATATTAGGTTAGAGCCTAAACTACTCATCCTCTTTAAATACGCCTTTGTATTCCTCATTTGGGACACTCTTCATTTTAAATATAAGAGATCTCTTGATTCTCTCTCTAAAATTAGGGGTTGGTTTATTTCTTTTGGCCATTGAAGTATAGTTTACGTCAGTTTACTTTGCTTATAGGACTATCCACCCATTGTAATACTTCGACAAAAATATTAATAGTCTGTCTTGGACTTCATATAAGCTTCATACCCATCAAATATTAATCTAAGTCCTACGCTTTTGGTTTACAATAGATAAGTCTAAACAAGTTAGAATATTTGGATAAAGTTTTTCTCTATATATTGGACTATCTAGCCTGTTTCAAAAATTAAAAAAAAAACACTCCAACAACAAAAAACAGTACTAATAGGCCATAAGAACAGTACTAATACTAATTGTCTGTTACAACGAATCAATTTCGTTCAATTTTACAACTACACCGTAACCATAACCTCCATTGTCCATTTTGAAACGTATAATTCCAAATGACACACTTATAATAAAAAATTTATTGGTAATCAATAACTTTCTCAATCAAGTCCATGTAATTAATGAATTTCTTAGAGCATAAGCACATTGACCCTAATATCACTTTGCATAGCTCAATCTAACACTCTCAACATGATAGACATATTATCCCCATCCAAACCTTCATCGTTCGGGTCACCTACATCATCCTTTTCATCATTAAGATTATCATCTAACTCAATGGTATCCAAAGAACAAGGTTTTTAGGTTACATTATTTATAAGATGCATATTTTTAATGATTTGGTCCAAAATTGCTTTTGTTAATAATGTAACATGAAAACCTTGTGCTTTGGAGCCCATTAATTCTATCAAGGGACCCACACACACTCATCATTTTTACCCAATGTAGCAAGAATAAGAGGAGTGCCCAAGTCTGTCCCAAGATTATGGTTAAGGTTCATACCACAAGAAGAGCTAAACGCAAGAGCATCTCTATGAAGGGTATTTGGGGAAATGAAAAGTTTTTATTTAGTAAAATTTACCTTTTGACTGGAGATCTCAAAAACTCATCAAGTGCTTCCGCAATGGTCCTACATGAGGTGTAGGTAGCGTCCGTGAAAAGAATGAGGTCATCCGCAAAAAAATAGATGGGATTTGCATGGCCCCCTCGGTGAGGCTTTAAGTCCCTTCCACTTTTTACGTTTATCCCTATCAATTATCATGGATGAGAGATATTCCATACACATGACAAAGAGATATGGTGACACAGGTTCCCTTGTCGTAAACCCCTGGATGGTTTAAAGAGATACGAGTGATAATGATGTTGTTTGTGGTTTGTCTACCTAGGACGAAACTAGCTTGGTCGGGCCTATTAGTTTATTAAATATAGGTATAATCCTATGCACAATGACTTTAGCCAAGATTTTGTAGGGCACATTACAAAGGGTGATCGACCTAAATTGCGTAATCACTTCTGGCTTATTCAACTTAGGAATGAAGGCGATGCAACTATTACTCCCAGTGCTAGGAAGGCTTCTAAATATAAAACAACTATTGATGTATCTATTAAGAGACGGATTAATATGATCCTAATTGTTTTTGGTAAAAAATAGGTGAGATCCCGTTCGATCCAGGAAAATGGCCCTTTTAATCTCGTTAAGAGAGATAGGAAAATAAAGGGCATTATTATCTCTAACATCAAACTTTATGATACTGTAGTCTTTGGCTAAATTAAACTCATATGTGTTATGGGCGGTCGTAAAAATATTTATAAAGTAGTTTTTGATCTTCTCCACAATTGCGTTGTGGTTGTCAATCCAATTTTCCTCAATTTTAATTCGATAAATTTTCTTTTTTCTCCTCCAAATGAAGTGGAGGCATGGTAAAATCTAGTATTTCTATCTCCTTCTGCAAGAGATTGGATTCTAGATTTTTGTAGCCAAAAAAGCCCCGCATGCTTAAGAATATCATTATACTCTTTCCAAAGATTTTTCTCAAGAAGGTCCAAATTGCGTGAGAAAGATTTTTCTTGTGCAGTTTTAATAACTTAAATCTACTAATAAGCCTTTTCTTTTTTAATTTTAAAAAATATTACCATAACCATTTTTTGACGTAACTGAGCTTCAAATGAGAAATAAGAAAAAGAAATCTCTCGTCTCAACTCCCTCTATTAAATCTCAAAATGGTAGAATACCTCAAATAAGGCGGTGGTAGTAGCCTAGGATTCAAGCAATGATCCTAATTAGAATTGACCCTTATTATCCTTTACTACCTCCTCCTATAATATCAATCAACCGATCAACTAAAAGAAAATACGTCCAAACAAAGAAAAAAATGAAAATGCCATAAATGCGAAAAAATAACAAAAATGTCCTCATGCCACATCGTTATATCCTCCATGAAAAATAGTTTGTCCTCAAACTCAAAGAAGAATTTTGGCCTCATCGGTCTAATCTAGGTAATTGGGGCCTCCATAAGCAAGTACAACATGACGACGGGGCAAGGAACACACTGAGGCGTTGTGACATACTATCCCATAATTGTAACTGACGTAAACTACACATCAATGGACAAAAAAAATTAAAAAAGAACCAACTTTAGATAGAGAAACTAAGAGCCTCTTATATTCAAAATTCAAGTCTGCCTAAAATGAGGCTTACATGAGGATATGTAGAGGGGAGGAGTAGCTTAGGCTCCAAGATAAGGCACTAATTACAAATATACCATTACTACTCCAAACTTTTAAATACTAAAGCAAAACAAATGAAAGTACAATAACAAAATAAAAAAATAACAAAATAAAATAAAATGACAAATAATCCCTAAAATGGGACCCATTTCCATCACTCTCCGTTTCTTAAGACCAATCTCGTCCTCGAGCATTAAAAAAAATTGGGGACTCATGAGGAAAATAAAAAAGTGCCAAAAAAAATTATGGGGGCTAAAAATTAATTTTTGAAACTTGAGGGGTGCACATCCCACAAATCTTGGTCTTTATTTCGTCTTCTTCTTCTTATTTAGCCAAATAAACCTTAAAACTTCCACTCGAGTCAAAAACCAATGTTTTGGAGCACCAAAATGGGTTTAGGTTTGGATGGGCCATTTTTTTTTACAAAGGGGTGGTCAGCGGGTGGGGTGGGGGACACATAGGGGGTTCGGGGGTTTGGGCGGCAGGGGGTTGTGGGCTATGGAGACTCGGGGGTTTGCCCAGGGGAAGTACTGGGGCGGGGGAGTTTTTTTGGGGGTTAAAGGTGGTGGGTAGGGTTTGTGTATGTAGGGTGGCAGGGGAGTGTTTATTCTGGGCATCGGGGTGGAGTGGGTGGGGGTTTGGGGGGATGTTGGTAGCAAAGAGGGAAGGGTGGGGCTGTTTAGGGAGGCAACATCTGAATAGGTAGGGTTTTGGAGGGGGGTCGCCGTAAGGGGGTTGTGGTAGGGGTTGGGAAGGGTGGTTGCGGGTAGACCAGGGTTAGGGTTTTGAAAGTTGGATGAAGTTGTCAAATTTTTGGTTGAAAGCTTGGTTTATTAGTTGTTGTTGTCATAGTTGTTAAAGGCGCGCCTAGGCATGCGCCTAGTCTCACCAAGGCATAGCATTGGTGCCTCACCCCACCTCAGGCAAGGCCCCTTCAATAAGGTGTGTCCCTAGACTCCAAGCTCAAGGAACGCATAAGGCACGCCTTGTTAATCTTTTTCTACAAAATGCCCCCAATACGAGAATGGATCAATTAATATGTATGACATTATGTATTATTAATGAAATATGGAGAATTGAATTGTATTCCACCCAAAAACTAACCAAAGTCGAGCATAAGTTGTGGTGAAACTTTGTATTTCTCACTAGTCACTATTTAGGCAAAAGAAACCAAAAAACTCGAACATTGTTGCATCTCCAATTGATTTTTATTTTTCTTTTCACACATTGGAGTGCATATGCTTCAAAATATATTAATATCTTTCCTTTTGTTGATTACTTGATGATTAAAATGTTAAATAATTTTAGATATTTGATTTTAAGCTTTTTTCCATATGGTATAGTGGATATATCTTCTTATGTGTCTCTTCATAATCTTATATAATAGAAAATTATGTATTTTTGAATTTTAGATCATAAAATAATCTTGTTATTATAGATATACAATTTTTACATGTCTTGTATAATGTGCACCTCACTTCGATTAGGCGCGCGCCTCGCCATCCGCCTAGGCTCTAGGGAGACATTGGCGCCTTGGTGCGCTTTGCACCTTAAATAACTACGGTCGTTGTACCATTTCTTGTTTCAACTCTTCCATTTATTTCCTCAACTCTTGAATCTCATTTACTTATTGTTTTGATTTTCTTAGAGCCATTTAATGTAGCATACGATTTGATACAAATCATGGTTCAAAGTGTCGGTATCGGTCCTAGTATTGGAGACTCGATTTTCAACTCGATCGCAGTATTGATCGCGATGTCAGGCGAGACGCAAAGATAAGCTATTTAGAGAGCTCGAAAAATTCTAAAAAAAATATAAAATTTAAAAAAAATGAGATTAACAATATGTACCAATCAGATATGTTCAAACCATTATTTAATGTGCATTACATTGTACGATTAGTTATTTTAAAGTGCGACGGACTTGGCATATTGCTAACATACTAATTTTATTTTTATTTTTTAATTCTTTAAAAATTCTAAATATTTACGTATTAGTGACTAATTGTTGATTTTAATTTATGTAGGAGGATGTTTGATATTCATGGATGAGACTAGACTTAGGGGGATTCTTTTTTTTCCCCAATCTTTGGCTCTTCCATTTTTTGACAAAAGTATGTGACATTATATTTTATAGGATATTTTGATCCAAGTTCAAATATTTTTATGTACGGTGAATGTTATTAGTATTATATTAGCGACATTTTAATTTTATTGCATTTTTTTAATTTAATCTTAGTGTGTAAAATTATTGTGCATGTATATGTTATGCGGACAAACTTATATAGGTCGTGTTTCTGTAAATGTTACAATATATTTTCAACAACGAAGAAATATGGTAAAAAATTAAAATTCTATACAAAAATAAAAGAAAATATGACAATGTTCAAATAATGATGCAAATTTTTTTCCATATTAGTCAGAAAAGTTATATAAGGTTGCAATAAATTTCACAACATTTTTTTGTACAAACAAATGTTTTGTAAAAAAATGTACAAAGAAATGTCTTACAAAACGTATACATTTTTTTTGTACAAAAAAATAGTTTCTAAAAAACTATAGACAAATAAATGTCTAACAAAACGTATTTTTGACATCTTTTTACAAAAAAAATTAAAAAATGATTTGGAGAAAAATGTTTTTTGGCTACCCAAAAAAAGTCAAATGCATAAAAAAATATGTTGTTTGAATCGGTTGTCTCGGCCGATATCTCGAAGAGACAACACGATTCAGTGTTTTTTTAAACGCCTCTCGGTATCGTATCGGTACCCTTTGATTTCGAGTTGACTCGATCGATACCGAGTCAACTCGGCCGATACTATGAACCATGATACGAACACATTGATACACCAAACACCAATAGGGGAGCAACAACCGCTCTGATACCAATTTGACTTACAGTTCTCATAAATGGCCAAAAAAATAAAACAAACACCAACTTTAGAGAGAGAAACTAAGAGTCTCTTATATTTAAAATCAAAGTCCACCTCAAATGAGCCTTACATGCGGATATTTAAAGGGGAGGAGTAATTTATGCTCCAAGCTAAGGCACTAATTATAAAAATTCCATTAATACACCTTACCTTTAAATGCTAAAGAAAAACAAATGAAATTCAATAACAAAATAAATAAAATAACAAAATAAAATAAAATGACAAATTATCCCTAAAATGGGACCCATTTCGATCAGTAACTTTTGAATGCCATCGGATGGGAGTATGAGGGAGGAGGGGCAATAGTGGTTGGTACCGCTATCGTAGTAGGAAAAATAGGAGTATTGGAGGGAACATATGAGGCAAAAGTACTAGTAGTGCGCACATGAGTAGGGGAGTTGTCTGATGATTTGTCTCCACTTTCGTAGCATACGCCACCTCCTTCGCAAAGGTGGAAATGTCACGCAAAGCAAGGTCCCGCTGAATATACACATGTATGTCGTGGATTTAACCACTAATATTCTTCTCCTCGGTCTCTCCAAGCCGAGCACGAGTGCACAAAATCTAGAACCACTTTGTATAGTCCAAAATAGCTGTGTTCTGTTTGAGAGCCTGAAAGCAGAGGAAAAGGTCTCGCGTGAGATTTTGAGTAAGTGTTTACATATTCTTCTTATGTCCGAATAAATGATTCATCAAAATAATGAGTCATACACTCGTATAACATTGACATTTAGTCACTGTCAGAAGGACACAACGTTTACCACTCAACCTCTTGTACTAAAAAATGCGCTCCATAGTAGCGAGCCAATCAATCACCATCAAACATATGCAAACCCATGCGAATATCCCTATGCATGCTCCTAGAAAGCATCTGTAAGGTCATGCGGGTAATAGGGTCGCCTTTCTGAAAGTCTAAGTCATCCGCATCAATCATGCCCTAACCTAGTGAGGAATCCTCAACTGGGGCTCGATGGTGCAGCCTCAGAGGCGATGGACGAGTAGGAGCTAGTGCGGTAGTTAGGCTCTCAATCGGAGCTGGAATAAAGATATATGTCAGGATCTGTGACAACCCGGATATAATTATGACAAATTATATTTAAATCATGCTTATCTTAAGTGTTATTAATAATGTGTTATTATTATATCTAATTTTAAGTGATTATGTTTAGTCTAATCCTACTTTCATAAATCGTAAAATGTCGAGTTTTGTACGAACACAAAATTTTATTATTTTTGATAGAAATGTTCCTGTTTAATACTAGTTTTGACCCTTATAACATTACGAATGACTTGAGTTGAAAGCTAGATAGTTGTAGACATGTGAGTTAGGGTTATAACACAACAAACGGTGAATCAAACGGATGTCCGAGCAAAAAGTTAGGCCGAATTTACGAACAAGGGGCAAATCTGTCCATTTGCTTTAAGTGGTAAATTGTCTTTTAGTAAACCAAATGTTTTAATTTGATTGGTTGGCATGGGAGGAAGCCTTGGCCGACTTAAACCTATCCCTTTAACTTATTTTTTCAGCAAATATAACCCTAGGTTCGGTTTTGAGAGATTTAAGCTTAAGGAAAAAGAAAGTAGAAGTTAAAGGAAGAAAGATTACAAGAAAAGCTCTAAAAATTCCAAGAAAATCCTTAAAGTGTTTCCAAGGTATAATTTTGTGATTAATATTGTTTTCATCTTGTATCATACTTATTTCAAAGTATATAAATCGTGAATTAGTTATTAAGATTCCATGACCCTTTGTGATAATATGTATTGGTTCATATGTGAGGTAAGTGGTGTTTATAGGCCATATTGATTTCTATTCAAACCCCTTGTATTCAAAGTTGCATATATTTTTTTGTACTAACTGGAATTAAGAAATTCCAATTGGATATGAAATTATACTCATATATTCATATCATATACTAAAATTAGAATTTTACTCTTTGTGGTTGGGCCTTGGTGATGGTTTCAAGTTGGTACATACTTGCTGTTTGGAAATTTAATTTCGATATGCCCTAAGTTTTGTCAAGCTTTTGACCTAGAAAATGAAGTCAAAAAATTATTAAACTTTAATTATTTACTATTCAGTATGTTTATTGAAAATGACTGAAAAATCATGGAAAATTATGCTGGATAAAAATTATGAAAATTCTTGGAAGTTGAAAGAACAATAGAGGTGCTTGTGGGGGCAGATTTTATAGGTTGTGAAGAAAGGGTCATAACTTGCACTAGGAAGCTTGAAAAATTGCACCGTCACTTGTAATGGAAAGTATATTCAGATATGTTTTCATATTGATAAGAGTGGACACATGTATATGTACAATTTATGAATATGGGATGGTTAAGTATAGAGGACAATAATTTGAGGCCATATTGGATACCCTATGAAGGAATGTTTTTATTTGCTTCTTCCCAAGGGTATTTTGAATACATGTTTCATGTGTACATATATTGAGAAGTATACTTTTATGTTTACTGTATTATAGTTATAAATTCCTTACGAGGTAGTTTCTAAGGTTGAATGTTCATGAGCTTATCAACATGTATACCATTGTTTCGTCTTTACACATATTTCATGGAAGATGACTTGAGTAGAATTATATTGTTGTTGAATAGTCATTGAAAGTTACATAGATATATTAAGATAATACTTATGATTGAAATTCAGTACTAATTTAGTTGGATTAACAGGTGTATGGTCAAATCAACCCAGTTCAACTCCACCCGAAGGAAACGAGAATACCTAGTTGACAACCCAATGTGAGTGTACTTACTGAGTTGATTATGGATATGATGTGTATGTATTATATATTGAGATGATGTGTCTTATTAAAAGTCATAAGATGTTGAGATGTTATGGCTTGTTAAAATTCAAGATATGTTGAGATGTTATGGCTTTATAAAAGTCAAGATATGTTGAGTTGCTATGCAATTCAAGAGATGTTAGGTTATTAAAACCTATGGATATGATTATTGCCTACAGGCAGGAGATGTGGGGTTTATTAACTATGGATATGTATATGGCCTAATTTGGCACTAAGATGGATACATATTAAGATGTTGAGATGTTGAAATAGTACTTTTACTCTATAGAGATGTAGTACATTCACTGAGTTTTTAAACTCATGGTTTTATATGTTTACATTTTCAGCTTCTGAAGCTGCCACTGCCAGGTCTAGGAGGTTGAGTAAATAATAGTGGGGTCTTGTTAGTTTTGTTTTATACATTGTACTAGTTGTAATTAAGTAAAATGGTATTTGAGTTCTGTTTAAATTATGTCTCCTTAAAACGATTGGATTTTTAGTATTCCGCCTTTTAACCTTGAAGTTGTTTCAATATGTATTACTAAATAAATAAATAATAAATGTGGTTTGTGAACTATTTAGTTAATTATATCCTAATGGGGTTAGGGGGTGATAGAATCGCTGTCACTTAACGGGCGAGAGGTGGTTCCATGATTTTGGACTGTCTCTGTGGGCACTGATCCATCAAGTTCCCTATCTGATAGCAGAGTAAGCAGTGTCCCTGAGAAATAGGGACGAATGGAGTGAAATTTGGACTCAAAGAGTCAAAAGCTGACATGTCCGTGTGCCACTCCATCAGGGGAGGAGGCTCAAAATCCGGGAGTGACTGGGGCGATGGGAAGGGTGTTCGTCATACTAAGGGTGTCCTAGCAAATTATGCACCCACTTAAACGTATCAACGGGAGCGGAGTGTACAGAATGGGCATCCCACACTGACTGAGGATGAGGAACGTGGCTCCGGTGTCGAGGTGGTGGTATGATGGTATGAAGTAGGGTGGGAGCGGAAGCGTGGTGAAAGTAGTATGGGGATGGGAATGAGGATCAATATACGTGGGTAGGGTTGGGGCAATGGATGGAAAATAATGGGGGTGGTATGGTTCTTGATGCCTCTAGGGTGGGTGGCGGGAGTAGGTCGAAATATGGACAAGGTGTGGGATGTAGTGCGAGGAAATAAGGGAGATATTTTTGGGTTTGTAGAGGTAAGGTGGTGGGAGAAGGACTTGGAGTAGTGGTAGGTGGGGAGATCGTGGTTGGTGATTGGGTGGTGGAGGAGGAGTTTTGTATGGTTGGAGACTAGGGTTTATAATTTGGGATGGGATTGAAAATTGGGAGGGGAAACCCTAGAAGTAGGTTGTCTTGGATCTTGAATGAGGTTTTTGTGACAGGGTTTAGATTTTGGAGGAAATCAGGGTTTAAGATTTGGGTGGAAGTGTTTAGGTGAGGGAAAGAAAGATCCATGCATCTTGGAGCGGTGTGAGGGTGACTCGCGGATGTGTCCGATTACGGAAGATGGTTCAAGACCTCCTCGAATCGATCGGTGGGAGGCTCCACGGGAGCATATATCCTCTTAGGTCCCATTTGCCGTCATCTAAGTTATTTTTTTTACAACAAAGGGTGGAGTCAACAAGGTTCTGATACCAATTTACGTAAATGAGCGTCAAATGAGAAATAAGAGGAAATCTCTCGTTTTAAATCTCTCTATTAAATCTCAAAATGGTAGATTACTTCAAATGAGGCTACGGGAGAGGTATTTATAGCTATGAAGCACGGACTCGACACATAATACGTGTTTCAACAAGACACGCGACACATAATTTTTTCAAAAATTAGGATATGACACGTTCGGTCAAGAGTTGCGATTTTTTTTATGAAGGGTGAGGGTTCGGAGACGGAAGCCTCGCGTCGAATTTTTTTCGGATTATTCTAACCTTGTTTTGCAATTTTTACCCCTAAATATGTTGATATTTATAATCACCCATCTTTTTCTCCCTCTTTGTTTGCAAATTTTTTTCAAAATATCACCCTAAATCTGAAATAACAATTAAAAAACTTCAGCATAATTGCAAACTGAAAATTAAACCATATAACTTAACATAACTATCAATCATTAAACCATTTGTTTTTGGTTCAATTCAGTGGAGGTGGTAAACCTGACAATGGTTGGAGGGATCGACGCTGGCAGGAGTGGTGGCAATAGAGATGGAGAGGAGATAGGCGTGTGTGTGTTTTGTGTTAGGGTTTTTTATTTTAATAAAAGAGGCGTGCGTGTTTTGTTCGTGTTTACAATAGATTTGTTACTTATGATTTGAGGTTTTTAAGAGACTAATATTAGTACTCTATCCGTATAGTAAACTCAAATAAAATGTTTCATGGGAATAGAGGACAACCTTTCAATTCCTTTTTTCCCCGAAAGACAATACCAAAAAAATGATATTAAACATGTATATTACAGGCTAGAATTTGCACACAATTACATGATATCCATTTCTTCCCCTTCATCAAAAAGACGTGATATGGATTTTGAAAGTTAAATAACCCGAATTATTATAACATCTATGACAATTGAAAATCTATCTTTAATCTTGGAACGTAAGCAACATCATACAAATTTGTAATTTAACATTCTATGCTCGATTGCATGCTCAACGTCACAACGTTTTTCCAAAACCAAACCAAACATAGAACAGGATACATTATAAATAGACTAATAAACTATAGGGTCTTTTTGATAACACCCCAGTTTGAAAATATTATATATAACTTAACCCCCATTTTTAAGAACAAAAAGATATGACTCCAATTTCATGTAAATTCACACTTATTTGCATGAAATTGGTGCTATAACTAACTATTTTAAAAACTAGGTTGAAGTTAAAGATGGGATTTTGTCAAAAGGACATTGAGTTACTCATGATAATACTCTAATGCCATTGAATATGGCATTTTCATAATGCTCCAATGATTCTCTTTGTTGCTTATATGGACAGGTCTTTACTCACTGATTTACAGAAATCCATACAAGTCATGATTTTCAAGGAGGAGTGAACACGCACATATTTTTTCCAGAGAAATTGGGAAAGTTGGTGCTGCTATGGTATAAGAAAGTTCGTTGCCAAGATATTAGTAAAGGAATCCAAACTGATTTTAAAAAATTAGGAAGTGTGACTTCAAGAATGTTCAATCGATTAGGACGTAGTGCATGGCCGTTGTCTGTGAAAAATGAGTTTGAAGATTTTTTTAAGAGAACACAAAACATTTTTGGATTTGTAAACCCACTATTTGATCAATTGATGTGAGTACTAATTTCTCAAATTTTTTTCTCTCAAATTCTTTATTATTAAATGAAATAATCATTTATGTTTTTTTTTCAGGACCACAGGCTGGTTCATATATAACCACATTCTAGTGTGGGGCACAATTGATCGATGCCTGTTTATTGTAAGCTATTTTTCCTTTACAGGTATGACAGAAAACAATTTCTACAAAAAAATTTGGGTGGTTCATTAATGGGTTGGTGGAGAAGAGTGCCTACGAATTCAAAATAGGAGGTTATCTTTAAATATGATAATATGAACATTGAGTTCTACCGAAATGGAGGTTGGACGTAGATATTCTACGTGCGAAATGGAAAATTTCACTTGGGAAAAAATTCTTGGTTGTCAATAGAAGAGTATTTGAATGAGCTAGTAGATATTTGGCCAGAGGCTTTCTGCGACTTATTTTTGGAGCTGTCCGATTTTAACGAAGAGGGTGCGACGACATTCTCGAGCATTTAAATGGATAGCGAGATGAACATTCCATTCGCAAGGATTTTGAAATTACCATTTGTTTAATATTCTTTCTTCCTTATGTGATGAAAACTGGTAAAGATTATCCGTATTAACCATCTAATAGAACTGAATAGCTAATATAATGAATGTTATACTTTTACAAATTGGGAAAGAGTCACGTGGATAAGCAATATGAGTTTCATAATTAATTATTCTTCCAGATTATATTATTATAATATATTCAAAGCATTATGGTTCCTTTTGCTTTATGAGAATATTTAGGCACCAACTAGCTAACATCCTTATACTATGCACATGTTACTGTAAAAATACTATTCTAACATGCAATATAGTTTAGTTCAATAATAAAAAGGAGTATATTTAAGTTGGTAACAAAACTATTTGACATGTGTCTGTCCTTTAAAAAAATAGGTAGTGTTTTAAAATATCAAAACAATGGACGACAATATTAATACGTGAAGTTTCATACAAGGAAATGATATTTGACATTTATAATAAATGGAAAAAAATACACACACATGGGATTTCTTGGTTTTTATTAGGGATAAATATTACATAAAGGGATCGCATAACTCCGTCATATAATAAAGTTTATGTCATAGAGTGCCATGTTGCTATATTTTACAATATAAAGACAACCCTAAATTAGAAAAGTAGGACATTTGATGAGAAACTTCAATAGACTAGCTTTAGGAAAGACAAACACAAGCCTCTTCATAACATTGTGCTGGATCTACTTAGATAAACATAATCTAATCGTGGAATAAGTCTAACTATTGATCTTTTTTTCCCACTCGTCATCTTTTATTATATTGGGCTTTTGTTTTAAGGCATGATTCAAGCTGTTGTTGGCAAGGCAGTCCATCACCCCCAAATTCCATATGTCAAAATTATTCTTGTCGTGAAATTTCTCAACATCATAGTATATCTTGGAATTCATAACAACAAAATCCTAGTTTGCAACCTTTCTCCGATACCAATTAGTTATGTGAAAGAACATATTTGATATAGGCTTCGTTGACTAACAAATCAATCACTCAAATATGGACATCTAAATAAAGAAAATAAAAATTATGAAAAAACACAGATAAAAACAACAATGGTGATCGGTGTCCCTAAATGGAAGAAGATTATAAATTGGAAAAACTTTTGTTTCTTCTTCACACGTAAAATTATCTCTCTTTAATTAAATAAAATAACACCCATATCAAATATTGAAGACTCTCACCAAATTAATCTTAGCATAAAGGCTCCTAAGTTCTACCTAAAATCTTAACAAAGAATACCTAAAATTGATCCAAAAAGTAATTGACCGGTTTTAGGGACAAATTTAGGAAACAATTGAGGATGGAATAGTGAGTTAGGATAAATTTATGAACGATGGACATATTTGCTTAAATTTGAAATGTTTTGATTGTCCACCTTTATGTACACTAATCACACACCACCATCAAAACCTACATAACATTCTAAGTTTCATTAGCTACTTTAGAAGTTTGTCCAACCTTCTACTTCATCACACACATATACATCACAAGGGTTTGATCAAAAAACATATGCCTGAAAAGACATAAACAAGGTGTTTAAGGTGAGAATTCAACTTTGTACATGTTGAAAAATTCTTCTAAAAATAGTTTAAAGATCCTAAGTTTAGTTAAACATCTATTATTGGTTAGTTTCTATTTTGTATGGTTAGTTTATGAATTTGGATATTTATAAGCTTTAAATCAAATGAATATTTGAATGTCTTAGAATTAGTTTTGAGTCTTGTTTTAGTTATAATAGTTGTTGAATGTAATGAGATTATCACACTATATAATTATTATGATTAAACTCCCTAATTAAGGTGTTATTCATGATTACTAGAAAATTAGTATCAATTATTAAGTATTATCATGTATCAAAGATGGAAAAGCTAGATTAAAAGGTAGTAGGAGGGATTTGCAACACTACGGAAAGTTTCATATTATTGTATATAAAATTTGGAATTACAATCCACAAAAATGTATTAAATATTTAATACATAGTGACTTCTAGAGATGAAAATAAAAACTGTAGTTCTTTTCCAATTATTTAAGATTAAACAATTAATGTGATATGTTTTTTTTAGAGAAATGTGTCTATATTTAATGTTATATTGTATACTCGAATACTAATGTGTGACACCCCGCCTAATTAATCCCTGGTGATCGGTCCTAAATCAAGTTAGAAAAGGTTTCTCAGTTGGTCCATTCTTAGCATCACTGTCGTCTTTTTAAATTACTAACCACCTAAGTGAGAAAAATAGACTGGTGCCAATTTTTATCTTTCAATTAATTAAATTAAAACTCATGCGGAACATACAACAATACACAATCATAGTTAATTAAAATAACCATCCACAAATAAAATACCTAACCGAATAAACCATCGGTCCAAATAACCAATACAAGTAAATATCAGGAAAACATCTCAACAAGTCTACTACTGATAAATGAGCTGTGAGCGACAAGCTCAGATAACTAATAGAAAGTCTCTATAAGAATGGAAGAAGGAGTCGTCTATCAAAACCCCGCAACATCCACATGTGCTGCAGCAAAGGATACCTGGAATAGAGTTAAGCTTGGCACCCTTGTAGTTGGACACCTAAAAGGTTTTTAAAATTTTTATAGCAAGGGTTAGTACCAAAAAACATTTGAAAACATTTAACAAATGATTAACTTGCAGTAATAAATAAATATGCATGCTCTTCATATTTTAGTTAGTGCCGCACTCTCTTGAGGACTTCCTCACCCCTCCCCTAATGTGCACTACTAATACTTACAATTAATTTACTAGGTCCTATGCCCTGACCCATTGTTTATTTTAACCCTTGAACTTTACCAACTCTAAACGAGTATGCCTTAAATCATGATTTTTTTAAGTTATTATAAACGTCAACTTATTTAAATCATTACTCCTTTTAATTCCATATAACATTCACACCAGTTATACACCTAATACATTTTTCACTATGTATTAATTATTCCCTATATAATTATTTACCTAATTATATAATTCAATCATATTACAGTATTCACAAACATACTGAAATAACATTTAATGCCAACTTTCGACCGAGTAAGAATACTCACAAAATATAAATTTTTCCAAGTGCTATCCCACTAGGTGTATTCACGTAACCTAGTTATCCAAGTTAGATTCGCTCACTAACTTAGTTTAACATACGAATTGGAGGCGGTCATATTCCTTGCCTGAAAGTGAGATGCCCCTCACCCATATAACGGACGCTATGACCTGGGATTATACTCGCCCTACTCCTCAAGCTAGGGGATTCATCCACTACGCGCAACCTCCCCCTATAGCACTAGAGTATATAATAGTAATATTCAATCTCTGATATTAATGCACACACACTATATATATATACTATCACACACCGTATATATATATATAAATAAAACGTCTCGGCTACACCATGTACTAAATCCGTAACACCAGTCTGTTTTATTTATTAAGAGTTTATGGTCCAACCCTAACTATTAATTAATTTGCACATTAATTAATTTAGTCACCTTTGGTGTCGCTCCCACCATAAATTTGGACTTACTCTCGTAGCCTGAAATAACCTCACTCGAGTCTAAATTCCCGACTCTCGAATTTATAATCATAACGTGTCACCCAAAACTTTCCTCAAATCCTAATTAACTTTACTCATTATTAATTAGGTTTAGACTCATGTATTAATTTTCCCATAATTAATTACATAAAGATTTATTATATAAATTTTTCTTTTATACACATAACGGGGCAGAATTGCCGAAATCTGCCGACCTTCGATCGATCGACCCCAGACCTTCGATCGATCGATCGAACAGGTCTTCGTCTTCTTCGTGAAGACTGAATCAGCCATGGACGGAAATTCTCAAACCCTAATTCCTTCTACCAGTAACCTCAAGCCCTCTTAGCATTAATACATGTTAGAAAACTTATTAGGGACCTCCAGAATGTCCACCAACATCATTAATTCGTCCATTAACTACAGTTTCTGGATTTGGGGAAAAATTCATCTTTAACCCTTAACCCATTTACATCCCAAATCCCTTCACCAAACTCGTTTCTAATTATCCAGATATCATCCTACCAGATATGTATCAGTTCATAATATCAGATTTCTACCAGAATTTTCATTAAAATTCGTAAATCAGATTATCACTTTTCAAAACCTCATGTTTATGCCATGAACACCCAAAACGAATTTCTGATCAAACACATCACATGAATATGAATTTCAAAACAGATTTAATACTATTGCAAGTTATCCACTTGCCTTAGGTTTCGTACTGTTTGATTCGGAGATGAATTCCAAGGTTGAAGATGATCCTTGTTGGCTCTACAGTGATCCCAAAATTGCCTTTAACTGCTATTAGGGTTCCTTAATCCAATTAGCCTTTTTCTAAAACTCTATCAACCGTTATATCATTCCTCCAAATTCCTTAATTTACCTAAATCCCGTTTTTTGCCTAATGGGCCAAGCCCAAGTGACCCAAATGCCCCCGTGTGGCTATGTCTAAAACTTCTAAAACTTCTGAGTGTACGGCTATGTCTAAAAATGCCCCGTGACCCGTTTACTACCCCCGGGTACACTTTTTCGACTATCTCGGCCCATCCGGACTCAACCGTTCACTCAGAATTGGCATCCGAATTAATTTATAAAAATGTTTATCCCCTCACCCCTTTAGTCTATACCGACTCCCGGTTGAGATAAGTGCCTACCCTGTCATTAATACTCGAAATGACTTAAATAAATAATTACTATTCACTTAGTAAATAACTTCCCGTAAATATTAACCATTTATTCATCGATTAATATTTAAATAATATTTCCCTAATTAATTCAATTAAATTACGATTCACAAGTAATTTTAAATTCCCGAATTAATTAAATATTTAATGCATGAAAATGCGGGGTGTTACATACTCCCCCCCTTACAAAGGAATTTTGTCCCCGAAATTAGGTCATACCTGTGATGAAAAGCTCTGGATACTACTCCCGCATATCCTCCTCCCGCTCCCAGGTAGACTCATCAATGTTGTGATGACCCCACTGTACTCTAACTAGTGGAACAACCTTGGATCGTAATTTTCGCTCGCTACGGTCTAGGATAGCCACCGGCCTCTCCTCATATGAGATGTCTGGCTGTAAATCAATTTCTTTGAGTGGAATGTGCCAGAAGGCCCTCTCACTCCTGCGATATTTCTTCAGCGATGCTACATGGGACACATCGTGTATCCGCTGAAGATGCTCCGGTAATCCTAGCCTGTAGGCTACAGGCCCCACCCTCTCGATAATAGGGAAAGGTCCCATATACCTCGGTGCTAGTTTACCCTTCTTGCCGAACCTCATCACCCCTTTCATGGGGGACACCTTGACCAATACCTGATCCTCAACCTCTAACTCCACATGTCTCCGTGAAGCATCAGCGTAACTTTTCAGCCTATCCTGAGCTATCCAAATCCTTCCTCGGATCAGCTCTATCTTGGAAGATGTCTCCTGAACAATCTCCGAACCCAACAGTTTGTTGTCCCCCACCTCTAACCAACAAGCGGGTAAACGACAAGGTCTCCCGTATAATGCCTCGAATGGTGCCATGCCGATCGTGAATTGGTAAGAGTTATTATACGCAAACTCTACCAGAGGAAGATATTTTTCCCAACCTCACCCAAAGTCTAGTTTACACATTCTGAGCATATCTTCCAACATCTGATTGACTCTCTCGGTCTGCCCGTCAGTATATGGGTGATAGGCTGTACTCAACCGTAACTCCGTGCCCATGGCCTCCTGAAAACTCTGCCAAAAATGGGCTACAAAGATCTTGTCCCTATCCGACACAATATTAATCGGTACCCCGTGCAGTTTAACAATCTCCGCTATGAATAGCTGTGCATAACGCATCATCTCAAAGTTTCCGCAAACTGGTAGGAAGTGGGCCACCTTGGTCAACCGATCCACAATAACCCATATGGAATCGTGACCCTTCTGTGATGTCGGTAAACCTGTAATGAAGTCCATACAGATGCTCTCCCACTTCCACACAGGAATTTCAAGTGGCTATAGCATCCCTGATGGTCTCTGATGGTCAACTTTCACAAGCTGACACGTGGCACATTTCGAAACAAATTTTGCTATGTCCCATTTCATCCCTTCCCACCAATACTGCCTCCTCATATCTTGATACATCTTATCTCCACCGGGATGTACCACGAATCTCGACCCATGAGACTCTGTCATAACAGCGTGCCTCAACTCCGCATCCTCTGGCACAATCAACCTCCCATTATGGCATAAGCCTCCCTCCGAGCTGATCGAGTAACCCTTTGCTCCCTCAGCTAGCAACTCGCTCACCCTATCCGGTAGGTCTGATCCTCTGCCTGGGCTCCCACAACCCGCATAATGATCTCAGGTGTGATGGATAATGCTGACATGCAAGCCCTGGCTACGTCATCCTCGTATCGAAGTTCTCTCCACTTCGCTTTCCAGACTTCTGATATATCCCCAGTCGGTCTACGACTCAATGCATCTTCCACCACATTAGCCTTACCAGGATGATACTGAATATCAAACTGATAGTCTTTCACGAATTCTAGCCATCGCCTCTGTCTCATATTCAAATCCTTCTGAGTGAATAGTACTGAAGTGATTTGTGATCCGTGAATAGCGTGAACTGCACCCCCAGGAGATAATGTCTCCATATCCTCAAAGCAAAAATGACTGCTGCTAACTCCAGGTCGTGAGTGGGGTAATTCTTCTCGTGGGTCTTTAGCTTCCTGGACGCATAAGCTATAGCCCTTTCCTCCTGCTGAAGCACATCCCCAAGTCCCTGTATGGATGCGCCAGTGTAAACCCGATACTCTAATCCTCCTTTCGGCAATGCAAGCACGGGCGCAGATGTCAACCTGTCCTTTAACTCGTCGAAGGCTAATTGACAGTGATCATCCCAAATGAAAGGTACCCCTTTCCGGGTAAGATTCGTCAAAGGGCCAGCAATCTTCGAGAATCCTTTGATGAACCGTTTGTAATAACCGGCCAACCCCAGAAAACTGCGCACTTCTGTCGGTGTCGTGGGTTGTCCCCACTCCCTCACCGCCGATACTTTACTTGGATCCAATGCAATACCCTGGTTTAACACCACGTGGCCAAGGAACTGAACCTCCCGTAGCCAAAATTCACACTTACCGAATTTGGCGTAGAGTTGGTGATCCCGTAATGTCTGTAACACTATACGTAGGTGCTCTGCGTGCTCCTCCTCGGTACGTGAGTAGATCAGGATGTCATCAATGAACACGATAACAAACTGATCGAGAAACTCCCTGAATACTCTGTTCATGAGGTCCATGAACACTACTGGTGCATTGGTGAGTCCAAATGGCATCACCCTGAACTCGTAAGATCCATACCGCGACAGGAAAGCGGTCTTCGTAACATCTTCCTCTCGGATACGTAATTGATGATATCATGACCTTAAGTCGACCTTAGAGAAATAAGATGCCCCTCTCAACTGGTCAAAAAGGTCATCAATCCTAGGCAACGGATACTTATTCCGTATCGTGTCCTTATTGAGCTCTCTATAGTCCACGCATAACCGTAGTGAACCATCTCGCTTTTTCACAAATAACACCGGTGCACCCCACGGCGATGTACTCCGTCGTATGAAACCCTGACCCAGAAGCTGCTGAATCTTCTCCCTTAACTCACGCATCTCTGAAAGGGGCCATACGTTATGGGACCCGAGCAATTGGCCTCGTCCCCGGTGCTAAATCGATCACAAATTCGATTTCCCTGTTAGGTGGCAACCCTGGTATCTCCTGAAACACATCCTCAAAGTCTCTCACCACTGGGATTGAATCCAACGGAATAGCAACCTCCTGTGAGGTTTCCTCCTCAATGTAATACAAGTGTGTGCATGACCCTCCCTCCGGTAGTGGCATTGCTATTAAGAACATCTCTTTCCCTGGAATGGAGAACACGATAGTCCTTTCGTAGCAATCCACCGTCGCCCGATAACCTGCCAACCAATCCATACCCAGGATGACATCGTACCCCTCCATATCTAACACGAGTAGGTCCGCTCCTGAACTAAGTCTCCCAATCAAAATGTCCACACCCTGACAAATCGAGTGAATCGTGGCCCCGTTGCCAACTGGCGACTCTACACACATTCGAAGACCTCCCGCGGTCTCTAGTAGTTCGCCCTGTTTAGCAAAATTTAGTTTAATAAATGAATGCGATGCTCCTGTATCAAAGAGAATACTGCCCTCATAACCATGAAAGAGAAACATACCCTCAACTGCTGGTGGTGCTTGCTGTGCCGGGGGATTAGGAACATCCCGGACGTTATACACACGTCCGTAGTGCATCTGCCCCTGCTGAGGTGGGGCGGGTGGGGCTGGTGCTGCTGGTGGTAATTGCCCCCGTTGCCCCTGTTGGGCCTCCTGCTGTTGACCTATGCCCCTCTGTGGACATTCCCTCTTGAAGTGTTCTGGCTGGCCACACACAAAGTAGCGTCTCTGTCCATCCCCCTGTCGTTGGCCCTATTGGCCCTGACGCGGCTGGCCCTGGCCCTGGCCCTGTTGGCCTCCCCCATTGTTCACTTGGCCCTGACAGCCCTGAGGAACCTGCTGCTGCTGATTTGGGCCCGACTGCCCCTGCCTGAACCCCTGTCCCCCCTGTCGGAAACCACCAGGCTTAAAATTCTTAGCCTGATTCCCTTGATGACTACTCGCCTGCTGCTGATCACCACTAGTGTCACTACTAATAACAGCCTTGCCCTGTTGGCTCGGCTCCCCTGTTCGCTTGCTCCCCTTTGAATGGAAGCGATGGTCCTGGCAATGTACAAGTGCGGCATTAACGACGTCTGTATACGTCACTAACTACGGATTCCCAATCAAGTGTTGCCTGATCCTCCAGGCTAATCCGTCCATAAACCTCAATTTCTTCCGCTCCTCATCGCTCACCTCATTTGGCACAAAGTTTGCCAAACGGGTGAACTCTTCCTCGTAGTCTGCCACTGATCGGTCACCCTGAACTAAATCACTGAATTTCTTCCTCATCTCAGTCTCTACTGCTGGTGGAAAGTATTTTCGGTAGAACCGCACCGAAAACTCTGCTATCAGCATCAAGTCTCGCTCCCCGGCGGTGGTAACTGGCTCCCACCACTGTAAGGCAGCCCCTGATAGACGAAAGGTAGCAAGCATCTGCTTCTGTACCTCGGTACACTCTAGCATGCGCAGATGGCGCTGAATGTTCTTCTTCCAGTCACAAGCCTCTATCACATCTGTACTACCCCGGAACTCAGGTGGGTGACCCTTCTGGAAGGTCTCCATAACTCTCTTCCAAGATGGTGGCCCCACTGGACCCTGAACTGCTGGTGCCACTGGAGGCGGTGCCTAGAGCTGTGGAAAGTGAGCTGCCATAGCTCTCATTGCTGTTTCGACTTCCTGGGCCACTATCACTGCCACCTGAGTAGTGGAAATCAACTCGGGTGGGGGTGGTGGTAGCGGTACCTGTGGCTCCTGATGAGCCTCCCTGATTTCATCCCTAGCCTCAGCCCTCTAGGCTCTCAGTCTCCTCGGTGGCATCTGAAATAGATTGAATTGTGTAAGTACACAATTTACACAAAAATATACACAGCAGAAATACGATATCTCACAAGCGGAAAATGAATCAATAGTCCTAACAATAGGGCTCTATAACAACGAGTGCTACACTGAAACGTAGAAAGCCGCACAGATCCTAAGGACACTAGAACCTGATGCTCTGATACCATCTGTGACACCCCGCCTAATTAATCCCGGGTGACCAGTCCTAAATCAAGTTAGAAAAGGTTTCTGAGTTGGTCCATTCTTAGCATCAATGTCGTCTTTTTAAATTACTAACCACCTAAGTGAGAAAAATAGACTGGTGCCAATTTTTATCTTTCAATTAATTAAATTAAAACTCATGCGGAACATACAACAATACACAATCACAGTTAATTAAAATAACCATCCACAAATAAAATACCTAACCGAATAAACCATCGGTCCAAATAACCAATACAAGTAAATATCAGGAAAACATATCAACAAGTCTACTACTGATAAATGCGCTGTGAGCGACAAGCTCAGATAACTAATAGAAAGTCTCTATAAGAATGGAAGAAGGAGTCGTCTATCAAAACCCCGCAACATCCACATGTGCTGCAGCAAAGGATACCTGGAATAAAGTCAAGCTTGGCACCCTTGTGGTTGGACACCTAAAAGGTTTTTAAAATTTTTATAGCAAGGGTTAGTACCCAAAAACATTTGAAAACATTTAACAAATGATTAACTTGCAGTAATAAATAAATATGCATGCTCTTCATATTTTAGTTAGTGCCGCACTCTCTTGAGGACTTCCTCACCCCTCCCCTAATGTGCACTACTAATACTTACAATTAATTTACTAGGTCCTATGCCCTCACCCATTGTTTATTTTAACCCTTGAACTTTACCAACTCTAAACGAGTATGCCTTAAATCATGATTTTTTTAAGTTATTATAAACGTCAACTTATTTAAATCATTACTCCTTTTAATTCCATATAACATTCACACCAGTTATACACCTAATACATTTTTCACTATGTATTAATTATTCCCTATATAATTATTTACCTAATTATATAATTCAATCATATTACAGTATTCACAAACATACTGAAATAACATTTAATGCCAACTTTCGACCGAGTAAGAATACTCACAAAATATAAATTTTCCCAAGTGCTATCCCACTAGGTGTATTCACGTAACCTAGTTATCCAAGTTAGATTCGCTCACTAACTTAGTTTAACATACGAATTGGAGGCGGTCATATTCCTTGCCTGAAAGTGAGATGCCCCTCACCCATATAACGGACGCTATGACCTGGGATTATACTCGCCCTACTCCTCAAGCTAGGGGATTCATCCACTACGCGCAACCTCCCCCTATAGAAGTAGAGTATATAATAGTAATATTCAATCTCTGATATTAATGCACACACACTATATATATATACTATCACACACCGTATATATATATAAAAATAAAACGTCCCGGCTACACCATGTACTAAATCCGTAACACCAACCTGTTTTATTTATTAAGAGTTTATGGTCCAACCCTAACTATTAATTAATTTGCACATTAATTAATTTAGTCACCTTTGGTGTCGCTCCCACCATAAATTTGGACTTACTCTCGTAGCCCGAAATAACCTCACTCGAGTCTAAATTCCCGACTCTCGAATTTATAATCATAACGTGTCACCCAAAACTTTCCTCAAATCCTAATTAACTTTACTCATTATTAATTAGGTTTAGACTCATGTATTAATTTCCCCATAATTAATTACATAAGGATTTATTATATAAATTTTTCTTTTATACACATAACTGGGCAGAATTGCCGAAATCTGCCGACCTTCGATCGATCGACCCCAGACCTTCGATCGATCGATCGAACAGGTCTTCGTCTTCTTCGCGAAGACTGAATCAGCCATGGACGGAAATTCTCAAACCCTAATTCCTTCTACCAGTAACCTCAAGCCCTCTTAGCATTAATACATGTTAGAAACCTTATTAGGGACCTCCAGAATGTCCACCAACATCATTAATTCGTCCATTAACTACAGTTTCTAGATTTGGGGAAAATTCATCTTTAACCCTTAACCCATTTACATCCCAAATCCCTTCACCAAATTCGTTTCTAATTATCCAGATATCATCCTACCAGATTTGTATCAGTTCATAATATCAGATTTCTACCAGAATTTTCATTAAAATTCGTAAATCAGATTATCACTTTTCAAAACCTCATGTTTATGCCATGAACACCCAAAATGAATTTTTGATCAAACACATCACATGAATATGAATTTTAAAACAGATTTAATACTATTTCAAGTTATCCACTTGCCTTAGGTTTCGTAGTGTCTGATTCGGAGATGAATTCCAAGGTTGAAGATGATCCTTCTTGGCTCTCTAGTGATCCCAAAATTGCCTTTAACTGCTATTAGGGTTCCTTAATCCAATTAGCCTTTTTCTAAAACTCTATCGGTCGTTATATCATTCCTCCAAATTCCTTAATTTACCTAAATCCCGTTTTTTGCCTAATGGGCCAAGCCCAAGTGACCCAAATGCCCCCGTGTGGGCTCGGCTATGTCTAAAAACGCCCCGTGACCCGTTTACTACCCCCGGGCACACTTTTCCGACTATCTCGGCCCATCCAGACTCAACCGTATACTCAGAATTGGCATCCGAATTAATTTATAAAAATGTTTATCCTCTCACCCCTTTAGTCTATACCGACTCCCGGTTGAGATAAGTGCCTACCCTGTCATTAATACTCGAAATGGCTTAAGTAAATAATTACTATTCACTTTGTAAATAATTTCCCGTAAATATTAACCATTTATTCCTCGATTAATATTTAAATAATATTTCCCTAATTAATTCAATTAAATTACGATTCACAAGTAATTTTAAATTCCCGAATTAATTAAATATTTAATGCATGAAAATGTGGGGTGTTACATAATGATGTTGAATTGATAGTCGAGGAAGGGACTACTACTAGCATACCGAAGAAGTAGATTTCGTACTACTTAAATTAACTTCTTTAAGGGGAGTGACTTGTCTTATGAATAATGGATGCTTATATATTTAAATAAAAATGCGTAATTAAGACAATTGTGTTGGGATGCACTTATTTTGATGATGTATTTATGATACACATGCAAATGATTAAAAATGTTAAATGGGGTCTTCTAATTATATAGACTGTGGATGGTCCTACTAGTTTGGTGGTTTCATGCTAATAAGAGAATCCAACATAAGGTTTTGTGTGCTCGGGGTGGTCCTTATGAACCGTAGTGGGTTAATTCAATTGTAGTGGTTGTACGATTGCGTGAGTCCACAATACTTACTTATGTTATGTTATATGAATTAAGTTGTTTGTCTAATTTTTTTATTTATGTGCTTGTGTGTTTACTTTCGAAGGTCATTCATTGAGCCTATGTACCTTATACCCCCATTGTGCTTTTTTTTAAGGTATGTCTATCATTTTGAGTTCATTTCCAAGTTTAGGATGTTGGAATGGATGGTGAAAGAAATATTGTCTGGATAAATATTAACAAACTTTTTGTACATTTTAAATATATAAACTTGTTTATGTAAAGTGTTGTCTACTTGGTAAGTTATATTTAACATTATTTACGTTTTCTTATAAACAATCCTATACAAAAATCGTGGGTTAGTTTCCAAAATTAATACACATTATGATTGTCTAGAGGAAGATGTCTATATTATGAGGATAATTATGACTTAATTAAGGAAGGGTGTCATAACTTGGTATTAAATCATGGTCATTAGGTTATGGATATTGACAGTGAATCATATAAAGTGGGTCTGTTATGATGCAAAAGTTTGTCTAACAATCTTAGTGTTAAAAACTATGAAATTGGTATTTATATTATTTATGTTCCAATGAGTTATGGATTCACGTGAGAAACATAATAGAGTGGAGGGTGAGGCATCCCATGTTCCTAATAGTAAGGAAGAACAAAGGAATGTTAAGAAGAGTGACCAAAGGGGCAACAAAAACCTATAGACGTTGTGGGAAGAGTATTACGTTTCACAAGTAGTGGATCAAGTAAGGAATGTATAACAAGGTGGAGAAATGGTGGATTAGAAATATGGAAACAATATTTAAAGTGATGAAAATTCAAGTTAACCAAAAGGTGTTATTGACACCCTTTAGGTTAGAGGATGGTACAAAGTTATGGTGGAATTTTAGGGAGAGGTTACATTTTACAGTTGGGGGAGTGGTTCCAATAGTACCTCAAGTGATTGCTTGGAACAATTTGTGAACATATTTTAAGAAAATTATTTTCCATGGTTGTATAATATGGAGAATGAGTAAGAATTTATTATGCCAACACAGGGGAAAAGTATAGTGGAGAAGTATGAATAATTAAAACTCAACTCAATAAAGCCTCTTCCTAATTATTTGGATCGGCTTCATGAATTCTATTTTTTCATTCCATTCTATCCAGCATAATATCTTCGGTAAAAGTATGAAGAATTATTCACATATTTATCTAGATTTGGGAATGATTTTGAGAGGCCTAAGGAAAGTAAGTGTACCTAATTTTAAACTGGATTGGATATAAATCTGAGATCCATGGTGGTTGTTATACCATATGGAACACCTTGTGGACTGCTCAGAAGATGACATGTGTCCTTATCCATTACTGTAATGAGGCCAACTCAAAAATGAATCAAGTAAGCCATATAGTCCCAACTATCCATCTTACTACTGTTAGTTCACCATTAGGTAACTAGGTTAGTTAATCCCATCAAGGCAAGCATGTACCACGTGATGTAAGTATGTCTGCAACAGTCACATCATGCACGCATGTGGGAGATATGTAAATATTCTTTCTCCATGTACGTGTAACAAACTCGTGATTATACTCCCGATTTTTATGTAAAAGTTGTAGTTTTCTAACCTATTAAGCATGCCACCTGTCCCACTACACTCTCTCTCTCATATAACACTCTATGAATAACACACAATCCCTCATTATTAGAGATCGAGATACATTTTTTCCTATTATTATGCTTTCCATTTCTAGAGTGAGCATGCGAACTTGTATCTATTGTACATGCATGGCTTTTTCCCATTGAATTCAATACCATCATCACTACACATGTGGACGTAGGCTCCACTTTGGGCCAACCCATGTAAGCTCTATTTTTCATCCTTTTCTATCTTCTCTCTCAACTGTTTACTCTAGATTAGCATTGATGTGATTATTATCTCTTTATCTATTATAATTTATTATTAGTATGTTCTTTTTAAGGCCCAAATCTATATACTAGTTTGAGTCAATAACAGATTGGCACTGTCTATGGGAAATCGACCAGTCATTTATTGATTTCTACCATTATTGATTCCTATACCTTGAGGATACTTAATTATGAGAAAATTGTGAATCGTAATCTGATTCATATGTGTTTTGTTGGGTTAAAGTCAATTGATTCACAATTTTCTTTTGATTTTTACTAACTTCCTTTAATCCTCACTTGGAATTATTTTCCCCTACCTTGTATTCCCTTCCCAGTGATTCAAGTCTCTGTTTTGGCATACTCTATTTTTTGCACTTGTGATGCTCTATTTTCTGGAAATTCTGGGAATATGGGCAAAAATCTAGAAAGCAATCGCGTTGTAGAAGGAATCTCTCCTTCAACACCTGGTGGTATGGACGACCTACAGGGAATCCTAATGAGTTTGGATAGAGGTCAGGAAATAATGAAAGAGAGTGTAAAGAAGTTGAGGCAAACGTTTTTGGCTGAGAAAAATAGGCTCGAAACATGTCCTATTATCCCAACTAGGGGTGAGAACGCTAACAGGAGGAGCAAAATGCTTCCTCCTATCCCCTACAAATACAACATGCCTACCATGATAGAGACTTCAATAACCCTAGGAGGTTCAATTTGTATTCATGAGATGAAGGAAACAAATTTAGGCACTCTAGATCACAAGATGACTGACCATATAGTCCCGAGGCCAGCTTAACTCTCAAGATGAATAGTTATGATGATAAATAAACCTACTCTAATTAAAAACCGAGTGTGCTGGAAAGGCGAGCAGAGGCTATGCAGTTGATCATCTTGGACCAAGAGAAGTAAGGGTACAATAACACAAGGAACCAAGAGAGCCTAAAGAGAACATGTAAGAGCCCAATGGGTCAGTAATGAGAAAAAAAATCATTCGATCAGATCTAGAATAAGCATTCAAGGGTCGGTCCAAGCCGAGCAAACTTCTCAGGAAGAGAGCTAAAGTAGAAGACGAGGTCGAGATGAAAAGATAATCACAGTTAAGGCCTAAAAGGAAGAACATCCTTATAAGGGGTCCATCCAACGGTTGAGATATCACCTAGATGAGATCGTATGGACCAATAACTCTTTAAAGAGGGGATTTGTCTAAGCGAGAAGGCCGTTCTGACTTTTTGAGAGGAAGCTTGATAATGCTGTTCGTGTGGCTGTTTGAGATATTTCGTTTTGCGGTCCCTCCTGATTAACCCTTGTAAGTTGTGCCAAATTTCTTCACTCGATACTTCATCATCTTTTGGCCGTCTATAAAGAATTGGGTAAACTAGCTTATGGAGCACAGAGCTCGATGTCTGTGCTGGTCGGTGCCCTGGTGGGGGGAATTGCAACCTATTTTGGAATTAGGGGAGTAATAGTATGTGAAAGTACTCGTACATCAACATTCCTCATTTTATTTCCCTTGGCAGCTCCTACGTCAGGTCAGGTGGGAGAAAATTATGCATTCCTCTTTCCTGTAGAGGATATGAATAAAGGCTTGTGCATGCGACTGGACTCTTTGTGGGAGAATCATCGTCCATCGACCCATCCTTTCCAATATGTTAGCAATGTTTGACACATTTAAGGGGATTATATGAAGTGGTTACAGAAGAAGGGTAGTGGCGAAGATCTTAACTGAGGAGAACGGGCAGGGATGCTTTGCCATATTCCACACTATGGAGGGGACATAGTGGTTTTCTCGAGGATGGTCCTGGCTTATTATTCCATGGAACGCCTTCGGAATACCATCCAAGAAGGGGAAGCTTGGGGTCCTTAAGGAGAAAGAGGCGATAATGGAGCTGGGTTCTCTGGTAGCTACGGGTAGGGTCTTCTGTGATGCTGTTTATTTGTGAAGATTTTGTGTAAGGACACAAATTCCAAATTGAGTCTTAATGTAGTGTTGGCTCAATTTCGAGCAAAAACACTTGAGTCATAGGGTAGTGTTCTTGAGCATACATCAAACCTATGACATGTCAAAGTTGAAGACATTGAGACCTCTGTTTCAAGAGAACATCATTATCGAGTTTCAGTGCCTCATTTCACGTCATCAACATCAAATTTAAAGTCTCCAAAAGGAATGAATTCTTTTATATATTTGTAGGAGAAATTGAATTATTTTAAAGGGTGTAAATTATATTTTTTAATTTTTTAATGTCAAAAATCTTTTTTATAACTTAGTACAAATTTTATATTTTCCTAGAATTAATTTTATAATTTTATACTAAAGTTTTTGGGCATAAAATTGATTTTTCCTAAATTCTGGCAAGTTGTTCGAAGCAGTTGTTCGAACGAGATTTTCGTTCGAACCGTTGTTTCGTTCCAATGAGATTTGTTTAATTTCCAACGACTTCCCCTTCATTTTGCACTAACATGTCGTTCAAATTGTCGTTCGAACGCGATAGTCGTTCGAAGGAAAATTCTAATGAAACTTCAGACGAATTTCAATATAATTTGAACTGGGATATTGTTAGATGGGTCATTTGAATGAGACTTCGTTCAAACGAAAATGTCATTCGAACGAAATTTATGGCGGGAATTTTTTTGGCAGTTTTTACCCCTCTTTCCCACTAGTTTACCCGCTAACTTCCTACCAGACTTATTTAGTGCAGGAACCAACATTGAAAATCTAACTTCTGATAACTCTTCACACACTTTAGAGAGAATATTTTAGAGAAACAATTTCCAAAGTTCCAAAGTTCTTGTTTACTATTTTGTGAGTATTCATGAACCATTTATCTACAAGAACAGTTACACCCAAATGTTTAGGTTTTAGTTTAAATACAAGTTCCTACTTTATATATTTTCTTGGAGTGTTTGGCACCAAGAGTTTGGGTCTATTTCTCTACCCCCAACAAAAGGAGATAAATTTCTTTTACGCCGAAAAAAGGCTTCAGTTGAGGGTGACGGTGTCCAAGAGTCCCATCGGTGATATTCCGAGACTCCGGTGGAGTTCTCAGTTATTCACTAGGTGGAGGTTGAAGATCGAAGGAGCACGTCAAGGCTTGGACGGACTCAAGTTGTGTTGTTTAAGTTCTCTTGTCGAGTCTTTGCAAAATTTGAACCATACTTAGTGAATTTGTGTCCAGGGTCGTCCGAGGTTTTTCCCATTTGGGTTTTTCTCCTACATCGGCGCGTCGTGTGATATTGTTTATTTTTATCTTGCTTAAAACACTTAGAATTCATGCTTAGGTTAACAAGATAA
Organism: Sambucus nigra; assembly: GCA_949130495.1. Lineage (NCBI taxonomy): Eukaryota > Viridiplantae > Streptophyta > Magnoliopsida > Dipsacales > Adoxaceae > Sambucus > Sambucus nigra. The sequence goes on from OX422220.1 coordinate 306,097,924, forward strand.
AATTGGTTTATTTATCACATGTATTTAATTTGTTGCAAAAATTAAATTGGGTGCAATTCAAAATAATTTAATTCAAGTCATATATTTAATTTTGTTTGGCCTAATTTGGTAATATTGAAAATATTGTGTAGGCAAATTTTAGGACTTGTGTTAAATTAATTTTGGGCTAAAAGTAAATTTCTCATATTTAACATTAAGCGTTATTTTTGTTTTTGAGAAAATCTAAAATTTGTTTTGTGTGAATTTTGTGTGTGTGTGTGTGTGTGTGTGTGTTCACCATAATTCACTTATTAAGGTTTAATTTTAATTTTGTTTTTGGAAATTAAAATATGTGTTTAATTTAATTTTTCATCTTTGTAAGAAAAGAAAATCAAATAAATTTGGAAAATTAAATTTTGTTAGAAACCGTCTTTATTTTGCACTTATAGGAAATTAAAGTGGAAGATTTTTTAAAATTTGGGGATCCAATTCCATCGGGGCATTCTTTCATTTTGTATGGTGTTTGGTTATTTTATTTGTGTTTGGAATAAATTTGGGAAAATTCAGGTAGATTATTTTTAGGAGTGATTTGGTTGGCAGGGGAAGTTGTTCGACTCCCTATGCGGATACTTCATGTAACTTTCACCCAATTTTCCCACGATGGAAATAAAAAAGATATTAATTATATTATTGTGCCTCTTGATGAGTTTTACATTTGAATTATCTATACCAATCGATAAGGCATACACAATTCTTTGTTCATGTAAATGATGTCTTTCTTGGAGGTAAGAAAATAATAGCATATTCTGAAGAAAAAAAGGGACCGTGCCGTTGTAAAGTGTATGAGTTGCCTACGTACCTCTAGGGGTTTTAAAAAAAATGATTTTCAGTTTTGAAAGTAAAAGGTTTTTAGAGGATCAGGCTCCATGTAGTTTTGATTAGAGGGAAACGAAGATTTTTTAGAATAGAAGGGGGATAGAGGAGTCCTAGCATGCCGAGATTTCGGATTAGGGGTAGGATCTTGAGATAGTCCAGGGTAGCTAGACGCCCCATCTATTCTCCGTTAAGGTCAATGAGCATAGAGGCACCACAGGATATGATCTTCTTCATGATGTAGGGGCCGCTTCAGTTTGACTTGAATTTCCCTTTGGAGTCCCAAACGGGTTTTATGATTTCTTTGAGGGCTAAGTCCCTTTCTCGGACACCGCGATCCTTGAATCTCTGATTGAATAATTGCGCTATCCGGAGATGGTACCGTTGTATATGGTATAGATCCTTTAGCTTCCTTTTGTCTAAGACTGATAACTCGTCAAAAATGACTCTGATGCCAGTCTTCCTCTCTTACATTGCTTTCAAGCATGATGCGTAACAATGGTATTTCAAGCTCAACGGGTAGGATTGCTTTCATGTCGCATACCAGAGAGTATGGGGTAGCCCTAATGGATGTTCGAACTGAAGTGAGGTAGTCCTAGAGTGCGTACCACATCGGATTGCCCCAATCTCGGCAGCTCTAGATCATCTTGCTGATGATTGCTTTGAGGTTCTTATTGGCGGCTTCAACTGCACTGTTAGTTTACAGCCTATAGGGAGAAGATTTGTGCCTCTGGATCCCATACTCGTCGACCAATTTTATGACTTCTGCCTCGAAATGTAACCCATTATCTGACACTAGCTCAGGGGTAGCCCGGATCGACATATGATATTCTTTCGGATGAACTTGGCTACCTTTAGGGCATCCATAACTACGTATAACTTAGCTTCGACCCATTTAGTGAAGTAATCAATGGCAACCATGATGAAATCATGCCCGTTGTAGGCTCTGGGCATGGCTTTACCTATGATATCGATGCTCCAGGTGGAGAACAATCAGGGAGAGGTCATGTTGTACAATTCTCGTAGAGGTAGGTATTGGAGATGGAGAACTATTGGCATTTAAGGTATCTCCGAACATAGGTCGTGCAATCATGAACCATAGTAGTTTAATAGTAAACCTATCTACTAGAATTGGGATTGATAACATTAGTTTCATCCTCATTAATTTGAATTCGATTATGTTGTTTTTATTAATCTTATTAAGATCAGTCAAGAATTATTCATTTGCAAAATCATCATCATCAAGAGTTTGATTAGAATCAAGACAATTAATGTAAGGCACATTAAAATACTCAAAATCTTCATTTATTTTATTCTTAGAAAAAATAGTGCTGAGAACCTCATCGTAAGAGGTCTAGATTATATTGATATCAGAGAAAGGAGGAATAACAAAAGAAGATGAAACATGATAAACATCTGGGTTGGGTTGCATTTCAGCAGGGGAACTGGTACATCGTTCCAGTTAAGGAGCGATTCATCAGCAACTTTGATCAGGATGGACATATATAAATATACACTGCCTAAATGGCTAATGCAGAGTGTCATCCCTAATATATGTCGATCAAACGAGTCCTCGGATTCATTTTCCTCAGAAATCTCGCTAACAACTGTTGTCTTCTCAATGTGTGGTTTCATATGATGCTGGGAACTTTTGATCCATGAGTAGCCAGCTTGGAGGAAAATATCCATTCCTGGATTTATCTTCTTGGCCACGTGATCATACCATGGCTCGGGAAAGCCATAAAAAGGGAAATCTTCACCCTCTTTGATGAAGCTCTTGTTCATGGAATATCTCGAAATGTTCTTAGCACTTTCTAACCCTCGCTTCAATCGGGGTTAGCAAAGCCTTTTGAGTTTTTATGATGATGATTGATAACCCAGGCTATATAGAGAAAAGGCCTTCTTCAGGACTATGGGTTCCATTATCTCCTGTTATCATCATCCCAGGACCAATCTGGGCATGGAGTACATATTCTTGAACATCTGTATCACAATGACATTGCCATGAAGGTTGTGCTCTGGAAAAAATCGATCCTTGAAATCATCCCCTACAACGAGTGGAAGTGGTTCGATTTAAAAGTCATACATAAGCATGTCATTCACCCCATACTGTATTCCCAAAATTGGATTACTGGTGCTTGGATTCTTAGTATTATCATCATCGCCCAAAATGGAGATGATCTGCCCTTTAGCGAATAACTTTAGTTTCTGATGGAGAGAGAAAGAAACCCTTTTATGTTATGAATCCACTGTTTACCAAACAATAGGTTGAAATAATTCGGTATGGAGATAACTTGGAACTCAGTAATATGATTGATAGGGCCAACCCCTATTATGAGTGTTAAGGATTCCATCACCTCTCGACGGTTATTATCATAGGCATGAACTGCGGTGAAAGTTGGAGCAAGGTCGCTTACCTTCAATCCTAGGATGTTGAGGGTCCTTAATGGGTAGACATTGAGTGTTGATATATTGTCGATGAGTGAGAGCCATATTGTCTTTTCCATTACTTTAACATAGATGTTGAGGGCATAGTTTTTATTAGGACCAAAATTTGGGATTTTTTCTTTAAAAAGGGGAGCAATCTTATAGAGGTTAAGCACCCGACTAAGTTCATGGCTTCCTATGACATGGTAGAAGGAGGGACTATGAACCCAGTGAGAAATTTCATCAGAGATTTTTGGTGTAGTTGGGAGGACATGAAGAGTCCCCACTAGGTGATTTTAGCCTGATTTTTCTTCAATTAGTCGAGGATCTTGCTGTCCTCGATGATTATTTTTGGCATGGGGAGTTCTTTGAAGATTCCCTTTTCGTTATCTATTAGTGCTGACTGAGGGTTTGGACTCCGGTAGTGCCTTCCAGATCTGGTCATATGGTTTAAGAAGCAAGGGAAGAACTTAAACCACAATTCTTCATCTACATCGGGATGCCCAGCCACTTTGTTAATTTTTCCTACCAGATCTTCAAAATATATCATCCCACATACACTGATTATCGCGCTAACCTTTTCTTGACTTGATTCTTCGTCTGATCTATCAAATTCATCCCCCATCCGGTGGCAATGATGTTATCTTTACATGAGAACTCAATGCATTCCACAACTTCCATAGATTCTTCATATAGATCTTCCTACTCAATGGTGAGATGTATACATGAAGGGACCGATTGTCCTTGGAGCTTTAAGACATCGAGTAGCTTGGACATACTGTAAATCTCACAAGTCTATCAAAATAAGTCTTCCATAGTCTGTACTGCATCTTCTAGACTGATTTCCACAATGATTACCACCCACTCATTTGACCCTCGAGCCCACTTTTGGGCTTCCATGAATAGGATGCTGAACTTATGGAAGTCAATAGTCATTTCAGAGGGAAATTTCATCCCAAACTCTAGGAGCTGGTTCAGTACTGCTAGTAATTCCATATATTTCCATCTGAAATGGGTACAAATGATAATACATGCCCTTATAAGTAGTGGCAAAGCCTGATCGACAAAATATATAGGGTATAGTAGAAAATATGGGCAAACTTTGAAGGGTTTGGGTGAATATACGTGTATGATGGGTGATTTACTGGGTATAATCTTGTAGATGGGTTAAATTATAGATTATTTTCTAAGAAGATAGCATTGGTATGATTTAAAAGTGGATTGCGAGTGGTGTTGGGTTTTGGATTGGCTGATGGGGTGATGGTACCCCGGTCAATTAAGCTTTGGATTATATTCTGGAGATGGAAACACTAATCGGTGGTATGACCGACAGTTTGATTGAAATCACAATGGGCATCGGGCTTGAAATTTTTAAGAAGTGGACTTGGTAACGAACGAGAGTTCAAAGGTTTGATGAGGTTTTGACTCAATAGGGCTTGGTAAACTTTATAGAGAGGAGTATGAAGCTCAGTGTATTCGTTCCTAACTAGGTTAGGATGACTTTTTGGCACCCAGGGGGTGGAAGGCTGTAAAATATTGTTGATGATTGAAACTGCGGGATTGGCAAGATTATCATATATCCTTGGAGTGAACTATCTGAATACTTTTTTGACTCAACTTCTGTCTTAGTGATATTTTCTTCGATCTCCACTCCCACTTCCCGGAGGACTCGAAAATGTGGGTAGTATTGTCCTCCCATCATCGCCCGGACATGGGGTAATAATTTTTCTTCACGATGCTAACTTTCTCTTCTTTAGAAGGCCGCTTGGTCATGGTGGCCTCTTTATCTCTCCAACATGCTATGAAATTGCTGTCAGTTTCTCCAGGATTTTTCTTGAGAAATTATAAATCATTATGTGTAACCTTCAACTCCTCGTTGTATTTGTACTGTGACATAAATTCATGAGCAACATCCTCCCAATTGCGAATTCTGGATTCCTCGAGGTATAGAAACAAGGAGGAGAATTGTCTTTCAGAGTCTTCTGGAACATTTGGGACATTATTTCCTCGGAAGCCCTTAGGAGAGTCATGGATCGGTGATAGCTTCGAAGATAAATAATTGGGGGAACACTACCCCGAACTTCTCAATGTTGGGAATCTTGAATTTTTTCGGCAACCTTGCTTTAGGGTTGGGATATATATGGGTGTAATCCATGTAGTTTTCCAAGATTTGGACCTAGTCAAACTTCTTGGTGAATAACTTAATGTCCTCCTTGAACTTGTTCAACCCTTCTTCCTTTAGATCAACAAGTACTGGCAGGTTAGACCCTAGCTAGGCAAGATTCAACATAGGGAGCCGAGCTAACAGTGGGCAGTTGGCAAGAGGGGAACATGGAGCATGCTGATATCTTTAGGGACCTAAACAGGCTCAGGTGCGGGTGGAACCATAACATGGGGAAAGAGAACTTTGGGGTCCTTAAAAACTAAAATTCAATTTCGCTACATCCCATGAACCTCGCTTTGAATGTTGTCAATCTTGGGGGTGAGTTGAACTAGGACCGTCATCAAATCAGGTTGCACATTCGGTACTAGATCTACATTCTCCATGAAGAGTTGGTGAAGGTGGATTCCGGACTCAGAGGAAGTATTAGAAGAACTGACGGAGCCTTAGGGTGGTTCGACAGAAGATCGAAGCCAATATGGATCCAAGACAAGGGTCGGGTATGCGATCGACCTGAGAGGAAAAAGATTCAAATTTATTTTTGAAGGAGAAGATGAATTTTTTTTAAAAAGGAACAAAATATTTTTGACATTTTTATAAAAGAGGGGGGGGGGGATATTTTTGGTATATTTTGGACAAAAGGAGGGAAATGTTTTGACATTTATAATAAAATAAGGAAGGAAACTTTTTTTTGTTGTTTCGAGAAAAGAGGGAAAACTGTTTTTGACACTTTTTGTAAAGAAGGAGAAAAAAGTGAGGGAATGGTCTCAACATGATTTTTATTTACTATGTTCTCACTTGTATTCGGTTTACCTAAATACAAAAAGAAATGCCGGATAGGACCCAAACCTGGAAAAATTGGGTTTGAAAAATTTGTAAAACACGGTTTGACTTGTTGTCAGGCTCGTGCACATGGTTCCATTTTGGAAAAGACAAAATCGCACAAAATTTTGGGCAGCATGCCGATCCAGCATTTTTACAGACTTTCAGGTACTAACCGACAACTAATATGAGTGCCCTAGATTTGATGCCTATACGAGGGTATGTAGTTATTGGGTTCGTGGAAAGGTTCCCCCATTTGACATGAATTCCACGATGTACGTCCTTCTTTTAAGGTCAATCGGTACGTGTGGACAAGCCATTTGATATACCTGAGTGTATGTGAATTTCATCACTATATACCTTGTGGGGAAAGTACGTGTGATAGTAAATTTGATATAATCGACATACATGAACGAGTTGCCTTCTATATACCTCACGTCGTGACTTCGGTCAATCGGTACAATGTAGGTGAACCGTTCGATATACATTGAAGGTATTGTCCAATGGAAGGTGGGAGTCATATTGCTTAGGCTAACTGCGACCTGCCGGACTAGAGCCCATCACATAGTGACCCCCTGGTACTGGACAAAATTTAGTCAATAACCATGCTCTTGGTGATGTAGTGTGAAAAATGCATGATTCTTGATTAGTATATTACGGAGAGAGTATTTTATAGGGCATGATTAAAACTATACTAATAAGGAAGAATGTACAAATAGCATGAAAAGTAAATATAACATATATATTACACTAGGCATGGATATGTGTGAGTGTGTGGTAGTGAAACTAAGCATGGATCAACTACAAGTGGCATGTGTGATAGGTGAGCATGGATATATGTGACAAGTGAAGGCATGTGCTAATGACACCTAAGAATAAATATTATATGTGGTGTGTACAACATGAGGATATAAGTAATCCTACGTGTAAATAGTGTGAGATGTACATGAAAAATATCTAAAAGTGTGTGAGTGATGATTGATATAATCATGAGGTAGATATATACAAGAAATAATAGAGGGTAAAAAGGGAACATACACATAGGTGCATACACATACAAGCAGAAAATGATAACACTTGTGAAAATAAAGTTTATCCCTCTAACAAAATATCCCCATGGGAGTCGTCACTGTGGCCATTCCAAGATCGGATCTCCTTTCTTTCCTCCGTACAGTTTAGGGGGTTCGATGAGAAGGGATGAAATCAGATAAAGGTCCCTCGCACGGGAACTTATTCAAAGGACGAGCGCTTCGACCGTCGTCAATGTGGGGTGATGTAAAGAGATGGAGTCGCTAACCTATTTTGCATAAAATAGGCAAAACAACATGTCGTCGCCTCGAGAGATGACATCAAAGACTAACTACTACTAACGAAACAAATAGTTCTGAGGTTAGGGGGATAAGTTACGGAATGGGAAAGTGTTAAGCACGCACCCCGCCTTTACAATCTCTCATGGGCTTGTGTTACTATTTTCCTTAATTTCTCCATGAAGTGTGTGCATGTATATATAAGTGGACATTGTAATTGCACGACTCACATCATAGAAAATATGGAGTGAGGTCATCCAAAGGAATGCTCCCAAAATAATAATTAAAAAATATGATGTGTGCTCTTATTGGGATATTGATCTTTATGATGAAAAAATAATATATTTTAGATAAGACGCGATATATGAACGATAAGTATGATATATATAATTAATATATGGATATAGTATGAAAAAATGATAATAGGAAACAAGGACTCGAGTCTTGGGTTTTACCCCGAGATACCCACATAGCCTGTAAAGGCATCAAAGTCCATGTAGTTTGCATGCGACATAGGCGTGGGCCTTATCCCATGGATTCAAATGGGAGTTTATTATTCATGTGTGTGTAGAAAAGATATTTTTTTAGTTTTGATAAAATGTGATGAAGAATCCCGTCAAAATTTATGAGTGTAACCCTATTTCTATATATTTTTTATAGAAATTAACTTATTGGAAATATAACTAATAAAGGATGATATATAATGTGTATCATCTAAAGTGAACAGACTAATTTGAGAATTTATGTAACAAAGGCAAAAATAAAGAAATTCAAAGAGAATGAAGAATGTTTGGACCTTATTTGAAAACATGAGGACTGATCTCGATTGATGATGAGATTCCTTGCAAGTGAATAATGTTGGAGGATTTAGAATAGATTGGAAAATGATGGGAATGAAAGGTGAAAAGGAATTCCACACAAGGAAACTTTGTTGATTACAGAAGAATGTTGCTGAGATGGGTCATGCTAATGGATCTGAGGTGTGCCTTGGAAGTGAGACCATTCCCTCCTTATATTGGGTATGGGCACTACTGATTGGCATAGACCTAGCCCTGCCAATCGATAAGTGACCCTAGGCACACTGCCGATAGGCAGGGAAAATAGACCTGCTAATTGGCAGTCTCGTGCAAATATTTTCAAAAAAAATAGTCGTAGTACATAATTCATTGATCCAAATCATGCACTGGGCATACCGTTAGAAAGATAATTCGGTGATCTTCAAGAGTCCTTTGGTGCTCTCCTGGGTCCGGTAGTTGACTTTGGGTTAAGCGGGGCTCGTAAGCACTCGTCGTACATTTGGACGGGAGATCGTCGATCGGTAATGGATCATTTGTCTGAACTATAAGTTCGAATCACGCACGGGGCAAACCGTTGGAAGGGTTATTGAAGGTAATTTTACATTCAAAAGAGCTTTGCCAAGTTCAGAGAGTTGAATTTTGTCAAACGGGGCTTGGAAGCGCTCGGTTACCCGTCAAAGTAAAACGGGTCGTTTGTCCATACCGTAAGGATGATTCACACACGGGATGGACCGTTGGAAACGGCATCTAGTACCCTTATAAGATTTGTTTAGTCTCAGTTGATATGAATATTTTACCTTGGTCAAATGGAATTCGAGAGTGCCCGGTGTCCTCTGGATCAGTTTTTAAGGGAAAACGGATCGTTCATTCGAATGGTTATACCATTTCGTGCACAGGATAGACTGTTGGAAAGGTATTTTCATTCCCTTCAAAGATTCATTGAGATTTCTCAATGATGATGAAGTTTATTGGGGTCAAATCGAGGCCTGGGAGGGTTTGGTGGCCTCCAGATCTGTTTTTGATGGTAAAACGGTTTGTTTGTCCGAACTATTATGATGTTTCGCGCATGGGGCAGACCGTTGAAAAGGGGATTGAGTGCCCTTAGAAGATTAATTGAGCTTTTTCTCTTACGTTGAAGTATTTCGGAGTCAAACGGGGCCTGAGAGCCGCCCCCGATGGGCTCTATATCGGTACTCATAATATAACTTTGGGTTTGTGTTGAATGGGGAGGTTCTAGGGACCTAGGGAGAGACTTCGGGGGGTTCTAGAATGTGGTGTCCACATGAACAAATTAATAAACAATCCGATAAAGGATAAAGTGGACAAGTAAATGTGAACATGTATTAATGTCCATAAAGTAAAGGATTGGTAAAACGAAGTGACTAAATAGGTAGTTAAGTAACCTAAATAGATTTAACCCATAATTAATACAAAAGTGTGTTTATGAAATATTTTTAAAGAAAATAAGTATTTTCTAACATGGTGCTTGCGTGTGTTCAAAGGTGATTTTAAATAAAAATACTAAGGTAAATTAGTATGAGCTAAGGGGTAATTTCATTGATAAAAATGATTTTCCTTAACAAAGGTTATTTTTATAAAGTATTGCATTAAATCAATAAATAAATGTCAAGTCGAGTAAAAAGGGGTTCTTTATAAGACAAAGGTAAATTAATCGGAATAAGTAACATTTTTGGAAATAAAACGTTTTCATGCCTTAAAGTATATGTATGAGTATATATATAAGATATCTGCATGTGCACGTAGATGTAATGTGTTAATGTCTATTTTATTTTGTTCGATTCTATATTGCATTGTTGTATTTTCCCACTGGGAATTCGACTCGTTCCCTCCTCTTTTTACGACAAGTTGGGCGCAATTTCATATTTTACGGGTATTTTATGTTAGTAGCTCTCTATGCTCGGATTTTGGGGATGTTTCCCATGGGTCCTTCACGTAGTTTTATTTAAGTGAAATGTTAATTAAATAAAGCTATACAATTCCCTTAAAATACAATTAAGTGCCCATTTCACTTCACACTAACGCTTGGGTCGGACTGGATTGACCACGGGTAACCCATAAATTTGGGTCAGGGCGTTACACCCTGAAGGTCGTCTTTGTTGACCCTAAATGGTCATTCCAACTTAGGTCTTATGTCACCATATTATGGCTTCCTCGCATCACCGATGACCTTCCTTTGGACATAGTTCCCGAGCAAAACTTTCCTCAGATGAACATATTTGTTGTACTGCCTCGCAATGGTTACTGGCAGTCTATCAATCTTATCAAGGCTTGTTCCATCCTCTCATATGCCATATCTAGTCCAGTTTTGATGATTTTGTTGTTCATGTTTTGATCAGAGATAGTTATTCTCATGGTTGGCAGACCAAAATCTGGTGGTGTTATGCCCTCGATATCGTAAGCTAAGGCAGAGGGTGTTTTGTTGGGTTTTATTCTTAAAACCATTAAATGACATTTTATTTTTCAATAAAAGGATTGTCTAGTTTATTTGAAATGAGAATAATGTTTGCGATAATGATTTATGTTTATATTTTAAATATATTGTTTAGTATGTGGACCACTTACACTTAGTACGAATTTCGGTGAGTCCGGCTCCGCTTAGTTACAGAAGATCAAAATTCTTGATCTAGTACTATTGAAAGATTCACATCCTAGATATGGAGTTGGAATCCTATCGTCATGGATACTTATACAATCCTAATAGTTTATCTTAAACTACAAGAACTTGTTTGATGGCTCAAGAATTTGTATGATGGTTGAAAGAGGATTGTGACTGGTACATTCATGAATCTATTAAACACAACCACTCATGAGATTTAAGTGTACGAGTTATCTTAACTAGACTCATATAATCTCACACTATTTTTAAAGGGTTCTTATATTCTTAATACCCAAGGTTACGAGCATTAAAATGCTTGCATAATTATTTCTTTGATTTCTATGGGTGCGATTAAATTTTAAATTGGATTTATTATCCTTACAAGTTGGGCAATAATTGTGTGACTAAGTCTGAGATCATAATTCCGATGAATTCTCATACAAGAAAGATCATGGATTGTAACATCCCCTGATAGACTTATAAGATTTGTTTCCACCAGTAAACCTGATCATTGGATTATTTTACAATCCGATGGAGTAGAAAAATAAGTTAAGTCTGAGAATCAAGGAATTGATTAGATCTTGGTTAAAATCAATAAATAGAAAATTGATTTGACCATGCAGGTATTGGAAACTTAATGGGAGGATTCACATTATTAATCCTTTTGTTAGCCCGGATTGGTTAGATCAGTCATATGGTAATCATATATCTTATTTTTTTAGGAATTGAAAAGATTGAACGTTGCCCTCAAGGTGTGGAATAAAGAGATTTTTAAAAATTTATTTAAGAACATTCATGATTAGGAGGATGAAGTGTTAGATGTGGAGCATGATTTTGAGCTTAATCCAACTCAATCAAATAGAGTGAAGATCCATAATTCTAGAATCAAGCTTGAAGAAATTTTGAAATAGGAAGAAGTTTTCTGGAGCCAAAAATCTAAAATCAAATGGCTTAAAGAGGGTGGTAAAAACACTAAGTTTTTCCGTGCTACAATTAAAGCTAGTAAAAGTAAGTTGGCAATCCTCAAAATCAAATATGAGAATCTTTGTTTGAAGGAGAACCCTACTGAAATTGCCGATATTTTTGTCCAACATTTTTCTGATGGATGGTCTGCTGACTTAGTAGATATTGATGAATATTTATTGGATGTTATTCCAAGGGTCATTAATGAAGAGATGAATGGAAATATTTCTCAGATACCAGAAGAAGAGGAGATCTTTTTTTCCATTAAACAGTTAAATGAGGATAGTTATCCTAGACCTGATGGCTTCAGTGGAGCTTTTTATATTTCCTGCTGGGGGATAATCAAGAGTGACTTGATTCGAGCTGTGCAATCTTTCTTTGTTGGTAATACCATTCCCAAAAGTTGGTCTGCAACTAATGTGGTGCTTATTCCCAAAGTTAAGAATCCTTTTAAATGCTCTCAATTCAGACCTATTAGTCTTGGGAACTTTTCTCAAAAAATTATTTCTAAAATTTTCAATTCTAGAATTAGTCATATCATTCCTCTCATCATATCTCAAAATCAAACTGGTTTTATCAAGGATAGAAATATCCAAGATAATATACTCTTAGCTCATGAGATGGTTAGTTTACTTAATAGGAAAAGTCATGGATCTAATGTGATCATTAAATTGGACATGGAGAAAGCATATGATAGAGTGTCATGGATTTTCCTTCTTAAAGTGCTTAGAAGATTTGGTTTTAATGAAACTTTCATTGATTTCATTTGGAGATTGCTATTTAATAATTGGTTCTCTATTCTTATAAATGTCAAGCCTTCAGGTTTCTTTCAATCTTCGAGAGGTTTGAAACAAGGAGATCCATTATCTCCTTCTGTTTTTATTATCATGGTAGAAATTCTTTCCAGAGGATTAAATCATTTAGTATTGGTTAAGAAGATTGGTCCTTTTTCTCATCCTCCTGGAAGCTCTATAATATCTCATCTAAGTTTTTGTGATGATGTGATTATTTTTGCTAATGGAAGGAAAAGAATTTTGCAAAACCTTATGAACTTTTTGGTCAGATATGACAAATCCTTAAGTCAATCTCTGAGCAGGGATAAAAGTAGCTTTACAGTTTCTTAAGGTCTCTCGTTGGTTAAGAAGAATCTAATTTCAAATGTTTTGGGTCTGAAATCTAAGAAGATCCCTTTAGTCTACTTGGGTTGTCATCTTTTTGCTGGAAGGAATAAGGCTATTTTTTATTCTGATTTGATTGAAAACATCATAAACAAATTCTTCGATTGGAAAACTAAGTTTTTATCAACTGCTGGTAGGATGGTATTGATCAAGCATGTTCTAGCTTCCATTACTATGCATACCTTAGCAGCTTTGAATCCTCCTATATCTGTTATAAATAGAATTCACTCTATTTTTAGCAAAAAAAATTAGGGTTCAGATTCTGTTAGAGGTAAAAAAAAGCTTGGATCGAGTGGAAATTTTTTTTGCCTTCCAACAGAAGAAGGAGGATTAGGCATAGGAGATATTAGTGATGTGAATAAATTCTTCTCTTTTAAGCTTACTTGGAGGGTAAACCATTCTCAAGGTCTTTAGGGAAGATTCATATGGAATAAATATAAGAGTTCTTTAGAATATGATGTTACTGGTTGTCATGTCATTAAAAGAATTAAAAGAGTTCAAGAATAGGTTGCTAAGCATTCAAACACTATTGATGATGAAGTGATTTGGAAACCTTCTCCTGATGGTCTTTTTTCCATTAAATCTGCTTTATAAGTGTGTAGAAGATCTGCAGTGAGCTGTTATAGTTGTAAACTTCACTAGTCTCCTTTCATTCCTATTAAAATATCCATATTTGGTTGGAAATTGATCAGGAAAGCCATCCATACTGATGATAATATTCAGAGAGATGGAATTAGATTGTGCTCGAGATGCCTATGCTATAAGGCCAATATAGAATCTCTGAAGCATTTGTTCCTTGAAGGGAATATTGCTAAGGAAGTGTGGATGTTTTTTCTCAACTTAACTGATTTGATTCCATCTTTTCAGTCTATCAAAGCCATGTTGATGGCTTGGTGGTTATCTATAACTAAAGGAAGTTTTTAAAAAGATGTTTTTCAGATTATCCTTCTTGTGATTTAATGGGAAATTTAGAACGATAGATGTCAAAGTTCGTTTGAAAATTAGGAGATTAAGAAAGGAAAATCATATCTCAAATTATAAACATTATTTCAAATGTTTTCACGAACAATTAGTTTGCAGGTTCTCTGATTTTATCATCCAAAATTTAAGATACTTTCAATTTCAGAATCAAAGTAAAGTAACATCAGTTTCAGATTGTTCGATGGGAAAGACCTTCAGATGGTTTCATTAAGCTTAATGTGGATGGATCAAGCATTGGTAACCCAGAGCCAGTGGTATAGGATGCATTTTCAGAGGTCACAATCGAGAATTATTATTTGCTTTTGCCCTTTCCATTGGTCAATCTTTTTCTTTAAAGGCAGAGATTAAAGATATCCATACAAGTCTTCAATGGATAGTTAAAAAAGTCTTCTCAAATATTACTCTTGAATCAGACTCCAAAGTAGCGATCGTGATGATTTCAGAGAAGTGGAAACCTTTTTGGGAAGTGAAAGAAAAAATAAATGAGATAAAAAGTTTTATTAAAGAGAATGGCCTTCCATATCATCACATTTGTAGGGAAAAAAATAATGTAGCAGATGCCTTAGCAAAATTTGCTTCCTCTTCAAAAGAATCCAAGTGTTTTCATCAATTTAGTGATCTTCCTCTTCTTGTTAAAGGAGCTTTTAACATGGATAGATTAGGTTTTCCTAGTATTAGATCTTAATAGTTGTAGTTTTTAGTTTGTATAGCCACCTAGGAGAGGCTTTTTCTCCTTTTAATAAAATTTAGGGGATTAATATCCTCTTCTGTTAAAAAAATATATTCCAAGTGATTTGAGATAATTAAATTAGAGTTCAGTCATAATTATTTAGTGAAATTAATTATTATTAAATAAAGAAAGGAAATGAATTACGGGATTGTAATTTGGGATTCCGTGTATTTATTTGGAAGCCAATTTAATTATTTGGTCTTGGGTCCCAAGTATAGTCTATATGCCCAAGTAGCAGACTCAAACTCTCTGTAAGCCCAGTTTAGCCCAAACTCATGACTTATACCTATATATATTGGTGTAAGCTAGGTTTTTAAGCTAAATAATCATTATTGAGGGTTAGAGAGGGAAAAATAAAACACTATTCATGTTTTCATTAAAAAGCTTCGAGAGAGAGAGGACCATATCTCACTAAAAAATAAAGATTTTCTTTTTCGAAGGTTCACACACACCTACCTAGCTTTGGAAGGAACATATATTACAATATCCAAGACATTTTGCGCAAATGAATAATATTTTGGAGGATCAAAATAAGATAACTCCTTTATCTTCTCCAAATACTTTTTCTCCTCATTCGATTCACCAAAAAGTTCCGCTAAGGTATTGGGTTCAAAACCTTAAGTTAGGGTTTAAACCTTTTTTTTTCACTTTTCATTGAATAATTAACCAAATATTTTCTAGATAAATTTTTTCTACGTATATCGATCCCCAATAATTTGTATCAAAGCCCTTGATTTAGATTTATCATGCTTTGGGGAGGTTCATGTTGTCCTCTATGAGAGACCTTAGTTTTCATGCTGTAGAAAAATACATATATTTATGTTTATTCATACTAACATGATTTTTCAAAGATTCAATGTTTATATCACTTTCATCATTATCACTTATATTTGTTTTGTATGATTGGATTCGACGGTGGTTTATTCGTAGTTTTTTTTCTCCTAGATTCGACATGGTTGTAATAATTAGGGTTTTGTAATTATTTCTTTATTGATGTATGTGAAGAAGATAAAAGGGTTATTTAATAGTTGTTTACATTTAAAATAATGTATTTACATTGGTTAGGGTGTTGGACAATGTTTCGTAAAGTTTCATGTAGATTCGACAAAGTTATGGAGTTTTTTGCATGCAGTTAGCGAACCCAAGACGAAGTTGTAGATATTGCACACTCATATTGATCCGAGCATATTTGAATCAACATGAATACAAATCATATCGATACTACCCCAATCCGGATCAATCCAATCCTAACGGTGAGCTGCAATCTTGCTATTTTATTATTATTTTCCACAAGTTTGACAACGGTTCTTCATCCCGAATTCTCCAAAAGCAGAGATGACTTTTTTCAGAGGTCAAACGCATATAGATATCTAGTTTTTGATGCAGCATACTTCGAGGAGGACTATAGTTAAAAAAGAGGTCAACTTCAACAATGATTATTGATCTTGGATAATTTTACTTTATGAAGAACTATAGGCCATGATGGAAAGAGAATTACTTTCCTATTTGAATTATGATTACTTGATTATTCAATTTTATTATGATTCTACCATCTTGCATGTTGATAATTTCGTACGCTAATTAATTTATAAATTAGGATACCATGTTTATATGTACAACATGGATTTTTATTGCGATCGGTCCAAATCACGTTATTTATGGAAAATCTATTTTATTTTTTGTTTTTTGAATTGAATTTAATTGGGTAATTATTTAAAGGTGTAAATTAAATTGTAATCTCTGATATTTGTTTTAATTTAAAAATAGTATTATTTTTGAAAAATTAAAATAGTGAGATGGGGAAATTTAACATGTACAAGTAAATGGGAAATTACCAAGAATTTAATTTTCGCATATAGAATTGAAAAAATTAATTTTCAAAATGCCCTTAAGTTTTAAAATATTAAGTGGGAGAGGATTTTCAACATAAATCCCATAGTCTCCATTGGTGATTTAAGAATGTGGTGTGATTAATTCCTCGTGTTAGTTTGTTTGTCCCCTCCCTCCAACTCGATGGAATTAAATCACGATATTCGATTTTCTTAAAACTCCTAAGTAATAATACCTAGAATTAGAATGTGAGTAAGTTTCATCACCGCAACTAGGAAGTTTTTCGTCAACATGTTAAAATTCGAGGAATGAACCAATGATATACACTTAAATATAATTAATGATATCATTCACAATAAAGAAACTATCATTAATTATGCGACCCAAAGACAACAACTATTCAATTATGTAGGACAAAAGTTGTCTGAATTATCTCGATAACATAAATGAAAGAAGAAAGTTTGTCTAGTTCAAGGTGAAGTGATTTAAGCTCCCAATGAGGAATCTCACTTCATAAGGGAATTAGGATGTTTGACGGTATTCTATTTTTATTGGCGGTAGAGGTATGCCAAATTAAAAACAATTCCAAGTTCAATTCTCACATGTTTATTTTAAATTAATTTCGTTTTCAAATTATGATTCATAGATTTCAAAATGGGCTCATTATTCTGATGAGTGCATAATTTTGTTTAATTAATACCTAAATTTAGGCCTTGTTCATCCCGTTATATCATATATAATAATCTTTTTGAATCATTTTTGCTATTTAGAAAAAATATACAAGTTTGAAAATAAGTCGAGTTAGTAATGAAATTTTAGCAACCCCATGGGGGTGATCCCAATACGAAAGAGTTCATTCGAGCAGAGGTGCTCAAATTGTTGGATGCGGGTATTATCTATACCATCTTTGATATCCAATGGTCTAACCTCATTCAAATTGTCCCAAAGGAATCCAGTGTTACAGTGGTGAAAAACGATGAATATGGTTTAGTGCCTACTAGGATTCAAACCGACTGGCTCGTGTGTATCAGTTATAGGAATTTGAATGTCGTCATAAGGAATGATTACTTTCCGCTTCCTTTTTATAGACCAAATTCTTGAGAGATTATCCGACCGTCCTTATTACAGTTTTATTGAAGGTTATTCTAGATAGAATCAAATTTCCATCACTTTCAAGGATCAAGAGAACACCACATTCATTGTCTATTTGGTTCTTTTTGTTATCGACACATGCCCTTTAGGTTATGCAATGCATCCTCTACCTTTAAACACATGACACCCCGAATAAATAAATATCGGGTAGCTACTCCATTATTTAAATTAATACAAAATGTCAAGTTGGTTCAGTTCGTAGCATCACGGTCGAAAACATTAAATTAATTACTGACCACCAAATATTTAAAATAGTGAAGTGCCAAATTTTATTTAATTAAATTAAGATGCAACCAATTAATTATAAACTAACTATACAACGTCCACATCATAATCACAATAGAATAATAAGGGAATAAAATGAGTATGGAGTAACACTCCCCTGAATAATCCAAATACTAAATAACTCCCAATATAAAAGTATGAATAAATAGATAAGTCCAAAATTGAAATAAAACTGAAAGTCTGAGAATTCTATCTCTAAATGGAAATGGGCGACATTCCCTAATAGATGATTAACCCTGAATAGAGTAAAGTGCAGAATGTGGAGGAGACTAATACCGAGATCCTGTAACTTCCACAGCAGCTACAGCACGTCAATGTAATGGAACTCCTATGCTTGGCGTCCCTGTGGCTGGGCACCTAAAATGGTTTTACAAGAAAAATAGATTTGAAAGAAAACGGGTCAGAGCCCGAGCTGAAAAACAGTTTAAAAATATATCAAGTGTTTAATTACATTAAACAGTAAATACCATATACATGTTAGTTACGTGCTCTCACATGAGTTCCTCACCTCTCAACTAATGTGCATTCGTAACGTATACCCTTAACCCATCCTGGATATGCCGCTAACTAACTAGACTGTACCACTTCCTATCTTCACATTATAATAATATGGAGGTCTATTCATATTATTCTGATATATTATGTGTCTAACTCACCATTACATTAATCAAATTATTACATCAATTACGATATAGGATCTCACGTTTTCAATCCCATTCAAACATCTCAATTATTCGCATTCACAATTCAACAGTGAGCCAGTTACAAGTACAAGTATATTATTCTCAGCATATATATACAAATATGGCACCCCTAGGCTAAGCTGCGATGCACGCATACTCTGTTATCAAATCCCTGTACATCACGTACATAAGGACTACGCATTCCGAATCACTCAAGAACTGTTTCAATAAATAAAATCACACATATTGGAGGCAAACATAGTTCACACACCCATGGGTCATGCACATACCTACGCTCCCATGGTCAGCCGACTTAGTAACTCTTAAATAAGTCATTCACATTCCTATATCCTTAAGGTACCAATCTAAATCCCCCCGTAGGCACACAAAGATCAGATGGTCCTTTTCCGAAAGTCGACCTCCCGTGATAGAAAGTTTGGCAGGTATGTCATACACACAATAGTCCATATACTAAGCATTCACATGACTTCTGTAATTATTACATTATTAAAGGTATATTTCAGCCCTATACCATCAATCTTATTCATATGTTATTATCATCCCACTTATACATAATATGTTTTGTCGATAAATCTCACGCCATATAGTTTCGAGTACTTAAACCTATCCCGAAAAGGTTACTAAGTCTCCCAGGTATCCTAAACGTCAATTCAGTACTTCGAGGTCCATATTTCTGTCTCTAATCCCAACTAATCACTCATACGAATTTAGGCCATGTTCTCGCAACTTATAATAGTAAATTATTCCTCGAACACTCGTAAGTTCAACACTACATTCCAAACCAATTCTAATATGTTTTGGATTTCAATTACATCCCTACTGGTCTCACTAAAGTCCTAATGTATTCACATAGTGCCCACCTAAAACTTTCAATGGCCGGAATCGCTAAAATTCAAAAAGGGAAAAATATCACAGTTTCTGGGGAGGTCGATCAATCGTCCCAAGAATGTCGATCGATCGAACTCAGTCAATTGATCGACCTATGAATGTCGATCGATCAATAGGGCAGGTGCATGTCTCAGATTTCTGTAATTTCATCCCTAAGTTTGTCCCAAATCTTCATTACAAGTTGTTAAATTATAAAGTAAACATATTGGGTAATCCTACAACCTAAATACATGATTCTTAACGTTCCAGAAGTCTCAAATCATCATCATTTATACTTTTCTTGGATCAAATTAACCTACTATCATGAAAACCCTATTTTCTCTATTTTCTTCAAAAATCATCATATATCTCCTCATAAATTTGTGGTTAACTAAGCATGGGTTATCATTCTGTTAATGAGATATTTCTATAATCAAAACTTCATATAAATCCAACCCAAAATTAAGGTTTCATATCCAAATTTCACGAGTTTCAATATTTTCATGGTTATTATCAAATCCTAAACTATCATGGATAAATTATTTTTTGAATCCCAATGAATTAAATCACTTGCCTAGAAATTCAATGTTCTGATCCTTTTAAGCAGATGGTGCAGAAGGTATCCCCTCTTTCCGATCTAACCGTCTGTGGTGGTGGTGGTGTAATGGCCTCTAAGGGTGGTTCTTTCTCCTTGGGGACTTCCTTCTCTATTCTCTAATTGTCGTTGGTGATTTCTGATTGTGAAAACCCTAGGAGTCCTAAGAGTTGGCTGATAAACTAAGTCTAAATTTCATGGGTTAATATTCCTTAAAAATCAAAATGACTAAAATACCCTCCCGGGTTGCCGATCAGGCCTACAAATGCCTGGGGCCCGAACTAAACCCCCGGCTAGTGTTTTCTAACTATTTCTACCCTTTCGGACACGTTGACGCACTCAAAATGACCATACGGATGATACAACTATAATTTACTTTTAAATTCATTTAAATTGATTCCTGATGCGACTGACACGCGCGCACTAACTTAATATCTGAATTGTCATATTTATAACTCGCGACAATATTAATAACTTCAATAATCATATATTACCATATTCACTCAGTAATATTGAACATTAGTATCATAATCAAATACCAACTCTCGTCTCGCTAGTACCATTTAATTTAATTTACCCCATTAAATAAAATTTATGAAATTACGGGGTATTACAAAATGGTGCATGACAAGTATCTTTTCGGATATGGTGGAACGATTTCTTAAAGGCGTTATAAATGATTTTTCAGTGATTGGGTCTAGCTTTGATAAGTGTCTTCACCGCCTCACCCTCGTTCTGAAGGGGTGTAAGGAAAAGAACCTAGTGCTTAATTGAAAAAAAGTGTCATTTCATGGTCAAACAAGGCATTATTCTAGGTCACATCATTTCTGGAAAGGGAATCGAGGTCGATAAGGATAGAATTGATCTTATTGCTAAACTCTCACCCTAAAAAACCGTGCGTTAAGTTCGATCATTCTTGGGGCATGCTGGCTTCTACCAGAGATTTATTATGAATTTTAGAAAAGTCTCTCGACCTTTGTGTAATTGATTTTCCAAGGACACACCCTTTGATTTCACAAATAATTTTCTTCAATCCTTTGAAAGTCTAAGGAAGGAATTAACCTCTACACCCATTATGCAACCTCCCAACTAGATTCAACCCTTTGAGATCATGTATGATGCTTTCGAGTATGCTATAGTTGCAGTTCTTGGTCAGCTTGGTGAGAAACATCCTCACATCATATACTACACGAGTAGGACTCTTAATGATGCCCAATTGACCTATTCCACAATCGAAAAATATCTCCTCGTTGTTTTCTTTGCAATAGAGAAATTTAGGTCATATTTGATGTGATTCAAAGTTTTCATTTTCACCAATCACTAGGCACTACGATACCTTTTGTCTAAGAAGGATGTTAATGCCCATCTCATAAGGTTGATCCTATTACTACAAGAGTTTGACCTTAAAATGTGAGATAAGATATAATGTGAGAATGTAGTGGCAGATAATGCTTATGAGTGATACTTTTAAGGGAATTGGGATTTTAGGCATCTAAAAAGAGATTTTTTATAACTATTTTTAGATACCAAAAATGCATATTCCCTTTAAAGTATCACTCCTAAGCATTAAATGTCAAATATAAGCATGAGCTATCAAACGATTTAACATAAGCATAATTTATCAAACGTTAGAACATAAATTTTTAAGATACAAATAAAATAATTAATTTTGAAGGTTTAAAATTCACTCTTGACTATTTTAATGGATGCCCAAATTTTAAAACGTTTTTAGAACAAAAAGGGAATTTGAGCGAATTAAATTAATTAAAACATACACAAAGTAGTCATGGTAAATTTTACCTCATTCTCGCAATTAGATTAAACTAGCATCATAACTAAAATACAAAAAATGTAGGATGAAATACTAACCATCATTAATAATAATCAACTTTCAACATTGGAGTCCCAATATTTGAATGTCAATACAATAGCAGTTCGTCCAAAACTTGCACATAAATTGTTTTAAGAGCAACACAAATAAAAATACAATGATTTAATATTTTTAGTGCCCCTAAAAATATACTCTAAAAATTTCTCTCTCACTACAGATTGTGTTATTTCCGAAATTCTTCTCCCAGTGCTTAACTCGAATGGCCTACTTCTTGAGATTTGGAAGGCATGGGATGGGTGAAATAATTAATAAAATGATTTAATATAAAAATAACGGGAATCTTTGGAATGCTTTAATCTAGTGGGGAAAAGTGGAAGAGTGGGAATCAAAAGCACATGGGATCATAAATGCCGACTGCTGGTCGGTTTTGTTTAAAAAAATATTTTTTTCTTTTTTTTTCTTTTGAATTTTCATCACTATTCACATCAGATGTTTCAAACTAATTATTCACCATCGAATCTTCATATTTTCAAATTTTCTCGAACTAGAAAGTTGTGAGTCTTTTAAAGAACTTTATAAAAAGTTATGACTCGACATCAACGAACACTCGAGCGAATTTATAAATATCTTTTAGTACACCGATGTAGAGCGTGTCGTGTCACGACATATCCCAACAAATTTTGCATATCAACTCATTTGTTGTCCAAACTTTCGCGGTGTCTGTAAAAATGAAAAATAAAAATAATTAATTTAAATTTGGATCATAAAAATGTAGGAAATAACATAATTGTCCTTATTTATATTTTATCTCCCAAAATTCATTTATCACTCATTTCAACTTTAAATTTAGCCACATTTCAGGGAGGACATCATATGGCCCATATAAATATTTAAAAATTACTTTTAGATCTATAAATTTTATAAAATTATGATTTCGGCCCCTAGGGTTGCTAAAATTACATTATTAACTCAAATTATTTTGAAACTTGAATTTTCCTTCTGAATTACAAAAATGATTATAAAATTTCATTATTTTATGATACAACTGGCCGAACAAGGCCTGGATTTGGATATTCATTATAAAATATTATGGACTCATCAAATATACCAAAATCTAAACTTTTGAAATTCTTGAGCAAAACTAAACTTTAAAATCTAACTCACTTTCAAAGGAATCACGATTGTACTTAGCATATTCAACAAGTCGTTAAACCCCTTAGTTACCGTCGTGGACGAGTTTTTGCCTCGTGGGGGTTTGCAGTAAATATATCCATAAAATTCAGAAACATGAATCAATTTATAAAAGACACAAAAGTAATATAACCAAATCTCAAATGCAAACATCACAAATATAAAAAAACTTCATTTTTAAATTCTCATGGAATGAACTCACGATCGAACACGATTAATTTCTCCGATATATGTGAATAAAAGAGTAAATTTAATGAGCCAATTCAACATATAAATAATTAAAATTGGACCTTTTATAATGGAAGATAATGATCTCATGAGTGAAACATCAATTATTTTGAAAACATTGAATCACACCATAGATCATATTCATCTTCTCTTCACACTATGACTAACTATACTTGAGATCGATTAGGACTATTGTAGGATCGGGTTTTGGCTAGAAATAATGAATTTTGGAGTTTTAAATTTTTATGAGAATATAAAGATTTTTTAATATTTTGGCTTTTTAGGCACCTTTTCTTCTGGCCAATGTTTTGTATTTCATTTTACCTTTTTCGACTGACATACCCCCTTTTGTCCTTTTCATTTCATTTTCTCATTACTTATTTCTTCATTCTTTTCACACGTTATTCTTGCAAAAAAAAATTTTTTGTCTTTTTTACCATAATTTTACCTAATATTCTCATAAAATGTGTATCGATTTTCGAGTTTTCAATAAAGGGGTCATTTGATAAAAATAAATAAAACAAAATAAAAGGACAAAATGGGCTTGCAACGAAATAACTTAAAAATGTCTGTTTTTAGGCTTTCAAAACGATGACCTAATCTCGTTTCTCAAGTTTTGTATGGTTAATTTGTGTCTAAGCAACTTATTAAGACATCTTGTTCTTAAGATTCACATTTTGACTTTTTTATTCTAGTAAGTGAACAAAACAATGATTTTGAGATCATCGATGAATTAATCACTGAATGAAAGTTTGATTTATTTTAACTCAAATTTATTTAAACCTCTCAAAAATGATAAATGGCACAATTTCTCACCAGGACAAAAATCTCCGCATTTATTCGTTAAGTATATTAACGTTCGCCTCAATATCCATTTTTATCATATTATATGGCTAAGTGTTAACATTTTTATAAGTTGGGAGATTTATGAATTATTTCTATATTAAGAAATCCTTTTAAAACTAAATAATGTTGAACATCTTTTTGGATTTTTGAATTTTTTTTAATGGAGAAATGACCTCAATACCCCCAAACCTAATTTCTACACTATCCTCAATATAAAAGACAAATTGAAACGGTGGACAATTATTATAGATATTAACACAATGGGAGAATTTTCCCAACACACAATTCTTGAATAAAATATAAAAATGAAAGCAAAACTATAATATAAAAATAATGACCCAATTTAATGTTCACTTGTCATATAACGGGTCTTGGAGGAAAATGTCAACCACTTCCCAATCTCACAACTCCATATATGGCTTTAAACTTTGACCATTGACTTTGAAAATTTCACTATTTTTAGGATTCTCTATCTCAACAACTCCATGTGGGTAGACTTTCCTAACGACAAAGCGACTGGACTACATAGATCTTAACTTACCGGGAAAGAGATGTAACCTAGAGTTGTACAATATATTTTTTTCCACGTTCGAATGATTTCTTTTGGATGGAATTTTCATGGAATATTTTCATTTTCTCTTCATATAATTTTGTGTTCTCGTATGCATCAATCCTAATCTCTTCCAACTCATTGAGTCGGAATTTTTGGACCACTCCCACAGCAGGTTAATCAAAAGAGAAGGTCTTGATGGTCAAATAGTCCTTGTGCTCTAACTCTACCAAAAGATGGAAAGATTTTTCGTAAACATGCTTATACGGTGACATACCAAATGGGGTTTTATAGGCAGTGCAATAATCCCACAGTGCATCTAATAATCATAGAGACTAATGCTTTCGATTCGAATTCACTATTTTCTCGTTGATTTATTGATTTGCCTATTAGAAACTTCTACTTAACCACTGGTTTGAGGGTGATAAGAAAATCCTACTTTGTGCGAAATAGAGTACTTTTTCATAAGACTCTCGAAGGACCGACCTAATCGCTAATGATGGCTCGAGGTGCACCGAAACAGGAGAAAATGTCTTTTCAAATGAATTTGACTACCACGTGGAAGTCATTTGACATACTTAGTATATATTCTGCCCACTTAGACACTTAATTAATATCCAAAAGGATGTAAAGATTATCGTAGGAGTTCGGGAATGGACCAATGAAATTGATGCCCAACAATCAAATACCTTAATAATAAAAATAGGATTTAAAGGCATCATCTTCTTACATGTGTTATTTCCTAAACATTGGCATCAGTCACAACTCTTACTATAATCATTCGAGTCATGAAATAAGCAAATACAAACCACACTATAAAATCTTTGCAACAATTTTCTTCCCATTGAAATGGCCCCCACATTCTTGGTCATGGAAGAAAGAGATTTTTCTTTGAATATCATGATCGGGGATGCACTTTAGGATGATTTGAGTGGGACAATACTTGAATAGGTATGGGTTATCCTAAAAGAAATGCTTAGCTTACTTAAAAAAATTAGAACAAACTTGTTTAAGCTAATACGGGGGCATCTCACCCATCACAAGATAATTCACAATATCGAAAAACCACAGAAGCTGGGAGATAAGCAGCAATCACTCAATGACGAAATACTCATTGAGTGGCAACTGGTTATTTTATGATTCAACTATTAACCTAAACAAGTGATCTGTTACTAAATTCTCACATCCTTGATTATTTCGAATTTCAAGATCAAACTCTTGCAGTAATACAATCCACCTAATGAGTCGGACCTTATCATTCTTCTTAGACAAAAGGTAACATAAGGCTTAATTATTGGTGAAAATGACAACATTGGATCCTCTAAAGTAGGAACTAAAATTCTCTAGCGTGAAGAAAATAATGAGGAACTCTTTTGGGTCGTAGAAATAGTTCTTCGGGCATCATCACGAGTCCTAATCGCATAGTATATGATGTGAGGAAGTTTCTCATCACACTGACCAATAACCACAATAATGGCATAATTGAGAGCATCACACATGATATATGAGGCTGAATCCAGTTGGGAGGTCGCATAATGGGTGCATAGGTCAATTCCGTATTTAACCCATCAAATGCCCGAAGGAAATTATTGGTGAAAACAAAGGGTGTGTCCTTGGCAAGAAGATTTCACAAAGTTCGAGATATTTTACTAAAATCATCAATAAATGTTTGATAGAAATCAGCGTGTCCTAAGAATGATTGAACTTCATGCACGATTTTCGAGGGTGGGAGATTAACAATGGGATCAATTTTATCTTTATCAACCTCGATAAACTTTTTAAAAATGATGTGACCTAACGATATGTCTTGTTCGACCGTGAAATGGCATTTTTACTAGTTAAGCGCTAGGTTCTTTTCCTTACACCTCTTCAGAATGAGGGTAAGTTGGTGAAGGCACTGATAGAAGCTAGACCCAAAAACTAAAAAATCGTACATAAATAATTTAAAAAACCTCTCAGCCATATTCAAAAAGATACTCATCATGCACCACTAAAAGGTAGTGGGCACATTGCATAACCCAAAGGGCATGCATCGATAAGCAAAAATACCAATTGGATAAGTGAATGGAGTTTTTTTCTTGATCCTCGAGAGTGATGGGAATATGATTGTAGCTGGAATAATGTTAAAATAGACAGTAATAGGGATGACTAGCTAATCTTTTAAGTATTTGGTTTATGAAAGGAAGAGGAAAGTGATATTTCCTTGTGACGGAATTCAATTTCCTATAATCGATACAAACACACCAACCATTATCATTGAAGGACAAAGTAAAGAGTTTGTTTAACCCCTTAGAATCTGAGTCATAACCACATGGAATCAAATGAGTATTGCATTTTTACAAAAGTTCTTCCCCAACTAAAATTCGACGTCGAAGCATCACGCCATAAAAATATTTAGCTAAAAGGAAGGAGAAGCCTTGTAGATGTATTTAGAGCGATTCAAGAACTTTCTACTGCAATGTTCGCACCATGGGATTGAGATGGTATTCCAAGTCCAAATGTTGTATGACGGGTTCGATTATAATACTCGAACTCTGCTCGAGTCACTATGCAATAGTGATTTTACTGAGAAATGTGAGGTCGACGCGTGGATGTTCCTAGGACCCATAGCCAAAAAAATCCCAGCGATGGGCACTAGATAGATAATCTAGTTCTATCAAGTCCAATGAGGGTTTTGCTCACCAAGATGAACAAATTTATGATTTAAATGACAAAGTGGCCACATTTACCCAACATTTAGAAGCTTAAGAGATGAAGAAAGAGGGCAATTGAACCACACCTACGGTTGTGGAATATGTAGGTTCCCCTACATTTATACTTTGCGGTGCATTCAACCACCTAGTTGAGAACTGCCCTATCCTTTCGGCTCACAAGGCACTCGCCAAACAAGCCAATTCCCTTTACCAAAATAGGCCAAAGTATGACCCATATTCTAATGCGTACAATTCAGGATGGAAAGATCATCCCAATCTTTCACGGTACAAGGGTCAATACGAAGGAAATGGATGTTAATCTTTTGGTAATCCACCTCGTGTTTCTAAAAGAACACCCCAATGCCATTGTATCCCTCATCCCAAAAGATTCAATCTTTAGAGGATTCGATGAACCTTCTTACCCAAAGTACCCTTAAATTCTAACACACCACTCAAAATTTCATTCAATACAGCCAGAAAAGAATGCACATGAATACTCAATACATTTCTAAATGTGAGGTCCAAATGAGCCAACTAGATAACACATTGAGTGAGTGGAACAAGGGAACATTACCAAGTCATCTCGAACCTAATCTAAAAGGTATCACACCTAGGGATCAATTTGTTGTTAAAATGACACGAGCACATGACACACCCAAGAGCATGTGAAAGCCATCATCACGCTTAGGTCCGATAAAGAAAAAGAGAAAACATTTCATTTCCTACCGAGAGTGAATTTGATAAATGAAAGGCGAAGAAAGATTCACATGTGGATCCAACTTCCTTTTCACCCTCATTTTTGAGCCATCTGTAGAGACCTATGTCTATAAGGACATAATTCTTTAAATGTCCGTGGTAGAATCTTTGAATTTTCTATTTTCTCCTAGATCACAGTTCATATGTCTGATACCGCTACATTCGACACGTCAACACGATCATCCTCGACGGCCTGTATCAAAATTCAATGCAACCACTTTCCTCACGTACATCATGCTACATGAAACGTGCTGCTCAGCTCATTCCCACTACTTCACTACGCTTTATCAGTTATATGTTTTATTGGAGCTTTAAATATTTGCATAAATATTTGGGAATTATTTTTGAATTCTGGACTAATTTTTTATCAAAAATAGAATTTTTCTAAGTGTATAAGCGAATGGCCTCGATCGACGAGATCGCTCAAGCGACTTTGCAAGTTGTTCGCGCGATATAGTCATGTCTCGCGATATCGTTCGAACGACTTCAGTCCTTCGTTCGAGCGACATGCTATCTCATTCGAGCGACATGCCATCTCGTTCGAACGAGCCACCGCCCTGATTTTTGTATAAATATCTGATCTCCTTCTACACGTTTTTCAAGTCTTTCTGCAATCACGAAATTATGCGAAAAACATCCCAGAATAAGACTTCACCTTTTAAGGTTTTCTAAACCTTTTTGATTCACAAAACCATTCCCATATATGTGTGTGAATCTTTAAATCTTCAAGAAGATCGTTTACTCATCTGGAGTACTGTGTGAGGAAGTCGTTCTCTTCGTCACTGCTGCCCTACTGGAAAGGGATTGTTCCAGCCGCCAACAACAGAACCGACACCCGAGGGTATTTCTGTGTCACTTGTATTTTCATTGTAATCCGTTGTAAGCCGTACTCTTACAAAAATAATTGTGAAAATAAAAGGTTTTGCCCCGTTGGGGATTTTTCCTCATATATGTGTTCTTGCATGTTTCATCATCGTAGTTAATCACATATAGATGCATGTTTAGGACTTGTTTGGTAAAAACTGTGTTTAATTAAATAACTTCCTTATTTGAACGCAAGCGCACTCTCCCCTTCAAATTGGTATCAGAGCCAGTTACACAAATTTACCTTGTAATTTTCCGCAAAATTTTTCTAAGATATTAATTTTCTGAAAAAATAATTTTTTTTTAAAACGAGTGTGTTCATTAGGTAGAAGTTATATAATAAAATTCCTGTTTTTGACGGGACAAACTATGCATATTGGAAAGCCCGTATGAGATCTGCATTAAAATCCATTGATGAACGTGTCTGGATTTTGGTTGAAAGAGGGAGGACACCTACCTCCGTGACTGTTGAGAATGTGATTGATTTGAAACCTGTCACTTCTTGGACTGAAGAAGAATTTAAATGGTCATCTTTTAATTCTAAGGGTCTAAGTGCCATTTCTGGGTCTATCACACCTGATGAGTTCAAAAGCATTATGACGTGCACCACGTCAAAAGAGACATGGGATGTTTTACAACTCACCTATGAAGGAACTAATGCTTTGAAAGAGTCTAAATTGCAAAATTTGACAACTCAATTTGAAATCATCACCTTGCATGAGACTGGATGTTTTGATGATTTTTATGCTAGACTTTCTGACATTGTTAATACTAGCTTCAATCTTGGTGAACATATTCCTAATGCGAGTGTTGTTAAAAAAAATCTTTGTTCTTTGAGCGTTTTATCGCTAAAGTCACTGTGCTAAATTCTATGGGTAATTTAAATACGCTAAAATTTGAAGAACTTGTAGGAGATTTGCAAACATATGAAATTGATATGTTCCCTAAAACTGCTAGGTCTAAAGATAAGGGAATTACACTTAATACCCAAGAGAGAAAAAGTGAGGGGTCGGCTAGAAAGAGGGTAGAGTCATCTAGAAAGAGAGAGACTGACACGTCAGATTCTGATTGTGATTTTCACTTAGATGATTTGGCACTTTTTGCAAAAAAATTCAAGAGAATTCTCAAATTTAAGAAAAATGGCAATTTTCAAGATAAAAAGAAATTTGAGAAAAACAAATTTGAAAAGAAAAATGAAAAAGATTTTAAAGATCCTCCTAAGAAAGAAAGTGAGAGATTCTTTGAGTGCGACGGTAGGGGTCATAGAGCCTTTGAGTTGGCCACACGTCTGAATAGAGAGAAAGGGAAAGTTGTCCTTAATGCTACCCTTAGCGACGATAGTGAGGTCGAGTCGGTGGATTCTGGATTCGAGTCACCGCATGAGTGTAACTTCACCTCATTCATGGCTAGTCATGTGAGCACTTCTAGTTCTCCTCACGATGATGAGGATGATGCTTCACAGGGACACCTCGACAGTGAGAGTGATGTGAGTGAGGGGGAGGATGACACAAGTGAGAGCGAGAGTGATATTCAATGCACCTACGCTGAGTTATATTTTGAGTCATTTAAAACTAAAAAGCGTAACAAAGTGTTAGTCCTTAAGATCACCGACTTAGAGGAAGAATTAAGAAAAGCGATAAAGAGAGAGTCCTCCACCTGCACCGCCCTGGGAGAGAGAGAATTTTCTTGTGTTGAGAAAGAAAGTTTATTTAGAGAGAGAGAGAGCACTTTTGAGAAAGAGAGAGGGGACTTGACTAAACAAGTGGCTAGTCTTATGAGTCAGCTCCATTCCTCCGTGGAGACTCGGAAGAAACTTGAAGCCCTTGTTGCCCAGCTGACTCATGATCTTGAGAAAGCACAAGAAGTAAAGGTACAAATCGAGGACAAATCTGGAAAAATGGGAAAGATGCTCCTCAGCCCCGCTTTAGGTTTTGGTGATAGGCAGGGAATTGGGTATGATGGTGCCTCCACGTCTCAAATTGCACCTGGACCAGTTCCTAAATTTACTACGACTCCTTATGGCCATCGTCAAATACCTCAGAGGAGAGTTCGACCAAGAAAGGCAAACCAAGGTCCGCCTTTGACTGTGTTCTTTTGTACTTATTGCAAAAGAAAAGGCCACCTCAGTGAGTTTTGCTATAGCATGGGTCGGACACGACGTACTACTGCTCCATCACATCATACTGATGAGTTTTCTAGTCTGAGAGAGCGAGTTGAGTTCTTAGCTGCCACGTCCCAGAGTTTAATGAAAGAATTCCGACGGATGTCTTTGCCGTTAGTGAATGCTTCTCACATTCTAGCGAAAACCAACAACAACAAAGGCAAACAAAAGGTTAGAACTTCTTGGGTACCTAAGAAAGATAAAAAGGCCTTCGTTGTTCATGTTTCTCTCAAAGCTCATAATACCTCACAGTGGTATTTTGATAGTGGGTGCTCCAGACACATGACAGGTGATGCTTCATTTTTTACGACTCTTGAAGATTATCAGGATGGCAGAGTCACCTTTGGAGATGGGAGAAAGTCTAGCATTGTAGGACGAGGTACTGTAGAGTTACCAGGATTTCCTAATCTAGAGAATGTGTTGTACGTCAAAGGTTTGAAAGCAAACCTTCTCAACATTAGCCAGCTGTGCGACGCTGACTTTGCAGTAAAGTTTTACCGGGATGCTTGTGATGTCTATAATCAAGCCGGTAAACTATTAGTGCAAGGGGTGAGGACAAAGGATAATTGCTATGGGACTGAGCCCATATCCTCACTTGTCTGCAACAGCGCCACGATCACTCCTATGGATCTGTGGAACCAACATCTAGGTCACGTTAATATTAGAGATCTCACTCGCTTCGCTAAAAAGGACCTAGTACGTGGCTTACCATCTCTTGGAAGGCCAACTTCGACGAGTTGTGGACCGTGTCAGTTAGGAAAACAAATTCGTAGTCCCCATAGGAAGTTACATTCCATTACCACCTCTCGTGTTCCTGAGCTTATACACATGGATCTTATGGGTTCCACCCGTACCGAGAGTCTAGGTGGTAAGAGGTATATCCTCGTGATGATGGATGATTTCTCCAGGTACTCCATTGTAGGTTTTTTGAGAGAGAAATCCGATGCTGTAGAGTTTTTAACGACCAAGTGCCGTGTCCTACAAAATCAACATAGAGTCACTATTAACAGAATACGTAGTGACAACGGCACTGAATTTAAGGAAGCAAAGGTAGATTTGTATTGTGATAGCCTTGGGATGTGAAGACTCCTCAGCAAAATGGGATTGTTAAGAGAAAGAATAGAACGATCCAGGAAATGGCTAGATCTATGCTTCTAGGTCGTAAAGTTTCTAGGAGATTTTGGGAAGAGGCAGTGTCTACTGCATGCCACACGGTGAATAGGGTTTATTTGCATCCACACACACTTCAGACTCCTTATGAGTTGTGGACTGGTAAGAAGCCCAACCTGGCATATTTTCGTGTGTTTGGGAGTAAATGCTACATCCTACGGGATAGAGAGAAATTAGGAAAGTTTGACTCTCGGAGCGACGAGAGAATATTGTTAGGATATTCATCGAATAGCAGAGTGTACCGGGTTTTTAACCTGAAGAGCTCTAAGGTTATGGAATCAATAAACGTCATGGTGCAAGATGAAGAACCTTCGACGGTTATTGATCCTAACCTTCAGTGTGAGGATGAGGACACATCTGACAGTGATCCGCTTGTTCCCCACTCGCACTGAATGGTCCCCACTCATGTGTTAGGGGACACACCCGCTTGGGTTTGCAAGAGTCATGACCCGTCTGCCATTGTTGGCGATCCCACTCTAGGGGTCAAGACTCGTGATCAGCTAGAGAACGTTGTTAGCCATCTTTGCTACACGTCCAAAGTCGAGCCCAAGAACCATAAAGAAGCACTCAAGGTTGAACACTGGATATCTGCTATGCAGGATGAGTTGCTTCAGTTTAAAAAGAATAATGTCTGGGAACTTGTCCCCCGACCTAGTGAGACTAATATGATAGGTACCCGGTGGATTTTTAAGAATAAAATGGATGAAAATGGTACCATAATCCAAAACAAATATAGGCTGGTTGCTCAAGGCTACACACAGATAGAGGGTGTAGACTTTGGGGAGACATTTGCTCCTGTTGCGAGGCTTGAGTCCGTCCGCCTACTACTCGCCATCGCATGTCATCTGCGCTTCAAGTTATATCAGATGGATGTCAAGAGTTCCTTCCTGAATGGCATTCTATAGGAAGAGGTTTACGTGGAACAACCAAAAGGGTTTGAGACTCTCAACACCCAGTGCACGTCTACTATCTGAGAAAAGCCTTGTATGGTTTGAAGCAAGCACCTGGTGCTTGGTACGAGAGGTTTACTTCCTATCTCTTAGCCCGTGGCTTTAAGAGAGGGGGAGTTGATATGATGTTGTTCGTCAGGAGAGATGATGGTGCTATTTTGGTTGCCCAAGTCTATGTGGACGATATAGTATTTGGATCCACGTGCTCCCAACATTCTCACCACTTTGAGGAGGAGATGAAAAGTGAGTTTGAGATGAGCATGGTTGGTGAGCTTACTTTCTTCCTTGGTCTCCAGGTTCGTCAGCTAGAGGATGGGACGTTCATCTCCCAATCCAAGTATGCTACAGACCTAGTGAAGAAATTTGGTTTAGACTCCGCTAAGCATGCATGTTAACCTATGAGTACCACTACCAAGCTTAGTAAGGACACTTCAGGCAAGGACGTAGAGAAAACCTTATATCGGAGTATGATAGGTAGTCTTCTCTACTTGACTGCCAGTCGTCCCGACATCGCCTTTAGTGTTGGAGTCTGTGCGCGATATCAGGCATCCCCGAAAGAGTCACACTTACTTGCTCTAAAATGTGTTATTAAATACGTGAGTGGGACTCTCTCATACGGTATTTGGTATTCCTTTGATATTGATGACCGTTTGTCCGCCTATTCAGATGCCGATTGGGCTGGGGATGTAGATGGTTATAGGAACACTTCTGGTGGGTGTTTCTATTTTGGTTCTGATCTTGTCTCCTGGCTGAGAAAGAAACAAAATTTCATTTCTTTGTCCACTGCAGAGGCTGAGTACATAGCCGCCGGGAGTTGCTGCACACAACTTATGTGGATGAAGCAAATGCTGGAAGATTATGGGATTTCACAAGACACCATGACCATTTCCTGTGATAACACGAGCGCGATACACATATCCCGCAATCGAGTCCAGCATTCGCGCACAAAGCACATCAAGATACGTGAGCACTTTATACGCCAGTTAGTTGAGGATAAAGTCGTATCGCTGAGTTTTGTTCCCACCGACCGTCCGTTAGCCGATATTTTCATGAAACCTTTAGATGCCCTTAGATTTGAGAGTCTTAGGAAGTCTTTGGGGATTTGCACAGTTGACTGAGGGGTTAGTCTTTGTCTTAAATAGGATGCTTCTTCATGTTCATATCATATGCTTCCTATTGCTAGTCTGTTCTATATGTATCGTTATTTTGTTGTACAGCTACTTATATATTCTTTTGAAAAATCCAAAAAGATTTTTATTTTTGTATATAAATATTTTAGAAAAGCCCAAAAATATTTTTGTATTTTTTATGCACCTTTTATGGATGAACATTTAAGATAGCCAAGTCACAACTTCATTTCATTTATCCATGTGACTGTTTGATAGAGATTTGAGACGCTACATCATTTCATCCATGTGCTTTACATTGTATGGAGTCTTTAAGATGTAATTGGTGATATTTTCCTACATGCTTGACTCTTATCTCCTTTATTGCCCACATGCACGGCTTTATTTGATGATTCTACATATCTATCACATGTTGGCTTGAGTGTTTCCATCTCAATTCTGTCTATACAACTTGCAATATGCGATAAAACTTGACAAGATTGGAATGCATGTAAAAACTATTTTTTTGTGAGACTGAGTGATTGTTTAAGAATGGGGAGGGGCTGCGAAAGGTAATTCTCTTCTTTGCGCAAAATCCATCGTTCAAAAGGATCTAAAAATGGAGAAATTTTATTATCCGTAGTCCAAAGAGGTTAAAAGAGCCCGAAAAAATTTAAATGCAATAAAAAGCAATTCATGCCAAATATGGGCCATTTAGGTTTCACTGTCAATTCTCCAAAGTGTGAGAATTTAGAAAACCCATATTCAAAATATATATCTGAGGGAGTTTGGTTGGAGAATTCAAATGGGTTTGCACTTCCATCAAAGTCCTGAAAAAGCATGAAATAGTTTTGGACGTTATTGGTGTGGAAATCACTTTGAGCTTTGATTTGTTGATTTGATTGAGTCAATGTCTTATATCTCCACCTTTTTACACCAAAGTAAGACTTTGATTTCATTCGTTAGGAGTATCCAATATTCATCGTGCACATATGTCATGTTTGTATGCATTGATTTTCCTATCGAATTTGATCACACCCCATCATTTTCTCTATCATTGACTTGGTTGTTTTTGTGATCTTTCATGGTGTGATTCTTTGTTGTATACTATGTGTGAAAAATTTTGAAAAATATAAAAATATCAGTTTATTCCCATGTGTCATTCTCCATGTGCATTCCTTTCAGCTTCTCATATTTGTCTATTTGGGGGCATCATAAAAAGGGGGAGAAGAATTATGGGGGAGAATTTTTTTGGTGTTTGGTTGATTTATGAATGATTTGCTTAAGCTTAATTGATCATCAATTTTTGCATATCATTATATTTCAAACTGTTGCTTGTCACGGGTATTTTCTTTATCTCATGTGTGTAGGTACATCATTATTCATTTTTTTTGGATTGCACACCCAGATGAGAAAAGCTTTGAAAGTTTCTGAAGAGTTGAAGATTTGGGGACATGTCATTTAGTATTCTCAGTTTGAGGGTTTAATGGGGATATTATCTTATATGTCATTTGATTGCATAATTCGGATTTTTTATGTATGTACCGGCATAGACATAGGGGGAGATTTGTAAGGACATAATTCTATAAATGTCCGGGGTAGAATCTAGGAATTTTCTATTTTCTCCTAGATCACAGTTCATATGTCTGATACTGCTACATTCGTCACGTCAACACGATCATCCTCGACGGCCTGTATCCGAATTCAATGCAACCACTTTCTTCACGTACATCATGCTACATGCAACGTGCTGCTCAGCTCATTCCCACTACTCCACTACGCTTTATCAGTAATATGTTTTATTGGAGCTTTAAATATTTGCATAAATATTTGGGAATTATTTTTGAATTCTGGACTAATTTTTTATCAAAAGCAAAATTTTTCTAAGTGTAGAAGCGAATGGCCTCGATCGACGAGATCGCTTGAGCAACTTTGCAAGTCGTTCGAGCGAGATAGTCATTTCGCGCGATATCGTTCGAACGACTTATGTCCTTCATTCGAGCGACATGTTATCTCGTTCGAGCGACATGCCATCTCGTTCAAACGAGCCACCGCCTCGATTTTTGTAAAATATCTGATCTCCTTCTACACATTTTTCAAGTCTTTCTGCAATCACGAAATTCTGCGAAACACATCCCAAAATAAGACTTCACCTTTTAAGGTTTTCTAAACCTTTTTTATTCACAGACCCATTCTCATATATGTGTGTGAATCTTTAAACCTTCAAGAAGATCGTTTACTCATCTAGAGTACTGTGTGAGGAAACCGTTCTCTTCGTCACTGTTGCCCTACTGGAAAGGGATTGTTCCAGCCACCGACAATAGAACCGACACCCGAGGGTATTTCTGTGTCACTTGCATTTTCATTGTAATCCGTTGTAAGTCGTACTCTTACAAAAATTATTGTGAAAATAAAAGGTTTTGCCCCGTTGGGGATTTTTCCTCATATATGTGTTCTTGCATGTTTCATCATCGTAGTTAATCACATATAGATGCATATTTAGGACTTGTTTGGTAAAAACTGTGTTTAATTAAATAACTTCCTTATTTGAACGCAAGCGCACTCTCCCCTTCAATGCCCCACTTTATTTCCCTAACGTTTGGTGCCTCAAAAGAAAAAGGAACAAGTTGATAAGATGTTGGAAGTATTCAATCAACTATAAATCAATATCCCATTGCTTGATGTTATTCAACGTGTCTTGTCCTATGCCAATTTTTTAAAGGATATTTGTACCTTCAAGAGAATCACTAATGTACCTAAGAAAGATTTTTTGGCTGAGAAAGAACGCTCGATAATTTTTTATCGAATCCTATAATGTATAAGGATACGATAACTCCAACAGTCTTTATCAAGATATGGGATCATATCATTGAGAAAGCCCTTCTATATTTAAGAGCAAGCATGAACCTTTTGCATTACACCATGTACGAGAAATTAGGCTTAGGGGAGTTGAATCTGACTAGGATTACTTTATCCTTAGTTGATTATGAGAGGTATTGTTGAGGACGACCTAATAAAGTAGGAGAATTTGTTTCTCCCATTTATTTTGCTATCTTGGACAATCAGCAAGTGTAAATTCATGTTTCACAATTTCCTATTATTTTGGGTCATCCCTTCCTCATTATATCTGATTTCATCAATAGGCATCGTAGTGGCCAATTGAACCTATCTTTTGGGAATATGACTATGGACCTTAACTATTTCAATTTGGCAAAATAACCAACCGCTGATGATGAACCCGTAGACATCGATATGATTGATAATATTGTCCAAGATACTTTAGAACAAACTCATAATGATAACCCTTTAGCTGCGTGTCTCGCCTTTTTTATGTTCGAAGTTGATGTCGAACAGTCAATCGAAGAAGTTAATGCCCTCCTTGACTCTGCCCCTATCTTGGAAGTAGGAAGTTGGAAGTCTAAGTTACAGTCCCTCTCACTCTCCACATCATATATTCCTCCCTCGATTGAGAAATCTCCCGAGCCAGAATTGAAGCCACTACCTAAAACGCTCGAGTATAGGTTCTTATGAACTTCTAAAACCTTGCATTTTATCATCGCGTCTGACTTGGACAAAGAAAATAAAGCTAATTTGTTGCATATTCTAAAAGAACACAAGGAAACCGTATGATGGACCATAATCGATGGTAAATGGATTAGTACATCGGTGTGCATGCATAGGATACATTTAGAAGACAATGCTAAACACTCCCGTGAAGCATAACGCAGATTTAATCCCCATATAAAAAGAGTCCATTCGAGTCGAGTTGATAAAATTGCTCAATGTGGGTATCATTTATCCTATCTCTTATAGCCAATAGGTAAATTTCATTCAAGTTGCAGTGAAGAAATTCGATGTTTCGGTGGTGAAAAATAATGATGATGAGTTAGTACCCACCAGGATTCAAACCAATTGTCAAGTGTGTATTGATTATAGGAAGTCAAACGTTGTTATAAGGAAGGATCAATTTCCTCTTCCTTTCATAGACCAAATGCTAAAGAGATTATTCGACCATCCATATTACTATTTTTTATGATTATTCCAGCTCCAATCATATCCCCCTTACTCTCGAGGATCAAGAAAAACCCCATTCACTTATACAATTGGTACTTTTGCTTATCGATGCATGCCCTTTGGGTTATGAAATGCTCCAACTACCTTTCAGTGGTGCATGATGAGTATCTTTTCGGATATGGTGGATCATTTTCTTATAGTATTTATGCATATTTTTTTGTATTTGGGTATAGTTTTGATGAGTTCCACCATCACCTCACCCTCGTTCTGAAGAACTGTAAGGAAAAGAACCATGTACGTAATCGGGATAAGTGCCACTTCATGGTCAAACACGGCATAATTCTAGGTCACCTCATTTTTTAAAAGGGTATCGAGGTAGATAAATTTAAAAAATATCTCATTGATAAACTCACATTCCCTAAAACTATGCGTGAAGTTTGATCATTCTAAGGACATGCTGATTTCTTTTGAATATTTATTAAGGAATTTAACAAAATCTCTCGACACTTGTGCAATATTCTTGCCAAGGATACACCCTTCAATTTCACCGATGAATGACTTAAAGCCTTTGAAAGGCTAAAGAAGGAATTGACCTCTGCCCCTATAATGAGACCCTTCGACTAGAGTCAGCCATTTGAGATGATGTGTGATGCATTCGACTATGCCATAGGTGCAGTTATAGGTCAACGTAATGAGAAATACCCTCACGTCATCTACTATGCCAGTAGGACTCTTAACTATGCCCAATTCAACTATTATGTGTCTTAAAAAGAGTTCATCGCTACTATTTTTTCTCTTGATAAGTTTTAGTCTAGTAGAGTTAGAACACAAGTCCTATTGGGACATTAAGACTTTCAATTTTTATTTACCTACTACGGCTTAGGTCTGAAAACTTGAACTTAATGAGTTGGAGGAGATTAGGAATGATGTGTACAAAAATTTAAAATTGTACAATAAGAAAATGAAAATGTTCGATGACAAGTCAATCCTATGAAAGTCATTCGAATATGGATGAAAAGCTTACTTGTACAATTCGAGGTTGCATCTCTTTCTAGGTATGTTGAAGTCAAGATGGCCCGGTCCCTTTGTTGTTAAGACAGCTTACCCACATGCAGCGGTTAAGATCAAGAATTCTAAAAATGATGAAATTTTGAAAGTTAATGGTCAAGGGTAGAATCCATATCTGGAATTGCAAGATCTGGAAGTGAAGGACATTCCCCTCCAAGACCTAGTGTGCGATTAGTGAACATAAAATTGGGTCATTGTTGTTGTATCTATAAGGATATATTTTATATTATCCGTCACATTTATAGTATGTCGTATACGGCTAGACAAGTCAGAGAAGGTGCTCAAGCTCATTTATGCATCAAGGCGATCCAAATATCAACATTCTTCAACAACAAGCCTTAACAAGTTGAAATTTGGTAAGGTTGTGTTTTTTGGTCCCTTAATGGTTCACTTAGGATGTTGGGATATTTTTCTAAAATATTTTTTAACTGTTGGGGCATTGTTTTTAATCAAAATAATTTTTTCAGACCCGTAGGCGGATTTTTTATTTTCGATTTGTCATTCAAATCACATGCACTGTGATTCAAACGACATACCAATGCCCTTCGAATGGCATATCAATATCGTTCGAATGACATACCACCGACTGATTTTTCTATAAATTGATGTTTTGACACCATTTTTCGTAAGAAGGCCTGATATTTTTCAAATACGAAACTTCTTTAGTAGAATACTCTGTCATCTCAATTTTGAGAGTTTAACTTTGTTTTCAATTCACAAAATCAATCCCAATAGTTTATCTGAATTGTTTTGGAATCCTAAAACGACAACATTGTTAAAGTTCCACTTGTAGATAGGATCTATACTGCTGAAGAATGAGGTCAAGGGGATGCTTGAGGGTATTCACTGTTAAAAATAGAGGTGCGTGTTCTTGGGGATTGCTGCGCCTAATTCATTACTAATTGGACTGTGTGTCTATGTGGGTTTTCTCCATGACGATTCATTGTTGATTTCTCTATGTATGTAAGTTGCGATTTAACATTCATATTGAAATAAAAGGTTTTACCCGAAAGGTTTTTTTTTCCTGAATCTTAGTGTGTTGAATGTAACAACCTGTACCTTTGGAGATAATTAAATTCCACAATTGAATATAAATTGGAAATTTGGGGAATTTCCTAGAACAGTATTTTTTGGGATTTTCAAGGATTTGATGATTGTTGATGGGTGAAATATTTTCTTTTGGGGTTAAGTAAATATGTCGAAGTATTTTAATTACCTGTCGCCATTGAGTAAAGCGACACGAGGTAAGATTTTAATTGGAAAACCCGCATTAAGTCGTGTGGAGTTAAATTAGCGAGTTTCGGTCAAGTACCTCGGATGGAAATTTCGATTGCGCAGTGAGTCTCAGAATGGCCGAGATAGTCAGAAAAGAGTGTCCGATGGTAGAAATTAAGTTTCGGGTAATTTTAGAGTAAAAGTAACTCGTAATTGAGTAAGCAAGTCATTTTTGGGTTTTAAGGGTTAAAACCCTTTTTCTCCCTATATAAAGAGGGAAAGGGGGAGAGAAGAGATGGAAAAACAGAGACGAGAGAGAGGACGAGAGTAAGGAGGAGAAAAGGGGAGATTCCGGCCAACCTCCGCGGTATTCGACTCGGGATCATCGGATTTTATCCACGAGGCAAGTGTTTACTTCCTTTATTTATTTTTGAGCATAAATCTCATATCATATTTTGGTGTTAACAAACCCTAAAGATTTTAGGTTGGGTTTTCGTGTATAAATCGGGTTTTTGAGAGTTAAAACGAATAAACCCCAATAATTTTCAAATTGAAGAAACTTAGAAATTAATCCAAATTAATTGTTGGTTTTGGATTCTATGATGTTTAGAACCCATTTTATAAGTGTATTTGTTGTTGGTTGAGGTTGTAGGATGTTGGGATAGGAGATAAAATCTTAAGAGAAGCTTTAACGACCAAAACAGCTTCTCAGAGAAGAAGCTACACGGCATGATCGATCGATCGACTGCCAACGCTCGATCTATTGAGACTCGATCGATCGATGGCCAAGGATCGATCGATCAACCCTTCAGGAAATTTGATCATTTTTCGTAGGGTTAATTGGATGGGTTGGATTCCAATTCCAATGGATATGAGGTTATTTATGGGATAAAATAAGTAATCTTGTAGGAGTAAATGGTCCTCCAATTAAGGGAATTTAGGAGGGTTAAGTGAGGGTTTTAAATGTGTAACCCTTAAATTATATTTTCGGGGAAAATAGATAAATTGAGGATTTAGAATGTTGAGGTTCCTAAAATAGGGTGGGGACCTCTAAATGATTAATTGGACGAGATATATTCCTTGGGTTTGTGGGAAGGAAAATCCACAACCTACTTAATTTTAGGGTATTCGGGGACGAATATCAGTTGGGTTAGTTTCAGTGGCCATTTTGGCTTATACTGTTATACATGTGGGATAATATAATTATGTTGATGATGGTTGAGTAAATCCTATGAGATTATTAGGATGAATTGGAGAATATACTTACTTAGTTAATGTAAATTGGTATAATTGGAGATATCCACTAAATCCTTAGATGGGAATAAGGTATTTATTATTTATCAGAGCGAGGGAATACTTTGGGTATAGTATCATGAGTATGTGAAAACATGAATATGATTATTTGAGAGAATCTTTGGGATTATTGGTCATCGCTAGATGTGATTGGCAATTATGGCCATTTATATATATTCGAGGAGGAATATATAGTATATATATACTATGTGATTAAAGTATA
The DNA here is from genome assembly GCA_949130495.1 of Sambucus nigra. NCBI lineage: Eukaryota > Viridiplantae > Streptophyta > Magnoliopsida > Dipsacales > Adoxaceae > Sambucus > Sambucus nigra. Next base: position 306,140,351 of record OX422220.1, read on the forward strand.
TATATGATATGATATAAATACATATGTATCTGTATGTGATGAAATGTGTGCATTTAGAGGTTGCTTTCCACGGGTTTCCCCTTTGAGTATAGGGTTGGAACAGCTAGATTATATATATTTCTCTAGTGCAATCGAGGGAGGTTGCGCGATGTGGGTGAATCCCCTGGCTCGAGGAGCAAGGAGAGTATAGTTCCCAGATCATTATTGTCCCGCGTTCGAGTGAGATGTGTGTAACTCCACTTGTAGGGAGAAACTGACCGCCTCCACCGTTGTGTATTTGTTTACCATGTTCGTTGAGGATTCTGGCTTGGTACCGTGGTATATTGAGTAAACCCCAATTTTTTTTGGATTGCCACTATGGGACCGCATCCTCGAGTTATAGCTCGTTGGGATGGTTTTTATGCTTATGTGCATGGTATATTACTTGTGCATGAAAACAATGTAATATAAATCTCTAATGAGAATAAAGAGATAAAAATGCATATAGAATACACCTCAGTCCGGGAGTTAGATCTGGATCTGTATTATAAAGACGAGTATAAAATACACCTCAGTCCGGGAGATAGATCCGGATGTGTACTATAAAGATGAAAGTGGAATAAACCTCAGTCCAGGAGATATTATCCGAATGTATACTGTAATATGTACATTATTATATAGGTATATATTTATACATTCGTTTCGTACTACGGGCCTAATGGATCTCTACCATTAACCCTGCCAAGTAGTAGTGTATCGGGGGGGTTCCTTGTTTGGATTTCGCTTCGCGAGACACCCCACGCACGAACTTAGCGCAGTGTTGAGAATGGAGAGAAGTTTAAACCTTAGTACTCGAGTTGTATAGGTTTCTAGTAGATGGGTGAATTAGATTAGTTAGGCAGGGTAGCTTAACTAAAATGTTCTAAATAAGTGCGTTAGGTGTGCACTATTAGAAGCGAGGTGAGGGGTATCTCATGGGAGTGCGATACTAATTTAAATATTAGATAAAATATTTTTCTAAAAATAAAGCATTTATGAACTTGCTAAATATTTTTACAACTCGGGCTCTGACCCGTTTCTATATTTTTCCTCTCTTGCTATATATATATATATATATATGTATATATATATATATATATATATATATATATATATATATATATATATATTGTAATAACTCGCGTAATTTTTGGGGTATTTTCGAAATTAAGAGGAAAAAAATAAAGTTTTTCATAAAATTATTTTTATTGGCAAAATATGTTGGTTATGATTTTAGAAGAATAAAACTTCAAGCGGAATTAAAATCGGAGTTAAAACGGATTTTATATTGATTTTACAATATTTGGCCTTATGACATTTTTTGGGCGAACTGTCAGTTTTTCGGGGTGATCGATCGATCGACCCCTGGGTAGATCGATCGACCCTCCCAGAAAACGTGCGCTGCAAGCAGTTTTCAGTGTTTGTTTTGGTTACAAATCTATTATTTTTGCCTTATTTAAAGGGGTTGTGGGTGACTATTTTTGAAGCATCTTTTGGCACAAAAATATGCAGCAACCATATTTTCTTTTCCTCTCTTTTATACACAAACATGCCCTTTAATTTATGCATTCAACCTTAGGTTTTTGTGGTGTTATTGGGGCTGTTTCGAGGTTGATCTTGGAGGAACTTTTGGTGATCTTTGGAGCAGATTTTTTTGGTGTTTTTTCTGCGTTTCTAGGCAGAATTATTGATGGTATCTTTTGGTGGTTTGAGGTATGGGGTTTTACACAATATGCTCCTTAATCTCGCGAGTGTTATTCCCGTTGGTTTCTTATTATTATTGACTCATATTTGAATTGTTAAATTCATTAAAATCTGGAAGTATTTGTTGGAATCTAATTATGATTCATGTGGTATTATTATTGTGTTGAGCATGTTGTCATGAAGATTTTAATATGGCACGGAGGTTGGGCACCCGACAATATTCCTTTTTACGGATATACTAAAAATGCATAGGCGCGGTACGTTGGTGAGGCTTGGCAACCCGGTTAATGTGTTGTTGAGAAATTATAGTGATATAATTGCTTATGTGATTCACATTTGATTTGACTATTCGTATTCGTATTGTGACGTTTTATTCATCGCTAACATTTTTGTTGAGCATCTTCCTGTCGTATTGTGTACTTCCCCATATTTTCTTTTAGTGGCAGGTTAGTGCGGATTTGGGCACTTTGGATTTGATTTGGAGAATGGTTTTTAGCGAGGATTATTTTAGGAAGATTATTCGAGAATACAAGTTGTGAAGATTGTATTTATTTTGATGTATAGAGCATTGGGAGATTTATTTACTTTCGAGATAGTTAGATTGTTGTAATTATTTCGAGAGACTTGGTATTTATTTGAAGAAATTGAGATTTGTAGTTCTCTTTGTATTGTGGGATTTAGATGCTCTATACTCGGTTATATTGTGGATTAGTTTAGTTTTATCGATAGTAGCGCGTCGCTCGCTCTCCCCGGGGGGGCGGGGTGTTACAGAATGGTATCAGAGCTTAGGTATACGAAAACCCTCGGGTCTTGGGTTTTAGGTCTGTTGCGTTTTTGTGGCACGTATTTGGAGATAGAAATTTTTAGAGAATCGTTTTTGCGTTAGGCATCTAGATTAGATGTGAAGAAAATATTTTTTTGGGTGACGAAATTATTTTTGGAGATTTTGGCCTGATTTTTGAGAGTTAGGTATTCAGCGAATTTCGAGGGCGAAATTCCATTGTTAGTGGGGAAGTTTAATAACCCGCGTAATTATTGGGGTATTTTCGAAATTAAGAGGAAAAAAAAAGTTTTTCATAAAATTATTTTTATTGGCAAAATATGTTGGTTATGATTTTAGAAGAATAAAACTTCAAGCGGAATTAAAATCGGAGTTAAAACGGATTTTATATTGATTTTACAATATTTTGCCTTATGGCATTTTTTGGGCGAACCGTCAGTTTTTCGGGGTGATCGATCGATCGACCCCTGGGTAGATCGATCGACCCTCCCAGAAAATGTGCACTGCAAGCAGTTTTCAGTGTTTGTTTTGGTTACAAATCAATTATTTTTGCCTTATTTAAAGGGGTCGTGGGTGACTATTTTTGAAGCATCTTTTGGCACAAAAATATGCAACAAACATATTTTCTTTTCCTCTCTTTTATACACAAACATGCCCTTTAATTTATGCATTCAACCTTAGGTTTTTGTGGTGTTCTTGGGGCTGTTTCGAGGTTGATCTTGGAGGAACTTTTGGTGATCTTTGGAGCAGATTTTTTTGGTGTTTTTTCTACGTTCCTGGGCAGAATTATTGATGGTATCTTTTGGTGGTTTGAGGTATGGGGTTTTACACAATATGCTCCTAATCTCGCGAGTGTTATTCCCGTTGGTTTCTTATTATTATTGACTCATATTTGAATTTTTAAATTCATTGAAATCTGGAAGTATTTGTTGGAATCTAATTATGATTCATGTGGTATTATTATTGTGTTGAGCATGTTGTCATGAAGATTTTAATATGGCACGGAGGTTGGGCACCCGACAATATTCCTTTTTACGGATATGCTAAAAATGCATAGGCGCGGTACGTTGGTGAGGCTTGGTAACCCGGTTAATGTGTTGTTGAGAAATTATAGTGATATAATTGCTTATGTGATTCACATTTGATTTAAATATTCGTATTCGTATTGTGACGTTTTATTCATCGCTAACATTTTTGTTGAGCATCTTCCTGTCGTATTGTGTACTTCCCCATATTTTCTTTTAGTGGCAGGTTAGTGCGGATTTGGGCACTTTGGATTTGATTTGGAGAATGGTTTTTAGCGAGGATTATTTTGGGAAGATTATTCGAGAATACAAGTTGTGAAGATTGTATTTATTTTTTATGTATAGAGCATTGGGAGATTTATTTGCTTACGAGATAGTTATATTGTTGTAATTATTTTGAGAGACTTGGTATTTATTTGAAGAAATTGAGATTTGTAGTTCTCTTTGTATTGTGGGATTTAGATGCTCTATACCCAGTTATATTGTAGATTAGTTTAGTTTTATCGATAGTAGCGCGTCGCTCGCTCTCCCCGGGCGGGCGGGGTGTTACATATATATATATATATATATATATATATATATATATAGGTGTCCAGACGCAGGGACGCTTGGATGACACTTCTTTCGAGTCAGACGTCTGCTGCAGTAGCTGTGGATGCATGCAGGTTCTCGATAGACGCTTATATTCTTGTAATCTAGATATGAGGTATTGCATACACATTCGGGCTAATAACCCAACTGCATTTAGTTATTCTTTTACCGCCTTTTAGTGCGGCATTCGATATGGTTGTATAATTGTGACCGAGTATTCGGTAGTTTTATTTCATTTCAGTTTTATTTACATAAACTGTGTGAATGTTTTAATCATAGTTGTTTAAAAAGAGCAGTTAAGTAAAATTTTGACGCCAGCCTAATAGGTTATTAGTAATTAAAATGGATTTTCGACAGTGATGCTAAGAATGATCCATATGTGACTCCTGTTTTAATTTTATATAGGAGTGATCTCCCGGTATTTTATTAGGCGGGGTGTCACATTGAATTTATGCATGATTTAATTTAATCCACATAGATGCATATTTTAGGGATGAATTAAATTTGTCTTAATTGGGTTAATAAAATTTGGTTTTAGTATTGACTCTAATTAAATAAGTGGTTTGGTTTCTAATTGAAAATTTACGAACTTAGGAAATTGATTTGATATCACATTACATTTATATTTTACAAAATGGTGTCAGAGCGGGTTTCTCTAAGTTATCGAGTGATCCTTGTTTTCCTCAAAATTTTTTTGATATTGATTTCTTTTTTTGTGAAAAATCATTTTTTTTTAAATCGCCATTTTTTCCAATGGAACACTTATATAAACGGATGCCCCTCCTTGATTGCATAAATCATAGTTTTGATGATTTAAATACTTTGAATTTGATGTTTTAAAAAAGAACTAAAGTTTTGGAAGAAGAAAATTCTCGTTTTAAATCCGCTATGGATCTTGTGCAAACGGTTCAAAATCAAAGAGATTTTTATCGTGAGAAATTTTCTGCATTAGACCATTACTTTTAAAAATTATAATTGTTCAAGAAGGAGAGTGATGTTGAAGTCCTATTTTTTGAAAACGAATTGGAGGACTTTAAAAATTCTAGGGGTTGTGTTTGTGCCAAAGAGGATAAAAATATTTTAATCGATAAGTTTGTGGCACGTGAGGATACTTTTAGGGATATGTGCGGGTATTTTAATGAAGAACATGATAACCTTTTAGGAATAATTGAAAATTTAGAGAAGGAGTCCCTGTTTTTTGAAGAGTCCAATTCTTTTCTCGAGTAAAAAATTTTCGAGTTTAAAAAAGATTTGACAGACTCGAGTAGTGTTAGTAGCAATTGTAGTGGCTCATCATGTTCTAATGCTTCTATTGTTAAAGCTAAGACCATTATTTGTTTTATAGGTTCAACCAATCCAAAGGAAGTTAGAAAGGTCAACCCATAGGTGTCGTTCCACCCGTTTACACATGTTCACATTGTGGTAGGAAAGATCACCTTAGGCGTTTTTGTTTCGATCTTCGAAAGAATTATAGGTAGTTTAAGGATAGTGTCTCGTCGGTTCCCATAACCCCTCGAGTTAGGTACACACCTGTTTAGGTTAGGAAATTTGTTTCGGAGATGCTAAATGCTTCGTTGGTTGATTCTCACATGCTTGTACATGATGTGTCACATGCTATTTCTTATTGATAGTTGCTTGCATGGTTTGTTTGTCATACGCTAGTGGTACCTCATGTTATATGTTTGCTGGTATTATGATAATACTTTTTTTTATTAGATTTTTGTTTTTGATAAAACTTTGAAAAATACAAAAAGATATTATTTTGATAAATTTTTTAAAAAATCCAAAACGAGTTTTGTATTTTGGTTTGCACCGTTTATGAATGGACATCTAGGATGATCAAGTCACAATTTCATTCCATATCCATGTGACAATTTTATTGTATTTTGAGACAATACGTTATTCATTTTGTTCTTTGCAATATTGTTACTTCCTACATGTTTGGTTCATGGTTCCCTTTATTGCACACGTGCACGTATTTGGTTAATTATTATTCTTGTCTGTCAAATGTTGGTCGAGTGTTTTCATCTCAATTATGTGCTTAAAACGAACCGAATGCAATAATACGAGGATAATAAAAGTATTGCACCTAATATCCATTGCCCGTGAGAAATTTGTTTAGGATAAAAATATGATTAGTGAACACGAAAAATGGCTGCGAGTGAATAATAATCACATCATGAAATCCACCATTTGAAAAGAGCCTCGAGAAAAAAAATGAAGGAAATCATATGCCAAAAATTTGGGCCAATAAGTTTTCTCTAAGTTGAGAATTTAGAACCTCATTAGAGAAATAAAAAGATCATTTTTTATGAGGGTGTTTTAATTGTATATAAATCAATGGGTTTGCATGTGCTTTGAAAAATTCTCAAAACGACATTAAATAATTTTGGACGTTATTGGTGAGAAAATCATTTAGACTTTGATTTGTTGATATGATTAAGACGATGTCATTTAAATTCAACAATTTTATATCTAAGGACTATTTTGATGTTCATTCGTTAAGGGTCCACATATCCATCGTGCAAATATGTTTGATTGAGTTAATTTATCTATTAAATTTGTTCACACCCTTTCATTCCCTATTTCATGATTTGGTTATCTTAGGAAAAATTCATGGTGTGTTTGTATATGTAAATTAATTTTTCTTTGAAAAATCAAAAAGAGAAAGTGAACATTTTTTTAGCATTCCTTGCATGAGCTCATTTGTTGGTTATACGGTTGATATGAGTTGCGTGTCGTGAAAACTCTGGTTTTTAATTTGATTTAATCTTTTCCTTATCTATTTTGGACAAAAAAAAAAGGGGAGAAAGAATCCTGATTTTATGGAGAGTTTTGTATTATGGGGGAGATTTGATTTATGATAATTTGATTATGCTTTTTATCATTTTAAACTCGACATGTCATGAAGAAATTTTGTTTCTTTTCTTATGTGTGTAGGTACAAAGTTGAAGATCATAGTTTGCACACCCTGATGATGACAAATAAATTTTGAGGTTGAAGAATTCTTGACAAAAATTTCAAGACCTGCAAATTTTAGTATATTCCATTTTTGGGTTCATAGGGGATATTAGATTTGTATAGGTATTTCGGTTTTGATAATTTGGATATTTTTTACTTTGTACTGAGATAGACATAGGGGGAGATTTGTAAGGACATATTTTATACAGTGTGTCACATTTAGAGTATGTCGTATACCGCTACACAAGTCGAAGAAGGTGCTCAAGTTCATTTATGCATAAAGGCGATCCGAATATCAACATTCTTCAACAACAAGCATTTACAAGTTGAAATTTGGCAAGGTTGTGTTTTTCCGTCCCTTAATGGTTCACTTAGGATGTTGGTATATTTTTCTACAATATTTTCTAAGTGTTGAGACATTATTTTTCGTTAAAATAACATTTTCAAACCTGTAGGCAGATATTTTTATTTTCTATCTGTCGTTCAAACGACATGCACTGTCATTCAAATGACATTGCTATGTCATTCAAACGACAGGCCGCCGACTCAATTTTCTATAAATTGATTTTTGAATCCATTTTTCATAAGAAGACCTGATATTTTTCATATACAAAACTGATTTGGCAGAATACTTTGTCTTCTCAATTCTGAGAGTTTAACTTTGTTTTCAATTCACAAAATCAATCCCAATAGTTTATGTGAATTGTTTCGGAATCCTAAAACAACTTTGTTAAAGTTCCACTTGGAGAGAGGATCTCTACTACTGAAGACTGAGGTCAAGGGCATGCTAGAGGTTATTCACTGTTGAAGATAGAGGTGCGTGTTCTTATGGATTGCTGCGCGTAGTTCATTGTTGATTGGATTGTGTGTCTATGTGGGTTTTCTGCGTGACGATTCATTGATGATTTCTCAATGTATGTAAGTTGCGATTTAACATTCATATTGAAATAAAAGGTTTTACCCGAAAGATTTTTTTTCCTGAATGTTGGTGTGCTGGATTTTTGCATGATTTAATTTAATCCACATAGATGCATGTTTTAGGGCTGAATTAAATTTAACTTAATTGGGTTAATAAAATTTGGTTTTAGTATTGACTTTAATTAAATAAGTGGTTTGGTTTATAATTGTAAATTTTCAAACTTGGGAAATTGAATTGAAATGACAATATATTTATAGTTAACAGTATCAAAGTTTTTGTTTCTCAAGAATTGTGCATTAGAAAAAGTCCCTCATCACGAAATATATTTCATATCTCTCCTTCCTTTTTTAATTTTGTCTTGTACATTGAGGACAATGTAGAAATTAGGTTGGGTGTATTGAGGTTAGTTGTATTTTCTTTGAAAAAAAATGAAAAATGAAAATAAAATAAAAAAATTCAAAAAGATTTTCAATATAATTGAGTTTTGAAATGATTTATTAATATATAATTAATTCATGGATGTCTTAATATGAAATTTTTTACACATTAGCTATATAATATGAACGAAAAATGGATATTGAGGCGAAAGTTAATATGCTTAATGAGTAAATTTGGAGGTGGGATATTGCGCCATTCATCACTTCTGAGACATTTAAATCCGTCCGAGTAAAAATAACTCAAACTTTTTTTTAGTGATAAATTCGTTGATGATCTCAAATTCCTTGTTTTCTTAGAATATTGAAACTAAAAAGTCAAAATATGAATTGTAATTAACAAAAGTCATAGTAAGCCGTCTTGAGAGACGAATCAACTTAACGAAACTTGAGAAATGAGATTGGACCATCATTTGAAAGCCCGATAATTAGTACTAAATCAACCTTTTTACATTATTTCGTTGCAAGCCCATTTGAGCAGAAAAGAAAATAAGCATTTTGTTGAAAACCCATTATTCTACCCTACTGCAACTGGGAGTTTAAAGCCCATAAAAAGAAGTCATACCCATTTTCTGATAATACTAGGGTAAAATTACGATTGAAAAAATGTTAAGAATAAAAGAAAAAAGTTTGCAAAAGAATGTTGTGTGAAAAGAAAAGAATGAATAAATTAAAAGAAAGAAAGAAAAAAAGTGTACGTGAAAAAAAAAGGAAACAAAAAAATGATGAAGAAAATAAAATGGATGTTGGATAAAAAAGTGCCTAAAAGTAAAAATATAGAAAAATCACTATATTCTCAGAAGTTTTGAGCTCTAAAAGCCATTCTTTCTAACCAAAATTCTAGCCTACAATATAATGAAAGAAATTCCTAATTGATCTTAAGGGAAGTTAGTTAGAGTGTGGAGAGAAGATGAATATGATCTGATATGTGATTCATTGTTTTCAACAAGTATTCGATTTTTCGTTCTTGAGATCGTATTCATCCATTATAAAAGTCCATTTCTGATTATGTATATGTGAAATTTGCTCATCTATATTTACTCTTTTATTCACATATACCGTGAGAAAATATCTCATTTCTGAGTGTTCGATTAAGAATGCATCCCGTGAGATTTTGAAATCAAAATGAGCTTTTGGATAAGAAATGTAACGATAAAATCTTTTGAAATGGACGGTTATATTAGCTATGAACATACCCATGGTAAGTATATATTGAGAAGTGAAGTTCTACTATATTATGAAGTTTGCATTCAAACTTGGTTATATTACTTTTGTGTCTTTTGTCTTCAGTCAAGTTTTTGAATTTTGTGGGTATATTCACTGCAAACCCTCATGGGATAAAACTCGTCCACTCGGGTAACCTAGGAGTTTAACGTCTTGTTGTACAAGCTAAGTGTGATCATGATTCTTACGAAAGTGTGTTAGATTTTAGATTTTTTAGTTTTGCACGAGGACTAACAAAGCTTATGTTTGGGGGTAATTAATGAGTGCATTATTTTGTATATTTTATACCCAAATTTATACTCTGTTAGTACCATTTTATTAAAAAGGAAAAAAATGCAAGAATGAATGAATTTGGACTCAAAATGGCAATTTTAAGCCACAAATGGGCACTTCGATTATTTTATAATATTCTTGTGTTGATTTGTGAAAAACGTTGCCTAGTGAAAATTTTGGAGGTAATGATGGAATTTAGTCCAAATTGATGATCAACTCGAAAAAAGCGTGAAAAATATGATTTTACGGTCATTCGAAAAAGGTTGTTTGTATACTTGAAATAAAAAAAAAGTTAGAAATTCTTATTCTACGATTTGGACCAAACTCGGCATGGGTGTTCAACAAATAAATATAAGAGTTCTCGAGTGGGAGAAAATTCGTTCCCTTATCTCTATTTGAAGATTAAAGAGATGGAGTGATCGTTTCTAACACTGTTCGACCAACAAAAGAGAGTTTCAACCCACCTCTTCCACTATAAAAAGGATCCGTGGGCTCATAATTTTGAAAGGAATTTTCCGGAGAGCAATTTTTGAGTGATTGTATTCAATTTGAGGGCAAATTTTAAACATTTTTTTAGCAGATTGGAGATTATTCTAAGAGAACTTATTGTAAGTTTGACATATTTATTAAAATTTCTTCTCAATTTTGCAATTTATCTTGGATTATGGTAGCTTAATTCTTCTATTAGGATTAGGGTGAATTTGATCATAGTTAGATAATGTTGCCACATGAATTTAATTGTTGTTTGTTCCTACTCATTTTAATTGTTATAAAAAAATTATGTATTCATTTTAAAACGACACGAAAGTGTGTTTTAAAACCTTCAAAATTAATTTGTCAATCATGTTTTGAGATTTAAAAATAGTATTTTTTTATGGATTATGCTTGCAGTTTGATTGTTTTGATAGTCCACGCTTAAATACAATTGCAAACTTTAAAACTTTTATTTTCTAAGAGAACATGGATTTTAGCCGTCAACCACAGACGTTAAAAATATTTCAAACATAGCCGTCATATTTTTTGAATTAAACGTGACTAGAGTTGGTTTAATTTGAGTTATAAAAAGGCAATGACAACGTTGAATAAATTTACAATATTAATTATGTGATAAATGGACCCCGAATTCTCATTCTTTCATATTTTTTACAACTCTAGTATGTTTCTCTCATTAATCGTAGTTGCTTTTATTTAGTTTAGTGTATAATTATTCTCTACTCCATTTTTCTAGTTGGAAAGTTGCAATTCTTGTAAATATTAAAGTTAACAAATCTCATTGGGTTCGACCCGTACTTACACTCGCTATTCTATAATATCCCGTGCACTTGCGGTATTTTATAAATTGACAAACAACTTTTTAGCATCGGTGTCGAGATTTGACAGCAGTCTTTTAAAAGAAGTTGGGACTAGTTTTTTTTACTCTTTGCATTTTTGTTAGTTAACAAAATTCATAAAAAAAATCGAAAATAAATAAAAGAAAAAAATTAGCATATAGTATTTTATGTTTTTTTAGTTAGTAAAATAAAATCAAATTTAAGCTTTTTTTTTTAAAGAGTGGTTTTAGAACTAGTTTATCACAAAATACATAAATTTTGGAAAAAATAAAAGAAATGTGTTTTTTTTTTAAATTCCCAAATCAATTTTTTTAGGAAGTTGAAAAAAATTAAAACAAAAAGAAAATTCAAATATTTTACTTCTAGTAGTAAAATTGTTATTTCGACAAAATAAAAAACTATTAACAAGTTAAAATTTGTTTCATAAGTGTGCTTTGTTAGTTTTTTTGTTAATTAAACAACTTGTGCGTTTATCGTGTTAGTTTTTTTTTTTTTGTTTTTCTATGTGTCGCACTTTACATTTGGCTTAGTTTTTTTTTTCAGAAGCACATTAAAAAAATGTGGAAAAATTGAAGAAAAATTAAAAAAAAAGTGTGCAACGGTAACCGAACATGAAGAAAACTTCTGCAATCTTTCGACGAGCACAAGGAGCTCTCGGGAACGACGAAAACGTAGGCGATGTTTCCCTATGATTAACGTCAACTTAAATTAAGGCCCGACATAATAAGTGATCGTAAAAAGTCCACACCGGAGGTACGTTTTTGTATGCTTTTACATGGTTTAATTTCCCATTTATTTTAACACGTTGCATAAGTTGACTTAAGGGAAAAACCGTGTGAAAGATAAGGTGTGGATTTCGCCACCCTTTCTTTGCCCGAAAATCACTAATTAACCAAGTATTTTCATATCTAGAGCCATCACATTCAATTTAAAATCAAGTAGACGTTGCCTAAGGATATCACATAGCTCGTAGGAATTCTCTTAATGAAGCTAGAATTAAAATCTACTCCAACGTGGACTTATCAAATCGGTTCCATTTTAGTTTGTCTAGGGTTGATGGTTTTTAATGAGTCTTCATACTGATCACCTACCTAGAGGAAAAAGAGGGATTTGAGGACATAACTGTAGTTGTTCGTCTTGTAAATTCTCCCTTATCAAAGAGTAGGAGCTGTCTAATTGGGGAGATTGATTCGGAGACTCTTTCTATGGTCAATTAATCTCAGGAAAACTAGATATTAAAATTAAAATTCCCCTCACCTAAATTAGATAATTCAATTTTTTTTTGTGTTAGAGAGGAATTACGTGGTTTGACCCAAATTATTTGTTTTTTATTTTCTTCACATAAAATTTTTTCTGAGTGAGTTCTGTGTATGTGAAGTTGGTTTCAAGATCATATCGTTCGTTTGTCAAGTGTGGAGTCTAGCATTCCCGATACCTACGTAGGTAGATTTTTTATATTCACCGAGATGGGAGATGAGTTAGCACCATGTTCCCTTAAAGATTATATCTTTGTCTGACTAGATCTTATCCACCTTCGTGTATACGTCTACTCGAGCACAACATGTATAATTCGAATTCTATTTGGGACAATCAAATTGTTTTTCGTGCTTCGAGGTACCAAAAAAGAGGATCCCTACCTTCACGTTCGTGAATTCGAGGAGATATGTGGGACCATTACCAACAACTCACCGACGAGATTATTAAACCTGCGTTGTTTCCATTCTTATTGAAAGAAAAAATAAAGATTTGGGTTAACTCCTTAGAAATCGAGTTCATAACCACATGGAACAAACGTGTGTTGCATTTTTACAAAAGTTTTTCCCCAACCAAAAGATAGCGTCGATACATCACGCCATCATCACATTTAGCAAAAAGGAGGGAGAAGTCTTATGGATGTATCTAGAGCAATTCAAGGACTAGCTACTGCAATGTTCGCACAATGGGATTGAGATGGGATGCCAAGTCCAAATTTTATATGAGACGTTCGATTGTAATACTCGAAGTATGCTAAAGTCACTATGTAACAGTGATTTTTGAGAAAAGTGAGGTCGACGAGCGGATGTTCTAGTAAGCCATAGTGAAAAAATTAGAGTGATGTGCATCCAATAGAGAATCTAGGTCCACCACATCCAATGAGGCTTTAGCTAACCAAGTCGAACAAAGCAATGATTTAAATGCCAAAGCTGCCACGTTGACTTGGCATTTAGAAGCTTTAGATACGAGAAAATAGCGCAATCGAACCTCACTCGCGGTTATGCAACATGTAGGTTTCCCTATGTGTCTACTTTGCGACGCATTCGACCATTTATTGGAGAATTGCCCCGCCTATCCATCCCAAAAGGCACTCACCGAGAAAGCCAATGTCCTCTACCTAAATAGGCTAAAGTATGACCCGTATTCCAATGTGTGCAATTCAGGGTGGAGAGACAACCCCAATCTTTTATGGTCCAAAGCTCAATACCAAGGAAGTGGAGGTCAATTTTTTGGTAATCCACTCCCGAGTTTCTAAAAGAACACCCCCGCACCATCGTATCCATCATCTAAAAATATCCAATCTTTAAAGGATTTGATGAACTTATTTCCCAAAGTACCCTTAAATTCCAGCAAACCATTCAAAATGTCCTCCAATCCACCTAGTAAAGCTGGCACGCAAATACTCAAGCCATCACCGAATTCGAGGTCTAAATGACCCAACTAGCGAACGCATTGATTGAGAGGAACAAGGGAACTTTCCCAAGTTAGCACAAACCCAATCCAAAAGGTAACAACAAGACAGATCATTCATATATCAAGGCAGATCCGAATATCAAGTTTAGTTCAACAACACGCCTCGACAAGGTTAACTTTAGTAAGATTATGTTTTTACTCCCTTAATGTTTATATAAAGTGTTGGGATGTTTTTTATAAAATATTTTTAAACATCTAAGGCGTCCTTTTTTGTCAAAATAATTTTTCAGGACCTATAGATGTACTTTTAAGAGAAAAAGAATTTTTTCTCTTTCGTTCAAACAACATTGATATGTAGTTAAAATGACATTGATAAGTCCCTCGAACGAGGACTTCAAACGACATGCATTATCGTGAGTTTCTCACTTAATGTCGTGTGAAGCATTTACTTCAAACGACACCACACTGTTTTGTTTTAAAGCTCGTTTGATCCTGTCGCGAGAAGGACCTTCAAACAACATTCCATGTCGTTTAAGCGAGATACAAAAGTTGTTCAAATGACATCTCTATGTTGTTCTAACGACATGCTGAAGTCGATCGAACGAGGCCGCCGACTTGATTTTTATAAATACATGTTTACAAGTCCATTTTCCATTAGAAGATCTGAGATTTTCATTCTACGAAAATTGCAAACTCCATAATTATTTATCTTCTCTTTTTGGGCATAAACCCTTTATTTTCAATTCACAAATATCCCAATTACTTTGTTTTGTTTTGGAACTTAAAAATACAACTTTGTGATATTTTCTCTTGTAGAGAAGATCTCTACTGCTGACTCGGTAATTCTTGAGGGAGCTGATTGATGAAGAAGACCGCGGTCATTGGTAGGGGTGTTTATCATTCCGAACTTCCAATTTTTTCAATTTTTGATCCGTAATTTTCTGATGTTGGCATCATTTTTAAAATTCTATTTTTGAATTTTTTGATTTTCAAATTTTTTGAAATAAATTGGAATGGAATCAGAAACCATATTTAATTTTTTGAATTTCCAAATTTTCGATCCAAAATATTTGATAACATGCCGATCCTAATTATCAAAAAAATATATTCTAAAATCATAATATTAATACGTATTTTAAGATTTTTTAAATTATAATTTTTAATAACATTTTTACATTAAAAATTTATTTATTAGTAGTGTAATCTCAACCCTTCATTTATTAGAACAATGTTAGAAAATTCATATTTGTATGTTACATTGATATTTATGCTATTGTTGCATTATTGAGTTTCTTCAATAATCATATGTATGATTTTATTTTAAAATATCATTTTTAAAAATGATAGTTCCGATATTTTTCGAAATAGATAAAACTCACAATTCCGACTTTTTCAATATTTTTTCGAATAAATTTTTTTTTGAAAATTTCGCATCAAATGTTGCATTAATCCTTCAATCATTACTCCAAAGGGTGCCTAATGTAACACCCCATAATTTTGAGGATTTAGTATTTAATGATTTTTGGGAGAAATAAAATTATTCAAATTGGAGACACTTAAATTTACGATTTGGAAAATTTATTTGAGTGGGAAGAATTATTTATATTTGACGACTTTAAGTTTAATTGTTCAAATTATTGTGTGTCGCATTTTTAAGGTCAAAATTTGAGAATGTTATAAAGTATTTTGTATGACAATTCTGAGTGCACTGTTGAGTCCGAAGGGGTCGAGATAGTCAGAAAAGAGTACCCAGGGGTAGTAATCGGGTCTCTAGGTATTGTTGGGCATAGTCGGACGGGGGATACTAAAAACGTGATTAGGGGTTTTAAACCTAATTGAGGGAGTGTTGAACCGCAGTTAACACAACTCTAAACTTAGGGCTTTGAGAGAGAAATAAAGGAAGTAAATCAAGAACAAATTGGGAACTTTTTGGAGACAAATCGACAGACAAATTGGGTGTTCTTCATCCACCCTTTCTTTGCACCAATGGATCAGACTCTACGAACCATTAGAGGCAAGTGGTTAACTATTGTGATTCTTAAATAGATGATAATCAATTCATATTATGGGAGGTGTAAACCAAAATTCTTTTTGGGTGGGTTATTGCATGAAATTGGGTTTTTATAAAATTGAACATGTTGTGTGATTTAATGGTTCAATTGATGTTATAGAAGCATTCAATATTGATTGGTATTAGAACTATAATAGAAAACATGTATTAGAGATGAATTGATGGGGCTTATAGAATCGCATTTTAGAATTTCAATTGGGATTGTGCCGTAGGAATTCGTTTTCTTGAGTTGGTGATAACTCGTAATATCAATGATGCTAAAAGGATTAGATGATGATTATAGTTCATAATAGATGTAAAAAGATGATAAATATGATGGATTGAAATTGGGATTTGAGAAAAGAAATCTTGGATTTTCATTAATAGTTGAACAGAAAATCGAAGAAGAAAGGGAACTGGTCGATCGATCGATCGACACAGGGCATCGATCGATCGACGGTCCAAGATTTTTGGCAGATTCGCCAGTTTTATACTTAAGGGGAAATTAATTAAAAAAATTAATTTCCATCTTCTATTTTGGTAATAAATGTGTATGTAGTACATATTCCTTTGCAATTATAAGGGGAGATAATTGGGTTTAGACGGGTGATAATTATATGTCTCAAGGGATAAATTTTGGAAAATCAATTTTAATATTAATTTCAGACTGAGGGAAAATGTCTGGGTATTGTAGTTGAGTGGCACTACATTATTAAATGAATTGAGGTGTAATTAATTAATTAGGGGATGGAATATAGAATCTGGTATTAACGATGGCATGGGCCAAGTGAGCGAGTCCGGGTATATTGGTTGAGCGACACCAAGTGCTAAATTAATTGATGTCTAAATCAATTAAATTAGATTCTGACTGTAGACTCGGGAAGGTAATAAATTAATTAAGGAGAATATTAATTAATTTGTGTCGGACCATAGATTCGGGAATATACAGGCTAGTGTTACAGGTTTTAGTACAAGGTGAAGCCGGGATTTATATTATATATATACGGTGTGTTGATAGTATATATATATATATATATATATATATATATATATATATATATATATATATATATATGTACTTTGTGTATGTTATTAAATATCATGGAATGGATATTTATTTCATTTATATACTCTAGTGCTATCAAGGGAGGTTGTGCGAAATGGATGAATCACCTATCTTGAGGAGTAGGTCGAGTATATCCCGAGGTCATAGCGTCTGGTATATGGGTGAGGGTTTATCTCATTTTCAGGAAAGGAATATGACCGCCTCCACTACGTTTATACTTTAGGCCAAGTTGGTGAGCGATTCTGACTTGAGTAACTAGGTTATGTGAGTACACCTAGTGAGATAGCACTTTAGAGGAAATCATCCGGCGAGGGTATACTCAGAAGGATGGATATACATATAATATATGTGTGGATATTGTGGTAGATATATGTATATAATGGTATTAAATATTATATGCGGATAATAATACAGTGTGTGACGTATTTACTTTATATAACTTGTGTCACGGTTATATGTTATCATTTAAGAGGAACTAATAAGGTTGATTTGAGAAATAACCTATACCCATTAATAATAATACTCGGTTTAGAGTATAATGGCAAGGGAGGAATATACTAGAACTAGTTGGATGGGGTAGTACAACTAGGCGGGGTTAAGGAAACCGTTAGGTGTGCACATTAGTGGAGGGGTGAGTATGTCCTCAAGAGAGTGCGATACTAACTTAAATATTAAGCGCATTCATGCATATTTAATTATTGCAGTTAATTTACTTGCTAAATAGTTTCAAAATGTTTTGGGTTTTAACCCTTGCTATAAAACTATTTTCAAAACCTTTTAGGTGTCCAGCCACAGGGACGCCAGATTTGATATTCCATTCCAGGGACACGTAGTTGCGGCACATGTGGATGCCACCAGGAGCCTGGATTATACGCATCGTTCATTCCTTGCTAGAGTAGGAGTCATCTATTAGTTCAGTTTTACTTAGGGCTTGTCGCCCAGGATTTTCAGTTGTAGTTTTCAAATTTATTTATTCATTTGTTGGACGATGGCTATTGAATTATTTACTTTGTGGTCGATTATTTATTCGACAATTAGTTTATTTATTTATTCAGTTTATTTGGTTTTAGTCATTGTTTATAAATCATATTATATTTCCGCATGTTATTGTTTTGTTTAAGTAAAAAAACGATAAAATTGGCACCAGCCTTTTGGAATACTAGGTGGTTAGTAGGTTTTAAAAAGTTTTTTGACAATGATGGTAAGAATGAACCAACTAGGATTCCTATTTTAATTTGATATAGGACTGATCACCCAGTATTTTATTAGGCGTGGTGTCACAGATGGTATCAGATCATCAGGTTCTAGTGTCCTTAGGATCTGTGCAGCTTTTCACATTTTAGCGTAGCGTTCTTTGATGTAGAGCCTTATGATAGGATTGTTGTATTCCTCTACGTGGGAGACTTACGTTCTCCTGCTATCAAGTATAGTTGATATGATTCATATACGAGTTCAATTGGGCATTGTACATCGAACAATTTTGGACGAACAAGGAGGGCCAAAAGGAGTACTGTAGGAGGAGAGGAAAGACGAAAAATATAGAGTGTTCGGGGTATAGGATAATCACACGGGGGCAGTAATTTCCCCAAGCACTTTGGAGACAACGGTGATACAACTTCGGACTCACTCAACATTGTTGGCAGGGAGAGAGAGTCGGGGAGGATTATTTCGAGGAGTCGCCTGAAGGAGTCCTGGAAAGAAAGGAAGTGTGATGGATCCATAGATGAAGGTAATCCAAGGCAAATATGTGGGGTAGAGTAAAACCGCAAATGAAGGAAAATATATAGAGTCAAACAAAAAAATTTGGGTACGGTGAGACCGTAAGATCGTCCATCCGCTATTCAGATAGGGATGCGAGTGAAATTTCTGAGTTTATGGAGTGGGTAAGATAGTGACTGATCATGATAAAAATGATAAATTATATAAGCGAACTTCATAACCGATGAAGGGGATACAAAGAATAATAGAGGAACCCGCAAGTGAATAATGAATCGTGTGAGAATGCACAAAAATGGATGGAAAATCCGACTAGGATGACTAGTGTTGAAGTCGTCAATATCTTTTTGTTGACAGCTTACATTAACGCTTCTAAGATACAAGAGCCAATAAGGATTGAGAGTTTAACCTAAGAACGAAATGAGATCTAATAGTGCTAGTGAAGCATGACGGAATGGTATACCTGGTAAGGGACCCATTTTGATGTTTTAAATTAAGTGAATTTCTACCTTTTGACTGATGGTTTGATCCGGGTCGTCGAGGCCAATAACGAGTCACATAAGGCTAGGGAAGCCAAAGGGACAACGGGGGTAGCACTTAGGGTCAAGACTACCAAGTATGCGAGAAAGACAACCCCAACATGGCCATTGGGGCCAGAGGCAGGGGATTGACACAGAGGAGTGTCTTATGTGTGGAAAGTGGAACCACAACAATTTATTATGTCCATGGTGAGTCATGGGATAGAAGTGGTATGCCCAGTAGTGACAACAATTAGGAAGTTTTTGGTTCGGTTTGGATTAGAATATTATGTCCACGAACCATTTGGGGCGTCGGTGTGTAGGCAAGTAGAAGTATGAGTTATTTTTTACCCAAGGATAGATGGGAGAAATTTTGGGTGACACGAGTGGTCACAGTATTCTTTCTAACACTATATTTGTGTGGGAGACGAGTTTAGTGGATGTATCGTAGTGTTACTATGGTATATATATTTACCATGGGGTAGAGGGGATCTCGTTAGTTTTATTTGCAGGGGAGAAGGTGTGAACGCTGAGAGGGTGTATTTTACAAGGGTAACTCATTTTAAGAGGTGTTATGAAAGTATATTTTTTCCTAGATACGGAATGGTTAGCGATGGGTAAGCGATGGTGGGCGATTACAGCAAAACTATCGTATTTGCGGTTCCAGGGCAGGATGCATATTCTTTTGCGATGACTCACCTGATAGAGGGTCGAGCTCACGTATATATTATTCATTAAATAGACTCGAGAGGGTGCGGTGGTCTAGGGATATTGGATCCCGGTGCGTAGGAATCTTTACAGATGTTATTCCAGAAATGTCGATTTTACCGTGGAGAGGAGAGATTTAGCTCATTGTTGTTTATATGATAAGAACTCAGTGATAGTGATAATGTTGTATCATGTAAAACCTTAAGAGACATCGGCATAGGTGATTTGATTTACGTGTCTGGGGACAAAATTTGTGATATCTTAGTGTGTGTTTATCTTAGTGTGTGTTATGGACACACGGATTTCGATGATCGACAATGCTAGGGAATAGTGAATTGGGAAACTTTCTTTTGAGCTTAGTTGCGGAATGTTACGCATGGACCTTAATAAACTCTTAAAGTAGTGAGACGTTGTGGGATGCGAGTGCATCGGTTTTAAATGCTAAATTATTGGTGATGTAGAGAAAACACTTTAAAATGACAGATATTTCGATATAGGTCTAGTGGAGCCGGGATGTGCTGTGACACGAGCACAAAGAGAACTTATGTACCACCAGTTAATAAGTGGGGTAGTATCGAGAAGAATTAAATTCAAAATTATGGGGTAATAGAGATTACATGTATTATATAGTCATGCCGAGAGTGCGGAACTGAGTTTGAGATAAGTATTGTTATGTACTAGACGTTAGCGATATTATCCTGTGATTACTAGAAGAGACTTCTACTTTCGAGAGTTATGAGGGTAGAGGGGGACATTTTCCAAGTTTCGGTTGGTTAGCGATGGTTTGGAGCTATAGTAGATAGTTACAGTAAGAGTTTGTGTTCGATGTACCAGGTATGTATTATTTTTGCTAGGTATCACCTAAGATGGGGTCTAGCTTATATATATGAGTATGTATGTTAAATGAGGCGTGATAGTCTTATGATGATATGCTTATGTTGTTAATTTAATCCCAGAGAGTAGGGGTGGTTAGTAATGTGATTCAGGGTGGATAGACTAATTTGCGAGCGGGTAGTTATAGCTTGGGATTAATTTTGTGCAAGGAAGCTAGTGATAGTAAGGGCACGGTATGTTTGTGTTGTCTTTTGTAATATAATAGTGGCGTGTATGCTATTGTGTTAAGAGACGGGTATTTGGTGTACATACGATTGACTGAGGGTCTAACAGATCTCAACGACCGATAATTTTAGGTATTAGTGTATCGGGGGGGGTCCTTGTTTGGATTTCACTTTGCGAGATGTCCCACGCATAGTGTAACGTTGGAAGTGGGGAGATGTTTGGTCGTTGGTACATGGGTTGGGTACCCCGATTATTATTCATGTATATGATATGACTACGGGTTGGAAGTTTTACTACGGGTTACAACTAGCATACTCGGGTAACTTTTGTGTGATTAAGCATGGGGACAAGGTGTATGGGCACCCTAGTTAATTAGGGTGACTTCCGTGCAGTTAAGCACGGGTACAGGGTGTATGGGCACCCTGGTTAATTAAAATGCATATTTGTGTAACTCATAGTTAGAAGCAAGAAAGATAGATGTAGAAATCTTAGAGGCACATGACTAGAGAGTGATATTTGAAACTTGGAGCACTAGGCTTATCTTAATTTCGAGGACGATATTCCTTTGTAAGGGGAGGAGTATGTAGCACCCTTTAATTTTGAGGATTTAGTATGTAATGATTTTTGGGAGAAATAAAATTATTCAAATTGGAGACACTTAAATTTACGATTTGGAAAATTTATTTCAGTGAGAATAATTATTTATATTTGACGACATTAAGTTTAATTGTTCAAATTATTGTGTGTCACATTTTTAAGGTCAAAATTTGATAATGTTATAAAGTATTTGAGATGACAATTTTGAGTGCACGGTTGAGTCCGTAGGGGTCGAGATAGTCAAAAAAGAGTACTCGGGGGTAGTAATCAGGTCTCGGGATATTATTGAGCATAGTCGGGCCCACATGGGGGATTTAGACCATTTTAATTAGGCCCATGTGACTAAAAACGTGATTAGGGATTTTAAACCTAATTGAGGGAGTGTTGAACGGTAGTTAACACAACTCTAAACTTAGGGCTTTGAGAGAGAAATAGAGGAAGCAAATCAAGAACAAATTGGGAACTTTTTGGAGACAAATCGAGGGACAAATTGCGTGTTCTTCATCAACCCTTTCTCTGCACCAACAGATCAGACTCTACGAACCATTAGAGGCAAGTGGTTAACTGTTGTGATTCTTAAATAGATGATAATCAATTCATATTATGGGAGGTGTAAACCAAAATTCATTTTGGGTGGGTTATTGCATGAAATTGGGTTTTTATAAAATTGAACATGTTGTGTGATTTAATGGTTCAATTGATGTTATAGAAGCATTCAGTATTGATTGGTATTAGAACTATAACAAAAAACATGTATTAGAGATGAATTGGCAGGGATTATAGAATCACATTTTTTTAATTTTAATTGGGATTGTACCGTAGGAATTCGTTTTCTTGAGTTGGTGGTACCTCGTAGTATAAATGATGCTAAAAGGTTTAGAGGATGATTATACTTCATAATAGATGTAAAAAGATGATAAATATGACGGATTGAGATTGGGATTTAAGAAAAGAAAGCTTTGATTTTCATTAATGGATGAACAGAAAATCGGAGAAGAAAGGGAACTGGTCGATCGATCGATCGACCCAAGACGTCGATCGATCGACGGTCCCAGATTTTTGGCAGATTCGCCAGTTTTATACATAAGGGGAAATTAATTAAAAAAATTAATTTTCGTCTTCTATTTTGGTAATAAATGTGTATGTAGTACATATTCCTTAGCAATTATAAGGGGAGATAATTGGGTTTAGACGGGTGATAATTGTATGTCTCAAGGGATGAATTTTGGAAAATCAATTTTAGTATTAATTTCAGAGAGAGGAAAAATGTTCGGGTATTGTAGTTGAGTGGCACTAAATTATTAAATGAATTGAGGTGTAATTAATTAATTAGGGGGCGGAATATAGAATCGGATATTTATTTAATTTATATACTCTAGTGCTATCAAGGGAGGTTGTGCAAAGTGGGTGAATCGCCTAGCTTGAGGAGTAGGGAGAGTATATCCCCAAGTCATACCGTCCGGTATATGGCTGAGGGGTTTATCTCACTTTCAGGTAAGGAATATGACCACCTCTACTGCGTTAATATTTTGGGCCAAGTTGATGAGCGATTCTGACTTGAGCAACTAGGTTATGTGAGTACACCTGGTGAGAAAGCACTTTAGAGGAAATCATCCGGCGAGGGTATACTCGGAGGGATGGATATACATATAATATATGTGTGGATATTATGGTAGATATGTATATAATGATATTGAATATTATATGCGGGTAATAATACAGTGTGTGATGTATTTACTTTATATAACTTGTGTCACGGTTATATGTTATCATTTAAGAGGAACTAATTAGGTTGATTTGAGAAATAACCTATAACCCATTAATAATAATAATAATAATAATAATAATAATAATAATAATAATAATAATAATAATAATAATAATAATAATAATAATAATAATAATAATAATAATAATAATAATAATAATAATAATAATAATAATAATAATAATAATAATAATAATAATAATAATAATAATAATAATAATAATAATACTCAGTTTAGAGTAGAATGGTAATGGAGGATTATACTAGAACTAGTTGGACGGGGTAGTACAACTAGGCGGGGTTAAGGAAACCATTAGGTGTGCACATTAGTGGAGGGGTGAGTATGTCCTCATGAGAGTGCGACAGTAACTTAAATATGAAGCGCATTCATGCATTTTTAATTACTGCAGTTAATTCACTTGCTAAATATTTTCAAAATTTTTTGGGTTCTAACCCTTGCTATAAAACTATTTTCAAAACCTTTTAAGTGTCCCTCCACAGGGACGTCGGACTTGATATTCCATTTTAGGGACACATAGCTGCGGCACATGTGGATGCCAGCAGGAGCTTTGATTATACGCATCGTTCATTCCTTCATAAACTAGGAATCATCTATTAGTTCAGTTTTACTTAGGACTTGTCGCCCAAGCTTTTCGGTTGTAGTTTTCAGATTCATTTATTCAGTTGTTAGATGATGGTTATTGAATGATTTACTTTGTGGCCGATTATATATTTGGCCAGTAGTTTATTTATTTATTCAGTTTGTTTGGTTGCAGTCGTTGTGTATAACTCATAGTATATTTTCGCATGTTATTGTTTTTTTTAAGTAAAAAAAAATGAATAAAATTGGCACCTCCTTTTTGGAATACTAGGTGGTTAGTAGGTTTTAAAAAGTTTTTCGACAGTGATGCTAAGAATGACCCCACTGGGATTCTTGTTTTAATTTGATATAGGACTGATCACCCTGTATTTTATTGGGCGGGGTGTCACACCTAAGGTTCAATACTTTGCCACAATAACTCCTCATTGTCGCTTATGTGACCGTTTGCCACAAATGGCCAACAACTTTAATCACGACTCATAAGATACATTCATCAGCTAATGATCACTAATGCGCTCACCCACAAGGGTAGCATCATATTTAACCAAGGCTGAAGGTGCGTATCCCTAAGTGTTATCCCACATAGATTTACATTCTCACCAAATTTACCATCAACCATGATATTACCCCAATAATCGAATTTGCCTAATCATCACATCGATATTGACCTTTCACATGTGTCACACCCAAGGCTATATATAATTTAAATCACGATTTTCCCTTACACATGACACTATAACAATTAATCCTTACCGTTGATTATCCACAATTTGTTGTCACTTTCCCAATGGACGTCATCTCATTTTACCAATATCTCCAAAGTCTTTATGTTAACGAAGGTGGAACACAAACACCTCACACTACGACCCACGATGGCCCCATTTTTTGACTTACATAAACACATGTGAATTATTTACATACTAAATCAGAAATGCTGAAGCGATTTATAGAAACTAACTTGATCATATGCCACTTGGTACTAACTTACTTGTCGTGCTAACCTCCTTGACTTTACCATCGAGGGCATGAAATACAACCGTCACCAAACTTAGCATGACTGACCCCAAACCAACATCGACATCGAAAGATCTACTACCAACCTCACCACGTTACTCCCGAAAGGAACCTTGAACCTAGATCTCTGATACCATTTGTAACGCCCCAACCCAGATATATCGGTTACCTATGGGACAACCCAATCGGAATCGATCCTTTAGGTGTGAGGTGCAATGGAACAACTTATATAATATTGCGAATCTAGTTTTATTTTTATTACGTTTTACTTATTAGCATGCGATTCCAGTTTCAAGTTAAATTACATGAGGTATCTATGGGGAACACCCGAACTCCAAGTAAACAGAGCTGCTAACATAAACATAAATAAGATATACTAACCAGTAAAAGGCCCTCAAAATATGGAACTGCTCCCAACTTGTCGTAACAAAGTTGGATGTGAGTTCATGCCCAGTGGGATTTATACAACAGTATAAAGATGAACGGAAAAAAGGAGTACTCACGCACTACAACCACATGCATGCGAAAATATGTATATATCTACATATGTATACTTCGAAATACACATGAGAATACTTTAACCATTTCATTTTCGAAAACCTTATTTGTTCAGATTAATTAACCTTGATCTTATTAAGGGTTTCTTTACTCATATATTGCAATTTCTCACTTATATAACATGCCCTATTCAATACTTGAAATCATTACACTTGATTTATCCAAAGTCATTCCTTTACCGGAATCTCCCCTTTCATCTAGTTTAGCACACTTAGTATTTTTCTTGAAAAATCGCCATCTCAACATACACAACTACCGTATTAGAAAATACTTACTTTTTCCTTAAAAATCCTTTTTAATAACACACCCTTATGTAAATTTTGGGTTTAACCATTTAGGTTGCTTAACCACCCATTAATACACTTTCTTTATCTTATGGACATTAGTAAACTTATACATTGACTTGTCTATTTAGTCTTTACCAGCACATTTATTTCATTTATTCAAGTTAGGTTATATTTACACATTTACCACATAACCCATTTCTTTATTTGTGTTCCACATTTCATTTAACTTTTTTTGAAATCTTCCTATAGCTCATACTTACACGGGATCCACACCGAAAGCTAAATAAATCCAAAAATGGTGGTGGTGGTGATGAAGATGAGTGACTCCCCCACCTCCAAAGGTGGCCCTAAAGGGAGTCACAAAATCTCCACCATAAGGGCTCCAAATACTCCAAGAAAACCCCATCAAAACCTCCACCAATACCTTTTGTACTTTCTTCTTAAAACCCCTAGAAAATAACCCCATATACTGTAGCTTGTACTTCTTGACAGTGGGCAAATGAGTATGTCATGGTGCACGTATACAGGTTGGGGGGGCAAAAATGTTTAAAGGTTTGAGAGGGAGATGGAGAAAATGGCAAGGGCGATGGAAGCCTTCTTCTTATCCACGCCTCTCTCTCTCTCTCTCTCTCTCTCTCTTTCTGTGTGTGTGTGTGTGTGTTAGCCCAATCCGCAAAAGCCCTCACATATATAACATATATACAGTGGCTGATTTTTGCTCGAAGGCCAGGCTCCAAGAGCTGACATGAGTTTGATCCTACGTTAGAGGGTTTGACAATGTAACTGGGTGTGGCAGATCTCCTTAACGTCGTTTGGACGATGTGTTCCTTCATTCGAGCGGCCAACTCCCTGTTTTTTACTATTTTGCCCCTAACAGACTCCGATTTTGTAGATGGAGCCTACACGGTTTATATCTTTCTCGAGAATTTATAACTCCTTTATATATATTCTCCCATATCCAAAAAAGTTCTCTTCAACTCTAATTCATAATACAACTTATTTTATTCAATCAGAATCAATTAATCTCATAACCCATAAAAAAATCCATACTCCATAAATTCTGTCATTTAATCAGACTTGTTACCCAAAATTTCCAAAAAACATCATTTGTTCTTCTCGATATAAAATCCTTATGTTATTTAATTAATTTAACGGGTGGGATATTACACCAGTCTACACCCCTAGAATAACAATGAAGTTTTTCTCAGAGGTTGTCATAATCTCGTATCCAAGGAAAGTTAAAGATGATCTCCAATAATACAGTAGGTCTAGGGAATTTCTACCTTTCCTCACTTTTCCCGGATGAGATGGGTTTACAATGGATTTTGGGGGAACGTTCTTTTATCGGTGCCTGCAAAATAAGATGAAGAACTGATTAATAAATAAGATGAAAGTAAATGATAAATAAGTTGCATCAATTGGCAAATAACAAGGGATCCCTTTCTCGTAGGGATGATACACCCCGTGTAATTCTACTCTGGGTGGTAAAAGGTGAATAGGAAGATAAAAACAACATTCCCGGTGACCTTATTTGTCCTAGGGAGTCACTCAACTAGGTGTTTGCTCGTCTTGTCATCCCTTAATGGTAATATTCAATTGACATGAGATCGCCACCTTGTAACAAAATGTAATACCCCGTATTTTCATGCTATATTAATTTGGGGATTTATTAAATTTAATGTGAGTTAATTATTTAATAAAAATCCGGAAATTAATTATGTTATAATTATTAACGTGACAGAGTTAGTAATTATATGAAATTTGTTGAATATTACTAATGAGCAAAGTAATATATAATATTGATTATGTTGAATGTCACGGGTGAATAAAATGACAATTTCGGAAATTTAAGTCGGAACGTGTTTGTGTCGCGTCGGGACTAAATTTTGATAAATAAAAGTGAATATTTTATAAGTTGTCCGTATGGTCGTTTTGAGTGCGCCAATGCGTCCGTAAGGGTCGAGATAGTCAGAAAAGTGTACCCGGGGGTTTAGTTTGGGTCTCGGGGCGTTTTTAGGCCTAAATAGTAATCCGGAAGGGCATTTTGGTCATTTTACATTTTTGGGTAATTAAACCCACGAAAATTAGAGGAGTTATATCAGATACCTAGGTTACCTTCTAGGGTTAGAAAGCTCAAAACTCTAGAACGACCAGTGGAGAAGAGAGGAGAGAGCTCTCAAAGCATTCCAAGGCTCAAAACTCAACGGTTTGCACCGCCGCCACCACCAACACGTAGATCGCGAGACGGGAAACGCAACCATACCGAATTCGGCACCAAACCAGACCTCTAAAAATCCCAGGCAAGTGTTTATCTTGCTTATTTCGTTGATGCATCTTTCATATTAGTTTAGGAGTAATTAGAATGAGTTTCTATGGAAGAAAACCAAAGATATGAGATAGAAATCGCATGTAGTGATGGATTAAATTGAAATTCTGGAAACCCTTGCCATGTAGAGGATTTAAACCACGAAATTATTATGTGTATAAGAAGGAAATTCTGGAAATATTTGTTAGAACCATGTTTAAGAGAATTTTAGGGTTCTTGAGGTTTTATATGAAATTGGGGCTTGTTAATCCATGTTTAATGTTAGAAATCCACATGCTTTACGTTGGAAATATCTGGTATAATGATATAATGTTAGTAGTAGAATTTTTGGGACGTTTGGAATTGAAAAATATGGATTTGGATGAAGATAGGTGTTAGAACCCGTAACTGCAAATCTACATAAATCGAAATACCTGCTTGATCGATCGATCGAGCCCAGAGCTTCGACCGATCGAAGGTTCGATCGATCGAGCCCCAAACCTCGATTGATCGACCCCTCCTGGAAGACTCATGTTTTCCCCTCTTAATTAGAGGAAATTCAATTTAATGTGAAATAACTCTTGGACATCCTTAATAAAGTGTTTTGGGAGATAGGAAAGACCAGTATGATATATGAATAATTTTGGGGACTTTTAATTACTTAAGGGTTGATGAATTTATGTATTAAAAGGAGAGGTGCGTAAGAGAGTTACGTTGGAACATAAAGAGAACACTTACTGAATTTTATACTTGGGAGGATAGAGTCCACGAGTGTCACGTAATAAGTGGGAAAATCCTTCGAATTAAGGTTAGAGACGAACCCTTATACGTAATACTAATAATGTGAAAATCAAGGATAAATGTTGTAATTATTGGTGATGAGAGGAACCTATATTGATATGATAAAAGTGGTATATTTATATGATTGTGTATGCATATATTATATACGTGTAAAAATCATGCCCGCGCTACTTGCTATCCCTGAGGTTTCCGCGCTGGGACAGTCTTATCTCGATGGGACCTTTATGGGGGATATTGACTTGTACCCTAGAAGATAGATATCCTTGATACAGGCTATCGAATCGATAGTTCAGACGGTCCTAAGAGGCGTGGGGTATGTACTGACCTCTTAGAGACTTGGAATCTAGGCTTCGCCTCAATATTGTTTGTATGTATGTTAATACAGTTCGAGAGTGATTTCGAACTTGTATTTCCCTTAGTGTGAGCGATACGGGGATTGGATAGCAGAGTATGCCCGCACCATAGTTTTATTTGGGGTGATGTTATAATATATATATTATACGAGTATTTAATATATATATATATATGAAATTATGAAATTGGTACTACCTACTGTGTTATGGTAAGTAAGACTGATATAATGTCTTAAATTGGAAATACTTGTTTGAAAAGTATAATATGACACTGGGAAACTTTGTTAATGAATAAAGTAAAATGAGAGCATTGTTATTAAGCGAAACCCTCTTTTTTTAAACATTTACTTGGTTCGGTTTTGAAATCTTACGAGTAATCTAAGATAAGTTAAATCATTGGGAAGATTAGTGCGATAAATGATAAGATAAACCGTTGGGAAGGTTAGTGCGATAGGTGTGCACATTAGAAGAGAGGTGAGAATTTCTCAAGAGAGTGTCGCACTAATATGTTGTTGCATTGGCCTGTAATCAATTTAAATACTTGCTAAACGGATTTTAAATCATACACACTATCGGGCTCTGACCCGTTTCTATTTCTCTTTCTCTCTTGTGTGTGTATATATATATATATATTACAGGTGCCTAACCACAGGGGCGTCTTGATTAGGATTTCGTGGAGGATACGTGTTGCAGCTTAGGTGGGAGTTGCAGGCCACTTGATTAGGCGATTTCATTTGTTTGATTCCATTCCTATCATTCTCAGACATTAGGGCATGTGTCGCCCTTTCCACCATTTATCTGTTTTGTTGGGACATTTGTATTTCAATTATTTCTAGTACTGTTACTATGGGATTTATTCAGTATGGATGTG
Organism: Sambucus nigra; assembly: GCA_949130495.1. Lineage (NCBI taxonomy): Eukaryota > Viridiplantae > Streptophyta > Magnoliopsida > Dipsacales > Adoxaceae > Sambucus > Sambucus nigra. The sequence continues at coordinate 306,170,551 of OX422220.1, forward strand.
TTACTTTAAATTTTGCATGTTGAGATTCGATTGGCGAATGTTTTAAATTTAATTGGATTATGTTCCGGGATTATTGTGATGTGACTCTTACTCATTGTAATGTTGTTAATAAATATATAAATAATTTTTCTTTAAATAAAATTTGGAAGTAATGTTATGAAATGGTTTTGACACTTAGCTTAATTAATTAGGATGTCAAATTGGAAAATTTTATTTTTCGACAGTGATGCTGAGAATGAACCAACTGTTCACCTTGATTTAATTTAATAAATGAGTGATCGCCCGGTATTTAATTAGGCGGGATGTCACACAAAATTTATTTTCATACAAGTTTCGATGATCTTATTTATGGAAACCATGGGCATAACAACCCTAATGAAACTGACATTGCATTGGATGGGCATGAGTCTGAAAAATTAAAGTCTCCACCATAGTAAAGTGGAGAAAAAATTGAACTCCTTCCATGATGATAGTCACAGGTTGAAATTCACATTTCCACACTGTCTTTGAAGATTTTAAACACCCAAAACCTAATAATTCGAATATTAATCGGGGAATTTTGTAATGTCTTCGCCGGGGGAAACTTGAAACTTTGGAACCATATTAATGCCGAGAAAAAAATATGGAAGATGGGGAATAATTTAAGGGGAAAACTAAAAAAAACTAAATATGAGCGAATAACGATACGTAATAGATGAACTGACGAAAGGAATAAATATTTATAAACAAAAATTCAGAGAAGATGTGTACCTGAAAAATGCTAGAACAAGGATGATGAAAGGGGTTGTAAACCCCTTAAGTCATCAAGTAATTGAATCGAAGACACAACTCTTTAGTTTCCACGAATTGGCTGTGAAATTGCCAGTCAGCTTACGGCTCGACTCTCAGCTAGCTTTCTAGCACCCAAGTCTTATTTTAATTGAAGATAGCTTCTAAACGTTCCTGTGGTAGTAGTCAAAGCCAAACTTGTTGAACTACTTAAATAATGTGTCTATCCATCTTTCATATTCTCTTTAATTCCATGTCCGACATTCTATATCGTCATGGGTTTATTCTCTGTACAATTATAAAAAAAAATATTTAATGGTTGAAAATACACATATTTGCATTTCACCCACTTCGGAATAAATTTTTTTGATGAATTTTATTTTTAAGTGATCTTCTCCATATGGAGATCATTTCCACCAAGTTTGGTTTAAAATTCAACAATTAGTAGTTTAAATTTTTTGCTTAGCGTATGAATGATATACTAGTTATGTTTCTCGTGCTCGCAAAATGGAACTTACAACACAAGGCAGGTTGTAATTTTAGCAAGTGCTTTATAAATTACTAAAATAGTGAAGCACAAATAAGGAGGATTAAAAAGTTGGATGCATGGTTGTTGTGTTAGCTGCTAAGCATATAGTATGAAGTTAATTTGGAAACGCACGCAACACCAACCACTCATCAATATGAATCAGAAACCAGCCGAGACTCATTATCAAGTTGGTGACATCAATATGAACTAGCAAAGAGTAGCAAAAGTACGTTTTTGAGGAAAAGCAATACTAATTAATTTGGATCACGAAAATGTATGAAAGGTGAGGGAAAGGGTAAAGTGTGCTACACTTTATTGTACATTTTAGTACACTTTCCCATTCCCCCCTTTTTATCCACACTACTACCTTTCCAGATTCAAGCACAGTGTCCGTTTGCAACTCCTTTTTAATACTATGGCCAGATGTAACTCATCATATCATCAAGGCAAAAGTTCCAAACGATTATAAAGAGAATAGGAAGGTAAAATACGCTAACCACACGTTCCTCAATGATTTATTTCAAAACTAAACAAGTGGATATCATATTCTATTGCCTAATACTAAACTTCGAGAGTTCATTAACTAATATTAACAGACTCAATTCCTCTTAATTGAAGAGATATTCATACATGCAAGTGTGCTGAAGAATGAAATGATGCAAATTATTGGGATTGGGATCTCTAATACTGTCAACAGAGCAACTATTGATGGCCCAACTAGCAGCAGTTTCACAAGAGGAAGGGTAAACCTACAATTTCATCCATTACCAACAAAAGTGATTACATGAAATCTATTACAAACAAAGATGTTCGTGCTAGAACAAAACTCCTTTACAGACAACTATTTTATCTCATTACCAAATACCCTCTCCCTCCCAAATTAACAATCCATTATTCCTTTTTGGGCCGTCTCAAATATAAAGTTCACTTTCCTTTTATGGACATAATCAACGAACCAAGTTCCACGATGGTGAACATGAGTTAATTTTGGCCATTGATTGAGTGTTTCCTTGATCTGTACAAAATAAAGAAATGGACTCTTAATTTAGGACAGGGAATACAAGGCTTACAACATGAGTATTTTCAAAAGAGGGCTGAGCGTTAATGTAAACAAACTAGCAGTAACAAGAATCTGTTCACTAAGGGTCCGTTTGGTTCGTGGTGAAATAATTTTCACCATGTTAAAAGTAAAAGGTGAATTATTAGTGCGGTGATTTTATTTTCACCATCTCTGTTTGGATGGTCGAGTTTTCATTAGGGGAAAATTTTAATTTTTTCACCATATGTTGTTTGGATGCTCAAGATTAATATGGTGAAAAAATAAAATGACCATATTACCCTCATACTTCAAATGCACATAACTATTTTGATTTTCATCATACAAGTGTCAATGGCCATTAAAAAATATGCATTTACCTCAAACTAAAATTTGACATAATCACCCCCCCCCCACACACAGCTAGTCATATTTGGCTACGCAAGACAAATAAGTAAAAAAACAGTACCAATTAAAAATAAAGTCCTTATTAAAAAAGAAAACAGTTCCAATTTTTAAAAAAAAAATCCAACAATGAAAAAAAACTGTCATTTGTAAAAAAAAATAATCACAATTAAAAAAAAAAACTATAAAAACAGTAGTCCACAATAAAAAAAAGTTCTCAACAATGAAAAAACAATCCCAATTAAAAGAAAAGTTTTCAACATTGAAAAAAAAAACAATCCCAATTAAAAAAAAAAAGTCTCAACTATGAAAAAAAAGTGTTCCAATTAAAAGAATTAAAAACAAAATAGTTCTCAACTATGAAACCGTCCCAATTAGTAATTTAATTCCCAACACATTACCATGCACCAAACAAATATTCATTTTTTTTATTTTTTTTATGGGAATAGATATTCACACACCATCTATATGTTACCCCACACCCTTTGAATAATAAATGACAATTGTTCCCTTAAATTTATAAAATCCAAATGTCCAATTTTTTCACCTCCAACTAAAATAAATACATTTGATAAAAACAAAAAAATTATATTTTCAATAAAAAAATTGTTTTTTATAAGTAATAATAAAAAAACTGTTTATAAAACGTAAAATCTTATCTATTTGTTTTATTAAAAAACTGTATATAAAACGTAAAATTTATTTTTCTTAAGAAACTCTTTTCTTAAAAAGTGTTTTATTTTTTATTTACAAATTTTATCTTTGGTTAAAAACTGTTTTTTTTTTTGTACTATATTAAAAATAATCTTTTTACTATTTTTAAAAAATATTGTCTGCGGCAGCGGTATGTATAGGCGGTCCGACCACCAATATATACCGCTGGCGCGGAACATTTTTGTCTAATATGTTGGTCCACGCTAACGGTATGTATAAGTGGTCGAACTGCCTATACATACCACTGACGTGGACCATTTTTTTGTATAGTAAAAGGATTATTTTTAAAATAGAAAAAAAAACAGTTTTTAACTCAAAAAATAAATAACGAAACATTTTTTTTAAATAAATAAAAGAAACGGTTTTTTAACTAGAAATGATAAAAAGAATGTCCATTTTTTAAAATAAATAACGAAACAGTTTTTTTTATCAACGTCCATTTAAATAAAAAGTAATATGTTATTTTATAAATAACATAATGTTTTTTAAATGAAAAAATAACTTTTATAATTTTTATATTTTCAGAATATTAAAATTTTAATTTTCTAGAATATTAGGATTTTTATTTTCAAAATATTATGTTTTATTTTTTTCATAATATTACCTTTTTTTTTAAATAATAGATTTTTGGGCAAAAGATTATATTTGCTTAAATCATCATAGAGGGCCGTTTGATCTTTTAGTATGGGTGTGGGGAAAGACATAGAGGGTGTAGGAATAGCTATTCTATTTTTTATTTATTTTTAAATTTTTTAATTATTTAAATTATTTTATTTTTTTAAAATTTTTAATTTTTTAAAATAAAAAATGAAATTTAGAAAAAAATATTTTTTCAAATGAATATTTGATGATCGTATTAATTGAGAGGGAGAAATGAATGTGTGATAGTTGTAAGTGGAAATAAGAAAGGTTACTTTGATAATAAGACAAATTTCATTGTTTTCACCTGTTAAATTATTCACTTTACCCATGGTTTAAAATGGTTAAAGTTTCACCTCACTTTTCACCATATTCATTTTATTTCACCGTGTTAAATGCCCAACCAAACACATATTTTACCTAGGTGAATTATATTTTAACGCGGTAAAAAATATTTCACCACGAACCAAACGGACCCTAAAGGTTTCATTTTTTAACGCCACGTGTACCCAAATCAGCTTCAGCCTTGGCTGCACGATTGAGAACATTCGAAACGAAAAGAGCTCCCTTGGCAAAGTAACTGCTGTTGACTACAGCCGTTGCAGCCGATACAGCGGTTCTCCCCGTATATGATTCAGCTGATACGGTCACTTCAGAGACATGGTATTTCTGATCCACAGATTGAACGGTGATTATGCTCAAGTAGATCTTGTCAGTGAGCCCGATTCGGTTGCTAAGTTCAGCCACCTTGGCCATCGCAGTAGATGAGAATTGATGGGATTCGTCAAGAGCTTTGGCTTTAATTAATGCATCTTTCCCAAGTATATATCCCTTTGCTATCATGGTTTTCACTACTTCCTGTGCCACAGTAACAGCTTCCCCAGGAGTAGAAACAAACTGCCCCATTCCCGTATGACTGTCCTGCTACAATGAAGTGTAGGAAATTAGCAATTGATAATCACTCCATAACAAAAAAATACTTTTCATTTTTAAAACTTGAAATGCCATCCTCGCTATCTTTCTTGTCACAATTTCTGGTCACTTACAAATTCGTGGCAGGTATTTCACCAACTCATTAATTTCGAGAATAACAAAAAAATTACTGATGCCAGGGGATACTTTTGGCCAAATTTAGGACAATTATTTGGAACTGTTTTGGTCTTATCACCAAAGGGGTTTGTATGCATATGTATATCCAACATGTCTAAGGTTTCTGTGTGTAAAGAACTCTTGCTAGAGGAACAATTGTATTTGAGATGCAACTTTTTGTTCAGAAAGTTTTAGGTACAAATGTGCTATGGAAACATGATTCCGACTACACACAAAACCAGCCTCATCCCTCGTGCAAGCACCCCAAGGGTTCCTCTACACATCAACTGCAGCGGACTGACTACTAGCCCAATTTCTCAACCCTGTGGGTTCTCAAGCGAGAGTTTAAATCTATTTTGGACCCAAGCTCAGCCGCTGATGCATTAATATCCGTGTCAACCAACATCTAGAAATCAACGACTGAATTTTGTTGGGGAAATGGGCAGTTCACAAACAGGGAAAGCTTAAGGTAGATGAGTCGATCTACGATAATAACCATCCTGACTACGAAGTTTGTCTTCGAAAATCCTCTGATGCATTTTGTTGGGGAAATGAGCACAAATATGAGCTAGAATGGCATATGAGTAACCGTCAATGCGGGTTGGTGATAAAGTGTTCGAGGAGCACGACCCGTAATTGCATGGGGGTGGACAACATAGTTGTTTAAGGCGAAAGGTGCACCCGAAATGCAAGGTGAACACAGAGGCTAGGCAAGATGAGGCGTCAACAGCGCCAGCTGAAAGATACTTTTTGGTTTTTTTTTAGAGAATCACTATGTATACCCCCATTTTGACCCTCATTTTGGATCCTCTTACGTGGACGTGTCCACATAGTAAAGAAAAAAAACAAAACCCATTTTGCTATCTTTTACTAACACACAAACCGCACAATTCATCCACTTTTTTTCCTGTTAGACAAACATCTAAGAAATTACAAAACATCAAAATATCCAAACTTCCAACAAAATAAAAATAAACATTCAGGACCAATTACAAAACCAACTGAATATTAAATTCTTGATGTGACTGAAAAAAAAATCCAAATGAATATTAAATCCTCTAAAAAAAATTCCCAACCAACATCAAAATTTTCACTAAATCTTACACTTTACCTATAAACTAAGGTTGTGTTTGATATAAAAATGGGTAAATGGCTTGGATGGCAAATTTTGCCATGAAAAAATTTGTCATGCCAAATCTTATAATAATTTTCAATCTAGGGTTGTTTGATAACATTTATTTTTCAGTCTTTAACAAAAAAATAAAAAATAAAAACAGTTTTAAGAAAAAAAAATCAAAAAACAGTTTTTAACAATATAAAACCAGTTTTAATGAAAAAAAATTCTGTTTTAAAAAGGTTGACAAATTTTGCACAAAAAAATTTCTTTGCTATATATCAAAACAAAGTTTGCCAACAAAAGTGAGAAGAATGACAAATTTGCATGTGGTCATGGTATCCACGAAATTTTTTCATGACAGATAAAAGCAATCAAACAAACAAAATAATGAACAAATCCTTCATTTTCCATGGCAAATAGCATCAAACACACCATAAGGGTGATACCAACCAAAAGAAAAGGTAAAAATTCCAAACCAACAAAACATATTCTTCGTAATAGAGTTATTTGATCTTAAAATGAGATGTGGTTGAAAATCCGCCAACAAAAAAAAATATGTTTTGTTCACAGTGGGCATTGGCAACCAATAAAAAAATAGAAAAAATAAGGGTAGCAACCAAAATGAGTTACCCATAAACTAAGGATGATAGCATCCAATAGGGAAAAAAATCCAACGAACAAAAAAATTATCAAAAAAAAAATCCAATCAACATCCTATTTTGTTCAAAGTGGGCATTCTTTATTGTGAAAATCTATTTTGTTTCAACATTCAATGAGATCATTTCATTTAATTAAAAAAATCATCACTTACACCAACATCAGATTTTTGTGTTGGTAAAAGACAGCAAAATGGGGGGTTTCTCTTTCCCATGTGGACACATCCACGTAAGAGTGGGGTATACCTAGTCTGTTTTTTTTTTTGTGTAATAATTACATAGTATTAGTTAAGATATTATTTAAATAAGGTAGTAGATTTATATTATGATTTTTATTTAGTTTCCTTATGTAACTAGGTTTCTTCCTCTTCAAGGATATAAAGTCAATAAATAAAGGCCCTAAGTGAGAGTTTAAAAGGAAAAACTAATATAATTCAGATTTTGATTGCTCTTTCTTGAGCATTGTGTGTGCGTAAATTCCGATGCATTTAAATCAGATTGGTATCAGAGCCACTCGCTCTCAGATTACTATCGTCGTCGTCGTGTTTCAGCCATCATGCCTTCGAAAACAAGAACCATAACTATATTTGAAGAGTTGGAAAGGCAACAACCAGTGCTGCCCAGGCGGTGGTTGAGCCCGAAAGCTTGCCCATAATTTTAGCAAGGCTTGGCGCAATAATGAAAGCTTGGGCAGCAGTGAGTGCCAAGCAGCGCAAGGAGGTCATTAGACGACTTCGACGAGCAATGAGGGAAGGATTTTGGCTGCCCAAGAGGCCGGTTCGACTTGGGAGGCGGCCCAAGGTGGACGCCGATGACCCTAACAATGTCATCGACCCCCAAGTAAACATTGTTGCAGCGTCGCCTATTCACAGCAACATCACATTGCACTTCGACCCAGATTTTAGTACTCCCTATTTGGGCTTGGGCAAATATGAATTTATTTCTCAATTTAAAGTGCTGCCAAATATTTTATTTGGGTTAAATAAACTTGAAGAAAGATATTCTGGGTCCAAAAATTAAGAGCTCAATTTATTCAAAATATTTATTTAATTGGCGCAGGCGGCTTCAAATTAATATGCAAGACATGGAGATCCGATTGATTTTGATGGTGGTTTGGGCGTTTGCAATTTAATCTTTGAAGCTCGGGACGAGTTTTTTATTAAGAGGCGGGAGTGATGCGAATAGAGGCTAATATGAATGTTACTATTCACACGTGAACAATACTAGCTCGAAGATATTTTTTTATAGTAATTATCTAGCATTAGTTAAGATATTATTTAAATAAGGTACTATATTTATATTAGGATATTTATTTAGTTTCCTTATGTAACTAGGTTCCTACCTCTTCAAGTATGTAATGCCAATAAATAAAGGCCCTAAGTGAGAGTTTAAATGGAAAATTAATAAAATTCAGATTTTGGTTGCTCTTTTTGGATATCGTGTGTGTAAATTCCGTTGCGTTTACATCAAAAAATGTGTAAAAAATAGAAAAAAATATTTTCTTACCAATATATAATCCAAGAGTCTAATTTAGAATATCTAGTTAATATATTTTGTCATAGACAATTAACATATTATAAGTATATCATGAAGTCTCCATCAAGCAACACTCAATAAAATACACATCTATTATGCAAGCCACTAAATAACATGTAACAATTGAAGGGATATATTATGCAAGTCATAAGAAACTACAAGAAATTTGGGGACCATATACAAGGTTTATATTAATACCAAAAAAATCATATACTCACTCTTGTCCCAAATTAATAGTCCTTTCCTCTTTAGTCCATCCTAAATTAATAGTCACGTTTCTAAAAGTGGTATATAAATTTAGATGAGATTACAAAGTTACCCATCCAAACACTACTCATGAGAGAACAAGGATCCAAGCGCATGTTGTGAAACATTGAAAGGTATTCATCATTGTAAGAGGATAATTTTGGATAATATATCTTTTCTCAAAATGTTAATTCTAAATGACTAGCTATTTTTCACATAATAAAAAATCACATATTACTGAAATTTTTTCTGGGATAAAATTAAGGCTCCGTTCGATTTAAAAAAAAAAAGGTATTAAAACTTCTAAGGGGAGAAAAAAGAAAAGGAGAAGCAAGGAAAAAAAAGGAGAAATAGACAAAGAAGAAAATAAATGAATATTCGATGTTGGAGACTCGGTTCAGCACAAGTTTAAAAGCCTTGCAATGTCGACAATTCCATGGAGATCGCTTCAGGTAGCAACAAGATCGAAGTCGTGTTGCACAAAGAAATTGACTTAAATCTGCCCTATTTGTGACGGGTTGTGTGTTTTGATTGTTTCGTTTATAATATTCGGGAAAACTAAGTGAATTAGATGCTAGGAAGCACAGACACTTTTGAGACTCCAGCATGTCCGTGTCGGACACTAACGCTCTCCCACTACGTCTCCCATACTTTTCACGTGTTTATGATGGAGTTGGCACCCTAGCCTTAGGGTTTTCTTTTACATCCGTTATTCTTACTTCTTGTTAGTCTTTTCTTAGTTAAGGATACACATCCTTTTTTTTTATTTCTTAATGACGTAATGACCTTAGTTTATAAAAGGTTATTTTTGTCCTTTTTAGTATTTCTTCATCTCGTAAGATTAATAAAGGGTAGTTTAGATATTTTAGGCTTAGATTGATTAGCAAGTTAACGTCTTTTATAAATAGGGCCCTTGGCCCCGTATTAGAATTAGGAGAGTTGCCCTTTCATTTGTTGTTGTTGTTGTTGTTGCGTAAATTAAATTGCATCCGGTTTACATCAATTTGGTATTGGAGCCTTGTTCGCTCCTGATGTGATCGTCATAATTTTTTATTGTAGAGTCATTATAAGGCTCGGAGGAACCGGTGATCCACTCCTTCAAACTACACCCCCACTGCCAGTGGTCAAGCGACATAACCTTTTCCTCCGCCGTCATAACCTCCCAACCCTAGAACTAAAATCCTAAACTTCATATTTGTTGCAATCCTCCATAACCTGTTCTTCCACCAACATGAAAGAAGCTCCGACAGAGGTTCGGTGGGTTTATGGATTATAAGAGGGACTGCTCACGAGTGTCGAGGGAGCAACCCACTATTTGTGGATTGTAAGAGAGGGCTGCTCCCTTGACACTCTTTGGGGCCATTGAAGCTCTGTCGGAGCTTCTTTCATGCTGTAATACTCACTTTAGCCCTTCCTATTTTAATCAAAAGTCTTACCCCACTTACGAGGTTCAAAAAGTGAATATATCCCCTTCTAAGTTTGGGAAATTATTCACAGCCCCACTCCTTTTCTAAAAGTGAAATTTCAGCTTCCATATTTTCTGAAATTCTAAAAACAACCCCTATTTTTTTAAAATTGCATCTCCAACCCCCCAACCTTAAAAAATAATTACGCAACCCATCCCCTATTGCTGAAATTATTCGGATCCCATCACAACTTCTGAAAATTTATATTTCACTGAAATTCCCAACTCTGACCCGGGAGGTTCAAAAAATGACACCCACCACCTTACTTTCTACAAGCTGCGAATCAACCCCTTTTACCTCCATGTCCACATTGAACTGTCATTGTGATAATTATTTACCCTGATTTGAGCCAAAATACCTACAAAATCTTACCGATATCAAAGAGGATATCAGGGTATGGGAGAATGACCTAGTCTCTCATTTTAACAAGGCTATGGGCATCCGTCATGGGTGCATCGGTCGTTCGCTACAAGGAATGCTGACAGAGAGTAGATGAATGCACTTTGTTTTTCAGATATTTGAAGATAGAGCGTGAGGAGATTGAGTGTGAGTATAAATTAGAATTAGCTGAGCTTCATGCCTTAGTCGGCAATGTTTCCCACCGGTTAATCCTGAGTGAAGCGTCCATGGTAGTCCCATCCCTATCGAGTCTACCAACTGTCTCCCCTCCATTCATGCTACTTTGACGACTTTTCAGGATTGTTGATAGATACTGAGGATTACTTTGAGTATTCCATTAATAATTTCTTCGATATCTTCATCGAGGAAGGCTGGACTACTCGTACGCAGTTCAGAGATTTAGAGATGTATGATCTCGTGAACTTCTTTCCCATCTTTGAGGAAAAAGAGGTTGGTTTATATGTTGGATATATCTTCAATATCTTTCCAGAGAGGGGATGGGTGATCCGCAAGCATCTCCACGAGGTAGATATGTACTTTGTTGTTGATTTCTTCCTGCTCTTTGGGAAGGAAGAGGATTTTGCTGAGGCGGGTTATGTCGGTGGTTTTGAGGATGATTCATTGTGGAGGGATGATGTGATCGCTTACGATTATGTGGAAGCATTTTAAGAGACATTTAAGGCCCATTCATAGATTAATTTTCAGCGTCTCGCATCAAGGAGGCTCATTATGGATGATTTGACCCTCGTTTGGCATAGTTGGCCTCCTCTGACGGGCTTATATGTTGAACATTGTTGAAAGTTAAGGGATAACTATATATTCGTCGGACTTTGTTAAGATTTTTTATCACTCATTTGCTCCTTTTTGCTAGACCATACACTGAGTGTTTCCCTGAATATTTTTCCTCCTCAGTTGGGGAGAACGATAGTGCTTGCATATTTCAGATGACGACTACCTTTATCACTTTCACACTCATGGTCGAGATTTTCTCAGTAGGGGAGAGTGATGGAGTTTGCATCCTAGACTTAGGATTTTCTTTTATATTTGTTATTCTTGCTTGTTAATAGTCTTTTATTAGTTAAGGATATACATGTCTTTTTTTATTTCTTAATGATGTAAAGCCCTTAGTTTATAAAGGGGTATTTTTTCCAAGTATTGAATCATCTAATATGATTGATGAAGGGTAGTTTAGACATTTTAGGCTTAGCTTGGTTAACAAGCTAACCACTTCTATAAATAGGACCCTTGGCCTCATATTGTAATTAGACTTTGTAGAATTATATAGAATATTTAGAGAGAGGCTTTCCTCTTCAAGTTGTTATTGTTGTTGTTGCGTAGATTAAATTGCTTTCACTTTACACGAGTATATAATTTAATTAAAATATTAACATGTTTAACATTAATTCTCACATGTCCAATTACACTCATTCGACACATATTTTGCATGTGTATAGACTTATTACAACATAAGTTAACTTGGTGACATCGTTTTGAACCTCATTCTATAATAAATATACATCAATGTCACTCGAACGACTCTTCCCCACTCTTCTAAGACATGAAATTTTCCCTATTTTATATAAGTAAACTTGATTTTTTCATGTTGTGCTTTAAGCAATTCTTTTTATTAAGTATTCAAGGTATTTTTTTAATATGTTCTTCGAAATTTTCCAATATAATTTAATAAAAAAATTATGAAGTAATATGCAAAAGTAATCCTAAGTTTGGGGTCATTTTCAATTTTTGACTCGATGTTTTAAAAGTTGCAATGTCAACCTAATGTTTCAATGTTCGCGCAAATTTATTCCTCCATAACATCTTCATCAGGAGATTTAATGAAATGGATGATATAAGGGAGTAGGATGCCCAACCATCCTCTCTGTAAAGTCTCCATACGAAGGGCTAAAATTGCACGAATATTAAAATATCATGGTCAACATTGTAACTTTTGATATAGCGGGTTCAAAATTGAAAATGACACCAATCTTTCGGTTAATTTACAATTTAACAAAAAATATTTATCTATCAACTTATCCCCGCTATGCCTTATGTTGATTGAGTTTATGCTCGAGGAAGAGTTTTAGACTCGTGTAAGTATATTTTTGTTTTTTATCTTAGGATCTTGTGTTGCATGTTTGGGTGCTTGTAACTCTTGCATATTTGTTTATAGTGGAATTTTTTTTTGCGTGGCGTCGAGGTCACCGTGGATGTTTCCCCAATGGGGTGGGTTTTTACCACGTTAAAAATTCATACATGTTATTCTTCTTTGCCTCATCTTCTTCTATGTATGATTTAGAATAAAAAATGTTATATGATATAATAACTTGAGTTAGAATAATTCATCATATTTGATATATTTTATTGTAACATAATAAATCAAATTGTTATTAATATTACTTTGAAATATATCAAATTTAATTGATTTTAATTTTCACATTATTAAAATCTAATTAGTTGAATAACCAAGTTTTTCTTGATTTGATTATAAATTTGTTATCAGAAAACTTGCATGAAATCAGAGTATGTTCCTTTGTGTGTATGGAGATTGTTTCATGGACGCTCGGTTTTTTTCAACGATCGAGGCCATATTTCCCTACCACCACACTCCTCAACCAATTCTCCTCCAATTAAAAACTCCACGATTACTTTGCCAACAACACCTTATCAAAAAATGATAAAATCTTAATTCCGGTTCCACCTTCATTGGATTGCCAATCTCCTCCTATCTCACCAAACAATATTTAAAGCAAAGCAGAAAAATCGACTTTTAGTAAGTGGAAAAACTCAACAAGGCTCTCTTAAGGAATGTTAGCCAACCGCCTTCAAAAGATAACTCGTCTTCTGCAGAAGAGTCTTCATTCCATTATCTCCAATGTTGGGTCCCCAATGAATCTAGAATCTTAGAGGTGAACTGTCGTTCTTGAAAGAACAAGACTTTGTGTTGTATTTCTTTCCAACATTCGTCGACAATAATCTCCCTTAATCAAAAGGTGCTTTAAATCCTAGCATTAACTCATGAATTCAAGACAACACAACACAAGTAGTTAACCAAGAACAGTTTGCATTATGATACCTCATTTGATGTGAACGACGGAAGCAAATGTCAATCACATAAACTAGGAACTCACCTCTCTCAGAGAAAAATTCATTGTCAAAAGAGGTATTGATTACAAAAGAAGCCTTATCTCTTACTTATAAATGGAAAGTCAAAAAAGTAACTCTAATACTTAGTTAATAAAAAAATTTGATATAGGGAAATATAAATATTAATAAAAAATTACGAAATAGAAGGGATAAGTAGTAACTAAATTGTATCTTAGATGATAGCAACTAATATTATCCCCAAACACTCTCATATATAATCTCTTCTTCCTTGCTCTCTAATCCACATTTCGAATGCCCCAAATGAGCACTAGATGCATCAGTTAATGAAGCTTATAAGTTATTTGATAGCATTATCGTTGACGTTGCAGTTGGATGGATTCCAACACATTTCACATGTAAAATAAAGTGGAATGGTTCCATGTAATGTGATCTCTATAACCACTATAAAACTTTCTACAATACTAATATGTCCCAAAAAACAACTTATATACTTTTGATGATCCCACCAACACAACCAGGTATCAGCAAGTACCTAAATGGTTGTTCAGTGTCTAAGTCAAGGTTCTGTCTTAAAAGGTGTTACGCTAAGAAATCATTACCAAAAGTGGCAATTCTTCTTTTTTGATAAATCTACCAAAAGTTGCAGTACATAATGTAATATCATTAAAATGAAAAGTTTGTATTATCAGTTATTGCGATCGCAACTAATAAAAACAAGTAGTTGATTCCTATTTAAAAATTATCACCAAACTGTGAGTAATGGCTTTTAATTAGCTTCTGTTATGTCTTCACTCGTAGCTATTTTATTACAGTGTAACTATTTAAACATGGTATTAAAAACACTAAGTTGATGACGTAAATGGCGCCAAATGGGTAATAAGAGAAAGATATCTCACACTTTAACCATCAATTCACTAAACTCTCCAAAATATAGAATTACCTCAAATGAGGCTACAAATAGAGATATTTATAGGTGGGAAGTATCTTAGACTCTAAGCAAACATCTAATTACAAATGTATCCCTGTTAGCTTTTGCCACTTCTTTCCTATAATACCAAGCAAATAATTACTAAAAGAAAATACATCAAAATAAGGAAAATAACAAAAATGCCACTAATGCCTAAAAATAGCCCCTAAACTTCTAATTCACATAATTCTCTCCGCCTTCCAAAAAGCTCGTCCCCCAGTTTTGAAAGTTGAGGATGCACAAAATCTTCAAAATTGGAGAATCACATGGCAAGCACCAAAAATATGTGGAAGAGAGGCAAAACTTATGGGGACAAAAGTAATTTCTAAAAAATTTGAGGAAGAGCCTTCAATTCTTGCGTCAATCTTCATCTTCTTCCTTTTACCTCTCATGTAAATCATCAAAAATATCTTCCCCGGGTCAAAAATAATGTTTTGGTGGACAAACCCTAGTTCTTAAATCTTCGTTCCAATGCGGACAGGTAACTGAGATAGCACAGGCTTCAGGCATGGAACTTATTAGGAAGGCTACTTTGGAGGGTTTCACCTAGGGCAGAGGGTAGATAGGATAGTATGGGAGCGGTTTGGGTCAAAATGGGTAGAAATTGATTAGGGTTTGGATTAAAAAGGGCTTAGGGTAAATCCGAATGAATCTTGAATTGATTGGAGTTGGAAATAATCAGGTTTTGAACATTTATTATATTATTCTACGTCTTCGGCTCGGATGGGCCAGGTGTAGGGTTCCTCGGGGGCAGAAGGTCGTCCTGAGGTGTCAACTGGTGTACCTTTAATAGCAGCGGAATTAGGTGTTGGTTCTTGAACTGTTGGAGGCTGATTCCAGACTTGACTAGGGTCACAATCTCCAGAAGTTGTTAGACGTGCGTCTGGGAGTTGATATGGTGCCTCCTAAGGCACCGTCGAAGCCTTGTTTGGGTGGATTCTTCCTTCCACAATAGAAGTAGGTTGACTGGATATCAGCAGTGGTTCTGCGAGGGAAGAATCGGTGGTTGAAGTGTTTGTTGCAATCGGGCAAGGGTTCTGTCCTTATCGATGGATGGAGGCAGTGGCCTAAAGTGTCCAGGTTATTATCGGCGCTGTTGAGGGGCTTCTTGATGTGGTGATGGGTTCAAATGAGTCATGGTGAGGGTTTTTTTTGTGGGAGGGGTGAGGAATGGATTGCGAAAGCGTAAGTAGAGAAGTCTTGGGGTTAGAATTAGGGTTTCTTGAGTTAGGGTCAGGGTTTGAGGTGGTGGTGGAAGAGAGGCAAGTATCAAGATCATCCATTTGGGTCAAGAGGTGATCCAAGATCCTTGAGATTCGATCATTACGAGTTACCACGAGAGCATATCTCCTCTTAAAACCCATATTGACGTTGTTTATGAGTTTTTATTATTTTTACAACAACGGGTAGAACCAACGAGGCTATGATAGCAATTGACGTAAATGATTCCAAATGGGTAATAAGAGGAAGATATCTCACACTTCAACCCTCAATTCACTAAACTCTCCAAAATATAGAATTACCATATATGAAGCTACAAATGGGGTATTTATCGGTGGGAAGTAGCTTAGGCTCCAAGCAAACATCTAATTACAAATGTATCCTTGCCTTTGCCACTTCCTCCCTATAATACTAAGCTAACAATTAGTAAAAGAAAATACATCAAAATATGGAAAATAACAAAAATGCCACTAATGCCTAAAAATACTAAAAATAGCCAGAATGTTGCTACCATTGTAGGTTGAAACAAAAGTACTTCAGCTGAAATTACAAGTAACTAATTAAATAATTTCTCGCTTTCCCAGAATGTTGCTACCATAAAAGAAAAGAAAAGAAGATAAAATTCTGGTGAAAGTCAATAAGTCCTATGTAATTCAAACTCCATCCTAACTCATTTTTCATAAGGAAAGTAAGATTATATAATCTTTTCAAATTTTCCACGTGATAAAAAATACTCCCTTTGTCCCAAATCAAAAGTCAAATTTTATTTTTTGCCCCTGCTCAAATTAAGAGTCACGTTTTGAAAACCAATAGACTGAATTTTGCGATAATTAAAACTTTTTAACTTTACCAATGATTATATTCAAGTTTGTGTTTTTTTAAAAACATGACTTTTATGAATCAACGCCTCATTTGAAACCGAGGGAGCACATTGCAACTTATGTACGTAAATGCCAATTAAGCCTGCAGACATATCAATCACATATTCAGTAAATAAATGATGAATTAAATATATAATTGTGGTGTCAAAAAATCTGGGATACGGGGGGTGCCCATGTACAACGATGTATGCACAATAATTGATAAAAGAGAGACAAAGATTTACGTAGTTTGACCATGAATGGTCTACGTCCATGGGGCTACTGTTGTATTCTATTGGAATGATGAGAGAGTTTACATGAATGGGTTTCTCCCATTTCAAATCTCCCTTTCACAATGAGGGGTGTCCCCTTTATATAGAGTTAGGGGTTACATTAGGGTTACAAATATGGATGAGTCCTAACTTCGTGGAGTTTGATTTGACTCAGATACTGCTCCTTGAACTTCTAGTTTATCAAGGACGGTTGTCATCCTTATCTTGTTGGAGCATCCATTTCTCTCCATCTTGATTGCGGTGCTCACCGCGTGTCATGTTATTATGTAGGTGACTAAGCATAAATTCTTCTGAATTTATCCTCCTAAGTTGGTAGTTTTAGTACCTCGAACAACGTAATTGATTTTATTTTATCCCATATCATTTCTAATAACTTCTTCTAACAAGTGCCCCGAGTTTTGTTTATTTCTTATTAATTTTACAGGTATTTAGCGCAAGAAAAGAAAGAAACAAACCGGAAGAAAGGAAGAGAACAAAGGAAGATAAGTCAAAGGGCATTTTCGTAATTTTACAGCCATATTCCGGAGGTGGGGAAGACTATAAAGTTGAAGAGATCTAAATTAAAATAACATTGGAAAAAACGGCACTCCAATCCGAGCTACGGTGAAGAAGTTATGCCCATTTGAAGTTGGAGACAGAAAGCCAAAGTTGAAATTAATTCTAGAAGTTGAAGAGTTTCAACTCTTGAAATTTCTTTTATAATTCCTTTTTATTTGCTGTAAAACGTGGAGAGGCATGGGAAAATTCATATTTGGGTATATAAAAATCCAATCCCTAGAGTAATAAAAGAGAGGAAGGGAGGGAGTTTTTTTCGGCATATGATTTCATATTTTTCTTTCCTTAGGATTTAGAAACCCTAGTTTGTAAGTTGAACAAGAGTTATTCAAGATTCAAGTTTCAAGTTAAGATTTACTTCTTCCATTCAAGTATTGCTAAGTTCTACTTTCAATTTCTTTCATATTGTAAGTTTAAATTACTCTTGTAGTTTAATTTTGTTTCTCAATTCAAGTTCTTTTTCAATGCATAATAGACCTATGACTTCCTGCACATCTAGAATTTTATTTTCATTTAATAAAAGCATGCCTATCTAAGTTTTTAAGGATTGGGATGCATGAACCCATCCCAATGTAAATTACTTATGTTGAAAATAGAATTTAAATTAAAAATTTGAAAGAGTTGTGCGGGACAATTTTACAACCATTGTAGATCTTTTAATCTCTCTTGCCCTAGGTACTTGGGATGTTTAAGAATACAATGTGCGTATAATTATTTAGCACCTCTTTATATTTACCTTTGATTTCGTATGGTGCGGGCTTGAATCTCATATACGTAATGCTTGGGATCTATAAAGGCTGGATTCATTCAAATTTATAATTTACAATTCTAGTATTCTATACGGTAAATTACTAGGGTTAGGGGATTGTATTCCAACCTATTTTCTCATTCATCTTAATTAGTTTGCTCCTGCATGCATAGTTAACTTTTTTATTTTTTCCCTTTTCAACCGTCATCATCTTTTTCACTTTTATTTTAGAAGTAATAAATCAATTAAATTCTATCAAACATTCCCTGTGGATTCGATACTCAGACTCACCACTATACTCCTTAAGAGTGTAGTTACAAGTTTAGGCTTTTTTGTATTGAGGTTGGAAGCCGATAAAAATGACTAGCGTATTACACGGATGTTCGATTTACACCTCAATCAAAATGGCACCGTTGTCGGGGAATATTTATTATAGATTATAATTGACTTACTATTTCGAAAAAAAAAATACACAAAAAAAATGTGTGTCACATTTTTGAATTGCCCACTTTGAAATGTCTTATTTTAACTCTTCTGGTGGCTTTAATTGTTATGATAATAGTGAGGAGGAGGAGGAGCTCAAGACTTATGAACATTGGATCACTATCACTAAACATGAGTCTCATAAATGCAAGCCCAGTGTTGAGGCCATCCAAATTTATCAAAATGAATTGCTTGATGAAAAAAGACTTGAAAAAGAATATCGAGAAAAAAATTGTTATTGGGAGCAAGAGTTAGATGCATTATTTGAACCCAATGAGGATTTTTCTTCTGATGTTTTTCAAGTTGAAGAATATTTTCAACCAAATGAGGAATCCGAGGTGCTAGAACCAAGGAAGCCTACTTTGGAAGAACTCTTGATTATTATCAAAAAGCAACCTGATGACCTTGCTGCTACAGAGTTGAAAAT
Source organism: Sambucus nigra (assembly GCA_949130495.1). Taxonomy (NCBI): domain Eukaryota; kingdom Viridiplantae; phylum Streptophyta; class Magnoliopsida; order Dipsacales; family Adoxaceae; genus Sambucus; species Sambucus nigra. The sequence goes on from OX422220.1 coordinate 306,189,810, forward strand.
TAGAGCAACTTGCAAGGAGTTTAATGATTATTTGGACAACTTAGAGAAGGTCGAGACTTGCACTTCACCTAACACTTTTGAGGATGAAATCATTGAGCGTGATCCATGTTCTTTTGAATATCAACCTCTTATAAATATTGCAAAATCTACTGAGGTTGAAGATCATTTGTCTCCTTGTGTACCCACCATTATTGAACCATTAAATCCATCACAAGAACTGGATGAATTTCTTGAGGATGTTGATCCAATTCTTGTATGGGAATTTTTTTTAGATGCTTCATCTTACGGGCCATACACTTAGACGTGTCACTCCACCAGATCCAACTGAAAATTTTGGGGGAGAAGATTTTGAGGGACTCAATGCTTGAATTGTTTTCCAATATAGAATCTTTCTGTTTGTGTGATCCGCTTCCCATGCTACTTGAAAAATCTTTGGAACGTGATTCTATTTTTCTTGGATCCCAATGGTACTTGTCCCCCTGTGCACTCAAATCCCTCATTATCCCCCTAAAATTTTTAATTGGTGATGGTTAATTTCTTCCGCTTTGCACGTGCCTTCTATTGTTCAAATGTAATTCTTATTTTATGGACGACATGCTTTCTAGTGGGGGAAAACCATTAACCCCTCAAAGTCAAATTGTAGTTTGGGTGGACCCTCGAATTTTTCGATTTCTACTGTATGACTTATTGGAAGTTCAAATTGTAGGTTGTACATAATTAGCTTTTTCTTTTTACTTTTTTTTATAGTTTAGAGTAATTAGTTAAATTTTTTGTTATTTTTTTTTTATGCTTGGTTCTAACATGTTTTGTAGATTCAATGGACTCTCACTCACCGGGATTGCTCCATTTGGGTAATATCTTTCTTTTTCTCTCTTTATATTGTGTTCTTGATTCGCATTGAGCACAAATGCAACATTTAAGTTAGGGGGTGTGGGATATTCTTTCCGTTTATTATTTAGATTCATTGATTCGATCACATGTTCTTTCCAAGTGTTTTTTTTAGAAAATTTCAAAAAAAAATTGAAAATTTTGAAAAAAGGCAAAAATATTTTTGTTCAAAATAAATAAAAATTGGAATTTAAATTTATCAAAAAGGTCACCTTTATTCTTTTTAAAGTCTGAAATTGTTAACAATCAAAATGCACTAAGCCAAAATTGACCGAAGATGGAAATTGAAAGAAAATTGACGACTTAACGAATAAGTGTGGAGATTAATAAAACCCGGTGAGATTTCGCGCCTTTCAATTTTTTATGTGTTTTTAAATCAATCAGAGTTTATGATTAACTCAAAGTTCCTTTCATCGTTTTAATAAGTCGTTGATGATCTCAATCCTTTGTTTTGATCGGTTATGGGAAATGTGTGAAATGTTGTGTCAAAATTCGTGCTAAATATATCTCTAAACTTAATTTATCTCGAGATGTATGTGGTAATGTGATTAGCAATTTGGACAATGAAGTAGGCCCTCGTTTGTTTAACCCAAAAATATTAGCCATAATAAAGTTGTGAAAAAAATTATCCCTTTGCAACCGACTTTGAGCCTAATAAAATATCTCCCTTTCGTTTGATAACCCAAAAAACCCAAATAGCCCGAAATTGTGAAAAATTTGAAATTAATCAAGTAAGTCCAAAGTGTGTAAAAAAAGGGCAACAAAAAAAAATAGCAAGAAAAAAAAGAAAAAAATGAAAATAGAAAAAGAAAGAGAAAAATGAGCAAATGCCCGAAAAAGCACCAATGGACGTCATAAGGACGTTTTCCAATTCCGAACATTCCGTCCATTCCCATTTTTATCCTTTACACTTTTTAACCCGAAAAGTCCTAACCGAGTCTAAATGGATAAATTAATTACTGGATGGAGAGCTAAGACATGAAAAAATAATAAAAGAGAATAAAATGGTGTGATTAAGAGATAATGTTTCCCGTTTTCTAATAACTGTATTCCGATGATGAGATCTTTTCACCATATATTTCCTTCTTTCAATTTTGTATATGTGAATTTGTGTCCATTATATTTACTCTTTATATCATGCATACCGAGAGAAAATAACCACAATCCGAGTGATTCGTTTGTGAGTGCATCTGTAAGAATTTGAATCAAAAAGAATTTTCGGAAAGTAACGTAATGCTCAATCGGTGGAAATTTGAGGTTTAATTTCTGGCTTTGCACACGCACACTATGGTTTAACACATTTGAATATGAATTTATGGTGATTATTTTTTGAAAAGTTTAAATTGTACAATTTATAAGTATTTTGATATTTATTTGTGTCAATAAAAATTTTTGTGGTTGTATTCACTGCAAACCCTCACGAGACAAAACTCGTCCTACTAGGGTAACCTAGGGGTTTAAAGGCTTATTGCATATGCTCAAAGCAATCGGTTGCCTGCGAAAGTGGAATTTTATTTTAATAAAAGGAATTTTAAAAGTCAACTCATTTCTCTTACATTGTTCGGGACGCGCAAAGTTCTAAGTTAGGGGAATTTGACTAAGCATAAATCTTTTGAATTTATCCTCCTAAGTTGGTAGTTTTAGTATCTCGAACAAGGTAATTGATTTGTTTTTATCCCATATCATTTCTAATGAATTATTCTAATAAGTACCCCGAGTTTCGTGTATTTCTTATTGATTTTAAAGGTACTTAATGCAAGAAAAGAAAGAAAGAAACCGAAAGAAAGGAAGAGAACAAAGGAAGACAAGTCAAAGGGCATTTTTTTTAATTTTATAGCCATATTCTGGAGGTGGGGAAGCCTATAAAGTTGAAGAGATCTAAATTACAAGAACATTGGAAAAAACGGCAACCCAATCCGAGCTACGGTAAAGAAGTTATGCCCATTTGAAGTTGGAGACAAAAAGTCAAAATTGAAATTAATTTTGGAAGCTGAAGAGTTTCAACTCTTGAAATTTCTTGTATAATTCCTTTTTATTAGTTGTAAAACGTGGAGAGGCATGGGAAAAGTCATATTTGGGTATATAAAAAGCCAATCCCTAGAGTAATAAAAGAGAGGAAGGGAGAAAGTTTTTTTTGGCATATAATTTCATATTTTTCTTTCCTTTGGATTTAGAAACCCTAGTTTGTAAGTTGAACAAGAGTTATTCAAGATTCAAGTTTCAAGTTCAGATCTCCTTCTTCCATTCAAGTATTGCTAAGTTCTACTTTTAATTTCTTTCATATTGTAAGTTTAAATTACTCTTGTAATTTAATTTTGTTTCTCAATTCAAGCTCGTTTTCAATGCATAATAGACCTATGACTTCCTGCACATCTAGAATTTTGTTTTCATTTAATAAAATCATGCCTAGCTATGTTTTTAAGTATTGGGATGCATTAACCCATCCCAATGTAAATTACTTATGTAGAAAATAGAATTTAAATTAAAATTTTGAAAGAGTCGTGCGAGATAATTTTACAACCATTGCATATCTTTTAATCTCTCTTGACCTAGGTACTTGGGATGCTTAAGAATACGATGTGTGTATAATTATTTAGCACTGCTTTATATTTAACTTTGATTTCGTATGGTGCGGGCTTGAATCTCATATACGTAATTCTTAGGATCTATAAAGACTGGATTCATTCAAATTTATAATTTACAATTCTAGTATTCTACACGGTAAATTACTAGGGTTAGGGGATTATATTCCAACCTACTTTCTCATTCATCTTAATTAGTTTCCTTATGTATGCAAAGTTAAATTTTTTATTTTTTCCCTTTTCAACCATCATCATCTTTTTCACTTTTATTTTAGAATTAATAAATCAATTAAATTCTATCAAACATTCCCTGTGGATTCGATACTCATACTCACCACTATACTCCTTAAGAGTGTAGTTACAAGTTCAGTTTTTTTTGTATTGAGGTTGAAAGCCGATAACAATTACTAGCGTATTACACGGACGCTCGGTTTACACATCAATCAGTAGGCATATGTTGTGCCCCCACAATAGCCCCACAGGTCGCAGTTCAGCTAAGTTGATTCCGAGATGAGCTGGGAGTTGATCCATAATCTCTTTAAATGTGTGTAGTTACTGATGTGAACTGTACTGATATTTTTTGAGCTGTCGTTCAACTTTATGCCTTCTTTGGTTGTTCTTCTTGCCTTTATAATTATTTTAGATAAATGCTTGACTTGAGTTGAGAGATGTTCAGTTGATATGGGAACCGAATTCATGAGTGTCGAGCTGCCTATGTACCCTCATGGGATCGGGTCGAACGTAGTTCATTGTTATGTTTTATTGCATGGCCCAATTTGTGAGGCCGACCACAAGCCTATTTAGAATTCGTTTGCTGAGTCTTTATCGAGCATGCATAAAGTTTAGAGTATCTCCCTATATTTTGATCTTGTATGGTCCATTTGGTGAGGCCGACCACATGCCTATGTGTCAAGATGTACCTAGTCGGGGTAAGACCTTGCATTAGGTTTTTATATGGTCCAATTGGAGAGGCCGGCCAAAAGCCTATGTTCCGAGCCTTGCTTGAGTATGTACCTAGTCGGGGTAAGACCCTGTATTAGGTTTTTCATATGGTCCAATTGGAGAGGCCGACCACAGGCTTATGTGTCAAGTCTTGCTCGAGCACGTACCTAGTCGAGATAAGTCCCTGCATTAGGTTTTTCATATGGTCCAATTGGAGAGGCCGACCATAGGCCTATGTGTCTAGTTTTGCTCGAGCACGTACCTAGTCGGGGTAAGACCTGCATTAGGTTTTTCATATAGTTCAATTGGAGAGGATGACCAGAAGCCTATGTGTCGAGTCTTGCTCGAGCACGTACCTAGTCGGGGTAAGACCCTGCATTAGGTTTTTCATATGGTCCAATTGGAGAGGACGACCAGAAGCCTATGTGTCGAGTCTTGCTCGAGCACGTACCTAGTCGGGGTAAGTCCCTGCATTAGGTTTTTCATATTTGATATGTAATCAGTACGCTTATTGTACTTAGGCCTTTCCCGCAAGTCAATGTAATACCAATTTTGTTCACATTTTTCCATTTTCTAATGCCTCGCATGTAAATATCCGCCTATTTTACCTTTTAGGTTGTGTCGTAACACTTCTTTATGCCTAAAAGACGATGGCAAAAATGCACCTGGTTTAAGGGCCATCTACCCGTTTAGGATTTTAACCGACCAACATAGTTGGCGACCAAGCTGAGTTGGCTTTTTACCTATTAAACCCCCTAGGGCTTTTATTATTGTCAGGGCAACTCGTGAGGCCATTTGTGTTTAGAGATGACAAAGGCCCGAGAACTTCATTAACTTAATTGAAACAAGCAATATATTTATTGTAATTAAATCAAGCTTAGTCCTGATCATCATTTGAAAGTCTAGTGTGAGTGTTAACCATGTTAGCATCCATCCTGAGTTGGTCTCTTCTATTTTCCTTTAAATGTTGCGGTGAATATGTTCACGTGTCATCGTTTCCATGGAGCCCCTAATCGGGCTATGAAGAGGAGACTGCCCGGCCGTCCATTGAGTTATTTGATCTGTATAATCGAGATGGTAAGTGTGCCCGACCGTTCCTCGGGGCTTTGTTTTGTTGAAGAGTATTGCGTTGATATCTAAGTATTATCTTGCTCATATAGCTCCATGTAATGTATCGTTCCTCGGGGCACACTTGTTCACCCACCATGCATGGTGGTTCTTGGATGCTGTGAAAAACTCCATATATCTCGTACATCTGAAGAAATTGATATGAGTTCAAATCATCTTCGTGTATAAATACGTTAATTTGATATGGCGTTTAAGAAACGTTGTTCCTTTGGAGTGGATATCTTGGTGCTGATGATGCCCTTTCGACGCTGACAAACGAATTTTCATCGCCCAGTGATCGCAGTGGTCTAGTTGTTGTTATCAACATGTTACGTTCGTTGACTGTGATCTTGCTGGATATGTGACTTCTTACATGTTGGATTCGTCCTTATTGATAAAGATAGTTGATCGTTGGTCTCCATGTTGCTTTATGTGTTATTGGATCTTTATTATATAGATCGCCCAACTTATCACTCGCCGAGGTTAAATTAAATAAGAATTGTATTGCCCAATTGTCCATTGGATCTCGAGACGTGATCAAATAATGTCGATTATCCATCGAAGCTGAGGATCCGTCAAGGCAAAATTACAAAGGATCTAGTAGATGTTGCGAACGATCTATGCTCGAGCATCTGTCGGAGCATTGATAAGATAAATGATGCATGAGCATCCATCGAGGCATGATCATCAAGGTGAAAAGTAGATTTCCAGATTAAATAAATGATGCCTAAATGCCTATCAAGGCGAAAATTGTAGAGGGTCTGGTAGATATTGTGAGTGATCCATGCTCGAGCATCCGTGGAGGCAAAAAGGACCGAGAAGATATTACGAACGATCCTGCAGTGTTAGTGAAAACTAACTTTCCAATAAATGTAATGTCGATCATTAATCGACTGTGCCAACCATCTGTCAGGACTAAATATAAGAATTACCTTGACCAACTATTTGTTGGACATGCGTGGAAAATATCTTCGGGACTAAATATATAAAAATATTTTGCCGATCATTTTCCGGGATGAACCTTGAATATGCCTGATCATTCTTTAGGTCAAGAATTGTAGAGCCAGATAATCAATAATGAAATTGAAGAAATATAAACATCCGAGCATCCATCGGTTATCATAAATAATATTGCCCAAGTATTTGTTGGGTCCAAAGTGGTGTAAAGTGATCGACATTCCATCGAAGCATTAACAAAATAAGTGGTGCCTGGCTGGTCTGCTGGGGCGAAGTTGTACATGTCCGAGTAGATATAGAGAGCGATCCGTGCTCGAGCATCTATCGGTGCATTAATATGATTTCCAAGAGCTTATGATTGTGGTCGAGCGTTCGTCGGGATTGAATCTTGTACCTGTGGAAGTTAATAAGTTTCTCGACCATTTGTCGAGGCTAATTCAAATTGAATTTATCATGCAATTCGTTTATTCAGTCAAGGAATATGTGATGTGCATCTGCTCGAACATGTGTCGAGGAAAAGATTCATAGTATTGAATGAATGACATGAATGATCCCATAATTTCAATAATAAAATCTCACGAGGATGGTCGTGCTCGAGCATCCGTCGGGGCTATGGTAAGTATTAGTAAAAATACTACAATGACCATCCATTGGTATAACCAATAATATCTAGACGACAATAGTGAAAATTAATTGACCGAAAAATGACATGACTTTTCTATAAGTGCGCCCCACTATTTATGTGAACAAAATAATTGTAATAAAGTGGAATAAAAGATGCAAAATTTGTTGAATATATCCATATGTACGACATAGGAGTTAATTTGGGGTTTCTGCAAATAGCTCTAAACAAATACTTAATATTAAGTTGGTTTCAAAAAAATGTTTTCACCAAAAATTTGTGTAATGACAATTGTGAAGTATGCAATATAGATAGCCCCCTGCTAACAAATTTATGATGATAAAAATCATGACATAATTTGTGAGCAAATAAAATATTATGAGACAAAAATGAACAATGCACAAATAAATGTGCGTATCCATCAATTGGGGTTGTGCTAAATATAAGAATTATCCTGACCAACCGTCCTTTGGGGATAAAATGAGACTTGTACGGTAGATATCTTCGGGACTAAATATATATAAATATTTTATCGATCACCAGCTGAGATGAATCTTAAATGTGCCTGACCGTCCTTCAGGTTAAGAATCATAGAACTCGAGCTTCAATCGGCATAATAATAGTTTTTCCCAAGCATTTCTTTGGGTCTAAAGTGCTATAGTGTGCTCGACTATCCGTCGGAGCATTGATAAAATGAATGGTGCCTGGATACTATGTCGAGGCAAAGTTGTACAATACCGAGTAGATATTGCGAGCAATTCCTGCTCGAGCATCTATCGAAATATCGATGAGATTTCCAAGAACTTAGGATTTTTGCCGAGCATCCGTTGGGACTGAATCTTGTACCTGTGGAAGTTAGTAAATTGCCCGACCATCTGTTGAGGCTAAATCAAATAAAAGTTATCATGAGAATGATCTATTCAGCAAAGAAGATATGCATCCGCTCGGCCATTTGCTGAGGAAAAAATTCATAGTAGCGTATGAATGTAATAAATGATCCAATGATATTTATGATAAAAATCCCACTGAGATAACCGTGCTCGAGCATCTGTCGGGGTTGAGCTAAATAACCAATAATCTCCTTTTGCTAAGATTAAATAGTTGTAGCCGGATGACAATATTAAAAATTAAAATAATCGAATAAATGACATGAGTGCTATATAAGTGCGCCTCGCTTATTTATGTGAGCAAAATAATTTGTAATAAGGTCACATAAAAAAGTGTCAACTAAAATCGTTGTAAAAATTGTAATTTAGTCGCATGTTCCTTAAAAAAATTTCAGAGAGAATCAAGAAATACAAAAAATGGTCAAATATATCTCAAATATAAGTCGTAGGTTTGATTTAGAATTTTTGCAAGAATATTTGGACTCGAAGCAAATATCCAATTAAGTTGGCTTCAAAAATATGTTTCCACCGTCAAGTTCTGCAAAAGAAGTCAAATGTTGATTTTGTTGAAGTAAGAACGATTGGAAACTCGTTCAGTGTTCCATATCTACGCGAGAAACCAACTTCTCAGCACTGTTGATGTCTTCCAAAATTTTTCCTCCGACCATAAATCACCAGAATCTTTCCTCTGAATAATCGCACAGTAGTTACTGGTGAAGACGTGGTCGTCGACCAGCTGATGTTGTTACCGAAGAAAACTATCCCTAAACTGTGTTATAACCTTTGCACGGGGCGAGCTCATCTGGTCGCCGATTACCAGGGGCTCAAGTAAATCCCTCGCTGGTGCTTGATTTAAGAGAGATTATTAAGTGGTGAGTTGTGGCTTCTTGTACAGAGGTCGCTCTGCTCTGGCGATGTTGCTGATGGTCCTCGACAGATTTCTATATGGGTTTCCCAACGTAAATAGAAAAACCATCCAGCGCGTGGTCAATTAATAACGAGAAGTGGGATTGCTGGTCGGCGTGGCCGTGTTCTCAATAGCAGGCATATAGATCACCTGCTGGTGGTGCTTGGCTGGATGACAGCCTCAAATGACAGATCAGAGATGATCTCAGCTGTAAAGAGTCTTTCGCTCGAGTAAATTCTGTATACCTCGTCTTCGAACAAATGGTGTGAATTGAGATATACATTTTGAACTGATCATGTGTCCAGAACGTGATCCATGTTCTTGGTGGTGCTCGACTGATTATCAGCCCCAAATCGTAGATCGAAGAGGATCTTTTGTTGTGTTTTGATACTCTGTTCGACACGGATGTCATTGAATGACGTATTTTCCAGAAACTCCCATCTCGAATTTGTACCCGAAGACACATATTGATGTGATTTCCTCTGATAATTAGGAATAAATTCATGTCAGTTATTCTTTCATTCTTTTACGGGATCTTAGGAGAGAGAAAATTATTCAGTGACCTTTATCCCTTCTTATTTTTCAGTTGCTGATAAAAGAACATGATGAACAACCATATGACCCTAAAAATCACCATGGAAGTCCAGATATTCAAGGAGTCTTGGAAGACCATCTAAAATCCAATCCATGTGAAATAAATAATGAAAATTATCTAGAATCAACACTATTGTGTAGATTCGTAGATACATAAACATTGAATACATAATGCATTTATGTATTCAATAATTAACCATTGATTCGGGATATTTTGATCTCACGGATAAATGTATTCATCACAAGTACATCAGAAAATAAAGAAGATGGATCAACGACACTGGAGATTAAAAATCGCAGTAATTTGCTCATAGGGTTGAAGTGGAAACTTACACTACGCAAGACAGCAGTTTCCAGTGCATAATCATCTTTAAACGTCACATAGCTAGTACATGCATATTCGCCAGATCTATACTTAAAAAATAGAAAAATAATCAGGAAAGTGAAATAAGTATCTAGGAAAAGCATACAACATAACCATTACCTTCACGACATTTATGACGATAGACGTGTGCTAAAAACACATAAATTTATAGTTGGGCATCCAGGTCTTCTCTAAATCATTGGATTACACACATACAATAAAGTATCAGTCAAAACAATTACCAAACTCGCATTATTCCAAGTCCTTAATTCGATCTTTCCAAAAAAATCACCAATGTCTAATCAGGATATTAGTCGTACATCAAAAATCTAGATCAACTTATGATCAAAATTAAACCATTGTGGAAAACACAATGACGAATTGATCATCAAACAGTGTTTTTAAAAGCGCGCCATTGCATTTTGCAAAGGAAAAAGGCAACGCAAATGGGTCTACTATTTAGAATGCTGTTGTTGCGTGCGCAATTTAGCGCAAAAGTGCGCAAAACAGAAGCAATTTGTGCTTTTTTTGTAAACCCTCTGACTTACTAAAACGGCGTCCTTTTGGTAAGTACACGGGTTAAAAAAAAGGCAGATACCCTTTCTTCTAAGCCCCGATCTTAAAATAAAACTACCTTATTATAGTTTTAAACCCTCTCAGTCAAACCCCGATTTACTGCTTGGATCTTGAAAACCAAAAAAAAAAAACTCATTAACACTTTGGGAGCCCCGACTGGTCCGGTTTACTGCTCCGGACTCTTCCATCCACACTTTGGCAGCCCCGTTTTACTTTGGTAAGAATTTACACAGTTATTTTTTTATTTTTTATGTTTGAAATTTTTTTATCTCAAATTATTTATTTATTTTTATTGTTTTTGAAATTTCAGTTGGTTGTCAAAATAATGTCTACGAAGAAAGATTTTGGATAGAAATATGCACATATGAAAAGGAAAGGGAAAGTGGTGTTTTTAGTAGGTATTGTCATCATAGGTCAAAATGTGGTATTACACGTCTAAAATATCATTTGACGTTATTTGTTGTTAATTTATTTATGAAACTTCATGCCTTTTAGATTTTTGGAACAATATGGTCCTATGTTTGGAATAATATGGTTCTATTATTGTGTTTTATTCCGAATGTTGTAGTACTTTATGTCTTCATGACTAAATAATGATTTGGAATGATTGTTTGAGCTTATTTATTTATTTATATTTTTTACATGATTTTCAAATTAAAAATCTGGAATTAACGAATTGCTTGCGATATATGCGGGACGCGACTTCGGAGCCAAAACACGATATCCTACGCGACCGTGATTTAAAACATTGTCATTAACGAGAGATACATTAAAAAAATTTACCTGATAATTTCTACATGTTCGATTTCTCTACAAAAGGAGAAAAAATCATGAACATCTTTCTTCGTTGCCTTGGGAGATAAGATTGTTACTTCTGCAATATAACCTCTCGGATACATGGTTGTAACAACCCTCACGTTTCATAGCATATTTTATATTTATTTACTAGGTTTAGTAATTAATTATAAAATGATGGATGTTAAGTAAATATTAATTTAATATGAAAAAGGTTAATATTTACTGAAATGTTGTATGATTACCTGATGAGTAGGTAAAAATATCCATGTGGTGATTTATGGTGTCATAAGATATAAAATGACATTTTGGTTTAATGAGAAACCGGAACTTAAAATGAGTTATACAATTTCCAAATGATAATTTGGAGGGTGTAGTTAGTCCCGGTAGGTGCGAGACAGTCAAAATAAGTGCCATATTGCATTTTGGTATTTCGGACACTTTTGACTGGTTATAGTTTAAATGTGTAGTGCTTATCATTTTATCGCGTATTAGACATTTAAGTGGGCTTTTTAGACTTAAGACACGTTTTATTTCCCCAACCCCATTTCTATTCTTCCATGTTATAAAAATTGAGCCCTAGAGAGAGTAGAGAGAGGAATAGAACTTTGGAGAAAAGAGAGAGATTGGAGCTTGGATCTTGCTTGCATCTTCCTCAAATCTGATTTTCCTACCTCAAGGCAAGTTACCTACTTGGTATTATATGATTTAAGTGGATTAATTAGCATTGATAGGTTGTGGATTGTTATGATTTAGTTTAGTTAGGGTTTTTGTTGGATTTATGGGTATTAACCCTTGAAAATGGATTTGGATGATAATTATTGTAAATGATGGTAATTAGTCATATTTTTGGTGTATTAGTTCCATTAGATTATTTGGGTTTGGTTGGTTTTGAGTTTGGAAAAAAAAATTTGGAGTTCAAGACTCCATAACCATTCTTGGCAATTTCGCAGGAGCGAATCGATTCGTCCCCTAGGGCGAATCGATTCGCATAGATGCAGTTCCCAGGTCTGTGTACCCGAATCGATTCGGGTTAAGGCCGAATCGATTCGGTAGTATGCAGAATGTTGTATTTGTCTTTCGAACCGATTCTCTTTCAGGGCGAATCGATTCGGGTCCTGCAGTTTTGAGTCATTTTCCTTTTTAATTTTTGATCTTTTTCTTTTGGTTTAGGACCTAGGAACCTTCTTGAAAGAAGTAAACTTAGAGTCGTAGAGCATTAGTTGATTTTGGTCGCCACCCTAGATTAGAATTGGGTCATCTGGGGTTTATTTCCCGTGGTGTTTAAAGAAATGTTAAGGCATTTCTTCTTTTATTCAAACTTTTTGAAGTTAGGAAGTTAAATGCCCATGCTTGGAGACTTCGGGGCATATTGGAATCCTATGAATTTTGGGAGTTATAGGATCATAATGTCTATTTGGAGATTTAGTCGGGACTTGTAATTTGAGGAATATCCATGATAATATTCGATGGGAATAGGCTCGCATAAAATGAACTTAAATTGTTTAAAGAAGATAGGTTCAACTAAAATGAACCCAAATTGTGAAAAAGATGACTGGTTCAAATAAAATGAACCCAATTGTTTAATGATGATAGGTTCGAATAAAAAGAACCAAACACATGAATAATGGAAATGGAAAATTTTGGTATGATAATTGGAAATGAAAATGAGATTAAAATGGTAAATGTTAATTTACTTAAATACACCTCTCTAAATGACATCATAAGGGAAGTTCGTGCGCTTGGTGATGCCCTTGGCTAGTAAATGCAGGGTGGATATAGTCCTAGGCCATATGCGGGATTTTTATATGTTTTCTGCGCTGGTGAGGGGATTCCGGGTGTTGTCCTGACTCTCCCGCAGGCATATGGCCGCTTCCTGACGTATCGCGATAGGTGCCCAGGTTGTCTTGTATAGATAGGCCCTGGAAGATGATGGTCATTTAGGGGGGCGCCCAGTGGAGAAACTCGGAGGGGCGGCCTTAGAATCGTTATATGTATGAGAATATAACTTTTCTGCATCAAGTGGGACTTGATGGATATATACTATAAATAGCATGGATAGGTGCCATAAAGAGCACGGGATTGAGATTAATGTGCCATAAAGAGCACTTGATATTAATCGTAGGAATGGAAAGATAATTAACTATGGAAGTTAATAAATGGTTTTATTCCTATTGAGGAATATAAAAGATAATGGAAATTTGATTAATGAGCAAAGGTTTTAAATTAAAGTTATTTACTTTTATATTTTTCTTTTGTAATTGTGTTACATCTGATAATTAGTTAAAATATCTTAATTTGTAATTGTAGTTAACTTGCATATTATCATCCTTATCATTCATGTATAAGTGTTCATTTCTATCATGCTTTTTATTTCTTCTAGTGATCATATAGAACCCGGCCCTGACCGGTTTACTTTCCTTGTTGTGTATATGATATTATCCGCTCAGGTGCTCCATCGCAAGGACGCCCGTTGTGATTATTCCTATTTCTTTGCTTTTGTTGGGCTGTAAGATTTTGCGGATTATTACAGGTCATTGAATTAGAGACCCTCTTCTTCGTGTTCTAGATATGACCGGGTCTTACACTTGGGCGTGTGGCCCAAACTTTTGTATTTGTTTAATGAATGTAATTAGTAAGATATTGAATTGTTGTACTTCATTGTATGTTGTTGTGGATCGACAACCTATTCGGTCCTTTTGTATACATTTGTCTTAGATATTATATATATTCTTGTGGAATCCCACTAGTTTATCAGATTGGGTTGTTTAAATTTAATTTTCTTAACTGTTTTTAAATCTCTAAACTTTTTGGCAACCCGCTTTCTAACTTAATGGGTGGTTTTCCCGTATACTCGGTTTTTATTTTGTGATGTTGAGAATGATATCCATCCATGATTCTTGTTACGTTTGAGTATCGGGCTGGCCACCCCTTTTCCTCGGATCACGGGTTGTCACAGATGGTATCAGAGCATCAGGTTCTAGAGTCTTTAGGATCTATGTGGATTCGTCACGTTCTACCGTAGCGTTCTTTGATATAGAGCCTAAGGTTAGGACTGTGTAGTTGTCTATGTTTGCGATCTTCTGCGAGATAGATAGTTTCAATTAGTATTTTAACTCTATTGGTTCTTCATCTCAAATGCCGCCTTGAGAGGTCGCCCAGTGAGGAGAAATAGGGTTATAGAAGAGGAGGTAGATCCTCCACCGTCGCCACAGGGTACCGTTAACGCTGTGGATGTAGCAAACACAGTAGCTCAATCGGTTAACGCCGCCAGGACCGCAGTGGTCTAATAATTTGCCACAGGCTCAGCAATGAGCTCACGATGTGCAAGCTCCTACGGGACTTACTCAGTGAGAAAGGGTTGGAGAGTCCTTTCTAAGTGGCAATCCCCTGGAATTCGAGGGAGGCATAAATGTTATCAAAGCCAATAACTGGAAAGAGGACAGGCAACGCCACCTTCGAATGATAGAATGTAGCGAGGAGAGGAAATAAGTCCTTGCCACTTTTAAGCTTGTCGGATCTGCTTTACACTGATGGGAGACAATAACCACGCCAGAGCAGAGAGACACAATGACGATCACTGAGTTTTGGGCTTTGTTCGATCGTGAGTACGTTCCTCCCGCAGTTCATAGGGAGATGAGAAAGAAGCTCCAGGATGTTGTGCAAGGAGAGAGATCTGTGGCGGAATATGTAGAGGAGTTTATACGGTTGGCGAAGTTTGTCCCGGATGAAGTGGCTCCTGAAGATAGGAAGATCTCAAAGATTATGGGAGGTCTAACCTGGAGAATCCGATAATAATTGCTGGGCAATCCATCTTTACAAACCTTTAGTGAAGTTATGAATGCAGCATTGCTCCATTGCCATGACCATCGGTTATATACACCGGGTAGGAAGAAAGCTACTATCGTGGGGCAAGCAGGAAAGCTTGGAGAACATGGGATTGGAGGAGGAGAATTTCCCTCATCCCAACCTTCGGGTAGTAAGTAGTAAGATAGGGACCCTCAGCAAGGAGATTCGTCTAAGAGACAACGTTTTGGAGGGTTTATTACGGGTGGCAATAACATTAGTCACATTAAGGGTGCTTCACAACATGTAGGTCGAGGTGGTCATGGAGGTAAAGACCATCCGGGCCAAGGCACTTCCCAGTTTAGAAATAACGGGGGGTCGAGGTCGAGAGGATATGAAGGGACGGTGCTTCCTATGTGGGGAGACAGGTCACTTCGATGGAGTGTCCTCAATGGATTAGGGGTCAGTTTCCTAGGATTCCGCAACAGCCATACGTTTAGTTTCCACCTCAGGTACCTGATCCAGTTGTTCCCCTGCAGCAGGGACAGTTACTGTATGGGAGAGTTTATCAAATTCGAGAGGCTATATTTCCTCTAGTTTCGTTATCACCGCCCGCTATTAAGGGTAAGTTTTAATTCAGAGGTACTTGAGTTATATGTTATTCTATGCGGGTGTTACGCGCTCATTCGTTTATGAGCTCTTCTCAGGCTACAGATTTGATAAAATCCGCTAAGAGTATTTTTACTAGCGTTGAGTTTTATGGGTGATGTTTCGCTCATTTTCCTTGTTTGTAAACTTATAGGGATTTCTTGTGGTACTTTGTGCTTTGAGGCCGATTTACTCGTCCTTGACATGGTCAGGTATGATGTGATTGGTATACCTTATCTCCACGACCGACATAGTTGAGTAGTAGCGTGTAGGAGGGGTTCCTTGTTTGGATTCCTCTTTTGCGGGACGCTCCACACTTGAATCTCAGCGACGCTGGAAGTGGAGAGATGCTGTTCTTCCTTCTTTTAGTTAATTTCATTTTTATTTTATTTTTGTTGGTTGAAAGGTTTAGCCGAGAATCACGTAGAAGAGTGATTGATGGCTAATAAAGTGCGAAATAGAAGCACTGTATACAGTTCTCTCCTATGAAGGATGAAAGGGAGACTAGGATGCGAAGTCGAATTAAGACTTCGGGTTATGCCTTGATAAGAAGGCTATTTGAAAAGGTATATATATATTGTGGGATATATAATTATAAGGCTTTATGAAAAGTGAATGTTTGATTTGTTAAATCTTCAGTTATTTAAATGGTAATGTATATAAGTAAAATCTTTTCAGTCCCGAACATGTGTCTTAGACATGTATCTCTTGATGACCGACAACGCGAGGTAGTAGTGTAACGAGAGGGTTCCTTGTTTGGATTTTGCTTCGGCGAGACGTCCCACGCATGAAACCAAGCAAATGTCGGAGTTGAGAAAGGTCTAGGGCACTAGGGATATACTTAGTATTATATATATACGACTTAGATATATAGGATAGTATAGATAAGTAGACCTTAGGATTGTTTGGACATAAGGCCTTTAGTATGTGACTTTAGTTTAGGAGGGTCGTCGGGAGTTGACCACGAATAAGTTGTGTGTTGACTCGAAGAGGGATTGGTTCCCTAGTGATGAGAAGTGGGAGATTTCGAGAGGTTTGGTTGGTTAGGCCGAAGGAGATGAGGCCTCTCGTAGTTAGAATGTTAAGTTGGCACTCAGCTTTCGAAAAGAAAAGGGTGAATTGATTCTCACTCCTGAGCCCATGTTGTAAGCTCGAGGGTGAATTCCGTTAATAAGTCTCTGCAGAATGGGAAGTAATAATACTGAAGCATTGTCCTATTGTTTATGCGCCTCATAAGTTAAACTTGTGGGAAGTATCATACCATAGTTGAATTAAAAATTCATTGTGGGGATGACGGCCGTATAGGAAGGGAGGTACTACTTCCTGGGTAGAATTTAGTCTTTCGTGCGAGCAACATTTCGTTGCAAGATGTCGTAGGAGAGATAGGGGTGGTTAAGACCACATATACAAGCTGCTGATTTAGGGAATAGAACCCTGCTTTATTGACTTTGAGGGTGAGTTGCGTTTCCGTAAGAGGATTTTGTCCCGAATGAGAGGGACTTATGAAAGGCAGATATGGAGGAATCTCACGGTTCTAAGTTTGCGGTGCATCCGAGTAACGACAAAATGTGTCAAGTTACGCGCCGCCAGTATTGGTGGCCAGACATGAAGAGGTTGTTGGACTGCATGGGGTGCCTTCGATTATAGTTTTCGACGGAGACAAGATTTTAATTTCCCACTTGTGGTAAGTTTCTAAGAAGCCGTAGGAAACGAATTGAAGTTTACCACTTCTTATCATCCTCCATAGAGGGCCAGACCAAAAGGGTAAACCATATGTTGGGGCATATACTCCTTATGTGCATGCTTGACTTCAAGAGTAGTCGGGATCAGTGTATCCCACTAGTTGAATTCGCTTATAATGATTTTTATCGATTCACTATTGGGATGGAAATTTATAAAGCCTTGTATGGAAGGCCTTGTGGATCTCCCGCTTGTTGGTTAGAGGTGCGATATGATAAGTCTCTCGGACCTGAAATGATCCGAGATACTTCTTCGAAAATTGAGCTCATTTGGAATCGCATTCGTATAACCAAGATCGACATAAGAGCTAAGTCGATGCGGAGAGAAGGCATGTGGAGTTTGAGGTCGATGGACCAAATGTTGGTGTGAGTATCGCCTATGATGGGCATTAAGCATTTTGACTAGAAGGAAGACTTGCACCGCGTTACATTGAACCTTTCCTATATATGTTACGGTGGGTCCGGTAGCCTATTAACTTTCTCTGCGGAAATATTTGCAGCAAGTTCATAATGTGTTCCATATCTCTCCTGTATAGAAGTACAAGAGATGTGATGGTGCCCTTAGGCACATTTCTTTCGAAGTAGATGCAACTTGACGTTCCTTATGAGGAGTAGACGGTTGCTATTTTAGAGCGTGGAGAGCGGCGATCGAGATTGCCGGTAGTAACTTTGGTTGTGGTGCAATGTAGTCACCATAGTGTCGAGGAGTCGACATGTGATCGCGGGGATGACATGTGGGAAAAGTATTCGCATTTCTTCTTGCGAGGTATGCCTGAATTTTGGGCGCAAAATTCCCTCATAAGGGGGGGAGTATGTAACAACCCTCATGTTTGATAGCATATTTTATATTTATTTACTAGGTGTAGTAATTAATTATAAATTATGGATGTTGAGTAAATATTAATTTAATATGAAAAAGGTTAATATTTACTGAAATGTTGTATGATTACCTGATGAGTAGGTAAAAATATCCATGTGGTGATTTATGGTGTCATAAGATATAAAATGACATTTTGGTTTAATGAGAAACCGGAACTTAAAATGAGTTATAAAATTTCCAAATGATAATTTGGAGGGTGTAGTTAGTCCCAGTAGGTGCGAGACAGTCAAAATAAGTGCCATATTGCATTTTGGTATTTCGGGCACTTTTGACTGGTTATAGCTTAAATGTGTAGTGCGTATCATTTTATCGCGTATTAGACATTTAAGCGGGCTTTTTAGACTTAAGCCACGTTTTATTTCCCCAACCCCATTTCTATTCTTCCATGTTATAAAAATTGAGCCCTAGAGAGAGTAGAGAGAGGAAGAGAACTTTGGAGAAAAGAGAGAGATTGGAGCTTGGATCTTGCTTGCATCTTCCTCAAATATGATTTTCCTACCTCAAGGCAAGTTACCTACTTGCTATTATATGATTTAAGTGGATTAATTAGCATTGATAGGTTGTGGATTGTTATGATTTAGTTTAGTTAGGGTTTTTGTTGGATTTATGGGTATTAACCCTTGGAAATGGATTTCGATGATAATTATTGTAAATGATGGGAATTAGTCATATTTTTGGTGTATTAGTTCCATTAGATTATTTGGGTTTGGTTGGTTTTGATGTTGGAAAAAAAATTGGAGTTCAAGACTCCATAGCCATTCTTGGCAATTTCGCAGGGGCGAATAGATTCGGCCCCTAGGGCGAATCGAGTCGCATAGATGCAGTTCCCAGGTCCGTGTACCCGAATCGGTTCGGGTTAAGGCCGAATCAATTTGGTAGTATGCAGAATGTAGGATTTGTCTTCCGAACTGATTCGCTTTCAGGGCGAATCGATTCGGCCCTTTGGGCGAATCGATTCGGGTCCTGCAGTTTTGAGTCATTTTCCTTTTTAATTTTTGATCTTTTTCTTTAGATTTAGGACCTAGGAACCTTCTTGAAAGAAGTAAACTTAGATTCCTAGAGCATTAGTTGAGTTTGGTCGCCACCCTAGAATAGAATTGGGTCATCTGGGGTTTATTTCCCGTGGTGTTTAAAGAAATGTTAAAGCATTTCTTCTTTTATTCAAACTTTTTGAAGTTAGGAAGTTAAATTCCCATGCTTGGAGACTTAGGGGCTTATTGGAATCCTATGAATTTTGGGAGTTATAGGATCATAATGTCTATTTGGAGATTTAGTCGGGACTTGTAATTTGAGGAATATCCATGATAATATTCGATGGGAATAGGCTCGCATAAAATGAACTTAAATTGTTTAAAGAAGATAGGTTCAACTAAAATGAACCCAAATTGTGATAAAGATGATTGGTTCACATAAAATGAACCCAGTTGTTTAATGATGATAGGTTCGAATAAAAAGAACCAAACACATGGATAATGGAAATGGAAAATTTTGGTATGGTAATTGGAAATGAAAATGAGATTAAAATGGTAAATGTTAATTTAGTTAAACACACCTCTTTAAATGACATCATAAGGGAAGTTCGCGCGCTTGGTGATGCCCCCTGGCTAGTGAATGCAGGGTGGATATAGTCCATATGCGGGGTTTTTATATATTTTCTACGCTGGTGAGGGGATTTCGGGTGTGGTCCTGACTCTTCTGCAGGTGTATGGCCGCTTCCCGACGTATCGCGATAGGTGCCCAGGTTGTCTTGTATAGATAGGCCCTGAAAGATGATGGTCATTTAGGGGCGTGCCCAGTGGGGAAACTCGGAGGGGCGGTCTTAGAATCGTTATATGTATGAGAATATAACGTTTCTGCATCAAGTGGGACTTGATGGATATATGCCATAAAGAGCATGGATACGTGCCATAAAGAGCACGGGATTTAGTTTAATGTTCCATAAAGAGCACTTGATATTAATGGTATTCCTATTAAGGAATGGAAAGATAATTAACTATGGAAGTTAATAAATAGTTTTATTCCTATTGAGGAATATAAAAGATAATGGAAATTTGATTAATGAGCAAAGGTTTTAAATTAAAGTTATTTACTTTTATATTTTTCTCTTGTAATTGTGTTACATCTCATAATTAGTTAAAATATCTTAATTTGTAATTTTAGTTAACTTGCATATTATCATCCTTATCATTCATGTATAACTGTTCATTTCTATCATGATTTTTATTTCTTCTGGTGATCATATAGAACCCGGCCCTGACCGGTTTACTTTCCTTGTTGTGTATATGATTGTATCCGCTCAGGTGCTCCACCGCAAGGACGCCCGTTGTGATTATTCATATTTCTTTGCTTTTTTCGGACTGTAAGATTTTGCGAATTATTACAGGTCATTGAATTAGACGCCCTCTTCTTTGTGTTTTAGATATGATCGGGTCTTACACTCGGGCGTGTGGCCCAAACTTTTGTATTTGTTTAATGTATGTAATTAGTAAGATATTAAATTGTTGTACTTCATTGTATGTTGTTGTGGATCGACAACCTATTCGGTCCTTTTGTATACATTCGTCTTAGATATTATATATATTCTTGTGGAATCCCACTTGTTTATCAGATTGGGTTGTTTAAATTTAATTTTCTTAATTGTTTTTAAATCTCTAAACTTTTTGCAACCCGTTTTCTAACTTAATGGGTGGTTTTCCCGTATACTCAGTTTATATTTTGTGATGTTGAGAATGATATCCATCCATGATTCCTGTTACGTTTGAGTATCGGGTTGGCCACCCCTTATCTCGGATCGCGTTTTGCCACAATGGTTTAGGGCCTAATCAAACTTGCCTCTCCTCTCGAAGGAATCGGATAAAATTCAAACAAAATCAAATGTGAGCCAGCTCATGTGAACAACTAAGCAAAAGAGTGTTAAAACATTCCAACACATTTTTAAATATAAGCTTTTGGGCTTTGGGGGGTGTTTAATATGCCAATTTCAGAAGTCATAAAAAGATAAGATACTAAGGGATAACAAGTAATATAATCTCTATGTAGGCCTTACGTAATGCTCCCTCCATCCAAAATTAAGATACTTGTTTTTTTTCCACATTGTCCCAAATTAAGGGTCCTATTTCTATTTAAAATAGTTGGAGATTCCACCATCACCTAGGGCATAGAAGCTAAACATCAGCTGTGTTGGTGATGTTGATCTGATGTGTTAAAGAAGTTTTAAGGTTAAATTGGGGGAAAATGTTTACTCAGAAATTTTCGAGGACGCTTAGTTTGGGATGGTGGAAGTATGATAACATAAGGTACATCTCCCAGATAGTGTGTATATATATATATATATGGAGAGAGAGAGAGAGAGTCGGGCTCCTATACATACCAAATGGTACATACCGCTGGCGGGGACCCATTTTATAAATGATTTTGAGTTGAATTTTGTATGTGGTATTTAAACATTTCAGGGGAGCCATATAAAAAATCATGATAATTTTTTTTTTGCTATTTTGAAAAATTCGGTCAAACTTTTGTAGCTTCTAAAGTGCTTTAAAAGCTGCAAAAGTTTGACCGATTATTTTAAAATATAAAAAAATGTTATTTTGAGTTTATTTTTTTATATGGGTCAATTGAAATGTTTAAACAACGTATTAAAACATTCATCCGAAAGATAAATTTTTTACTATTTTAATTAATTGATATGCACCGTTGGTATATACCATTTGGTGTGTATAGGAGACTCTCAATATATATATATATATATATATATATTGTATCTTCCATAATTAACTTTATATTTTCTCTCTATCACCTCCTAACAAACATTAACACCCTTATAATTAAATAGAATGATGCCTTTTCTATTCCATAACCTATGAAGCATGGACTCAACACATGATACGGGATATGACATGACTTGGGATACGCGATACACAAATTTTCCAAAACGTATTTTATATATATATATATATATATATATATATATATATATATATATATATATATATATATATATATATATATATATATATATATATATATATATATATATAGAGAGAGAGAGAGAGAGAGAGAGAGAGAGAGAGAGAGAGAGAGAGAGAGATCATACTTTACATGAAATTCAATAAAATTAAGAAATTTAAAAAAGAAACATATCAAATTAAATTAAATCATAAATATAAGAAATGAGGTTTGGAAAAGTTAGGGTATGTTTGAAACTTTGGGATCCAAATTATTTGTGCGAATCAATATGGTCTTTTCTTTGTTCTTTTTATGTTTTACAACCGATACTTTAAGTTATTATAAATTTGGCTCCATATGGAAAATTTTAAATAACCAAAAACTACCCCCAACATGCGCAAAAAAATGTGTCCCTAGTGTCTTAACGTATCCCTAGCATGGATGGCGTAAAAGAAAAAATGATACTCTAGGATACACATCCTCAGCGTGTCCTCTGTCCGACACGTGTCAAATTGGATTCGCTGCCTTCGAGAGTGTTTGTGCTTCATAGGCCATAAGAATAGTAATTGTCGTGATTGGGGTAGTTGGAGGTAAAACAAGCAGCACAATTTGAATTGGGCATGTACGGTGTCATTTTAGTCAAATGGGTCTTTATTTTTTAAATTGCCATAACCGTTGTCGTTTTGTTATTCAGCTTGTTTGTTATTTTAATACTAGAGCTAATCTCGTGTGAGGGGAATTTTACTAGATGCCTTGTGATTGGTTGAGATAGTTAGAAGGAGAGAGAAAGTGGATCTATGAAATTGGGAATAAATGAAATTACTCCTAAATTCTCTCTAATAATTGTCTCTGTTCTTAGAGAGAAGGTAAGTAGATCTTCTTTAGTCACTTAAATCGTGACATTTGGTATTAGAGCAGCAGATCTAGAGTGTGGATTTCCACCTCTCATGGCTGAAAGCACGAGATTGAAGATATGTGAAGAATCTTTAAGAAGGCATAAAGCAAAAATTAACCGAGTTTAGTGATCAATTCCAACAAATCAGTACCCAGATGCAACAAACTTCCTTACAATCACAAACCCAGATTTAAAAATTACAAGGCTCCATCGAGGAATTTAAAAATCAAGTGGGTGAAAAATTCGAAGCGATCTTCAGATTCGTCAATGGAAACAAGTTGAAAGGAAAGGATACAATCACTAGCACCTCTACTCAACAACATAATTATTATCCTCGATGATCCAATCCCTCTAGTGGTCTTGAACAAACCTGTTGGCCCTCTTCCTTACTACCATTAAAATTCCTAAACTCGAATTTCCTTATTTTATCGTGGGCTAGATAATTTAATAAGTATTTCCACTTTTGTCCTTTGTCGGACGATCAGAAGGTTATGTTCGCATCCCTCTATTTAGATGGTAAGGCAGACTCTTGGTTTCAATATTATCAAGAAGGGAAGACTCAAATTATTTGGGATAGCTTTGGAATGGACCTTTGCATCAGATTTAAATAATGTGGTGGGAGAATCTAATATGTTTCTAGAAGGTACACTCACTGAGTACCAGGATAAACTTGAAGAGTTAGAACCACTTATGGTGGTGAAAAATAAGGGGCTTAGTAGGAGATTTATTAGTGGGTTAAGAGAAGATATTAGATCCCTTGTGAATATGTTCAATCTAGTATCTATGACCCAAATAATTTTTCTAGCCAAAATGCAAGAAAACACTCTTGATGCCTCAACCAAGAAATAGAATTTTTTTCCCAAACATGTTGCTGCTATAAATCCTTGCACCTTAACATGACCATCAAAACCATGAAACACCTTCATCACCAATTCCAACCAAAATCCTAACCACTTCCAAAATTTCCAACCCAAAACCACTAACACCTTACCCCATAAAACTCCAACCATTCAAAAATTAACCTATGCTGAAATGAGAGCTGGAAGAGAGAAGAAACTATATTATAATTGTGATGAACCTTTAAAGCCAAGACATAATTGCGTGAATCCAAAATTGTATATGCTGGAACTTGATGAAGAACTGGAAACATATCGAACCATAGAGAATGACGGAGAGCCTTCAGTAGAACGGGAAAACCACTCAAGACCACTCATCCCCTAAGGTAGAATATCTGTCCATGGCTTAGCTTGGGGTTGTGAGCCAGAGTACCATCAAGTTGAAGGGAATGCTGAAAATGAGGCCCTTAAATATCCTTATGGAAAGTGGAAGCACACACAAGTTCCTCGACCCTGTGGCTACATGGGAAGGTGGTTGTGTCCTTGAGTCCACTTCACCTCTACTCGTAACCGTGGTAGATGGAAACAAGTTAAAGGGTACAACCAAGTGCTGTAAATTCACATGGGACATGCAAGGCCATAAATTCCAAACCGATATCCGAATCCTTACTTTTGGGGATTGAGACATGGTATTAGGTGTGTATTGGATGAGACAATTCAACCCAATCTCTTTGATTTCAATAAGTTACAAGTCACTTTAACTAAGGGTAGGCCGAATATAACCCTACAAGGAGGAGAAGAGGAAGCTACTTTCAAACTCATTTTAACTAACGCCTTCCAAAAAATATTGAGAAAAGGGAAATAAGGTTTAGGCATATTTTATAGAAAATCGCGCCGCCTCGAAAACAGAGCTCGTTCGAACGAGATCAAAAAGTCGCTAGAACGAAGGAAAAATGTCATTCGAATGAGATCTAACGAGATGCTATGTCGTTTGAATGAAAAAATCAGGTTGTTTAAATGACCTATCAAACGAGATTCCACTTAGGCCTATAGAAAATTTCGATATGAACGCGTGGCCGCCAGTTTCGTATCTTTCTGATTTTTTATGAATTAGTTATGATTTTTCTACGGAAAGGTGTCTCAGAACAAAATCTTTAGAAAAATATTTTGTAAAAATATTCCAAAAGCTCTAAGTGGAAAGTTAAGGCATTTAAAACATAACCTTTCCAAAGTCAACTTCGCGGGGTCTTGAATGATGAAGAACTTGAGTAATTCGGAACCGTCTTGGATGTAGATGTCTTTTGAATGCTCTTCGACGGTGTAGCGGTATATGACATAATAAATTGATAACGGACCTATGAAAATATGTCCTTGCAAATATCCCCTTATGTCTATGCCGGTACATACATAAAAAATCCGAATTATCAAAAACCAAAATGCCTATACAAATCTACCCTCCCATGAGCAAATTTGCATGACCTCAAAACTGTTCTTCAATCATCTTCGTCAAATCTCAAAATTTTTCTCATCAGGGTGTGCAAAATCATGATCTTCAATCTTTGTACCTACACACATGAGATAAAGAAAAATACCTTCATGACGCATCGAGTTTGAAATGATATGAGAATAAAGCATTAATAATCAAATCTCCCCCATAATGCAAAAACTCCTCGATAACATGATAATTCTTTCTCCCCCTTTTTATGATGTCCCCAAATAGACAGATAAGAAGAAAAAATCAAAACATGGAGTGTCATGACAAAATGCATAGCAAACAAAGATCAAGCTATGCTCATGCAAAGGAGTATCTCTAAAATTTCACAAACTATTTTTGAATTTTCAATTTTTCATAAGAAAATGAGATACCAAAAATCACACTATGGATTTTAACTAAAACAACCAAGTCATGAAAATGGAATGTATGGGTGTGAACACATTCAATAGTAAATAAACTCAATCAATCATATCTGCACGATGCATACGTGTACCCCTAACGAATGAACATCAAAAGAATCCTTAGGTGTAAAAATTGTTGAATTTAAATGACATCGTCTTAATAAAATCAACAAATCAAAGTCTAAACGATTTCCACGCCAATAACGTCCAAAACTATTTAGTGCCATTTCGAGAACTTTTCAAAGCACCTGCAAACCCATTGATATATCCATCCAAAACTCTCTCATATATAATAATGCAATTTTTTATATCTAAAGAGGTACTAAATTTTCAACATAGAGAAAACCTATTGGCCCAAATTTTTGGCATATTTCATCTTTTTATTGCCTTAATTTTTTGTGTGGGCTATTTTCAAACGGTGGCATTCACGACGTGATTATTATTCACTCTCAACCCTTTCCCGTGTTCACTCATCATTTTTTTAAATTTAAACGAATTCCTCACGGGCAATGGTTTTTACATGCACTACTTTTATTACTCTCGTATTATTGCACTTGGTTCGTTTAAGGACATGATTGAGATGAAAACGCCCAACCAACATGTGATAAGTCAATAACAATAATCAAGCATGTGTGCAATAAAGGAAGTTATGAGTCAAACATGTAGGAAGTGACACTTAATTACATCTTAATGACTGATTCGTATCGAATATTGCATATTTCCGCCCATTATCTTTATGCATTCTAGCGCTTTTACGTTCCTAAATGCCTATATTTATGCTCATTAACCAGACAACCTTGGAGTTGGATAGATATATGTTTTGCAGGGGTTATTTGTGCTTTTGTAGGTATTGGAATGCTAAAAGTGAGGTTCGGTTGCATTTCGGAGAAGTTCCGTCGCTGGACGCTACTTCAAGGGCATTTTAGTCAATTCACATTTCTTATCCGGCTCATGTTAATTCCACGGATGCGTAGTTCATTGAGTTAGCATCGCGTGGCCGCAAACGGTGCGTCGTTTGGAGTTCGGACGAAGAAGCTAGGCTCGTTTCCGTAATGGACCTTTTCCCCCTCATCATGGACCAAATGCAGCCTGAAAACAGAGGACCGGTCGACCGCGTACAAGGGACCGGTCGACCGCGGTTTCAACTTTTGCCGTGGGAAGGAGACAGTATGCTTTGGCTTAAGGTACCGGTCGACCGCGCCCCTGCGACCGGTCGACCGGTAGTGCCAGATATTTTGGGCTCTTTCCTCTTTCTTTCCTTTTTCCCTTATCTTTTCCCACTTACTATATAAACCCATTTTTGGTTTTAATTCAAGGCACACACGATTTTAGGTTAGTTTAGCTTAGGGTTTGGGGTTTTTGAAGAGTTTTGCTTTGATTCTTCTCGGTTTGACACCCGATTGGGTTGTAAGTTACACTATTCATCATCCCTACCATTTAATATAGTTTGTATTTCTTCATTTCTTGCTTTCTAGTTAATTTACAAGCTTTCTAATTTAGGTTTTCTTGCTTTATTTATATGCTTTGATTTACACGCTTTCTAGTATAGATTTACCGCGTTTATTTACCGCTTTCCATTTATCGCGTTTTTAACATGCTTTCTAGGTAATTTAAATTAGGTTGTGTTTGAATTGAACTCACTCGGGTTGACGCGTTGCTTTGCTTTGGTGATGGAGTTTACGGGTTTATTTCGAGTGCGTTGTCCTAGTTATTACGCCTAGGAGATTTGACGGGGCATATCATGTATGTCCCGTGCTTACGACCTTTCGCGCGTAATTTCCGGGATATTTGTTGACGCCAAAATCTTATTAGGCTTTTATAAGGATTTAGGGCGTGACAACCCTTGATTTAATTAACTGTCGAAACGAGATGCATTTGTAATAACTCGTCGACCCATGTGACCATTTTATACTAATTAACTCGGGTGAGGGATATTCGACGCAACCTATAGTTTTACTCGCTTTCATAATCTAGTTTCAATACCATTGCCTAGTTAATCATTTACCTTTATGCATCTTTTCTTTTAGTTTGTAATCATCTTTTACACTTTTATTTCGGAGTATTAAACCACTTGAATTCTAGCAACTCGTCTCTGTGGATTTTCGATACCCGACTTACCGCTGTGCTTGCCTCGCAAGTGTAGTAGTAACTTAGGTTTTTGTATTGAGTTGGCGAAACGAAAACAACGATTAGCGTCTTTACACGCGCTACTTTTCGCACTCGATCAAAATGGCGCCGTTGCCGGGGACTAGTTTGTTTTAGACTTTATTTGATTTAATATTTCATAGTATTTTCTTTCTATTTGTATTATTTGCTAATATTTTGCAGGACTTCCACATTTGAGCACTTAGAAACGCTTGAATTTTTCCCGCGCGCACCTACTTTGTGGAATTCGCCACTTGAGCCATTTTTGGGGTAAGCATGTCTTATTCCAATTCTTTCGGTAATCCTTGTTATAATTCTCAAAATTCTCGCAAACCTATGACTTTCGGTGAATACTTAGAATCCCAAAATTTTGCAAATTCAAATATGACTTTGGGCGAGTATAACGAAAGTCAAAATTTAGGTTATTGGAATTTTGATGATGATGATAATGATTTTGGGCCTTTACCTCCTTATGATAGGAATTTTGAAACGAATTGCAATAGTTTTCAAAATTCCTATAATAATGAGTTTTCGTTTAAGTCCGATGGTAATTTTCAAAGTTCCCATTCTAATGCATCCGCACCTCGACCTATGACATTCGGTGAGGGTTTGCGTATGTATGAAAATGAGAAAATTGAAAATCGTTATCGAGAAGAAAATCGTTCGTGGGAACATGAGTTGGATTTATTATTTGAGTCCGACGACGATTTTTCTTCCGAGACTTTTGAAGTCGAGGAATGTTTTGAACCAAATGAGGTACTTGTACCTACTTTGGAACAAGCCATTCTAGACTTTGCCCATCTCGTAATAGATATTGAAAGTGAGGATGAAAATGACGTAATATCTATTTGCAATGAAATGATTTCTTCTTTGGCCCCCAAAGAAGAACATTTCATTGAAAATGATATTATTTCCTTTGAAATTCCAACTTCATGCGATGATGATTCATCTCATGAGTTTGAATTTCTTTCATCCCCATTTTCATTCTCTATTACCCCGCCGGAACAAGTACCCGATGATTCGGTTTCGAACTTTAATGTTTTAAACCCTATCGCCGATGAGGAGTACTTTCTCGAGTCGCCCTCCACAATCGCATCTTTGCCTTTGTGTGCGCCGCCTCCCATTCCAACTTCAAAATCCTTGGGAGGATTTTCGGCTTTTCTCGGTCCCCACTTGTTTTTGTCACCCGCCTTATCCAAATCCCCCATCCTCCCTCCCAAAATTTTAATTGGGGATGGTTCATTTCTTTCGCCTTACACATGCCTTCCGTTGTTAAAACGGAATTCATATTTTTCGGAAGGCATGCTTGTATGTGAGGGTACACCGGTTATCCTCCAAAGTCAAATCGTTTTTATGGTGGACCCTCACCTATTTAGACTTCTAGTGTACAGTTAGTGTGAAGTCTAAATAGTAGATTGTATATAGTTAGCTTTCTTTCTTTTTATTTTTTTTCTTTCCTTTTTAATTTAGTCTAATGTAATTAGTTAACTTTTTATTATTTGTTTTTGCTATGCTCGGTACTAACTTGTTTTGTAGATTCTTTGGACTTGTTCTTATGGGGATCGCTCCAATTTTGGGTAATATCGCTCTTTTCCTCTCTTTGACTTGGTTCTTAATTCACATTGAGGACAATGTCAAGTTTTAAGTTTGGGGGTGTGGGATATTCTATCCATTTCTTATTTTAGTCCATGTTTTTGCTCACATGTTAGTTACTTAGTATGCTTTTCTTAGAAAAATTCAAAAATTCAAAAAGATTTTCTTTCTTTTTTCTCCTTTTTTGGGCATTTTGCCTTTGTTTCCGATGATAAATTTCAATAATTGCCCGATCCAATTGACAACCCAATGATGCATGTTCTCGATTTTAGAAGTTATTAGACTTTAGTCTCACTTATTGATAATATGAATAACTTCATGAATTAAACTTTATCCCATGAACACATGCACTTTCCTTGCTTTATTGATTTGGTTTAAGATTTTTATAACTCGGTAATGTTTTGTTGCATTGTATATACTTACACCGAGTAAGCTTTGTACCTTTCGTCGTTTGTGAGTGTATACACTATTCATTTCTCATTGAAAACGTTGAATTCGTTGGTAATCTCTCTATTCTTTCATTTCACCGTTCATTAATTGAGTTCATACTTGAAATGTGTTACTTGATCATGATTTTCATATACTGTTTTGATTCGAGAATTGCGTAAACTTTGTGAAATGATCATAGGCCCTCTTTGTTATATCACCCATATTAGCCTTGAGTTCACCCTTATATGTTTACCCTCGTTAACCCTTTTGAGCCTAAATATAGCCTTCCGTTTCATAACCCCATTCCCATAACCAACTCTAAATTGGAGTTTTAGCCCATACATACACTTTCTATACCTTTATTTGGAATGTTACTTGGGATTGAATTATGTGGTTGTGATGCCGGTTGCAATTTAGGCATATGAGAGTTTGACAAGTAAAGAAAAGAAAGTAGTGAAAAAAGTGAATAAAAAGAGAAAGCAAAAAGCAAAAGAAAACAAAAGAGAAAATGAGAAAAAGAAGAAAAGAAAAAGAAAGAGAAAGTTGTAAATGTTGTGTATATAGTTCAATAAGCTTTGATTACTCTCCCCGATGATATATCTAATGCCGTTTTGGAACTTGTTTTCCAATTTTGATATTGCCCGCATTTTCCCATTATCCCAAGTTTTCATCCCGAACACTTTGAATCCGTACATACATTCCTTTCATTTCATACCTAAGCCTAGCCTACATTATAACCCTATACAAGTCCTATGTGATCTTAGGTTGATGTAATTTAAAAGTTTAAATAGTTTTGATAATCTGTGAAAATGCATTTCGCCTCTTTTAGTGTGCGGTATCCTTTCATTGAGATTACAGTTTTTCAGTTTATATATAGCGTTCTTCATCTGTGACATATGTGTGGCCTAGTTTCCATTTACATTTACTCTTTATGCCCGCATGTCCCGTGTATTACCTCCCATTCCGAGTGATTTCATTTGTTGAGCGTAATGCCCGTGAGGATTGAATATATGCTTGCTTTAAAGTTTATCCGATTTATATAAGTTTTTCACCAAATCACACTTTTCATGTGCTCGCTCCCCTCCCACATATTTAAGGTTTCAATTCTATGAGGTGCATTCGATAATGTTAGTGATTCGAACTTTTGTGTGAATTCATTCACTTTGCTAATAATGCGTATGAAATCTTTTTCGCTTTTGTTGGGCTTGTCGCATGTTGATTGGGCATATTTTGAGGAAACCATATGATGTTTGTGGGTATCATCCCCGAAAACCCTCACGAGACGACACTCGTCCACTAGGGTAACCTAGGGGTTTAACGGCTTATTGCATATGCTAAATGCAATCGTGTTCCCTACGAAAGTGGCAATTATATTTCGATGCATATATACATTTTGTACCGCCCTCTGTGGTTTGGTTTTCTTTGTTTCATTACTAGGGACTAGCAATGTGTAAGTTAGGGGGTGTGATTCGTATCGAATATTGCATATTTCCGCCCATTATCTTTATGCATTCTAGCGCTTTTACGTTCCTAAATGCCTATATTTATGCTCATTAACTAGACAACCTTGGAGTTGGATAGATATATGTTTTGCAGGGGTTATTTGTGCTTTTGTAGGTATTGGAATGCTAAAAGTGAGGTTCGGTTGCATTTCGGAGAAGTTCCGTCGCTGGACGCTACTTCAAGGGCATTTTAGTCAATTCACATTTCTTATCCAGCTCATGTTAATTCCACGGATGCGTAGTTCATTGAGTTAGCATCGCGTGGCCGCAAACGGTGCGTCGTTTGGAGTTCGGACGAAGAAGCTAGGCTCGTTTCCGTAATGGACCTTTTCCCCCTCATCATGGACCAAATGCAGCCTGAAAACAGAGGACCGGTCGACCGCGTACAAGGGACCGGTCGACCACGGTTTCAACTTTTGCCGTGGGAAGGAGACAGTATGCTTTGGCTTAAGGTACCGGTCGACCGCGCCCCTGCGACCGGTCGACCGGTAGTGCCAGATATTTTGGGCTCTTTCCTCTTTCTTTCCTTTTTCCCTTATCTTTTCCCACTTACTATATAAACCCATTTTTGGTTTTAATTCAAGGCACACACGATTTTAGGTTAGTTTAGCTTAGGGTTTGGGGTTTTTGAAGAGTTTTGCTTTGATTCTTCTCGGTTTGACACCCGATTGGGTTGTAAGTTACACTATTCATCATCCCTACCATTTAATATAGTTTGTATTTCTTCATTTCTTGCTTTCTAGTTAATTTACAAGCTTTCTAATTTAGGTTTTCTTGCTTTATTTATATGCTTTGATTTACACGCTTTCTAGTATAGATTTACCGCGTTTATTTACCGCTTTCCATTTATCGCGTTTTTAACATGCTTTCTAGGTAATTTAAATTAGGTTGTGTTTGAATTGAACTCACTCGGGTTGACGCGTTGCTTTGCTTTGGTGATGGAGTTTACGGGTTTATTTCGAGTGCGTTGTCCTAGTTATTACGCCTAGGAGATTTGACGGGGCATATCATGTATGTCCCGTGCTTACGACCTTTCGCGCGTAATTTCCGGGATATTTGTTGACGCCAAAATCTTATTAGGCTTTTATGAGGATTTAGGGCGTGACAACCCTTGATTTAATTAACTGTCGAAACGAGATGCATTTGTAATAACTCGTCGACCCATGTGACCATTTTATACTAATTAACTCGGGTGAGGGATATTCGACGCAACCTATAGTTTTACTCGCTTTCATAATCTAGTTTCAATACCATTGCCTAGTTAATCATTTACATTTATGCATCTTTTCTTTTAGTTTGTAATCAGCTTTTACACTTTTATTTCGGAGTATTAAACCACTTGAATTCTAGCAACTCGTCTCTGTGGATTTTCGATACCCGACTTACCGCTGTGCTTGCCTCGCAAGTGTAGTAGTAACTTAGGTTTTTGTATTGAGTTGGCGAAACGAAAACAACGATTAGCGTCTTTACACGCGCTACTTTTCGCACTCGATCAATGACTCCAAACATTATAAAGCACATGGATGAATTGACTTATTGTCTCAAAACACTATCAAATAGTCACATGGATAAATGTAATGAAATTGTGACTCGATCATCCTAAGTGTCTATCCATAAACGGTGTAAACAAAATACAAAAATCTTTTTGGATTTTTAACAATTTTATCAAAATAAAATCTTTTTTATATTTTTAAAATTTTCAAACAGAAAAAATATAACTACAAAATGATACAACCAACAATAGGCATATAATATTGATATGCGTCACATCCTATGCTAAAAAACAGTAATCTCACAAGAGAATCCACAATGAAAGCAGATGTGATAAACGAGCAATGCAATGTTATCAATTAAGCATGGATATCAAGAATAACTGCAAATACTTCCAGCAGTACCAAAATATTAAAATAACCCGAGGATGGCAAACCAATCCGAAGCAAGATTCATCCTGTCGTTTGAACAAGCCACGGACTTCACTCAAACGAGTTGAGGAAGTCTCTCGAACGAAGGATAGATGTCGTTCGCGCGACATGTAATGTAGTTTGAAGGCCTTCTCGCGACCTGCCAAAAATTCCCAAATTCCCAAAAAAATAATACTGTTTTGCCCAGTTCAAAAATTTCGTGAAAAAAGTACCTGTAAGGGGCAAACAGATCCAAAAGAGTGCTAAATCAGTAGAGAAACACAAAAATGCAACAAATATACCATTGTGCGCTACATCAAAGTGAGTCATAACATTAGGAAGAGTATAACATGATGCATCTCTAGTGTATGACAAACATCCAACACAATCAACCAAAAGATTTCAGATGGGGTGAATCACGTGCAAGCAAACGGTAATCGTGGACAAGTAAACCATAAGCCTCTAAATCCGATTTCCTAACCCAAATCGATGTGTAACGAGGTGTGGGGAATCAAATATATTCTTCTATTAACCTTCCTAGGTCCATTTAAAAGCTTGTAATAAAAGCGCCTAAGATGACCTTGCCTACCGCAATGTGTGCAAGTGTAAATCGGGCAGTGTTTGTTACCTAAAGGTGGCCCTCTCCTCAAATTTCTCGGTTGCTCTCTCCGAATTTGCCTAGGTGTGTCTCTCCTAATGATCCTATGAGGTTCTCTCACGATGTTCCTAGGGGGATCTTTCCTAACAAACTTAGGTGCCTCTTTCTTAACAATCATAGGAGGCTCTCTCACACATGTGGGAATGGGTGCAACATATTTTTCAAGACAATCCCACCCCTATCCTTTTTTATCTCGACGGTGACTAAAATCTTATCAAGTTTTTCAGACCTAGACTCCAAATAAAATTTCACTTTACTTGAATCTTCTAATTTCACCTCAAGTTCACCTATCCTAGATTCAAATACACGTCTAGAATCCTCAAACTCTAAAAGCTCCTTTTTCATAGTCTCCATCAATCCTCTAAGACTGTCTCTCTCACCCTCGACGTATCCTAATTTCTCTTTAAGCATCTCCTCACATGCCCTAAGATCTTTAATCAACGCATCAGTATTATCATTATCTAAAGCACATTTCTTCAATTCAACTTTAAGTTTCAAGTTTGCCTTTTTTGTCTTCAAAGATTCAAAATACAAATTATTGTAGGCAACTTGCAACACACTCAATTCTTCTTCTTACTCCTCACTCTTCTCACCCTCACTCTCATCACTAATCACACGGATGGGAAGCTCTCGCCTAGAAGCATAAAGGACTTCTTCTTCCGAATCACTATCACTAAGGGTAAAAATATGAGAAACCGGTTTATTCAATTTATTCTTTAAATTTGTGGTACACTCATCTAACGTGTGACCAACACCCTAACAGCAAGGACACCTCTCAGATTCGTTTTCAGCAGAAGATTTAAAATAAGAGTTCGTGTGAATTTTCCAATTAACATTTTCAAAAATTTGACATCGAAGATCATCAAAACCATTAAAAGCCATTTTTTTGCAAAATTAGGATCAAAACACAATAACTTAGTGCAATACGCTCTGATACCAATTTTTAAAACGTGAGTAGACAAATTGTATGATAAAGTAAATCCTCGAAAAATCAGGATCACACGATAAATTAGCGTAACCCGCTCTGATACCAATTTGTAGAATCACTACAGCAGAAATATTGTAACTTCTCAAATAAAATCCAATTTTAATTAATCCCAAATTTTAGTTAAACCCTAAAACATGCATTTAGATGATTTATCCAATAAAATAAAGCGTGCAAGATAAAACAAACAATTTCAGGAAAAATCCCCGAAGGGAAAAACCTTTTTATTTCACTATAATTTGTAAGAAAACGTCTTACACGGATTATAATGAAATAGGGTGACATACAAAATACCCGCAGGTGTCGGTTCCGATGTCTCGGCTGGAATTTTTATTTTCCAAGAGAGCAGCAGTGAAGAATAAGATGGATCCTCCACAAGTTACGGATGGAATTCTCCCTTTCCAGGAGGGCAACAATGCAGAAGAAAAACGGCATATCCACAAGAGTGAACTTTATAAGGACTCCCTCCACAATATCATGCAGTTGCCAGTTGTAGAGATCTCCCCATAAAGTATAAACAAGAGCAAAGTATGTCATTGAAAACCAAAATAATTCACTAAGGCATATGGGAGTTTTGTGAATTGAAAACAGAAAGGGATTAAAACCCTAAAGGAAGAAGCCTAAAAGAATTCTGCTTTCGCAGTTTTTATGTTCATCAAAACGCTGTGACTTCTTAATGAAAACGGAACCAGAGAATGATATTTTATAGGAAATCGTGCCGCCTAAAAAATAGAGCTCGTTCGAACGAGATCAGTAAGTCGCTCGAATGAAGAACAAATGTCGTTCGAATGAGATCTAACGAGATGCTATGTCGTTTTAATGACAAAAGCAAGTCATTCGAATGACCTATCAAACGATATTCCATGCACTGTAGAAAATTTTGATATGAACGCGTGGCCGCGAGTTTCATATCTTTCTTATTTTTTATGAATTAGTTATGATTTTTCTACGAAAAGGTGTCCGAGCACAAAATCTTTAGAAAAATATTTTGTAAAAATATCCCAAAAGCTCTAAGTGAAAAGTTAAGGCATTTAAAACATAACCTTACCAAAGTCAACTTCACGGGGTCTTAAATGATGAAGAACTTGAGTAATTCGGATCCGTCTTTGATGTAGATGTATCCTGAATGCTCTTCGACGGTGTAGCGATATATGACATAATAAATTGATAAGAGATCTATGAAAGTATGTCCTTACAGTTCTTTACATGAAATTTCTTCGATATTTTTGTTAAAGATGGTTGGGTGGCTCACACGCATTTTCACGATGTGGTATCGTATGATTTAGTTGATTTATTCCCATTCTTTGGGCATAATGATTTTGATGGGGTTGGTTTGTTGGTTACATCTCCCGAGGGGGATATGTTACTTAGGGTGGCCGAGTTACTTTGAGGGTATGTGGACCCACTGTAGGAGACTTGAACTATATTTTGCACCATTGACACTTTTCTTACCTATATGTGATTTTGTAGATTCTTATTACATTTTTTTTGTTCATTTGGAGTAGGGTCCTTTTTCTGTATATGTGAATTTTTGTTTCTCCGGTGCTTATATGCAATTGAAGGTGCAATCTAGAGATTATTAGATGTTAGTTTTTACATTTTTCGGTGGTCAATCGATTGGACTAAATTGAATTGCTCTTTTGTCCATAATTATTGGTTGCTCCGTTACATTTGATCAGTTTGGCTTGAGTTGTTCGATGGCATTGTGCTAGCCAGATTTGCCCATTTTTTTGTCGAGATCAACTTTTGGTCTGTAGTCCGACTTGAGGAATCCTCTATGTTACTCAGCATGTGGTTCTTTTGTCTTGAGTTATTCAATGGAATTTTGTTGGCCGGATTTGCCCTTTTTTTCACAAGATCAACTTTCGGTTTACGATCTGATTTGATTTGTTGAGTGGCATAGTATTGGACAGATCGAGCCTTTTTGTCTCACGAACAACTTCATATGGGTGGGTGTTATTCTTGGAACATATATTATGATGGATGCTATTTTCACCTTTAGATGGTTTCGATTTCATAGCTCTTTCAATTTGAGGGGAGTATTGAAATATCGGTTTTTTAGGTATTGGGATCTCCCGAGAAGAATTCATATGTTAGGCATCGTTGTGGAGGTTCTTACCATGTTAAACATTCTCTTTTTCAACGCTTTTATTGAAAGCTTGGCTTGG
This sequence comes from Sambucus nigra, assembly GCA_949130495.1. Lineage (NCBI taxonomy): Eukaryota > Viridiplantae > Streptophyta > Magnoliopsida > Dipsacales > Adoxaceae > Sambucus > Sambucus nigra. The sequence goes on from OX422220.1 coordinate 306,227,037, forward strand.
ATGATATCTATGCACCGACTTGAGGGGAGTGTTGCAATATAAGGCTACTTTAGTCCTTTGAGCTTATAGGGTAATTTTAGTCTTTTAGCAAGTCTTGGAAAGCCTATTTATAGGCCTATCTTGTAACATACATTTAGACATTTATAATACATGTTATTTCCTTCTTGTAATTTCTAGTATTTCTAGTCTACTCCACTTATGAAAAGGAGCTTTTAGCTATTGTATTAGATATCACCAAGTGGAAGGATTATCTGGAAGGCCACCAATTCATTATCTATAGTAACCATCAGAGTATTAAAAAATTTATGTAGCAGAGGCTCCACACTCTATTACAACAATGATTAACTATGAAATGCGGTACAAAAGAAAAGAGAAAACCAAGTGGTAGATTCTTTGTCAAGGGTAACCGTTCAACATGCCTCTTGTTCAGTCATTATAGGTCATCAAACCCATAAGGATGGAAGATATGGGTAAAATTATCAGGATGATCGGGTTTCACAAGGCTTGATTTGCAGATTGCTTATAAACTTAGAAGGCCTTCCTAATTACACTTATGAGCAGGGATTTATTAGGTGCAAGGAAAATTATATATTGGGCAATTCAGGGAATTGTGAAATAAAAATAAGCCTGCAGTCCACTCTTCAGCAATTTGGAGTCATTCGGGTCACCAAGGTAATTACATGAGAGTTAAACTGTATTTCACATCGCCAGGTATAACGAAAGAGATAATCGAATTTTTAAAGTGTTGTAATGTTTGTCAAAGGCATAAGACTGAATATATATTCCCAAATGGCCTACTTCAGCCTTTACCAGTTTTCGAACAAGATTGGAGCCATATAACCATGGATTTTGATGGGGTTGGTTTGTTGGTTTCATCTCCCGAGGGGGATATGTTACTTGGGGTGGCCGAGTTAGTTTGAGGGTATGTGAACCCACTGTGGGAGATTTTAACTATATTTGGCACCATTGGCACTTTTCTTACCTATATGTGATTTTGTAGATTCTTATTACATTTTTTTTGGTTCATTTGGAGCTGGGGCCTTTTCTATATATGTGAATTTTTGTTTCTTCGGTGCTTATATGCAATTGAAGGTGCGATCTAGAGATTATTATATTTTATTTTTCACATTTTTCGATGGTCAATTGATTGGACTAAATTGAATTGCGCTTCTGTCCATAATTATCGGTTGCTCCGTTACATTTGATCGGTTTGGCTTGAGTTGTTCGATGGCATTGTGTTGGTTGGATTTGCCCATTTTTTGTCGAGATAAACTTTCGATCTATGGTCCGAATTGAGAAATCATCTATGTTACTCAGCATATGGTTCGTTTGTCTTGAGTTATTCAATGGAATTTTGTTGGCCAGATTGGCCCTTTTTTCACAAGATCAACTTTCGGTTTGCGGTCTGATTTGATTTGTTGAGTGGCATAGTGTTGGACAGATCGACCCTTTTTGTCTCACTAACAACTTCATATGGGTGGGTGTTATTCTTGGCACGTATATTATGATCGATGTTATTTTCACCTTTAGATGGTTTCGATTTCACAGCTCTTTCAATTTGAGGCGAGTATTGAAATATCGGTTTTTTAGGTATTGGGATCTCCCGAGAAGAATTCATATGTTAGGCATCGTTGTGGAGGTTCTTACCATGTTAAACATTCTCTTTTTCAACGCTTTTATTGAAATCTTGGCTTGGATGATATCTACGCACCGACTTGAGGGGAGTGTTGCAATATAAGGCTACTTTAGTCCTTTGAGCTTATAGGGTAATTTTAGTTTTTTAGCAAGTCTTGGAAAGCCTAGTTATACGCCTATCTTGTAACATACATTTAGACATTTATAATACATGTTATTTCCTTCTTGTAATTTCTAGTATTTCTAAGCTATTCCACTTATGAAAAGGAGCTTTTAGCTATTGTATTAGATATCACCAAGTGGAAGGATTATCTGGAAGGCCACCAATTCATTATCTATAGTAACCATCAGAGTATTAAAAAATTTATGGAGCAGAGGCTCCACACTCTATTACAACAATGATTGACTATGAAATGCGGTACAGAAGAAAAGAGAAAACCAAGCTGTAGATTCTTTGTCGAGGGTAACCGTTCAACATGCCTCTTGTTCAGCCATTACAGGTCATTAAACCCATATGGATGGAAGATACGAGTAAATGTTATCAGAACGATCGGGTTTCACAAGGCTTGATTTCTAGATTTCTTATAAACTCAGAAGGCCTTCCTAATTACACTTATGAGCAGGGATTTATTAGGTGCAAGGAAAATTATATATTGGGAAATTCGGGGAATTGTGAAATAAAAATAAGCCTGCAGTCCACTCTTCAGCAATTTGGGGTCATTCGAGTCACCAAGGTAATTACATGAGAGTTAAACTATATTTCACATAGTTGTGACACCCCGCCTAATTAAATATCGGGCGATCACTCCTTTATTAAATTAAATCAAGGTAAACAGTTGGTTCATTCTCAGCATCACTGTCGATGAAAATACATTTTCCAATTTAACACCCTAAATAGTTAAGCTAAGTGTCAAAACCATTTTTACACATACTTTCCAAATTTTATTTAAAGAAAACATTTGTTTTATTAACAACATTTCTACAATTAAGAATCACAACACAATAAACCTGAAACACAAAGTCCAATCAATATAATACATTCGTCAATCGAATGTCCACATATGAAGACTAAAGTCACCAATACAAACTGAATAAAACCCATAGTAACAATACTGGAAATAACTGAAATAAGTCCCAACAATAATGAAATAATGGAAAGGGCGACACATGCCCAATAAATGAGAATGCTAAAAGTGGAGTCAATAAGGGAAGCCGTATACGCAAGTAACCTGCAACTCCCACCTAAGCTGCAGCACGTTCCTTTCAAGGGATCCTAAGCAAGACTCCCCTGTGGCTGGGCACCTGAAATATATACATATATATACAAGAGAGAGAGAGAAAAAGAAACGGGTTAGATCCCGAAAGTGTGTTTGATTTAAAATACGTTTAGCAAGTATTTAAATTGATACAGGCCAATGCAATAACATATTAGAGCGACACTCTCTTGAGAAATTCTCACCTCTCTTCTAATGTGCACACCTATCATGCTAACCTTCCCAACGGGTTATCTTAACATTTTATCATACTAACCTTACCAATAAATTAGCGTATCTTAAACTTACTCATAAGATTTCAAAACCGAACAATATTTTTTGTTTAAAAAGAATACTTCCAATTAGTAGCACAACTCTTGTTTTAGCTTTTATTCATTTATAAAGTTTCCCAGTGTCATATTATACTTTCACAAAACAAGTACTTACTATATGTGTCATCAACCATGTCCTACTTATCAAATCACAGTAGGCAGTTTCAAATTTCCAAATCTCATATATTTATTAACTACTCGTATAATATATATAAATAACAGCACCCCAAATAAAACTATGGTGCGTGCATACTTCTACTATCCAAACCCCATACCACTCATATCAAGGGGAATACAAGTTCGGAATCACTCTCGAACTGTATTAACACACACACAAATAATATCGAGGCGAAGCATAGATTCCAAGTCTCTAAGAGGATGGCACATACTCGCGTCTCTTAGGACCGTCTGAACTATCGATTCGATAGCCTGTACCAAGGATATCTATCTTCTAGGGTACAAGTCAATATCCCCCATAAAGGTCTTATCGAGATAAGACTGTCCCAGCGCGGCAACCTCAAGGATAGCAAGTAGCGCGGTATGTTTTTCACATGTATATCATATATGTACACACAATCATATAAATATACCACAGTTATCATATTAATATAGGTTCTTCTCGTCACCCATAATTATACCATTTATATCCTTAATTTCACATTATTAGTATTACGTATAAGGTTTCATCTCTAACCTTAACTCGAAGGGTTTTCTCACTTAATACGTGACATTCGTTAACTCTATCCTTCCAAGTAAGAAATTCAGTAGGTATACCTCTATTTACTATCATAGCTATTCGCCGAAATCTCTCACTTGAAATACGTAATTTCATCGTTCATTATATAATTATCCTAAAAAATAAGATTCTCGTCTTACAATAGAGTTCCCAACACTTATTCATATGTCGTACTGGTCTTTCCTATCTCCCAAAACATTTCATTAAGGATACCCAAGAATTATTTCACGATAAATTCAATTTAACTAAGTAAACAAGGGAAATAAGAGTCTGCCAGGAGGGGTCGATCGATCGAGGTCTGGGGCTCGATCGATCGAAGCTCTAGGCTCGATCGATCGATCAAGCAGGTCTACGAAAATCTACAGAAATGCAGTTACGGGTTTCATCACCAAAATTACACCAAATCCATATTTTCAAGTTCCAATCGTCCCAGAATTCTACTACTAACATTATAACAATATACCAGATGATTCTAACGTAAGGCATGTACATATTCATCATTTAAACATGGATTTTCAACCTAAAATTATATCCAATTATCAAGAACCCTAAAATTTTCTTAAACAGTTTTCTAACAAATCTTTGTCTAGAATTTCTTTCTTATGATCATCAAAATTTCGTGGTTTATTTCCTCTATATGGCAAGGGTTTCCAGAATCAACATATAAATCAATACTACAGGGATTCTCCTATCATAAATTGGGTTTTCTTCCATAGTTTTCATCACAAATCATTCCTAAACTAATATGAAGATTGCACCAACGAAAATAGCAAGTTAAACACTTTCCTGGGATTTTTAGAAGTCCGGTTTGCAGATGAATCTGGTGTGGTTGCGTTCCCCTTCTCGCGATCTACACGTTGGTGGTGGCGGCGGTGCAAACCGGTGACTTTTTGGCATTGAATTGCCTTGGAGCTCTCTCCTCTCTTCTCCAATGGCCGTCACTTGTTTTCTGAATATTCTAACCCTAAAAGAATAACCTAGTTGGCTGATATAGGTTGCTGAAATTCGTGGGTTTAATTACCCACAAAGGTGAAATGACTAAATTGCCCTTCCGGGGTACCAATTAGGCCTAAAAATGCCCCGAGACCCAAACTAAACCCCCGGGTACACTTTTCTGACTATCTCGACCCTTCCGGACGCGTTGGCGCACTCAAAACGACCATATAGGCAACTTATAAAATATTCACTTTTTATTTAACAAAATAAGTCCCGACGTGACACGAGCACGTTCCGACTTAAATTTCCGAAATCGTCATTTAATTCACTCATGACATTCAATATAACCAATATAATATATTACTTTGCTCATTAGTAATATTCAACCAATTTCCCATAATTACTACCTCTCGTCACGTTAATAATTATAACATAATTAATTTCCGGATTTTTATTAAATAAATCATTCACATTAAATTTAATAAATTCCCAAATTAATATAGCATAAAAATACGGGGTATTACAATAGCCAGGTATAACAAAAGAGATAATCAAATTTGTAAAGTGTAGTAATGTATGTCAAAGGCATAAGACCGAATATATATTCCCAAATGGACTACTTCAGCCTTTACCAATTTTCGAACAAGCTTGGAGCCATATAACCATGGACTTTGTGGAAGGACTACCCATGTCGGAAGGGAAGGAAGTCATCATAGTTATGGTGGATCAATTGACCAAGTGCAAACTATTTTATTAGTTTAAACCATCCTTTCACAGTTGGTTAGGTGGCACTAATCGTCATAAATCATGTCTATAAGTTACATGGTCTTCCAAACTTTAGTCACTGATAGGAATTCATATTCTTGAGTTCGTTTTTGCAAGATCTTTCCAAGAAGATGGGAACAAAGTTGAACCTAAGTACTTCCTACCATCCTCAATCTGATGGACAAACGGAAAAGGTGAATGCTTGCTTGGAGTCCTATCTCAGATGCATGACTAGCTATAGACCTCGCAAGTGGCTGAGTTGGCTTTCTCTAGCCGAGTGGTGGTTCAACACCAAATATCACTCTAGCTTGAAAATCCTCTTTTGAAGCCTTATACGACTACATTCCTCCCTAACTTGAGATTACATCTGATACTTCTACACCAGTGGCAGTTGTTACAAACTACCTCAAATAAAGAACCATTATGATTTAGGTATTACAGGAAGGATTGGTGACAACCCAATAAAGAATCAAACACTTTGTTGACCAGAAGATAACTGACAGAACTTTTACAGTTCTTGACTAGGTATATTTAAGACTCCAGACCTATCGTCAATCTACAATGGAGATAAAGAGAAACCTCAAACTATCACCTAAATTTTATGGACCTTTTGAGGTCATCACTAAGGTGGGGCCTGTCACGTACAAACTGAAATTTCCTTTAGGATAAAAATTCCACCCCGTTTTCCATGTTTCTCAGCTCAACAAGAAGGTTGGTGCAAATATGCAGCCTTCTCCACAACTTTCCTTAGTCGATCAAGAGGTTCGTATGTTAATCGAGCCTGCCAAAGTCTTGGATCAAAGGATGGTTAAGCACAACAATCACGCAGTAGCTCAGATTCTAGTGAAAATAAAAAACTTTCGTACCCGAGGATGCTACTTGGGAGGATTACCACTTCATAATAAAGTAATTTCCAAATTTTAATCCTCGAGGACAAGTATTGTTCCGAGGAGTAGGTAATGTCATGATTGGGGTAGCTGGAGGTAAAACAAATAGCACAATTTGAATTGGGTCTGTATGGTGTCGTTTTAGTCAAACGGGTCTTTTATTTTTTTAATTGCCTTACGTTGCTAGTTTGTTATTTTAGTGTTAGAGCTATTTCCATGTGATGGGAGTATTACTATATGCCTTGTGATTGGTTGATTTAGTTAAGAGGAAAGAAAAGTGAATCTATGATGTATTTAGCTAATAAATCATAATCAAATTTGGATATAAATGAAATTAGTTCTAAAATCTCCGTGAGAATTGGCTCTATTCTCCGTGTAGAGTAAAGAGAAGGTAAGTATATCTTCCTTCAACCACTTGGATCGTGACACTAATCCACTTACTATTATGTTCAGCTTAGAATCATGAATAACTTGCACATATAAATTCATGATACATAATTTCTTCCAAGAACGATGAAATATAAAAAACAAAACTAATAAGATCCTAAATTAATGGGATTGTTTACTAAATAATAATAATAATAATAATAATAATAATAATAATAATAATAATAATAATAATAATAATAATAATAATAATAATAATAATAATAATAATAATAATAATCCAATGAACTAAGAAATTATATAATATTCAAGAAAATATTATATCTTGATTTTCTAACCACATCAAATTACCAATAACATAAGGGATGGTCCTTGGATGTCCCAAAAAACACTTATAAATAAAGCGTAACTTCTTTTGTAAGGCTATCTATAATGGGTACATTAAACTCATTGTGGATTCTTTAGTTTGGTTGAAAATGGTTGACAATGGGTGTGAGATTCTACAGTTGTGGGAGGGGATTCATTAATCCTCCCTCAAATTTGTGGGAATGCTAGACATAGAACATTTATACGTTTGGAGAGCAAACATGAAAGTACTTCGGATGTGAAACAATTCTACATCTAGCTAGTCCGTGTTACAAACGTGAAACATTTGCATTTTTGTAATACAAACGTGAAACATTTGCACGTTTGTTATACAAACGTGGAACTGTTTTCGTTTGTAATACAAACGCAAAACTGTTTCCCGTTTCTAATATATTCCCCAAAAATTTAACGGATCTCGCTGTGAGCCCACACTAGTTTTCGCACTTTAAACCCGTAAGTTTAAAGTATGCCATTGTGGATGGCGCAAGGGATGAATATACTGGATGCACCAACTAAAACTGTACCCTAAAATGTCAACTTCATCCCTTGGAAAAAGAGAGAATTTTTTCGTTTGGCCATTGCCTTAATGAAGATTGAATTATTAAAATTGGAAATGATATGAAATGAAATGAATTTAAAGAAATCGTTTCTTAATTTAATATTACAGAAATACAACATAATTAAAGGGGAAAAAAATCCCAGTCACAAACACACCATAAAGTCATATATAAATATATATATATATATATACAGACACTGTAGGATAGTTGTTTAAAGTACGAATCCAATTTTCCAAGAATTTCCCACTTAAGGAATTGAAAGAAACACAATTATAAAAAATAATGTTCTTATAATAGTTTAAAAAAATTATTTTTAACAATTATTTCCTTTACATTTCTATAACTCTTTAAAAAAAATTACAACATTCTTATATTAAATATAATGTTCTTATAACTATTTTAAAAATAATTATCAAAATGTTTAAAAAATTATAATTGTTTTAATAATTTTTTTATACAGTTTTACAAAATCATTTTAAATCAGTTATCATACAGTTTTAAAAATTATTTTTAAAATACTTTTTTATAAACGTGTTAAAAATGATTTTTTTTAAATAACGTGTTTGTGGGTACCCGGAATTTAGAACTATGGGCCTGGACGAGTAGCCTGGTCCAGGCGGCCCAAAGTCCAAAGTCCAAACCCCTCATCTTTTATATTGATCTGCTCTCCCCCCACGATCCCATGAAGGGAGGTTATAGGGGAGATGGAAAACATGGAGAGACCCATCACCTCCACTCACCTACATGTACATGTATATATTAAACCCTAGGTCCGGGGCAGAAGGACAAGTTGTATTCTATGTAATCACTCTCCAGAACATAGAGAAATAATACTGACTGCACCACCGTGGACATAGGCACATCTTTGCCGAACCACGTATATCTTTTGTTGTGTGATTGAAATTTTATTTTCCTTGTTCTTCCTTGGTAATTTCTTCTCTCGTATTTATTTGTGTTGCATAATAATTGTCACCACAGTGTTTATCACTGTTTTGAAAAAAAAAACTTTTAATAATTGTTTTAAAAATCCTTCTTTTTCAAATAACATTTCTATAAAAATTTGGAAATATTCTAGTCTGTACATATATGGTTTGATCTGCAGGATATGAATCTCCAAATTTGTGATATGGTTTACTGTTGATTCTGAATATGTACATATTTGATTTCTTTTGTGATTTGAATGTTTTTTAATGCTTGCTAGAATTTCTGGCATAAAAAATAGGGCAATTTACAATTAGGTCCTTTGGTAATAATTTTTAAACATTTAAGAACAATTTACAATTAGGTCCACTTGTTATGCCATTAGCGTGGACTTTTAAATAAGAGAATCAGTGGACCTAAGTGTTAAAAATTTGTCAAAATTCCTTTAGTGTTTAAAATTTGTTTGTGACGGATCTAAGAGTACTTTTCCCTAAAAAATATATAAAAAGTAGCAGCAATTAAAGAAATAAAGAATGAAATAAATCAAAGAAGAAATATGACATAATACACTTTAAATTATCAAAAGAACAAATAACTAGACTGCTGTTACAGCAAGGTTTTGAGTTTTATATTTGTGATACTGTAACGCCCCGACCCAAATTTATGGGTCCTCGGTTCAACCCCGGTATTAGGTGTGGAGTGTAATGAAACAACCTACATAATGTTGCTAGTCCAGTTTTATTATAATTAACGTTTTACTTATTTAGCATGCGATTCCAGTTTCAAGATAAACTACGTATGGACCCCATGGGGAGCACCCCGAAGTCCAAGTGTGCAGAGCTACTAACGAAATAAAATACACTACACCCAAAAGGCTAAAATGCCACCCTTCAGCCGGCCACCCTTGTCACGGTATTTGAAAGTGACAAAAAAATACGCATTTTTTGTCACGGTTATTGATCGTGACAAGTAAGACCGTGACACATCCGTGATAATTCTTTTAACTAAAAACCCTAGGCCCTCTTTTTTTCCACTATTTCATTTCCCTATATTTTCTCCCTCTCTCACCGTTTGCCCTCTTTCTCTCCCTCTCAGGTACGTTTCTCTCTCTCTCTCTCTCTCTCTCTCTCTCTCTCTCTCTCTCTTTCTATATCTATATATATATATATATATATATATAGAACCCCCTTTGTTGTGTAAATATGAAATTGAGTGTTGATGTAAAAAACTAGATCGCTCTAATTATTCAATCACAGATAAATAAAATGAGACAAAGATTTTTAAAGTGGTTCAGCCTTATAAGAATGGCCTACGTCCACTGTTATGTTATTGCTGAGTGTTGTGGAATTCTTGATTACAAGTTTTCTCCAGAAATTCCGGTCCCCTTGAATGAGGGTGATACAAGGTATTTATAGCCCTTAGGCTGTTTATGAAAAGGTTGATACATTAAATGATATACATATGAAATGGTAATACATTTAATGCAGCGTGTGCGTCAAGATGATAAACATTCAATGAATAATTGAACTGTTGATTATCTGGCAGTTTATGCTACGGCCGAGATGCAGCTCGGACCGCCTTAGTTCCTCGGAGCGCTAGAATACCTCGGAGTGCTAGAGTACCTCGGAGTGCTAGAGTACCTCGGAGTGCTGAAGCTCCTCGGTGTATCCTCGTTGCTCGGAGAGAACATGAGTTGGTCGGGGAAATGAACTTCCTTGTTGTTATTGTGCCACGTAGATTTGACAAATGTCTTCGTATTATTCGCCCACATCAGCATATTAATTTTGGTATCAACAGAAGCCCCCAATGTTTCATATTTAGAACTTTGAGGAGTATGGAACATTCTTTCTCGGTATATGGCAATATTAAATGACCTTCCTGGATTTTAGGAGCATCGTATTTGAATTTATTTCCAAATTCACAGAATCCGCCTTTTTTTTGATTTTTTACGAGCGCTTCGATCTTTGTGCCCTTTTTTGTCCTTTTAGCCGCCGGAAGTTCGATAGTTTCTTTTTGTAATCATTTCCTTCGCAGCTTCCCAAGGTAAAGTATTTAAACTTCTTAGGTAACCATACCGTCGTCTACCTTTTCCAATTTTCTTCATTCAAGATTTTCGAATTCTCTAGTCTTTCTTTCTCTTGTGCGTTCATCATTGTTTTCGTTCGTTGTCAACAGACCTCCTTTCGTCCTGTAAGATCTTCTTCCTTTCTTCTGTATTTCTTTTATTCAGTATAGTTTATATTGTGGAGTCTGTTGAGAAATTTAGTTCCGATTTTTCCATTCCTTCCTGGGTAACTCTGGAGGTTCTTTCTGAGCCTTTAGATTATTTTCGATTGGCTGAGGGACATTGGTTCCCCAGTCTATTCATTGCTGAATGTGGATTTTCTTTTCCGCCAAATCCCTTATGCTTAGAGTTCTATCAATACTTTGACGTTGTTCCTGCAAAAATAGTCCCCAATTCATGGAGAATAATTAATGGAGTGTATAAATTAAATCTAACTCATGGAACTCGTATAGGGATTCCTGAAATTATGTTTTGCTATAGATGGGCTATTTTAGATAATGTTTACTACTAAAAAACTAGGTTTTTAAATAGGGCTCTTGTAGTTAACCTCCCTGATGCAAATAGAGATTATTTTGAACATGGGTTAGTTTTCCAAAATTGGCAACATGCTCCTTTAGTCGGAGACAGAGTGTATGAAGGTCCCAAATGCCCCCCATATGGCAATGGGATAGGTTTATTCTCACTTTCCTTTACTTATGAAATTATGCTTTTATCATATTTGACAAAATGTATGACTGATATCTCATTATGTATTTATTTGCAGTTGATAGCAAAAGAAAAACTCCAAAAGAATCAGAGTTTAATATTAAGCATCTGAAACTTATCTGGGGTTTGCATAAGAACGTTGCAGACGAGCACATCAGGTCTGCATCATATTTGCTGCAGTATAGGAGCTATACGACTTCTTATACTGCTCGTCCTATGGAGCCAGCTTCAACTCCAGAGGATTCTTCTTCAGATTCTCACATCCCTTTAAGTTAAAGAATGGGCAGGAAAAGAGCTCCCCCTGCTCTATTTGATGACACTACTTCTGTTGCTGAAGCCAAGAAAAGCAAAATTGATGTCCCAAAAGGGACTAAAAAGGTGGATGTTGCACCTTCCAAAGCTGCCGAGAAGCCCCCAGTGGCTCCGAGCAAGAAGGTTACTCCTGTCGAGATGACTGCTATCTCTCCGACCAAGAGCTCTTCCTTGGTTGAAACTGCCGAAATCCCTTTGAGGAGATTGAGGAAATCATCCTCAGTCAATTTGGTTGAAACTGTCTCTTCTCCACCATCTGGTGTTGTAGGTGTTCCAACCATCATTCCTCCGAGCTCTGCAATGAGCTTGGTAAAAACTTGGATCATACCCGAGGTCCAAGGAATTGATGAAAATATTTCTAGGGATATGCTGACATCCCTAGCTACTCGTCACCTTGCTTCGGTAAATTTCTCACATTCTGAATTTCCTTTCTGTCTTTGAATACTCGTATTTTTGCACTGACCTGTCACTTTTTCCTTTGTTTAGCTGGTGAATTGTTTTAATAACATCTGGTCACGCTAGTGTACGCCTCCTAACCAAAGGAGTATATTTTTTGGTCTCGTCCTTTTACCAACCGGAGTTGGTCGTGGGTTTGAACTATCGTCATCTTTTTGCTGTCGAGCAGCGTAGTGTACAACACTAGTATTCCCCGAAAAACTTTCAAATAAAGGAGAGGAAAATGGTGAAAACATCATCGTTTTATTCATATTGATGGAACCGTTGTACATTTTACATCATTGATAATACTTGCGAAGGTGTTCAGCATTCCAAGCATTCTTGAATTCTTCTCCTTCTAGAGTTGCTATTCGGTAAGTTCCTGGTCGAACAACTTCTGTAACTCGGTAAGGCCCATGCCAGTTTGCCTCCAATTTATTGTGTTTCTGAATTACCTTCTTTAGCACATAATCTCCTTCCTTTAAATCGCATTTCCTTACCCTTTTGTTGTAGAAAAGACCTATTCGTTGTTGATAAGCAGCATTCCTAATGGATGCCTCTTCTCTGACCTCCTCGAGCATATCCAAATCCAGTTTTCTCATCAAGTCACTGACAGGAGAATTGAAATTCAGTACTCTATGCGTTGGAAGACCCAACTCGGCAGGTATTACAGCCTCACTTCCAAATGCCAGCATATATGGTGATTCTCCAGTCTCTGCTCGGGGAGTTGTTCGGTAAGCCCACAATACTGATTGTAGCTCGTTAATCTAGTTAGCTTTAGCTTCATTTAGCCTTTTCTTCAAACCATTTAGCAGTGTTCTATTCGTCACTTCAGTCTGTCCATTTCTTTGAGGATGGCCTGGTGCTGAATGAACCTTCAAAATGTTCAACTGATGACAATAGGCAGCAAATTCCTCGTTATCAAATTGGGTTCCATGGTCGGTGATGAAGGCATGAGGGAGACCATATCGATAGATGATATTCTTCCAAACGAACTGGTATACCTTCTCGTACGTCATGTCGATAAGGGGTTCAGCTTCTACCCACTTAGTAAAATAGTCTACTGCGACGACGAGGTACTTGAATCTTCCTCGGGTGGTCGGCAATGGTCCCAACAAATCAATTCCCCACATGGCGAATGGCCAAGGGGAAGTTATGGGTGTCAACAATGCTTGTGGAGTTCGTCGGATAGAGGAAAAACGTTGGCACTTGTCACATTTCTTAGCATAGGCTATACAATCAGCCCTCATCGTCGGCCAATAGTATCCTTGAGTCATTACCCTTTGTAAAAGTGTTCGACCTGCTACATGAGCTCCACAAGACCCTTCATGGATTTCTTCAATCAATTCTTTCACCTCGGAGGGATGTACACATCTCTGCAAACCTGCCATAATTCCTCGTCTATATAAAATACCATTAGTTAATACATACCGAGCAGCTTTATACTTCAATTTTTGGCAGCGAGCTTATCCTCTGGCAATCCTCCCTCTTCAATATATACCCTGATGGGATCCATCCAAGATGGTCCTAAATCAAGGGTAATAACATTCATCGTCAAGTTTTCATCTATGCTCCGACTTTCCAATACTTCAATTGATATCGTTTTTCGCAGCTCGGTACGAGTAGCTGATGCTAGTCGGGCCAGTGCGCCTGCTTGTACATTCTCCATCCTCGGTATTCTCACCAATTGAATGGCATCAAATTCTGTCAGTAACTCCATCACCTTTGCATGATACTTTGCCATTAAATCTCCTTTAACTGCATATGTTCCTGTCATCTGATTTACAATTAATTGAGAATCACTGAATACAATTACTTGCCGTGCTTCCATATCTTGTGCTAAGTTTAAACCTGCTATCATGGCCTCATACTCAGATTCATTATTAGAGGCTTTGAATTGGAATCGTAAAGCATATTCCATGTCAATCTCGTCTGGGGTGTTCAAAACAATTCCTGCCCCACAACCTGCTGTGCAAGATGAACCATCTACATATAATCTCCATATGGGCAACCCATCTTCAAATTCCTTATCTGACAGGGTTCCTCGGTGAAATATTTGTTGCTTCTTTTCATCCTCCCTTGACACTTTTCGCTCCTCGTCGACCATCCCTTCTCGCTCTTTTACCAACCGGAGCTGGTCTGAGCTCGAAGTTGATGATCTGTCTTCATCCATAAGCCATTTTACCAACCGGAGTTGGTCTGGGTTTATGTCTGTTGATCCTGTAACATCCACAGGTTGGTCAGCGAGCACCTTTTGCTCCTCGGGGGTATCAGGGTATGTAAACTTTGCTATAAAATCTGCTACAGCTTGCCCTTTTAATGATGATCTGGGTTCATACACAATATCATATTCACCGAGTTCTATTGCCCAGTACATCAGTCTTCCTGATTTTTCTGGCTTGTGAAGGGCATGTCTCAATGGCATGTCGGTATATACGACAATTGTATGGGCCTGGAAATATGGCCTCATTCTTCTACTTGCTTCAATTAATGCCAATGCCAATTTTTCTAGCTTTGGAAATATGATTTCTGCACCTCGAAAAGCCTTACTTGTGTAATAGATGGGTTTCTGAACTCCATTCTCCAATCTAATCAATGCTGAGCTAACTGCATTCTCTGATACAGCCAGATACAAGTACAACTTCTCTCCTGTTATTGGCCTGGACAACAATGGAGGTTCTCCCAAATACGTTTTCAAGTCTTGAAAGGCCTTCTCACATTCATCAGTCCACTTAAAAGTTTTTCGAAGTGTTTTGAAGAATGGGAGGCATTTGTCAGTTGCTCGGGACACAAATCTGTTGAGCGCTGCAACTCGTCCTGTAAGACTCTGCACTTCTTTCTTTATTGTTGGAGATCGCAACCCTAAAAGAGCTTTGATCTTATCTGGATTTGCTTCAATGCCTCGCTGGTTGACAATGTATCCGAGAAACATTTCTTCTCGTTCTCCAAATGTGCACTTCGTCGGGTTGAGCTTCATCTGGTATTTATCCAGTTGATTAAATGTCTGAGCTAAGTCAATTAAATGATCTGCAGCTTTCTTGCTTTTTGTCAGCATATCATCGACATAGACTTCCATGTTGCAACTGATTTGTTCGGTGAAAACCTTGTTCATCAGCCGCTGGTATGTCGCTCCTGCATTTTTCAAACCAAAAGGCATAACATTATAGCAATAAGTTCCCCTAGGGGTAATAAAAGAAGTACTTTCCCTGTCTTCAGGTTTCATTTTGATCTAGTTGTAGCCAGAATACGCATCCATGAAGCTGAGCAGCTCATGTCCCGAGGTAGCATCCACTAGTTGGTCAATTCTGGGCAATGGAAAATGATCTTTTGGGTATGCCTTGTTGAGATCAGTGAAATCAACACACATTCTCCATTTATTGTTCTTCTTCTTTACCATCACCACATTTGCCAGCCAGTCTAGATATTTCACATCTTCAATGAATTGGGCTTTCTGGAGCTTCTCGACCTCCTCTTGTATGGCTTGATTCTTCTCGGGGCTAAATACCCTTCTTCTCTGCTTTACAGGCTTGATCTCCTTATTCACATTGAGTTCGTGACATAAGAAGTTTGGATCTATTCCTGGCATGTCCTCATGACTCCATGCGAAAGTTTTCTTCCTGTTTCTCAAGAACATTATCAACTCTTGTTTTATTGAAGCATCCAACGACGAACCTATCTGAGTTACTCGTTCAGGGTGCTCCTCGTCCAGAATAACATTTTCTGTAGATTCTACCACCTGTCCTTTTACAAGTTGGGATTCATCCCTGGGATCAAGAGTTTCAATTTCTGTACCTTCCTCCACCTGGTAGGTAATAGTCTTTTTCCTTGATTCCTCAAGCTCCTCTTGCTCGGCAGATGAATAATAGCATTCCCGAGCTATTTTTTGATCACCTTTCACAACTCCTACTCCGAAGTTTGTTGGGAATCTTAAGCATTGATGCACTGTAGATGGAACTGCTTCGAACTTCTTCAAACCAACTCTTCCCATGATGATGTTGTAGGCTGACTGCACATTCTTATCCATCACAAAGAAGCGTATTCTTTCTGTTCGACAAGCAGGCCAAGTTCCAATGAATATGTCCAACTTGATCGTCCCAAGTGGAAAAACTTTCTCGCCAGCAAAACCCAGAAGGGGTCTGTGGTAAGGTTCCAATTGAGATAATTTCAAATTCAAGCTATCAAAACATGAATAGTACATGATGTCTGCCGAACTACCATTGTCCACCAACACTCTTGAAATCACCACATCTTTCATCCTCATTTTGATCACCAAGGGATCGTCGTGAGGGTAAAGAACACCTGCCAAATCATTTTTTGAAAAACCAATAACTAGCTTCTCTTTATTTACCTTCCTCGGACGATCATCCTCGGTAAGATTTATTCGTTGAATATATGAGCAGGCTTGAGCCTCTCCGAGATAGGCCTTTCTTTCTGCAGTAAGGTCTCCCCCTCCAGCATCTCCTCCTGTAATAACATTACAATCAAATGACCCAAAACGTATGGAAAATACCTCTCGTTCAGGCTGTCTTGGCTTCTTTGGAAGATCGGGGTTTTCATCTGGATCATCTTCATGATCTCTTTTCTTTTTCTCCTCCGTCCGACGAGGAGATCTGGAACGATCTCTAGTTCTATCATCATTCTTCCTTTCACCTCTGCGATCTACATACTTTGACAACTTTCCTCTTCGGATGAGCTTTTCAATCTCGTTCTGAAGGGCTATGCAATTTTTGGTCGTATGGCCATGATCTTTATGGAACTCGCAATATTTTGCCCTATTCCTCAGGTCAGGATTGGTCCTCAGTTTATCTGGCCACTTGATTTCTTCGTTATTCTTTATTTCTTCCAAAACATGATTAATACCCATCTTCAATGGAGTATAATTATCATATTTCTTCAGGACTTCCCATGACGTCCTATTATTCTTGGAGTTCTTGTCACCACCATTACCTTTTTGCTCTTTCTTCTTAGATTTGTCAACCTCCACCTTGGTTTCTTTATCCATATTCTTCTTCGCAGCCGTAGCCTCCTCGGCATTCATGATTTTGGCCGCTTTTGCCATCAACTCCGACATAGTTTTAGGTGGATCTTTGGCCAAAGTATAATATAACTTGTTAGGCAGCAATCCACTCATCAAAGCAGTGATCGCTGTCTTTTCTTCGTAATCTATGACTTCCAACTTCTCGTTATTGAAACGAGTTATGTAATCTCTAGTACTCTCACCTGATTTTTGTCTAACACTTAACAAGTGCGCTACTCGCTTTACCGACTTTGCTCCAAAATAGAAATTGCCAATGAACAACTCGGCTAACTGAATAAAAGTCAAAATCTTACCCCGAGAAAGATTGTTGTACCATATCTGTGCAGATCCGGTAAGAGTTCCCGAGAATGCTCTACACCTCATCTCGTCGGGGACAGCATATATGTCGGCAGCAGTTTGGTATTGTTCTATATGAAGAACATGATCTGTCTTTCCATTATATTTAGGGGTCACTACAGGTGCTTTGAATTTCGATGGTGTAGGAAAATTCACAATGGCCTGCACAAAATGTGTCCCTTGAACAAAAGTTCTCTATAAGGGATTCCTTTCTTTAACCATTTCTCCAAGTCTATCCTCCAATCGATGAATGGAACCTTTCCATGCTTCATTTCCTTCCTCAGGCCGCTTAGTCCGAGCAATTGATTGTTCTAACGTAGCTTCCTGAGATCTATCTCGACGAGTAGCTGGTCGTGATTGTGCTGATCCTTCTCTCAAACCTGATGGTGGTCGAAAGCTTCTCGATGGGGCTCTAGGTGGACTCATATTGCTCCTTGGTCCTAACCGACTGAAAGGAGATACCCTGCTTAATCTTTCCAGGGCGCTAGTTCTCTCCGGAGAGAGGGTGATATGTTGATCTGTATCCGTAGCCCGTATCGATGAAGTTCGCCCAGGTTGATAAGAAAAATCATTAGATTCTTCATTACGATATGACCCAGTACGCCTGGATCGCGATTGCCCACGATCACTCCTTTGCCTTGAATGGGTAGGTGCACTGCCGTGAAGAGTTTGAATGAGTTGCCTCATTGTTTCTTGCATGGCGGTTTGTCCTTCATCCAGATTCGTCATAATTCCAGCCAGATCTGGAGGTGCAGATGGATTTGGAGGATTTCCAGCATTTCCAGCATTTCGATTACTGGATTCTGGATTATCTGCCATTGATGATAAATGATTTTTGGTGAAAAACGATAGCAACAGTCGTTTCCCACAGACGACGCCAATCTGTTGATGTAAAAAACTAGATCGCTCTAATTATTCAATCACGGATAAATAAAATGAGACAAAGATTTTTAAAGTGGTTCAGCCTTATAAGAATGGCCTACGTCCACTGTTATGTTATTGCTGAGTGTTGTGGAATTCTTGATTACAAGTTTTCTCTAGAAATTCCGGTCCCCTTGAATGAGGGTGATACAAGGTATTTATAACCCTTAGGCTGTATATGAAAAGGTTGATACATTAAATGATATACATATGAAATGGTAATACATTTAATGCAGCGTGTGCGTCAAGATGATAAACATTCAATAAATAATTGAACTGTTGATTATCTGGCAGTTTATGCTACGGCCGAGATGCAGCTCGGACCGCCTTAGTTCCTCGGAGCGCTAGAATACCTCGGAGTGCTAGAGTACCTCGGAGTGCTAGAGTACCTCGGAGTGCTGAAGCTCCTCGGTGTATCCTCGTTGCTCGGAGAGAACATGAGTTGGTTGGGGAAATGAACTTCCTCGTTGTTATTGTGCCACGTAGATTTGACAAATGTCTTCGTATTATTCGCCCACATCAGCATATTAATTTTGGTATCAACATTGAGATTGGGTATAAATCTTAAATTAGGCATATTATTGTGTAAATGTGGAAATTGGATATAAAACAAAAATTGGGTCTAGTGTTGTGTAAGTTTGAAATTGGGTATAATGTTGTGTAATTGGGTATAATGTTGCACATATAAATATATATACACATAGAGATTATTGAATTATTTGGGATTCTTGAATTGTTGTTTATTGGTGGATTTGAACACTTAGATGGGCATTGAGTTGGTTGGCCCTTTGCATTCTTTAACATTGAGGGTTGTGATGCGAAATGATATAAAACTATGTAAAAATCGAATATAAATAAGACATAATTAAATGAAACATACTATAAATTTTATACAACAAGTAATAAGTAATCATCCATTCACATGAGAATACATGCATTCATGTAGCCCGCAAAGTAAGTGTTATATAACAAGTAACGAGGGTAAAAGATAATAACGAGAACCGCAATAGATAGATCATGTGTAAATTTACATTAAGTCGACTTCTTATATAACACTTGTTTCGGGGGGTGCATGCCTGTACATGTTCTCATTTGAATGCATGATATAATGGCTCTGTAACATTTATAACTAATTTAAATTACATATAGTGTGCATAGATGCTAGCCTTCTGGTTCTTATGCGTATGCATTCAATAGTCCTTAAACCCATTCGAGAGTCATTAACCTTATAATGAGATCTCTCGAGTTGTCCCTTATGGACAGTTTCAGACTGCATAGTTTCTGTATAATAATATTCTTAGTCAGTATTATAAAAAACCCGCCTAGGCTTGAGGCTTCGAAGAAACACCCCTCCCTCCTTAAGCTTTGTATGTCTTATTCTTGGTAAAAGCCTTAAAGCGCACTTTTTTTCTAAAAACAACAATGCTTTAGTGAAATGATATCGCCTTTTAAAGATTTTTTTTACAAATCGAACCATTATCTCTTCCAAAATAATCAAATACTATTTTAATTTGCAATTTTTCAAACATATTTTTATGATATGTACAATTTTAGTATTTTAATGGCCTTGTTATTGTTAAAAAATATTAAAAGATATTAAAAAGGCTTAAACGCCTTTTCATGCTTAAGGCCCGCCTAGGCTTCTAAGTCTTAAGGCTTGGCCTCCACGCCTCGATCACGTCCCACATTTTTTAAAACATTGTTCTTAGTAGATTAAACTTGTAACTTTGGGGGAAAGTTCTGCTGCTGTATCTTAATGTTCTCTGAGTACATTTTAGATGATGCGATGTTAAGTGTTATTTCGATTGATAAATTAAAATAACACTTACACTAGCGAATCTATGTCGTGTACTTGGAGAACTATGGGGATATGCTGCTGAATTTTCCTCAAATTGGAACAATGTGCATGAGTTATTAAGTATATTACCGAAATATGCGGTCTTGAATGGGATATAGGACCACTCACCCTTTAGAGGAGATGGAGGAAATATGAATTATATCATTTTTATAATATAACACCGAAAGATGAAATGTCAATCTTTTAGTAAATTATATAATGGGAACTAAATGTTCACACTTTTGTTTACACTAATCCACGAATATACACTTCTTACTCATAATAGGTGATTGTTTGTAGTAGATGTGATGGGATATCCTAAATACAAAGAGTTGATGGGTGAGATAAATAAATTAGAGGATGTGTTTCACAGAGGTGCTAATGGATTTGTTAAATACGCAAAGAGATGTCGTAATGATGAAGAGTTCCCGTGTCCATGTGCTAAATGTAAGAATGGTAAGGTGTTCGAATGAAAAATAATTGAACTACATTTGTTAAGATGGGGTATGCAAGAAAGTTATTGATTTTGGAATTTTCGCGGGGAATTGAAAGTTTCTTTTGTCCCCGAGCAACCTTCACAACAACCTTCAACAAGTAGGATAGATTTACAAGGGGAGGACAATGTAGATCATAATATGATAGAGGATTTATTTGATAACGCATATGAAGTTCATGAAGTGGAAGAAAATGAGGTCATGGACGATGTACAAGGTTCAAGTGCTCATGAAAATATCAGGATAAACCTTGATGATGACTACTAAAGATTAAAATTGAAGGCGGCCCAGCCGTTGTACTCTGATTATGAAAAATATCAAACAACTTTACATGCCATGATTGGTTTGCATAGTTTGAAGACCCAATATGGTTTGTTTGGAAATAGCGTGACGGGAATTTTGAATTGGGTGAAGGGATTTCTACCCAAGCAGAATATGCGTACAAATAGTTATCTTGCTATGAAGAACAGCTTGAAAGGTTTGGGAATGAAGTATAAATCAATTCATGCTTGTGTGTATGACTGCATACTATACCGGAAGGAGTATGAAATCTCGATCGGTGTCCGATATGCGATGAACCTAGATATGTCCAATCTATTAGCAAGGAAGGCACAAGCTCAAAAGTGCCTCAAAAAGTGTTGAATAATTTTCTCGTTGGTCCTAGATTAAAGCTATTTTTTCACAGTCCAATGGATAGCGAAGGCAATAACTTGGCATGTTAGGTCATAAGTGGGGGATAATCTCATGTGTCATCCTATTGATTTTACATCTTAGAAGAGGATGAATTTCCCGATCTTTCTCGAGAAAAGTGTAACGTTCGTTTGGCAATATCAAAAGATGGTTTCAATCCATTTGAAAATCTAAGCGACAATCAGAGTGTATGGCTAGCGATCCTAGCCCCACTCAACATCCCTCATTCACAGTATAAGACCTGAATTTTCGATGTTATCTTTGTTAATACCTAGGCCAAAGGCACTAAGTGATGACATCGATGTCTACCTAGCTCCTTTGGTAGAAGAATTAAATGAATTATGGGAAGAGGGTGTGCAAGCATTTTACTCTTTTAAAAAAGAAGAGTTTATGCTAAAAGCTATATTGATGTGGGCAAATCATGATTTTCCAGCTTATGGGACATTATTCGGTTGTGTAGTACATGGTTATTTGGGGTATCCTATTTGTGGATAGGAGAATGAATCTCTTCGTCTCCCTGCTAGCTCAAAAAATGTATACCATTGCTATAGAAGGTTTTTCCCCCCGCTCATAGTTTTAGTTTTGAGAAAAGTTCCAATTTTTTATCGGGCGGGGTTGAACATAGGCTACCTCTGAGAAAACTTTCAGGTTCAAAAATTGAAAGTAACTCTTCTGATTGTGGCCCTAATATGCCAGACAAGGTTATAAAAAATGCGGGGCGTGATCGAGGCGTAGAGGCCAAGACTTAGAATCCTAGGGGGGCCTTAGGCCTAAAAAGATGTGAAAAGGCATTTAGGTCTACTCAGAAGTGGCTGGTGGGAGAATGTTGTTCCCTCGAGAATTCCACAAGTCACTGTTATTGGTGTAGTGTCACTGTTATTGGTGTGCTGTCACTTGCAGTAGGGTAACTGTCAGTCACCTAAATCTCTTTGAATATGGCGTGGGAGGTGTGATGGGGAAGTTAACCAATCTGGTTCATTTGGATCCCAATAATAACTGTCTTGTTGGTCTGATCTCATCTAAATTGAGAAATTTGCAATACCTAAACATCTCCATAAATCGAGTGAACCATGTCTTTCCTACAGAACTGAAGAATCTAACAAACTTATTCGTTTTGAACCTCAGTCATAACCACCTCATTGGTCCTATACCTTCATCTATTGATCAATAAAGCTGTCTTAGTGGTCTGTACCTTAATTCAAATCATATCAATAGTTCCAATTGCACCCATCATTTGTTATTTGAGTGGTAGCCTGGTCTTTATGACCTATCTTCAAATCGAATCAATGATTTGATACATCCTAAACTTGGTGAGTTCTATCTTTATCCACTTGATTTTTCTTCAAACCGAGTTTCAGGCATGGTATCAGTTATTATATGTTGCAGTCTTCAGAATCTTTTCAGAATCTAGAACAGTCTCTAATTTTTTTGGCGAAGAGATCGCATTGGAGCTACATGAATGTAGTGATTTGGAGTACCTTGGAATAAGTAAGAATATTTTGAGTGGAACGCTACCTCGAAGACTTGTGTATCTTTCCAACAGAAGTCTTTATGGAAAAATATGCTCCGATCTTTGTAAATTCTGCAACAACAAAACAATTAACTTGTCGCAAAATGCTTTCATTAGCAAAAATAGAAATACATTACTGGGTTACCTCCTCGGCTATCTTCCCTTCACCATTTACGTCGTTTACTTACTCATTGACCTTTTCTTATTTTGTCGATGTAAGTCTAGAAGAAATCAAATTGAGGAAAAAGCAACAAGGAATGGAAACATGTGCTCGATATGGAATTAGGATGGAAGAATTGCATATGATGACATCATTGAAGCAATAATAGCCAGCACTTATGGCTATGTTGCTCCAGGTGAACAAGTCCTTTTATCCAATTTTAACATTGTCTTTATATCCATAATTTCCCCATTACACTATTTTTTAAACGATTTTACATGTAGTGTTTCTATTAAAATAGTATTGGTAGTCATTCTAATTGAATGTTTCTTAAAGGTTTACTATATGCAAGAACCCAATCTAACTGAAATTAATGAAACTATTGAAAGCAATCTATATTGGTTTTGCTGAACTTTCCTATACAATGATCCTGACAGAAAAATGTAATGTCTATAGTTTCAGAATGGTGGCATTAGAAACAATAACTGGAAGGCATACAAGATATTATCTCTCATCATTAGCATCTTCGTCCTCAAAATGTAATGTTGGTTGATGTGTTAGACCCACGATTCTCACCTCTAGGGAATCAACTCGTCTAACAGGACATTATTTTGGTTGTTGCTTTGTCATTTGAAGGATTACCTTTTGATGCAAAATCTAGGCCAACAATGAAAAATGTATCTCAAGAGTTTCTAGCTTGCAAGGCACCGCTAGCCAAACCACTTCATTGAATCTCCCTGTGGCAGGGGAGGAATCAAGGTTTGAGAAATTGACTCGGCTGAGAGGCACATGACATGACAAGTATCAATCTTCTTGTGATAATTCAATAACTCCTATTATATAGAGAAATATAAGAAATGAAGGTTAAAAAGCCATGATGGCATAATTAGACAAAAAAATAAAGGGACATATATCAAATAGTCCCTCGAACTTTTTTCAATACACGTTTAGTCCAAGCCTTTTTACTTTGCACCAAAAAATCCTTCACTATGCCAAAAAGGTTTTACCATGCCACTGGCGCGGATCTTTAAAGATAAGAAAATAAGGGACTTTTTGGTACAAAATAAAAGGCTTAAACTAAGTTTGTATTTAAAAATGTTTGAGGGGCTTTTCGATATTTGATCCAAAAATAAAGCTACTGAGGCAGGGTAAGACCTAGAGACGAGTGCATTTAATTCATAAAAAAATATTTGAGAGGAAAACAGCTTGATGTTCAGCATAAAGACCCAAATTATTGCATACGTGCCTTTTTTTCATTTAAACTAGAATCCATCCATCAAAACTAAGGCATGACTTTTACATTCTTCCTGTAGTTATTCTATATATAGTTCTACGTGTGATAAAAACTTCTATAAATTTAAAATTTGTGCTATTTTTATATGAATGTGTAACACTCCGTATTCCTGTGAATTTGTGCTATTTTTATAAATTTAAAATTTGTGCTATTTTTTATATCAAAACTAAGGCATGACTTTTACATTCAATTTGTGCTATTTGTATATGAATGTATAACACTCCGTATTCCTGTGAATTTATATACTTAACATCAAAACTAAGGCATGACTTTTACATTTTTCTTTTTTGCTCGAATAAAGATAGGCAACAGAAAGAGATAGGCAAAGTTGTGAAAGAGTATAAATCATAAGGACTCCAACGCATTACCAGGTCATTAATTAGATAATGATGGGTTATAATCAAAGAAATGCTAAACTATACAATTCTGAATAAATTGTATGAAAGCGGTTTTCTAGTGATGAAATTTTCCATAAACAATAGTATATATGTTGTTCATTCACAAGTGAATATAATTAATTACGGCGAGTTTTATAATTTCAAAATAAGATGACAAATATTATAAGTGGTAATATAACCAACTTGGCTAGTCAAATTAGCCATCATGGCTGTACAGAGAGTGGGGGTTCTTCTGGTCAAAGGAGAGTTTAAAATCTATCTCGAAAATTAAGAGAGATTTTTGCATTTTATCCCCACTCTGATGCGTAATGGTCATGTCCCATAAAATTGGGATAGTACCTGAACTTGTATGAATTATAATGTAGCCAATATAACTAATTAATTATAAACAATTGGTATATCCCAGAATAAAGCAAATGTGCTAATGATGTTAGCCATTTTTTCAAAAGACATACATTAATTAGTTGAGATATGGGATGAAAAATTAGTAACTATATGCGAGAGTGACAGTTCAGTCCACAGTGCTTAAATCTGCATAGTAAGAAGCAGCTTATTGATTCTTGCACATTAATTATATAAGTCTAATGTTATTTATATTACTCTAAGTCAATACATTTTGAAGATAAACAAAACTATGAAGAAATTCCAAATATGTGTCCAGGAACGAGACTGCACTTTAAGTTGAAAATAAGTTGTTTGAAGCGCAAAAGCATGCAGGCGCGCGCTCACACATACACAGGCACAAATATCAGTAATACCTATATGCAGTCCCTTGAGTTC
Organism: Sambucus nigra; assembly: GCA_949130495.1. Lineage (NCBI taxonomy): Eukaryota > Viridiplantae > Streptophyta > Magnoliopsida > Dipsacales > Adoxaceae > Sambucus > Sambucus nigra. Next base: position 306,252,790 of record OX422220.1, read on the forward strand.
ATATCCAGGCAAGCTGGTATAGTTTACAGAAAACATAAAATTTCCTATATCCAAGTATCACAAATGAGCTCTAGCCTAAATAGTATGACTACCCATATTTCACATAGGTGCAGAGGGTTTAAATCTCATTAGGTAGAGTTATATGTCTCATTGAGGCTGGCCTAAAATGGCAACTGCGGTCCCTAATAGTTGTGTATCCCTTTATCTAAGTAACAATAATTTCGACATATATAGTCCAATGAGGTACCAGAAATGCATTGGGTGTCTGGATGGACCAGAACCAAGAAACTAACTGATGTATTGTTAACCCAACTTCTTGTCAGATATTTTGGTCGATGAATCATTATATGTGGGAAAATATAGAAAAAACTATACATTTAGGAAACTCCTTCCACTAGGGTATGTGCAGGGTGGTCCAAGAAAAGAAATAAATAAACCAAGACTGACATGTAAACATCAAAGTCAAGCCCAATAATGGTGGTCACCAATATCAAAAGCATGACATGTGGAACACAAAGGTCTTAACTTAGTAACTGTACATTGTCAATATAGAAAATCTAAAGTCAAGGAAGAGTAGGTGATACATTTTTGTAAGATGTTATATAAAATGTTTTTCATTGCATATTTACCAAATATAAAATAAAAAAAGAAAAGCAATTCTTTCCCAGAATTTATGCAACACGATAAGGAACATTAGAATCAAGGAAATAGTATATTGTTTGCAAATCAGGTTCCTAACAAACTTTGGCAATAATGTTTTCTTGACCAAACACTTTTATGTTGTAAAGTGAAATGCTCATATCCTAGAAGATATGAAAAAGACATCCATATAGTTTTGTCCGGCAACTAAATAGACTAATTTTCATTCACCATTCTTATCATTTGAAAGGGAAGGTACTGGTGTCTAGTGACTGCTGTGAAATTACTTAACATAAAACGGCCTCACATATTCACTTGTTCTCATATCATAATTAACTGAACAATTAACTTTTTATGAGAAAATACTCCTTGATTGAATGGTTGCACTACGATTGGTGGAGCATTCTGCACTCTATAAAAGTTACAATATCCTTTTACATTGTAACAAGTCATAATAGTGGACAATAACTATAAAATTGGTTGTATGAAAGAATTAAATGTTAATCTCTCTCCTATTCTGCACCTCAGGACGTTATGTATCATGAGGACCATACTCACAAAGATGAATAAAAGAATTTTCACATCAATGATACGATGACAAAACCATTACATTCTGCCTTCACTTGCCCATCTTGATATAGTTTCCATTAAATGTTAGAAACAAACATGGCGTATTCCTCAAATAGTCCAATAGTACTTGTAGTATGTATGACAAATTATATAGTTTTTGTAGAAACATTTACTCATCAATTTCATCATCAAAAAAGAAACTTTAGCAAGTCAATGTAATTGGGAAGGCCTTACTTGCAATGAAACAGGAAGTATAACGGTAATAAAACTCTATGAGAATGGGTCGGAAAGTGAGATGAGAAAATTGGACCTCTTTTTTTTTTCCAAATCTTGAAATCCTCGACCTATATTGCCTTCGCTGCAGCGATACAAGTAGCCCATAGGGGCAGACTTTTCTGGGTGATAGGCACGACCAACGAAGGGCTTGGTTTGCTGCACCAAACGGGCCTAGATTTGCGTGAAATGGGTTTTATTGTGGGGGTATTTTGGGAGTTTTGCCTCAAGTGTGTTCCACATATAAAAGGATCGTTTTGAGGGTTAAAACCCTAACTCTTTGGCTGATCTCTTGAGAGATAGAGAGAGAGGATCTTCCTCCAAGGGTAAGGGTTTGGGACATAGGTGGGGGATTTTCCCTCCCACTTATGGGTATTTCTCAAAGGTGGAAGAAGGGTGTGAGTGTGAGTGTTTCATGTATGGTAGGTATCCTCATGATGTATTTTGTGAGCGATTTTTCACCAGATTAAATGGGAGCGGGATACACCAGACTGGGTACATGAGAAACACTTGAGGGAAAGAGATTGAGAGAGTTTTAGCTTAGAAGTTGGATTCACTTGGGTGGAGAGTTGGTGTACAATGGCTATTTGGTATTTAGGTATGAGAGTAGAGGGTATGTGATTTCTCCTTGAATATTCTCTATTGTACTTGTAATTTCTTCAAATATGGTGGAATCGATCATATTCGTGGATGTAGTCAAATTGGTGAATCACATATATCTTGTTGTTGTTTGTCTTGTTTAAATCTTTATGTGTTTGTCATTATTACCATTGGGTCGTGGTTGATTGGAGTTTGTCCCAACAAATTGGGTATCGAGGCACAACAATAAGTATCAGAGATCTTGGTGTGTAAAAGGTGTTTGTCAAAAATCCGGAATGAGATTTTGGTGTCAAACCACTTGTGCTTGGCTTTCTTGGGCATGCTCACTCAATCATGACAAGAGATATTACTTCAAAAGTTTAAGTATTTAATAGTAATGGTCACTTCGCTCTCGGTGATGTAGAGTGGAGGTCATTCTTGTCATCATACATTGTGTATAGGGATTGACGGAAGAATGGAAGCCAAAGAAAGATGAGAGCGTGTGACTGCTACCAAGAAATGAAATTGGTCACGGTATGAAGGTCTATTGGTTATGAACTGATCTTAACCTTGAAGAAGATTGATTGTCGGGGATGATGTAATAGTAAGTCTACATCCATGAATTATGAACATTGCTACGTGGGGAGAAATGAGTCGTATCTTGGTTTAGTATTTGAAACAATAATGGTGGTGTCTTGGGAAGTACCTTAAGACGGTTAGCGGTATATGCTAGAGTTTTGGAAATATTCTCACAATTTCCAAAAGTGATGAATTCCAAGGACAATAATGCTCGGTTATAGGTAGAGTTCATTAATCACACAATGTTGTATGAATTTTGTGTGATTGGTTGATATTCGGATTGATCTCGATGGTTTATTTTGGAAACAAGGTGCACAAGTATGAAAGGTCTTTCGAATACTCTCATTTACAACCAATGATCGGGGTGCATGTTCTGGCAGACGATGGTAAGAAGAATCTTGCTAGCGAAGGATTGTGGTAGAGGTCCCTTTTCGGAGTCGATGAGTATGGTTGGAACTAGATTTAGGAATTGACCCGTGTGTTCAATTTCATATGATGGCCAAGAATAATAGTTTAAAATTTCAAGGTGCAATGGGTATATTTACAGGAGGAGGTGTATACTCCGAGGGTAATTTTCACGGATGAATTGGATTTTTAAAAACGCATTGAACGGTATACGGATAAGTGTAGCTGGTACAATGAAGATCAATGGTAGGTTCTTTTCGCAGCTCGACAAACGAGGAGATTTGACATGGGAGGTAATTATCATCAGGTGGATTCTCGGTTGTAGTTTGCGGTATTTTCAGCCAAGGTGGAGATTTGTGGAGTTTGGCTCAAAATACACCAGGCCCGTGTTTCCTGTTCATTGGCATAACCAACGACAAGGAGCTTTGCTGCAGCAAAGCAAGTAGCGAAGTGGTGGAGACTTTTCTGGGTGATAGGCATGACCAATAAAGGGCTTGGTTCGCTATAGTGAACAAGCTCAGAGTTGCTTGAAATGGGTTTCGTTGTGTTGGTATTTTGGGGGGTTTTCCATAAGGGTGTTCCACAAGGGTGTTCCACATATAAAAGGATCGTTTTGAGGGTTAAATTCCTAAGGCGTTGGCTACCCTATTGAGAGCTAGAGAGAGAGAGAGAGAGAAGGTATTCTTGGCTTACGAATTTGATTCATTTGGGTGGAGAGTTAGTGTAAATTTACTATTTGTGATTTGGATTAGGGAGTATAGGGTATGTGATTTATTATTGTATATTCTTAATTGTACTTGTAATTTCTTCAAATATAGTAAAATTGGGTCTCTTTGTGGATGTAGCCAAATTGGTAAACCACATATATATTTTGTTGTTGTCTCTTTTGTTTACATCTTTACATGCTTGTCATTATTACTATTTTACCTTAATTATATCCGGGGTTGCGTTTGGCTGGAGGTTGCCCCAACAAATTAGGTATCGGGGCACAACAGAAGCATCCCATATCAAATTGGCATGCTTTCAAAACCGACCCAACTTAACCTGGCTTTCAATTCTCTAACATTGAGTTTCCTCTAACCCTTACTAACCTAACACAATAAATATGGTTGGACATTTATAATAATAAAAGTAGTGGATCAATACCCTTTGATATGGGGAAATTGAAGAACCTATAACATCTTGTGCTTAACAACAACTTTACTGGTCAAATTCCTTCATCTGTGTTTTTTACCTCTCTGATCACCTGTACATCTGTCAAAACAACATTATTGGTTCCATTCCTTTATATGTAGGTATTTTAAACCTGTTGGTCCCAATTAGACCTTTCTAAAAATCAACTGACTAGATTGTCGGTCTAATCCCATCGACTTTAGGAGTTCTCACTAATATAACGCATCTAAACCTTGCTTCAAATAAACTTAGGGGTCTCACACCTGCTAATATTACTTATTTGTCAAAGTTAGAATACCCTAATCTATCCGGTAAAAATCTTTTTAGCACAATCTCAACTTTGCTTGCAGAATGTCCCCCGGTACTTAAATTAACTTGTCGAGTAATGCCCTGGAGAGCCAATTGACATGTCCACTAGTATATAAGCACAAGAATAAAAGAAAAAAAAACTCATTCCAATATTCCTCATTTTTGTTCCCATGTCCATTCTCTTGAATGTTGTATGTTTGTCTCTAGGTTCTTGAATTGGAACTGGAGGTTATGGAAGTAGTCAAGAAACAAGGCTGTCCCCGGGCAAAGCAGTTGCCTTGAAGAAACTACACTGGTTAGAATCTGAAGAATCAGGCTTTCAAAAAAGTTTTAGGAATGAGTTTCAAGTGTTATCAAGTATAAGGCACATAAACATTATGAAGCTTTACAATTTTTTTTTGCACAACTGATGCATGTTCCTGGTTTATGAATACATGGAATAGGGAAACTTATTATATGCCCTGGGAAATGATGTTGAAACTATCGAAGGATTGGAGTAGGAGAGTGAACATTGTCAAGGGCATCACACGTGCTATATCTTACATGCATCATGACTGCATCGCTCAATTATTCACCATGGCCTATCAAGCAACAATATCATTTTGAACTCTAAATTGGAGGCTTTTTGGACTCTAAATGAATGTTTTATTCATCCAATAAAACATTAATTGCAGTAACTTCCCGATAAGTTTCTCTAGGTGAACAAATCTTTTCATGCAATACTAATATTTTTATTCTTAAAATATTTCTGTAATTTATTAAAATAATATTACAAATTTATGGTCATTTCCCTAGAGCACAAGGGAAAAAACATGTTGCGGTCCAATTCTTTTCATTTCAGTAAGAGGTCCCTCCCTCATCCTTATGTAACTTCGTATGGTTATTAATATAATTAACCATATGTTATAATATATATTAGGTAACATGACTATCAGTCAAATCTAAATTACATGAAACAGAGGCCCTATGGAATGGATTGTAATTTACCTATAAAATATTTGTGAGTGTAGAGGTTTAAACATGTATATACCAAAATGAGCTCACTACACTTAACTCTATTGCTGGTGTCTGGGGGTTTTGGTTCATCCATCTGAAGACAAACTCTCAAATTGATTGCTAATCACCGAAAGCAAATTTTATCCTTGGCTATTATCCATTAAAATTTACTCAATTACCCACTGAAGGCATAAATGTATGCTTTCTCAATTTTCAACAATCTCTACCTTGGAATTTTTTTATAGGTCACCCTATCACACTTTCGTCAACCAAATTCTGACAATTTCATCATGGAGAGATATACAATGCTCCACCCAAACACTTAACCAAATTTTATCCAAAATTATCCAAGTAGCCTCCTATGGTACTCATAAGCTCCATACACAAGGTGTTCAAATCCAAAGTACGTTGATCAAGTTCAAAAAATGCTCAAACTTGATCCCAATTACAACTTTCGTCAGCATATCCGTGGGATTATTCGCAGTTCCAATCATTTTGAGAAGAATAGTCCTCTGCTCTTAAATTTCTCAAACAAAATGGAAACGAAGGTCGATTTGTTTTCTTCGTGAATGATTAACCTGGTTATTTGCTTAGTGGACGGCACTCTGACTATCACATAAGAAATCCTCATGATCTTAGACAATTTCCATGTTTGCAATCAAACCACGAGGCCAAATGGCCTCCTTAGAGGCCTCCATCACAACCATATACTCTGCCTCTGTAGTAGACAAAGCAACTGTATAGACCTCCAACACATCGGCCCTCAAATAACTGTAAACACATAACTAGTGGTGGATCGAAGTTTATCCAAATCACCAGCGTAATATGAATCCACATATCCAAACACATGTTGACGAGTAAGTGAATCCTTCTCAAACTTTAAACCAACATCGATGGAACCATGGATGTACCGTAAGATCCATTTCATAGCTTCTTAGTGCATTTTTCCTGTATCATGCATGAATTTGCTCACCATACTAACAATTTTTGAAATATCGAGTCTCGTACACACTATTGCATACATCAAATTTCCTACTGCATTGGCAAAGGGAACATAAGTCATCTCTGAACATTCCTTATCTGTCTGTGGAGATTCCATTGCACTTAACTTGAAGTGCGGGGCCAATGAACTACTTACAAGTTTGGTTTTAGAATTCATAGCAAAATGCTATAATATCTTCTTTAAATTATGCTTTTTAGAATAAAAAAAATCATGCTTTTGGAAAGATCTCTTCTAATCTTCATGCTAAGTATTTTGTTTTACTCGTCTAGATCCTTCATTATAAATTCATGACTGAACGGAATTTTAAGTTTTTGATCTCCACCTTGCTCTTACAAGCAATCAACTTATCGTTAACATACAAGCGAAAATAAATAAAGGATCCATCACGAAGTTTACAAAACAATCACAATGATTATAGTGGCTCCTTGTGTATTGTTGCCCAAACACAAACTGATAAAATATCTTGTACCACTGTCTTGGACTTTGTTTCAACCCATATATCGATTTTCTTAGTTTGCAACCCCAATTATCTTTACTAGGAACCTTGTACCCTTTTGGCCGAGTCATATAAATTTCCTCTTCTAAATCTCCATATAAGAATGCAGTTTCACATCGAGTTGTGCGAAATGGAGATCAAACTATGAAAACAATGCTAGCAAAATACGAACGGAAGAGTGCTTCATAATCGAAAAAATACCTCGTTATAATCGGTCCCTTCCTTCTGCGTGTAGCCTTTCGCCACCAATTTAGTCTCGAATCTTACATTGTCTTTCTCTGAGGAGGTTTCCTTCTTGGAATATACCCGCTTGCAACCAATGGCTTTCTTATCCTTTAGAAGTTGGACTACCTCCCAAGTGTGGTTCATATAAAGAGCCCACATCTCATTGTCCACTGCCTTCTTACAATCTATAATTTATGAGCTTCTTTCGTCTTCTGTGTAAGTAGATGGCATGTTATCTTCAATAATGGGTAGTACATATGCCACCATATCAGTATTAAGCCATCCAAGTTTCCATTTTAGTCTTTCTGGTTTACTAGCTGCAATAGACTCTAGTTTCCAAGGGGACTCCACTGCACCCAAATTGGTGAATAGTTACGATAGCCTGGTCACGGTCGTGGTTCGTGACTAGCTGGTCACAGTCCAAATACATGAGCAAAGCAAAAAAATACGTGACCAGTTCCATGACCATATAATGTCGTGACCCTAATTAGAGCTGGTTACAGCCATTAGTCATGACCATGGTGGGTCACGACCATAATATGTGACCAAGGCATGACCATCATGGTAGTAAAATTATGCCAAATTTCCCTCCAACTGTGGTCATGGATTATGGCCATGACCACATCCATTACTAATGCCAAAATTCCCTCCAAAGGGGTCATGACATTGGGTCGGAACCATTTTGAATTGGTCACACTTCTTGATCATGGCTTGGGGCCGTGACTAGTCCTATTTTAATGGGATGGTCACAGACGATGATGTGGAAAAAAAGGGGTCACAACTTTTGGTCACCGCTCAAAGCCGTGACCAGTCTCTTTATTTATAAACCCCAAAACCCTTTCAACCATTTTCACACACACACACTCTCTCTCTCTTAAACCCCCAAACCCTTCACCTCCGCCTGTCTCGCTATCTCTTTTCGAATTCTTCTCTATCACTCTCTTAGGTAATATTTTCTTTCTATATATATGTGTATTTGTATGTGTGCATATATATATATATACTAGCGGAATGCCCGTGCCTGAAGGCACGACGAAAATTTCAAAAGCACGTAATTATAAAACGGCGAAAATTTCGAAAGCACATAATTACAAAATGGCAAAAATATCGTTCCTAACAAAACAAAGTGTAATTTTAAAACAATTGACCACAAACACCTTTGTTTATAAACTATTCACCATGATTAACAAACAACAAATACTCAAACAACATTAAAATAGTTTAAATTCATCAAAGAAATTCACATATCATATGAAATATACAATATTCATCAAATGAATTCTCATTGTGTCTCAAAAAAACAAAGTGTCAGAGTTTAAAAAAATTGAAAGAGCTAGTAAAATATTATATAAACAAAGTGTCAAAGTTTTAAAAAAAATTGGGCATAATCTCCTTTGTTTATTGGACTATCCACCCTCATCAAGGGTTAACGACAAATCCAACAAAATAGAAAAAAAAAATCGCCTAACAAAAGCTTCAATGTTCCACTATAATTATTGTCTGTTCTTTTCCAAATGCGACCTGATACAAAAAGAAAATATAGTTAGTAAATTGAAAGAGCTAGTGAAATATTATATAAACTAAGCTAATTATTAATTATATAGCAAATGCATCGTGTCTCTAGCGAAATATTGAATCATGTGATATTGAAAATAAAATACAAAGATGATTTGTAACTTATCCCTTACATTAAGAGTTAAGTAATACCTTACATTAGAAATGTATCTCAAATTTTCAAAAAATGGGGAATAACATAAAAATTGGATTGGGGGGGGGGGGGGGGGGGGGGGGGGGAATCAAGTAAAAAACACATAGTAGAAATTGGAATAGTGGTGGAGTTTGACCAAAATTAAACTAAGAAACGTTGATAAATGGGACAATAAACGCACCTCGGATTTGACAGATTCTCATGAAAGCAAATGAGACTTCAATGAAATATAAACTTCTGTTTGAATTTTGTAATAGCAACCCAACGCATCCAAATGCGCTCATATCTTCCATATTTCTAGAGAAAAAAAAACACATTGCAGATCAGTAAATAAATAGAAATTTAGTACACATGTTAGCAGCCATACTGTCATAAAAAAATTATTTTATATCCACAAAAATCCTTTCCTACTCGACTTACACCTTTAGTCATCAAATGAATTCTCATTATGTCTCAAAAAAACAAAGTGTCAAAGTTAAAAAAAAATGAAAGAGCTAGTCAAATATTATATAAACAAAGTGTCAAAGTTTTAAAAAAATTGGGCAGAGTCTCCTTTGTTTATTGGACTATCCAGCCTTGTCAAGGGATAACGACAAATCCAACAAAATAGAAAAAAAAAAATCGCCTAACAAAAGCTTCAATGTTCCACTATAATTATTGTCCGTTCTTTTCCAAATGCGACCTGATACAAAAAAGAAAATATAGTTAGTAAATTGAAAGAGCTAGTCAAATATTATATAAACAAAGATAATTATTAATTATATCGCAAATGCTTAGTGTCTCTAGCGAAATATTGAATTATTTGAGATTGAAAATAAAATACAAATATTATTTGTAACTTATCCCTTACATTAAGAGTTAAGCAATACCTTACATTAGAAATGTATCTCAAATTTTCAAAAAATGGGGAATAACATAAAAATTGGATTTGGGTGGGGGGGTGGGGGGGGGCGGGGGGGGGGGGGGTATCAAGTAAAAAACACATAGTAGAAATTGGAATAGAGGTGGAGTTTGACCAAAATTAAACTAAGAAACGTTGATAAATGTGACAATAAACGCACCTCGAATTTGACAGATTCTCATGAAAGAAAATGAGACTCCAATGAAATATAAACTTCTGTTTGGATTTTATAATAGCAACCCAACGCATCCAAATGCGCTCATATCTTCCATATTTCTGGAGGAAAAAAAAACACCGCAGATCAGTAAATAAATAAAAATTTAGTACATATGTTAACAGCCATATTGTAATAAAAATTACTTTATATCCACAGAAATCCTTTCCTACTCGACTTACACCTTTAGTCATCAAATGAACTATCATTGTGTCTCAAAAAAACAAAGTGTCAATGTTTAAAAAAAATTGAAAGAGCTAGTCAAATATTATATAAACAAAGTGTCAAAGTTTTAAACAAATTGGGCAGAGTCTCATTTGTTTATTGGACTATCCACCCTTGTCAAAGGATAACAACAAATCAAACAAAATAGAAAGAAAAAAAATTCGCCTAACAAAAGCTTCAATATTCTACTATAATTATTGTCCGTTTTTTTCCAAATGCGACCTGATACAAAAAAGAAAATATAGTTAGTAAATTGAAAGAGCTAGTTAAATATTATATAAACAAAGCTAATTATTAATTATATAGAAAATGCATCGTGTCTCTAGCGAAATATTGAATCATGTGAGATTGAAAATAAAATACAAAAGATGATTTGTAACTTATCCCTTACATTAAGAGTTAAGTAATACCTTACATTAGAAATGTATCCCAAATTTTCAAAAAATGGGGAATAACGTAAAAGTTTGATTTTTTTTTTTTTTTGGGGGGGGGAATCAAGTAAAAAACACATAGTAGAAATTGGAATGGTGGTGGAGTTTAACCAAAATTAAACTAAGAAGCGTTGATAAATGGGACAATAAACGTACCTCGAATTTGACAGATTCTCATGAAAGCAAATGAGACTCCAATGAAATATAAACTTCTGTTTGGATTTTCTAATAGCAACCCAACGCATCCAAATGCGCTCATATCTTCCATATTTCTGGAGAAAAAAACACACCGCAGATCAGTAAATAAATAGAAATTTAGTAGACATGTTAGCAGCCATACTGTCATAAAAAAATTATTTTATATCCACAGAAATCCTTAAGTGTCAAATGAATTCTCATTGTGTCTCAAAAAATTTAAGTGTCAATTTAAAAAAAAATGGGCACAGTCTCCTTTATTTATCGAACTATCCACCCTGCTTAAGGGATAATGACAAATCCAACAATATAAAAAAATATCAAATTCGACTAACAAAAGCTTCAATGAAAGAAACATCTTCAAAAAATGAGCACTATAACAGTATTCCAGCTAGCAACATTACCCTTGGACGTGAGTAGAATTATGGGCAGCACTATAGCAGCATTCCAGCTAGCAACATTTCCAATCAGCATTCCAGCTAGTAGCACTATAGTATCCTACTGCGATTAGCATTTTTGAACTTCCTTAGCTCAAGTTGAGATAGAATTATGGCATTGACTTATGGAATTCTGGATTAAACATCCTATAGAGAATAAGGGCCACTTCACGAAACTCGATGTCGGTTTAACCTGCCTTAATAACAGAAAATTAACACAATAAGTATGCTTTAATTGAAAAGAAATAGGTTTCTATAATGGTAGTAGGCTAATTATTATGCAGGTGATAAATGGTACGGGTAATGTAGTGTTAGCTAAAGAAACTGTGTTATACATGTTGAATAAACTTATATCAGTCTATTAGGATAATAAGTTGGAAGTTTACTCACAAAGTATAAATACTTGACCCCCATCCATAGTCCTTTTGGCTTCAATATATTCATGAGCATAATCTTATAAGCTTAATATGATGGAGAAGCATGGGATTCCCTTAATGGAAATTTGTGGATAATTTAAACACATAAATAAGATTTATGAATGAAATTAGAAATTTTTATTTTTTCACCAAGAAATTGCACCCTAAGTGAAATAAATTGTTATTGTATAACATTCTACTGCACCACTACATTATTTAATGCACTTTTGGTGCAATTCGTTGGTACACATACAATTGACCAAATGATAAATTCTCAAATTTATACAGGAAGTCGGGCTAAAAATTGATTAATGTCGGTAAAAACTCACCTCGTATTGTAACTCAGCTTAAACATGGTATGAATCACCTAAACCTAAATAAGAAAATTGTATTACAGTGAAAGTTTTTCTCAAGAAAGAAACATACCATATAATGTGGGATGAGAGGGGCCCCGTATTGTGTTATAAATATCCTTTGTAGACATGTCGTGCAAGACCGTCAACATCCCCTTTGACTATTGCAGCCCATGACATCCACCTAGGCTCATCCCATTTGGTTATTGCAACCCATATTATCCACCTGGGCTCATTCCAAGCTGGTTGTGCAAGAATTGCTGCTGTTATTGCTGTCAAGAAAATGGCTATTGGTTGTATAGCATGGATGTGCAGTGATTAGGGCTTCTGGTGTCATTTGTCGAGCTTGTTGTTACTGCTACAGGTAGACGGACCAGGGCTGCATTACACAACCGGGATGATATAAGGACACAATAGATAATGTATAAGGTATTTAATCATATAATCGAATTTGGAATTTGGAAGAATATATTATAAAATTCAAAAAAAAGGTTTGTGGAGTTAAATGTTTAATCAACGAACATTGTATCAACGATAGGCTGCTCCTCTCCAAATGAAAATCTAATTTGCCTTGTCTTGCTTCAATGTCGTCCGTGGAGTTTGTTCTTGGCTCATACCAAAAAACATCAAGTCATAACCCAACTGATCCATTTTTCTTTGGCTTGTATTTCTTCCTGTAGATATATAATGCAGTTGCATGAGTAAGGAGAATGTAACGACCAACTAAGTAAGGACCTGTTGCAAAATTTCCACAACTAAGTACGGAATAACAGATTAGAAATAACATATTAACTCTTAAGTGGAATTATTAGAACATCATCACTCAAGGCCTCATAAATTTGAATTTAAATACGGAATTATAAATTAATACCATTTACTTGTGAGCATCGTGTTATCAGTGGTGGGATCCTATCTATCACTGGTGGGATCCTCTCACATATATAATAGATTCTAACCTCAAAAACCTAATAGTTGAGCACTAATTAAAGTGAGAGAAGAGGGGGGGAGAGAGAGAGAGTATACCTAGGAAACCAAATGCATCTGTAAACTTTGGATCTCCCAGTAACTTCATATCTTCTTACAAAAACCAACAAAGTGAATAAAATAGTAAGTCGCAAATTGATTAACATTTAAGATATATGCATAAGTGGATCAAAACCTAAATGTAAGTAACATTACGTTATGCACAGGTAAATCTGTTTTCACCATTAAAATATGTCAATTTGTAGTTCTTCAGTCCATGCCCTTGAGCCCATAACAATTCTGGATATCATCTGTCATTACCAAACACATTAGTTTGATCAAGGACACGACTGAGACACTGCATAAATCCTACCACGGCTGCAAAACTGCGCAAAAACAAACAATCAAATAATCGATAACATTATTTGCACGTCTTAAAAGACATGTGTATGGTAAAAAAACTCATGCGTGAAGCCTCATTTAAATATTAACATTCAAATATTAACAGAATGGGATATGAATGAGTTAGCATACCTGGAAATACGACAATTGAAATTCTGAAGCATCACCCATGATTAACAAATGAGTTGATTTCAATTTGGTTAAATCTTGACAGAGGTTGCGGGGCAAAATAATTGGAGGCATATAAATTTGATCAACTGGGATTTGTAAACTATCAGTCAAAGGACTAAGTCTTTGAAGAGGAAAGTTCGATTGATCAGGGGGTTTCAGTTGTATAAAATTCTCAGTTATTGTTGAAGGGAGTTCAAGCATTGCATCAACAAATGATGATTGTGAAACACTTGGTCGCTTAGTAAAACGTTCTGTGCTAGCAAGGGTAGGAGGTGTTATTGACTTGCAAACATTAGGAGTCTGAGTAGATGATTGATTGTCTAGTGTTTTTTGTAACTTTAGTGCCCTTTCTCGATCTCATCGTTGTCGTTGGACGAGCGCACATTTTGAGTTTAAGCTATTACATGGTGCCATATATGCAACACTTGTGGTGGAATGTGGTGCAGAGGGATGTGGATAGGGATTAAGAGATGTAGGTTCTGGAGGAATAACCTCATACGAAGATTGAAAGAGAGAAAGTCTTTCGTGTTCTCGACGTAGTCGTTGAGCCACAACACGACTTGAGATTAAGTTATCAGATTGTGTTAAATGTTCAGTAGGAGGGAGATATTTTGATGGCAAGAAAACTTCATTTGTAGTTGGCAAAGGAATAAATCTTTCTCGTTCTCATTCCTGTCGCATTTGTTGCGTCAGGGCACGTTTTGAGATTAACGGTACATAGGGTGCCTAAAGAAGAAAAAAGATTATTAGCACATAGCGTGACAATAATGAAGGGGCTTCGAATAATGGTCTTATATAGTAGACTTAGTGATGGTCTTATATAGTAAGCTTGGTATTTGAAATGAGGTAAATATTTTAAATTGTATGGTGTATAGCATGATATTTTAAAATTTTCAGAATGGTGTAAGATAGAGAGGGAGCATTATAAAAACAAATAAGGTAATGTAAGAAACATACTGCTCCAAAAGAGACATTCCCCTTATCCATCCAAGATGCCTATATAAATAATTTAAGCATATAAAAACAGATGAAAGAATTATAAGGTACGAATTTTTTTAACTGGAAAAAGAAAACAGTGGAAAGTTGCTGAAAAATATTTACCCTCATAGGCTCCACATTTGCTTTCTCTTTACCCTTGCCTTTGTCGTTACCATTGTTATGCTGAGTATGCGGCTATGTAAATGAAATAACATCGATACCATTAATGAAACGTGAGTAACAACTTGATTATAAGAATTGTAAATGGAAAAAAACATATAGATTAAATAGAATATACTAAGTAAAACAAATAGCACCAAATTGAACCTCATCAAGTTGAACCACATCACGTATAATAATACCGCCGGTACGTTTGCGCGGCCTTTGAGTCTATATTATACGAAGGCAAAGTTGATAGTCAAAATTAAAACAAAGAGGGTAGATTAAAGAGAATAGATTAAGTAAAAATGAACAACACGATAATAAAATAATGAGAACAAATAACCAGTGAAATGTTAAACATACCACTTGTGAAGATTCCTTCTCCTTCCCTTTCCCTTTATCCACATTAGGTGGCACGTTTTCTTTTTCGTTCCCCTGCAAATAGGGAAAAAGGAAAATAAACTAACAATGAAGGAAGTTGTAAATATGTATGAAGACACTAAATAGTTGCATTATGTTACCAAGGAACGAATAGCATTAAGGCGGGATTCATCATGGATAACAACGCCAATATTATTTATGCCCAGCCTTTGAATCTGAGTGAAAAGGCAATGTTAAAAGTAAAAGACAAAACACAGTTGCATAACATAAAGGAGAGGGGGTAGTTGTTACGGCATTTTGTGCATCTTCATCAACCTTTAAGGGAAGAAAAAGTAAAGAACAGAGTTAGTAGGTTGAAAATGACATAAATTAAGGCTCGGGACATAAGAGAAAATTGTAACGTACTATGCCGAATACGGTAATGTCCTCCATGCGGAGAAAGATGTCAACTATCAACTACAAAATGAAAAGATGGATAACTTATTCATAGAAATTAAACTGTTTACTAATCCAAACATTATCAATATGACATTATGCTAAGCAAGGATCGTAGGTAGCCGGCATGAACTACTACTGCTATATGTTTTCTAATGAGGCTGCTACAGGTATGAACTGTTATATGTTTTATATTGAAGTATGAATGTCGTACCATGTAGGAAATTTAATTTGCAGATTTTGCTACAGGTACGAACTGCTATATGTCTTCTAATGAGGCTGCAACAGGTATGTGCATGATAAAATGAACTCGTAACAATTTCCAATGTACATAATCATAAAATGATAGTAACCGAGACTAAAAAAACTGAAATACAATTAACAATTCTATCTACTGATAGTTGATAGTTGAAAAAAATTTACACTTGAAAAACTGACAGTTGAAAAAAATTAACAAATATTGGAAATTAACAAATATTAACAGCAAAAATTGACAGTTGAAAAAAATTAACAAATATTAACAGCAAACATCAAACAATATCATGCACATAAATATTTGTTTCGTGACTAAATTATCAAGGAAGTAAACAACATCACACACAATAACAAAACCTTCAATTAGAGTCAGTCATCATAATATACCTTTGTCCATTAATATACCTTTGTCGAACTTACTATACCATTGTCGAACAACTATACCTTTGTCGAACTTATTATAGCATTAAAAGAAAAAAAAGACAGAAATATGATGCATTAAATCAATGAGTTGGAAAATTCTTGAAAGAAAAAAACATTCCAAGGAAAATATGATCTATTATTTAGTGTAGCAATCCAAGAAAAGAAATTAGTTGAAAAAAAATAGTTGAAAAAGAACCTAGTTGAAAAAAAACAATTGAAATTAAACAGAATGCAAATGTAATACCCCTGAATCATAAAAACAGAATGCACCTCAATTCCAAGATAGTAACCAAGACTAAAAAAAGTGAAATATAATACCCCCAAAGTTAGATATTGAAGATATTTACCCGATATTAGGAGGATACTTGAAAAAATGACAGTTGGAAACAATACCCCCAAAATTAAGATTGCATACCTGAAAAATAAGATAAGAACGGTCATTAGTTCAAAACCAAAAATAATATAACAAATATCTGATATTGCAAAACAAAAAACTAAACCCACATTCCCCCCCTCCCCATCCCTCGCTTCCCCCTACCGCCTACGCCCTGTTCCCTCTCTCAACAAAAAAAACCCACACATACCCGCATACCCATTTCACCCCCGCTTCACCCTACCCCTACCCCCCTTTACCCCCTGCTTCCCCATACCCCATGTTCCCTCTCTCCACAAACAAAAAAAACCCAAGTATAAAAAGAAATACCTGCCACGCCGGGCCACTGTGGTTTTTTACAGATTCATAAAGTAAAAAAAAAAAAAAAAAAGCTCTTCCTCAACCTCACGCCAGGCCACTGTGGTTAATGTAAAAAAAAAAAAGTTCTTACTCAACCTCATGCCGGGCCACTGTGGTTTTTGGTAGAGATGGTGGATGAAAGCTTTGATAAAGATGGTGGATGAAAGCTTTGGTAGAGATGGGGTTTTTTGTAGATCTCGCCGGTAGTTAATTTTTGGTAGAGATGGAGTATGAAAGCAATGGGAGAGTGAGAGAAAGGGAAGTCATCGCATAAAGGGAGTTGGGAGGTAGGATAATACCCTTTTATCCTTGGTTTTGAATTTTGGAAATTTGGGGAAATAAAATAGTGTGTTTTAAAAGAGGGGGAAACCAATTATGTAAGGGGTAAAAATGGTATTAGGGCTATTTTATTTTCAACCCTTGATTTTTTGCATTGGTGTTTTAATCTGTCAAAATTCTACTCCTTATATATATATATATATATATATATATATATATATATATATATATATATATATATATATATATATATATATATATATATATATATATGTGTGTGTGTGTGTGTGTGTGTGTGTGTGTGTGTGTGTGTGTGTGTTTATGAGTATATGTTAATGTGTTTTCATTTTAAACTTAATTAAAATTGAAACGCTAATTTTCATGTATATATTTATGTGTGCTTATTTTAACCCTAATTAAAATTGACACCCTAATTTTCATGTATATGTTAATGTGTGTTTATTTTAACCCTAATTAAAACCCTAATTTTCATGTATATATTTATGTGTGTTTATTTTAACCCCCTAATTACAATCGAAACCCTAATTTTCATGTATATGTTAATGTGTGTTTTTTAACCCTTAATTAAAATTGAAACCCTAATTTTTATGTATACGTTTATGTGTGTTTATTTTAACCCTAATTAAAATTAAAACCCTAATTTTTAATTCTTAGACCTTAATTTTCAATTCTTACATTCTATTTAAAACTACCGCTTATTTATGTGTGTTTATTTTAGCCCTAATTAAAATTGAAACCCCGATTTTCATGTATATGTTTATGCGTGTTTATTTTAACCCTAATTAAAATTGAAACCCTAATTTTCAATTCTTAAACCCTAATTTTCAATTCTTACATGCTATTTAAAATTTTCAATTCTTAAACCCTAATTTTCAATTCTAACACTCTTTTTAATCAGGAACTACCCTAATTAAGTGAGATATTGTGATTATTGTTATGTGTTTTATCATGTAGATGATAAATGAGTACGAAATATTTATTGGTTATTGGTTTTGTTGTAGGATAATGATGTTGGACTGTTTGAATTGATAATACACACATATTTTCAAACTCTCTCATAATAAACCCTAACAAAATGTGTCTTAACACTTACGACAGGTTCTTGTTTGGAATTTACCTCGATGAGATCCAACAAGCACGGGGTTAAGAGAAGGGTAGTGATAAATCAAAACCTTAGTCGAACTAATATACCCTTAAACCTCGTATGTTAAATTAAGATAAACTTAAATTGGAACGGTTGAAAAAGAATAAATAATTTTTGATTAATTAGAGTCCTTATTTCTAAGACTCCTATTCACGCCCTCGTATATTTTTCTCAAGAAAAATGAGGCACGGTGATAATCACTGGAAACAAAAGTACGAGAGGTTGTAATTGGACCGCACATATACCTCTTTTATTGGTTTGCACCATAGAGAGGGTACTCTTATTTATAGTTATAGGAATAAGAAGATCGAAAAATTTAACTACCTTGCAAATCGTGGAGTTAATCTTTGGCAAGAGTACCTATTCGATCGTATTCTATTTTCCCTACCAGAAAGCAGGGATGACGCTATTAGGGATGTAAACGGATATTCAAAAATCCGCATTCGTCCACTATAATAATTCGAATTTGCGAATATTTATTCGAAAAAATGGAAACGGATACGAATATGGATACTCTATAAAAATATTCTAGAAAACGGATACGAATACAAATAGTACAAGTATCTAACACGGATAATCCGTATCCGATGCAGAGTATCCATTTTACCGGATATCCGTTTTACCGGATATCCGTATCCGTCTAACATTAGTTTAAAATATTACTTATATAATATTTTAGGTGTAAACTAAAACTTAAAATAAAAATTGGGGGCATAAATTTAATTATGAAAACATTAAAGTATAACCTAATAAACTAAACATAATATGGTTTACCTCCATTTGCCAAAAGTGCAACACACGCTGAAACCCTTTCTCTCCCTCCTGTCCCACCGAAACCCTTTCACTCTCTGCTATCCCGCCGATCGCCGTCGGTTGCTGCCTCCCTCCTGACTTGCCAGTCGCTGCCTCCCTCCTATCCCATCAGTTGCTTCCCCTATCCAACATGTATGAAAAGTAATACTCGGTCCGATTTAGTGCCATATTACTATTATTCAAATCCATGCCTTCCCCTTCTCTTGAAAACATGTATATGCCTTTAGTCCAATTTAGTCCGATTTAGTGACATATATAATTAAATAATATATGGATTTGATATTACTGTTACTTGAAAACAAAATCAATGTAAACAAATACGGATATCATCCAAATCTGAGGTCTCCGAGCATTTACGGATAGTCATTTTAACTATTCGGGCAGATACGGATATAGATATTTAATCCAGATAGCGGATACGGATATAAAAAATATGGTATCCGATCCGTATCCGTCCATTTACCCCCTAGACGCTATCAAGAATATATTCCATGTACATAATTTCGATGTAGTCCTGGCCTTGCTTACACTGTTAGTGAAGGCAGAAAAAAATTCACCCGTTATGGATACAACTATGTACATAGAGCATTGACATAGACTGTGATGTCTCGTGATAAACGCACATTAAATTGAATCTTTTCAATAAGTTGAAGAATATGGGATTCTAAGTTCATGTCACAGATATATATACATCAATCATAGATATGCTTCCTCCGAGTTGGCCACATGAAAAAATCCATAGGTTTTTAAAAACTAGTACCAAATGGATGGAGATCAAACACATTGAATATATTTTAAAGTCTTACTTTGAAAGCTCGATATATATAGCATAAACTTGATTAGTTAGTTATAATTTTATATTATTATAATTATTTAGTCATTTATTAATTTTTATTTTTATAGATAATGTCGGGTGATAATGGACAAAATGTACCAAGTGACGAGGTGACACCTCAATGAGGATCTTGATCTCATGCACAACACTAAGAATTGTCACGCAAATTGTTGAGAAATTCACATCTCCAACACTGGTTCAGTCCACTACTCCAAGTATGACTCTAAGTATGAGTAGTCAACAAACCCCGTTGCTCCAATGTCCCCATCCAGCACTCTCGACACCTCCCGCTCAAATAAAAAGAAGCATGTTAGGTTCTCCCTTCTCAAGAATAACCCCACGGGTGATAAAAATGACCTAACGAGATTTAAATCCCAGTGTTTATTGCGGGAGAAAGTGAACGTGGGAGTTGGGGGAGTAGATAACTAGAACCTTGTTGATCAAGCCATCAAAGATGACACCTATGATTAAATCTGCAAGAGGTTTTCATTTCCTGATCATTCAAAGCAGAAGGTTCTTTTCGGGGCTGCTGAACAATTGAGAACATACCGGAGAAACATTCGGTAGATAAATTTCTCAAAGGGGGCATCGAGCTCCGATATTTTTGCTCTGAAAGATACAGTGCCTCCGAATGTTAAAATGCCGGTAGAGTAGTGGAATGATTTTTTACAGAATGAGGCGAAGGATAAGAAGCTAGAACATAGGGAGAAAAATAATCAAAACAGGGCAAAAAAACTAATGTCCATAGGCAGGGCTCCAAATCTTATGAACATTTGAATAATGAATGGTCGAGTAGGACAAAGGAAGGTCCAGATGCCGATAAACAACCAAATCGGGCAAACTTGTACGTACATTCCTAATGGGACAAAGTGCCGTACATTGTTAAGACTCTAGAATCAATTGAGGCCATTGATAGTCCTTCATGTTCGAGCCCATTTGATGACATAAAAAATGATGCCCAAGCCCAGAACTTTGGAAAGGATAA
Organism: Sambucus nigra; assembly: GCA_949130495.1. Classification (NCBI taxonomy): domain Eukaryota; kingdom Viridiplantae; phylum Streptophyta; class Magnoliopsida; order Dipsacales; family Adoxaceae; genus Sambucus; species Sambucus nigra. The sequence continues at coordinate 306,273,897 of OX422220.1, forward strand.
AAGAGGGAGGACTAGAGGTGTCGGATCACATATACCGAAAATGAAATTAAGACACACCGCACCTCTCGTGGATGAGATTTCTTCGATCAAAAATCATACCTCGACCCAAGACAAACTTCAGTCCATGATCGGGGGGGATGTCGAGTAATTTAAAACTAACATGGTATCCTTGACGAGTGAATTTGGGAAACTTGTGTCTCTTTTTACTCAAGGTTTTCGGCCCCACTTTCCTCCTCAAGGTTTCCCTTGCTCTCCTTCTCAAGGATTACCCTTTCTTCCCTTTCCAAGTTTCCCATCCAAAATGCTGCCTCCTTCAACTTTCCCCTCCCAAATTATACCTCCTTCAACATTCCCCTTCCCAGTGTCTTCGCCTGTCATAGGTCTTAGATCATCGTCAACCACCCACGGTGACTATGACGAGCAATTATATTTGAAGGACCTGGCCAATAGTAGGATTGTTGGAATTTTCACACTCATCTCTGTAGTTGTCGAAACTAAAGTACATATCCATAATTTCTAGAAGGGTGAGGCGTAGAGGATGGTTGATGAAATATACAACTATTGCGAATATGTATCAGTGTAAGTTGACAGGGGTAAAGGGAAATAATTGAGGCATTATGAAATTCTTTTATCACTTGGCTAGTTTTTCTTTTGGTCAAGTATTAATAATTTTTTTTTTGTTTCAGCTGTAGTAATATCACTTGGCATATTTTTTTCATTTGAGTTTAAATTGTGAGATTTCCATAATTTGTTTAATTTCTTGTATACAACATGACATTTGTTTTTACCTATTAACACAAGACTAAAATTTGAAGATTATTTAATGGATTTCCCATAATACAAAGAGTGGATGGAGGAGACTATCTGAATAACAAATAATCATGTAAAGGATGTTCAAGAATTTGTTGAATATGCTTATAAGAATATTAAAAGTGACAAGATTTCGTGTCCATGCACCCGTTGTATGAAAAAAATATACAAGTCATTAGAAGACATTGAGTTTCATTTAGTAAAGTGGGGAATTTTTCAAGACTTTAAAATATGGATATACAATGGTGAAAAAAATATACCTTATGTTCCAGAAGAATTATCGATACCCGACCGCGTAAGGGAACCCTAACGAGTGGAAGTCGTACATGATTCACCAACATATCATCCATTGAACGACCTAAATTGATGATGCCTATGAAGTCCACAACCATCAAAAACACCAACCTATAAATACAGATAATGGACATTATGACTAAGTATGTGAACAATTTGAGGCCGAATTACCATGAGATTGGAAATACATACGGTTGAAAGCCAATGCGGCTAGATCATTGTATAAAGATTACGATGAAGATAACTTGGTATTATATGCAATGATTTGCTTTCATAATTTGAAGAGTCAATTTTGTTTTCCTGGCAATAGTGTAACTGAAATTCTTATGTGGGTTAAAGAAATTCTAAAATAGAACACGTTACCAGACAATTATCTTACCATGAAGAATATGTTGAAGGGTTTGGGTTTGAAGTACAAATATATTCATGAATGTAAGTATGATTTCATATTTTATTTCAACGAGCATGAAGAGAATAATGAGTGTCCTGTATGCAGTGAGCCTAGATATGTGATTTGTGAGAATGGAAAGGACAAGACCATTAAAGGTTTTCAAGTATTTTCCACTTGGGCCATGGTTAAAATACTTTTTGAATGTATTGTAGATTGCAAAAGCCATGGTATGGCATGATCGATGCAAGTTGGGTGAGAATCTGATGCGTCATCCAGTTTGTTCACTCATCTAGAAAATTTCAAATGCACGACACCCTATATTTGCAAAGGAACCACACAATGCCCATCTTGCAATATCAACTGATGGGTTTGACACTTTTGGTAATTTAAGTACTAATCAGAGTTATTGGCCAGTTCTCATGTCTCCTTTAAGTCTCCCTCTGACACCTCGCATATAACGAATGTAACTCCTAGCAATCGACCACATAATCGCTAGAGTCCCAGTTTGAGAAAAGGACGCAAATTTGAAAATAGTCATACTAAGTCTTGAAAGCCTGTCGCAAGTGGGCCAAAACCTTAAACATCCCCAGAATGATCCCATAAATGGGACTGTAGATACCCCTTCCTAAGACCCCTCTAAGAACCTCCTTAGGTCTCTAGAACTCACTTGTTCACCGCAAACTTTAGGTCATACTCCGAGTACTGATCTGGAGGTTATTGTGCACTACTCGGCCTTATTTGACTCTGGTTAACTTCCTCATCTAAGTGGAAGATCAATGAATCTTAGAAGATCTTCGAATCCCCTTTTCAACGATCCCTCCCGTGCCCGAATCGGCCTTACAGTTCATACGAATGGTCTGCTTCACTATCAAAAATTGATCTAGAGGTTATCGGCTCCTCCTGTGCCCCGTTTGACTCTGGTCAACTTTCTCGTTTGAGAAGAAGCTCAATGAATCTTTGAATGGTTCTAAATTCCCTTTCCAATGTTCCACCCCATTTGCAAATTAGCCTTACAGTATGAACAAATGATCCATTTTACTCCAAAGGGTCACTTGGCGCATTCGAGCCCCATTTAAACTTGGTCAACTATTTGAACCAAATAAAGTTGAATGAAATATTAAAGGGCACTGAATACACTTTCCAACGGTCGGTTCCGTACACGAATGGGCCTTACGGTTAAGACAAATGATCTGTTTTCCTCCAAAAACTTCTTGTCTAGTGACCAATGGGCGTTTTCGAGACCTGTTTGTCCTCGATCAACTCCCGAACTCGGAGTGTCCCAATGGATTCTTAAAGGAATCTGAATACTCTTTCCAACGGTATACACTATGTGAGATTCTAACTTACGGTTCACATTTTATGACCATTTTTTCAAAAAACCTTTCCCAGACTGTCGAATGGAACCCTCAGGGCCCTGCCTATCGGTAGTATGTCTGGGGTTCTTTGCCGATAGGCAAGTCTAGTACACTGTCGATTGGCACCCCCTTATTCCTATAAATAGTGATATGCCCAAAGTACACCCTCTTACCTAGAGCTACTAACCTTGGCCAGTCCCATAGCCGAGGTGACAAAAGCCTATGCCATCCATGATCAGGGTCGTCACTCAGAAGGTAGGCCTCAGCCGACATCGCCTCAACCAATAACCTCAGTTGGACAACAATTGAGGTCAATAAGGACTCATGGGTTCAACCATCCATCAACATCAGCAAAATCACCCTCAACTGATGTTACAGCATCAACATCATGACCTCGGCTGAGGTCAGTAAGGACTCATGACAAGCTCAATCATCATCATGACAACATAGGGACTAGCCGCCGTTACAAGTTATCACCTGAGATCAGTAAAGCCTTGCCAGCTCAACATCGTGTCAAGACAACATTGGACCTGGCCGACGTTCCAGGTATCTAACCTCGGCGATCACCCCAGCCAAGGCCATCATATTATTATCTCACATATGGGGTGGGTCAGTCATCATCAACCTCGTATTCATCCAGGCCGAGGTTGGCACCCAGCTAAGACAACCGAGCATTTACACGCATATGTTTGGCTTGGAACACGTGGATAAATCTATTATAAATGAATCATTCCCTCCATGTGAGGGAATATTGAGGTCATCATTGTTTAGTTAAGATCTGCCAGGTGTCATCCTTACACTAGTTGGATCTTCATGCACATGCACATTGCATGCTTGGGGGGTACTTTACACCTCCCAAGCACTATATATAGAGGTCATCCTCAACATTTTAAAAGATCAATAATTGTAACCCTAGCTAAAACTCTGTCATTTTACACAGTAGAGGGATAAAGATGGAGAGATTGTATCCATGGCCATTAGTGCTTTATTTCAGTGACATTACTCACTCACTTGCATAGTGAACGTAGGCCTAATTGGCTGAACCACTTATATATATTGGTCTTCATCCTCTTCTCCTCTTCTCCTCACCTCATTCTATCATATATATATATATATATATATATATATATATATATATATATATATATATATATATATATATATATTCTCCTGTGCTGCCATTGTTATCACTTGAGACCTTATCTGGTGGTGTTATTTCTAACATCATCAAATAAAGACCATGACCTCACGTTGAAAGGGACCCTTGAACATCCCTCTAAGAAATTCAAAGAACATTCTCTCGAATTCAGAGTTGTTCCCTTCCTAAAAATATTATATCCCACATTCCATTCCATCATTTTTATACTTCATTTAGTAAATTCCTCCCACCTCTTCATACCACCTTCATCCCATTGCAAGATAGCATATCTACACTCAAGATCTACATCAAGCATTCAGAAGGAGGTCCAATTGTCCACCCTTCTCTCTGTTTCTCTCATTTTAGCATTATTTTCTATATTTTTACCTTAGCACTTTATTTCGTTACTCACATACATTAATCTCAAATCTTTATTAGTAGGTGTTGCACATACTCTATTTTCATAAAAAAAAACAAGAAAATGAGGGTTTATTTATTCCAAAAGAGGGATTCTCATCTCACATACTTATTTTTAAAACAAATTTCTCTTTACACACACACACATAATGAAATCCCCCGTTTGGATATATGGGTTAAAACCCACCCTATGTTATATTCTAACTACATGGACTTTAATGCTCCTTGGGCTACGTAGGCATCTTGGGTAAATCCCGAGACTCGATTCCTCCCATATGCGCATTTATAATATTGTATATATATATTGTGGGTACCCGAAATTAAGATGATGGGCCTGGACGAGTATCCCAATTCTGGCGGCCCAAAGTCTAGACATCCTATTTCTTAATTGATTATGATCCAGTCTCCTCCCACGTTCCCATTAAAGGAGGTTCTAGGGAGAGATGGAAAACGTGGGGGAGTCCAACACCCTCACTTACTAAAATGACCATGTATATATTGCACCCTAGGTCTGGGGCAAAGGACAAGTTGTATTTTTCTGTAATCACATTCGAAAATACATAAAAATAATACTGACTGCACCACCGTGGACGTAGGCACATCTTTGTTGAACCATGTACATCTTTTTTTTGTGTGATTATCATTTTACATTCCTTATCCTTACCTAGTAATTGATTTTCTCTTATCTATTTGTGTTGCATAATAATTGTCACCATAATTGGCGCCGTCTATGGGAAACATTTATCTTCCTTGAGAAAAGCCCACACTAAAAAAGGAGTTTAGAATGTCTGGTCACAGTAGTAATGCTCCCCAGGCAGGGGATATTTAGGAACCACCTGTTCCTCACAGGATTAGATCTGAAGCCCGACGTTCAGATCATAGGGCTCTCTTAGAAAGGCCAGCCTCACAAGAAAACCAAGGACCAGCGAGGTCCACACAGATATCCAGACTAATTGATGCATACGAGGCAAGGCTCCACGAGCAGAGGGAATCTTCTCGCAGACACGAGGCTGAGAATGCTCGCCTGAAAAGAAGACTAGAAAGACTGGAGAGAGAGCTTCATCATGATACTAGGAGACCTCCATACTGCACTCCTAGCCCTTAGGCGAGCAAGTCTCGCAGTCGAGGAAGGATCCCTAGGCGAGGATCCCAAAAGGTTGAGGGAGACGAATCATATGATGACCTACGCGAGCAGCTGCAAAAATCTCACCGTTACCAGAGCCCTTCTCGCAGGAACGAGGACATACGAAACCTGGTCCGTAGGGAGATGGACCAACATCCTGCCCACCATGGTACCAGATCGACCCGAGAACTCGCTAAGCGAGCTCTCAAAACCCAGATGAAATCACCTTTCACGAGGGAAATTAAAGAAGAAGAAGACCCCAAGAAATTTTTCCATTCCAAGGTTCAAGATTTATGATGGTAAGACTAATGCCATTGATCACGTCAGGCAGTACCGGCAGGCCATGACCCTCTGGAACCATCGGGATGCACTAATGTGCTGAATTTTTCCCTCGAGCCTGTATGACGTAGCGCAAAAGTGGTTCGAAAGGCTCCCTCACCGATCCATCAGGAGTTTCAAATCCTTGGTCGAGCTCTTTACGGCCCGATTCATTACTAGTAGCTCCCATCCCAAAAGGATGGATACTTTGCTGACAATGAAGAAAACGCCTCAAGAGACCCTTCGAGACTACGCGAAGAGGTACTGAGAGTTATTCAATGAGGTTGAGGATTGATCAGAGCAAGTGGCAGTAGCCTCTTTCAAAATTGGGCTACCTAGCTCTTCCCTTCTATACCAGTCCCTGACGAAGAAGGAGGCTATGACTATTGACAACCTAATGGCTCGCATCGAGAAGTATGCTAAGGTGGAAGATGTCACTCGCCTCAGTACAGGGGAAAACGGTCGAGCTAAACTCACTACCAAGGGTAGTGACAAAACTGAAAGCCAGAAGAAAGGTGGAAAGAATGGGGGAAAAATGGCTCCAAAAACAGAGGCAACAATGACGCGTCGAAAGCATTTCAGGCGGTCAACACCGTCTTCAAAGAACTAATTTAAAAAATTCTTGCAAAAATCAAAGACGAGCCATTCGTCAAGTGGCCCAGGAAGATGGGAGGAGATCCCTCGAAGAGGAACAATGCACTGAGATGTTCCTTTCACAAAGAGGGAGGACATAAGACTGAGCGTTGCAAAGCTCTTAAGTACCACCTCGAAGAGCTAGCCCAATTTTGGCATTTTAACGAGTTTGTGGAGAAGAAGGCAGAGAAAACGGTTGCCAATAGAGAGGCGAGACCCGACAACGTGCTCAACGATGACGCTGGACATGAGTTCGCAGTAATTCATGGGGCCGCTGATGCCAGACAGATCCAAGGAAATTCAGCTCGAATGGAGATGAAGAAACTTACAACGGTGATGCAAGATTTTCAGATCGATCCAGTAAAGTCACAGTCAGGAAAGCATCGACGAGCAGATGACGTCAACTATAATAAGCATATTATTTTCACAGATGAGGATCTGGTGGGGGTAAGAACCCCACCTCATGATGCTTTGATCATTACCCTCAGGATAGCTAACTTTGACGTCGATAAGTTGCTCGTCGACCAAGGAGGCTCGTTCGAGGTAATGTATCTCGACCTATTCAAAAAATTGAAGCTGAGCGTCGCCGACCTAAAGGAAGCTACTGTCCCTTTAGTTGGCTTCACTGGAAAAATAACTATGCCCCTTGGAAAAATTGTACTACCTGTACACACGGGAAACGTCTCCAAGATGATTGAGTTCTTGGTAGTTGACATCGACTCGCCATACCAAGCAATCCTCGGCAGGGGATGGCTACATGCTATGAAGGCAGTATCCTCGACCTACCATCAGAAGCTCAAGTATGTAACCGAGCGAGGAGTAATGGAGATCCACGGCGATCAAGCAATGGTAAGGAGGTGCTTCATAGCAGCCATCCGACCAAGGCCAGAGAAAAAGCCCGATTAGCCCAGTGAGAAAGTTAAAGAACAAGAAGGTTTGACACCTTCTAAATAGAAATTAAAGTATGGAAGACCTGGAGTAGAGGAGACTGGGCTCCTCCCCTATGAAAGAGTCGTCGAAGACCTGGTAGAGGTTACAACTGGTGATAGCGACAGTAATAGATTTTTCTTGATTGGAGCCTCTCTCACTAACTAGGAATAGAAGGAATTGACAACTCTGCTGAGACGCAATGTAGATGTTTTTGCGTGGGAACCCTATGAGCTGCCTGGAATTGATCCCAGTATGGTTTGTCATCAGTTGCACATCAATCCCACCTTCAAACCAATCACACAGAAGGCACGTCGAACTGCACCCGAGAAGACAAAAGCCGTGGAAAAAGAAGTAAAAAAACTGCTGGATGCAGGATCCATATGGGAGGTACAATTCCCTGAGTCGTTATCCAACCCAGTAGTAGTTCCAAAAAGCAACGGGAAGTGGAGAGTTTGCACTGACTTCACCGACCTCAACAGGGCATGCCCTAAAAATAGTTTCCCCCTCCCAAAAATTGACCAACTAGTAGATGCCACTGCAGCTCACGAGCGAATGATTTTTTTGGACGTGTACTCAGGGTACCATCAGATCCCTCTATATGCCCAGAACAAGACAAAACAACATTCATCACCACAGTTGGGTTATACTGCTACAAAGTCATGCTCTTTGGGCTTAAAAACGCAGGGGCAACCTACCAGGGGCTAGTCATCAAGATGTTCAATGACCAGATGGGAGACACCATGGAGGTCTACATCGATGACATGCTCGTTCAAAGCAAGAAGAAAGAAGACAACCTCTCAGACCCATCAAACACCTTCGAAATCCTCAGGAAATACAGAATGAAACTTAAATCAAGCAAGTTTTCTTTCGGTGTCCAATCAGGAAAATTTCTTGGGTACATGGTCAGTAAGAGAGGCATAGAGGCTAACCCAGACCAGATCGATGTAATTAACAGGGTACAACCTCCTCGAACAATCAGGGACGTATAAAAACTCACTGGTATGCTCGCCGCCTTAAATCACTTTATTTCTAAATCCTCCGAGAATTGCAAGCCTTTCTTCTAGCTTCTAAAGGGGAACAAAAGGGTAGAGTGGAACCCAGATTGCTCACAGGCACTGCTTGAGCTCAAAGCTTACTTAAGCTCTCCACTACTGCTCGTCATACCACAGCAAACAGATTCTTTGTACCTATACCTCTCCGTTTCCAACCACACTATCAGCTCTGCATTAATGTGCGAAGTTGCAGGAATCCAGCACCCCATTTACTACTCAATCAAAACCCTGATTGAGGCCGAGCAGAGGTACCTACCACTGGAAAAGATTGCCTTTGCACTAGTAGTGGCTTCGATAAAGCTGAAGCATTATTTCGAAGCCCACACTATAATCGTCCTTACATTGCACCCCCTTAAAGCAATCCTGTGGAAGGCGGATTTGTTGGGCAGACTGTCTAAATGGTCAGTCGAGCTCGGACGATTTGATATCCAATTTCAACCAAGGAACGCGATCAAGGGGCAGATCCTTGCTGATTTCATAGTCGAATTCACAGGCGAATAGCCTTGCAACCAACCACATCCAGCCAACTGAAAAGGGAGCCACACGATGGAGGGAATCTGAAAATTATTTGTTGATGGAACCTCCAATTCAAAGGGGGCAGGCGTGGGCATCGTTCTTATCACTCCAGAAAATGCAATCCTCGAGCAGGGAATTTGACTTGGATTTAAAGCCTCCAACAATGAAGCAGAATACGAGGCCCTGATAGCCGACCTCCAGAAAGAACACGCTTTGGGAGAAAAGCAATTATAGGTGTTTGGCGACTCACAGTTAGTCTCCAATCAGATCAGCGGGGACTACAATGCAAAAGATGAAAGGATGGTCGCCTACCTCGCCTTAGAAAAGAGGCTATTGGCTGACTTTGAGGAAGTCAATGTCCAGCAGTTCCCCAGGGGACAAAACAGCCATGCTGACGCCCTAGGAGCCCTAAGTTCAGCAATCGATTCCGACTTAAAAAGAAAAATCCCCATCGATTTCCTCGCTCATCCGAGCATTTACCGCAACAGCAAGCTACCAAGCATGGAGAAGGTGCTCCATATTCAGTTAACACCCACGTGGATGGACCCAGTAAGGGATTATTTGAAGGATGGCACGCTTCCAGATGATAAGAAGACTGCTCACCAGATAAGATTCAAAGCTTCTCGCTTTCACTTATCTCCTGAGGGCAGGCTATACAAGAGATCATTTTTCGGTCCCTAGCTTCAATGTGTTCACCCAAAGGGTGTCGAGCAAGTCTTACATGAGCTTCACGAAGGAATCCGTGGAAGCCATATTGGAGGAAGATCTCTGGCTTTCTGAGCAATGAAGGAGGGTTATTGGTGGCCATATATGCAAACGGATTCTGCGGCGTATGTCCATAAGTGCCTGAAATGCCAGCTTCATGCTCCTATGGTCCACCAACCTCCTAGAGACCTAAAATCATTATTTAGCCCATGGTCGTTCTCCCAATGGGGGATGGACATCGTTGGACCACTTCCTACCACCATCGGCAGTCGCAAGTATCTACTGGTCGTGACTAACTACTTCACCAAATGGATCGAGGCAGAACCCCTAGCAAACATTCAAGATGAAGATATGATAAGGTTCGTATGGAGAAATATAATCACCCATTTTGGCATCCCCAGAACCATCATCACTGACAATGGGATGCAGTTCGAAAGCGGCTCTTTTCAGAATTTCTGCAACGAACACGGAATCAAACACCATTTCAGTTCGGTGGCCTACCCTCAGAGCAATGGCCAAGCGGAGGCTTCCAACAAAACTGTGATCGACGGATTAAAAAAGTGATTAGAATGAGCCAAAGGCGCATGGGTAAATGAATTACCACATATTCCATGGGCTTACCGAACCACTCCACGACGAGCAACAGGAGAAAGCCCATTTTCGCTGATATATGGAATGGAAGCAGTCATCCCACTAGACGCAGGTTTTCCAATAATGAGGTCCAACCTTATCGACCAGGGCCATAATGATGCAGCATTGATCGCTGAGCTCGACCTGGATGACGAGCACCGAGAGCTAGCCCTAGTAAAACTAGCGAGCTATCAACAACAGCTCGCGAGGCATTACAACAAGAGGGTCAACCTAAGGACATTCCGAGTTGGGGACTATGTCCTAATGAAAGTCCTGGGCAGCGTAGTAAAACCACCAGACGGTAAGCTAGGGCCAAACTGGTAAGGGCCCTTCAAGATAACAAGAGACAATTTGTAGGGCACCTATCACTTGGAAAGGATGGAAGGCAGAGAAATACCCCGAGCGTGGAACACAACTAATCTCAAGAGATTCTATTTTTAGATCTTTATTTTATTCTTTTGTTATAGAACTGGAAGTTCATTTTCCTTGTCATTAATGAAAGTTATTTAACGATTGCCTTCTGATAAGTAATAGCTATATAAGCTTTATCACACATCTTTTCCAAATGACAGGCACATTGATCATTATGCCATAGCAGGGAATTGTCCCTCCTCAGGTTGTCGTTATGAAACACGAGAGACCTCTTAACATTGCCCCTGACAATATATGAAGCCCTACAGTAGATCCTTAGGCAATATGGACAAATCTAAACTGGTCACCAAACCTTCTTTGGTTAAATAAAATCCTGATCGGATAGAACATCCAACACCAGGTGTGTCCTCGCCAATTGCCACACTTAGGCCTAAGGGAGTGTGACGACACGACCTAAACGGTAAAGTGGTGCACAATGGTATCTCGATGTTATACTGGACTGGGAGGACACTTGCATAATAATACAAACTTACAAGATCATAAAGGAGTAAGAACATGGAGAATATAATGCACTTGTTTAGTTGGCTAAATTAGCCCAAAACATAAATTTTATTAATCCACTATATTTGCAACAATGGTGATACATGTTTAGTTGGCAAAATTTACACTACAAAAAATACACAGAGTGACTACTAGCAAAATCCTAATGAGGATGGGGCGTCCGAGCAAGGTAATCAGCCACTTGGGCCCTTCGGCCATCATCAGGATGAGGGGCTAACCCCTCCTCAACTTCGTTAGCATTCGACTCCAACAGCTGCCGAGGGATGGCATCGATGGGTATCCACTGATCATCTCTCCGAAAGGGATTGGGCCTCCAAGTGGAAGGGGAGATTTCATGGCGATACCAGAGCATTGAGTTCCTTGGAACTTGCATCTCCCTCAAAGCACTCAACCACCCCCTGATAAAGGCGAGCTCCTCAAACTCTATCAGCCTAGTCGGAGCATCCTGCCAACCCTGGTCGTAACCGTCGGCCCACACTCACCGAGGTCCTTTTTTAAATAGGTGCCGTAACCGAGTGACGTCCCTTTAGAGCCCAGCAACAATCACATATGCTCGCTGGACATCATCACGAAGCTCTTCCATTTCTCTAGCTGAACCTATGGTGTTCTTGCGACCTCGCGGAATGACTGGAAGAGAAGAGCCCTGCAATGGAGGAGGGACATCACTCTGACCATCTCTAGCTCGTGATGACGAAGAACCTCGTAATATTGTTGAAGCAGTGCTCAGTGCATGCTCCCTAAGTCGTGAGACCTCTCTCCTCAAAGCCTCATTCTCTTGCTGAAGAACTTCCCCAACTTAATTGATCTCAGAGGCCTCTAATAGCTTCGCTCTCAGCGCGTTAACCTCCTCTTGCACTGAGGCACCAATATCCTCCATCTGTTGGAGCCTGTCCTTCATCTTGGCGACGAGCTCAGTTTGCTCTATAAAGCGTTTATTTCTTAGTCGCGGAGATTTGCAGATCCTCACAAAAGTGTGATGAACTTCGGAGCTTACATCAGGCCCCAGCATCCTTCCCAATTGAGAAGTGAAAGGAATATAATCATCAACATCAATCTACTACAAGCAATAAAAGGGCAAGGGAGATAAAAAGACAAATCAGTGCACTGAGAAAAAGAAACCTTTCCATTAATAAGGGTTAAAAGTACATCAAGCAGCAAAAAGAAAATTTACAAATAGAGAAAAGAAAAAATACAAGGTAGTCCTAGAAGTAAAAACTAACTAGAAACCTCAGGTTGCCCAGAAGTCGATGGCTGCTTCCCTTTATCAGCATCAGCAGGAGCACCGACCTCAGCAGGGGTAACCTCTGTCGCCATAGCAAGGGGAACATCAGCGGAAATTATTTGGGAGACAGAATCAACGCCTTCAAGAGCAGGGGCAGGGACATCTTCATCTATAGTCGGCTTCGTACTCGGGTCATGCTCGTCGAACAGAGGAGAATCGATATCAACACCAGCAGCTAAGGGAGCCTTATTCCAACCCTTCTTGAAGTTCAGACGGCTAATGTATCATATCTGAACCTCAGCGTCTTCATATGCAGCAGTCTACCCGGAGTTGTATGAATCCTCTTTGATGGTGGCTGCCTGGGACTCCTTATCCTTTAACTGCTCGATCAACACCTTGTTCTCCTTTGTGACAGCCATCTTACTCGAGCAAACCACGTCGTAGACTCATCGCAGCTCTTTCAACTCCTTAACTGCTGCGTCCTTCTCCCGGTTGGCTGTAGCAAGAGACAAATCGGATGATATCCGAGCAGCATTAATGGATTTAAAACTATCCTCGAGCTCTGTACCCTTCAACCTCAAGGCGGTATTTTCTTTCTCCAGCTCATCGCGAGAACGATAGAGCACGGCGAAGTCGATCACAAACTGCAAGAAGAAGAAGACATTAGAAGAAGGAAATGATGGAATTCATTAAAAAATTGGAGAAAAGAAATAGTTTTACCAAAGCTAGCCTCTGGATAGCCTGTAGGGCCAGTTGATCAGACCCCAGCGCCCTTTAGCGACCAGCAGGAAGAAATGCTCTCTCGAGCAGCGCGGGGACCAACTGAGGAGAAATTGCAACAGAAGCTCCCTCAGGTAGTGCAGACACCGGGACTAAGGCTTGCCCAGCCTTCGCCCTTGCCTCCAGCTTCGTCCTCTCTTCCTCCTTCTCCCTCTCCATTCTTCTCCTCTCCTCTATCTTCTTCTTCTCCTCCACCTTCTTTTTCTCATCCATCTTCTTTCTTTCCTCCTCCTTTTTTCTCTCTCTCTCTCTCTCTCTCTCTCTTCTTCTTTCCTCTTATTCTCCTGCTCCTAATCAGAAGACCGAGAACCAGTAGCCATGGCCCTAGAGCTAGACTTCTGCTTCTTCGACCTCTGAGCGAGGATCACGTGATCTTCATCATCATCGTCCCGAATTAAATTCTTCCTTGGAGGAACCATCTCCTCGCTCGAACTTCTAGATGTGCTCGGCGACTCTAGAGCTTCAAAAACTTCCCCACGATCAGAGGAACTGCTACTATTATAGCTCCCTTCACCCAAATTGCCTCCAGCACCGCCTGCGATATCGCTTTCAGAGATGCTCTCCTCCTCGTCCAATTAAATAGGATCCGCAGCAGTCTCTTCAGAGGCATCAAACTCAGGGATACTGTCCACCGATCTTGCTATAAAACTAGAGCCAATGTTCATGTATTTAAGCAGAAAAGGAGCAAACCGGGGATGCTCGCCATCAGCTAAAGGCTCCCTGATATTCCAGGCCTTGACCAATTCAGAGAGACGAACCTCGCTGAGAGAAGGTTCCAAATTCTTCGACCTCGCTGAAGAAAAAATAGAGAAAAATCAGAAAGATCACAAATCAACAAAAATTAAAAGAGCAGAGCAAAGTCTACCTATGTATTCTTCCCCATAAAAGGGAACAGAGAACTTATCAGACCTCGACCCTTCAAACTGGGGAGAAAACTGCCAGTTTCTAACAAGGAAACCTTCTTGCCAATAGTCCCTATTGGAATCAGGTAGGTTTACTACCAATACCTTGTCAGTGCTCCTAGCTTTGAGATAAAGGACACCAGAGCTAGTTTGAGAGAAAGAGTAGCAAAAACAAACCTCAGCAAGCCCTAACTTAGTACCATATAACTGATTTATTCTATGAACACCATTAATTATCTTCCACACATTGGGCGAACACTGTGAAGGAATAATATTGAAGTAACAAAAGAAGTCCAAGAACATATTGTTGGGAGGAAAAGTGAGTCCCCCTTGGGAAAGAAACAAAACATGGATCCAATGGGCATACTCTATCTCTATAACGTTTTTTAGGGGGGAGGCACAACAATCAATCTCTACCCACTCTGGGATGTTATAAAACTTCCTAAACTCGGAGACCGACCTATTCCCAATCTTTCCCATTAGAAAACCCTAGAAAACTACAAATTCAAAGAAAAAGTACAAAGAGAAGGCACAGGAGACTTATAAGATGGAAGTTCGACTCGAACGATGAAAAATCATGAGCCCACACAACAAGGAAGCAATGAGAATGGAGACTGAGAGAAGAAAGTACGAATCGCTAGAGCTCACAGGAAATGGAAGAATGCTGAGAAGTTTGAAACGACGGTCGAAAAATGACTACTATAGAAAACCTTTAACCGTTGCTAATCATAGTGCACAAACCACGAACCAGGTGCCGCAAGAATCAGTTTCCAAACTTTTGAAGAGTTTCACAATGTACGAAAAAGCCATTATGGCAAATCATTTAAATTTATTAAGCCTAAAGCATGGCCCAACAAACTTAGGGGCAATTGTGGGTACTTGAAATTAAGATGATGGGCCAGGACGAGTAGCCCAATTATGGCGGCCCAAAGTCTAGACCCCCCATCTGTTAATTGATTATGATCCAGTCTCCTCCCAATTTCCCATTAAAGGAGGTTCTAGGGAGAGATGGAAAACGTGAGGGAGTCCAACACCCCCACTTACTAAAATGACCATGTATATATTGAACCCTAGGTCCAGGGCAAAGGACAAGTTGTATTTTTCTGTAATCACACTCGGAAATACATAAAAATAATACTGACTGCACCACCGTGGATGTAGGCACATCTTTGCTGAACCACGTACATCTTTTGTTGTGTGATTATCATTTTTCATTCCTTATTCTTACCTGGTTATTGCTTTTCTCTTATCTATTTGTGTTACATAATAATTGTCACCACACACACACACATATATATATATATATATATATATATATATATATATATATATATATATATATATATATATATATATATATTCTTAATGAATGCCATATTCTTGCATGCTTTTGTTTCGTCCGATATATACATTTGTTCTTCCATAACTACATATGATTTGGAAAACATTCACATTATATTTTGAATTATTATTTTCGGGTAACTCCTAAGGATCAATTCACACTGTCATTTTCCATGATGCGAGTTGAACAATTGCATTCTTCATCTATATTATGCACATAAGCACACACTTCATGGAGTCTAATAGAAGAAGAATAACACATGCCCATGAGAGACCGAAAGGGCGGCATGGGTGCCTAACACCTTCTTATTTCGTAACTTAGTCTGCAGACCTTTGAACTAATTGGTTTCGCAAGCGTCATTATTGTCCTTGATGTCATTCTCTAAAGGTGACAACATTTCTTTTGTCTGTTTCGTGCCAAATAGGCTGGAGGCTCTATATCTTTACATCACTCCAAATTGACGACGGCCGAAGTGCCCCAGGAAGGGAGCGAGACCTTCTGCTTCTATCCCTCCAACTATGAGCGTGAGTGTCGTACCCCCCCCCCCCCCCAAAGGAGTAGAAAGAAATGGGATGGCCACAATGGTGACTCTGTTGGGGACTTAATTGTCGTACAAGGGCTAGACTCTGTTTGTATGGGTGTTATCATCTTTCGCATGTGTGCGTATGCACCGACCTCTATATTCCCCTTTCCCTATATTGAATTTTTGTATATCTACTTCATGCTTATATCACTCCTCACTCACTTTTCACTTGCACTCACTTGTAGATATCCTCCATGTACACCTCACACTACTTACACTTGTACATAGGATCACTTATACCCACATGTTTCACACACCACTTAGAATATCCATGCTTAGGTTTCACTAGTACACACCCCCACTTATCACCCTTGTATATATCCATGCTCACTTGTACATGTCACATGCCACTTGTAGTTGATCCATGCTTAGGGTCACTAACACAAACTCACTTGTAGATATTAACATATCACTCACTCACATGTGTCCATGCTTAGTATAGTCTCCATGCTAGATTTACTTTTCATGATACTTCTGCATTATTCCCTAATAGTACAGTGCTTCTTTTACTCATAATTCCAAATAAAAGACTCTCTCCATAATATACTAGTCAATAATCATTTATTTTGCACACTACATCACCAAGATCATGGCCATTAACCCATATTTTATCCCGTATTGGGTGGTCACTTTGTGATGGGCACTGGTTCGGCAGGTCGCAGTTAGCCTAAACAATATGACTCACCTTCCATTGGCGTAATATCTTTTACGTATATCAAACGGTTCCCCCCACATTATACCGCTTGACCGAACTAACGATGGGAGGTATATAGTAGGGAACTCATTCACGTACGTCGAGTATATCGAATTCGCTCTCACACGTACTGTCCCACGAGGTATATAAGGAGGCAATTCACGTACACTTAGGTATATCAAATGGCTTGTCCACACGTACTGATTTCCCTAAAAAGTAAGAAGTATATCGTGGAAGTCATACCAAAGGGGGGAACCTTTCCATTAACCCAACAACTGCACAAACCTCATATAGGAGCCGACCGCGTACTCGCGAGACTCATGTTGAGAATAAAACCTGAAATTGAAAATAGGAATATTTTGGCTTGGAAACGTTACGCGAGAGGGACAAAACATCGAAGATGACTGAAACGGGCATGTAAGTGGCATGAACACCTCGCACATGACCAACATAACTCGCAGCAATAGACCACGTAGTCTCGGGACTCCCGATTTGAGAATAGGATCCGAATTTGAAAAAACACACACTTAGGCTTGAGAATGTGTCGCGAGTGGGCCAAAACCCTGAATAGCCCCAAAGGTCCTGCAAGGGGCACGAACACCCCACACGTGATCAATGTAAATCGTAGCAATATATTGCGTAGTCGCCGAACTTCAGGTTTAAGAATAAGGTCCGAATTTCAAAATAGGCACACTTAGGCTTGTAAACGTGTACCTAAGGGGCCAAAATCTCGAATGACCCCCAAATGGCCCCGCAAGGGGTATGAAACCTTGCACCTAATTAATGTAACTTATAGCAACTGAAAGCATAGTCACAGGACTCCCAGTTTGAGAATAAGACCCGAATTTAAAAATAAGCACACTTATGCTTCAAAATGGGTTGTGAATGGTTCGAAACCCCAAACAACCCATCAACTATCTTGAAAGGGGTACAAACACCTCGTACTTAGCAACCGATCGTGTATTTGCAAAACTACGAGTTTAAGAATAGGACCTAAATTTGAAACTAGGCACACTTAGGCATGAAAATGTGTCGCGAGTGGGCTAAAACTCTGAATAACCTCGAAGAAGCCTTGCAAGTGGCACGAACACCTTACACCTCATCAAAGTAGCTTTTAGCGAGGAAACACATAGTCATGGGACTCCGAGTTTAAGAATTAGACCCGAATTTGAAAATAGGAACACTTAGGCTTGAAAATGTGTTGCAAATGGGCCATAACCTTGAACATTCCCAAGTGGACCTTAAAGGGGCACAAGTACCTCGCACATAACTAATGTTACTCGTAGCAATGGACCGCATAGTCGTGGGACTCCCAATTGAGAATAAGACCCAAATTTGAAAATATACCCACTTAGGCTTGAAAAATGACTGCAAGTGGGACAAAACCTCGAACAACCCCGAAATGGCCCCGCGAGGGGAATGAAAACCTCACACATAACCAACATAACTTATAGCAACTAATCTCGTAGTCGAGGGATGCACGATTGAGAATACAACCCAATTTTGAAAATAGACACACTTAGGCTTGAAAACCAACCTCGGGTGGGCCAAAACCCCGAATAACCTCGAAACGGCCCCGTAAAGGGCACAAACACCCCCCACATAACCATAATAACTCATAAGAATTAACCGCGTAGTTGAGGCACTCTTGGTTTGACAAAATGACCCAAATTCAAAAATTGGCGTACCTAGGCTTAAAAACGTGACGCGAGTGGGCCAAAACCACGCACAACCCTCAAACAGCTCTGCTAGGGGCACAAAAACCACACGTGACCAACGTAACTCATTGCAATTGGCCGCATAGTCGTGGAACTCTCGATTTGAGAAGAGGATACAAATTTGAAAATAGAAACACTAAGTCCTGAAAACGTGCCGCGACTGGGACGAAACCCCTGACAAATGACAAACAGGCCCAAGGGGGTACGAACACCTCACACGTGACCAACGTAACTCATAGCAACCGACCACATTGTCACGAAAATCTGAGTTTGAGAATAGGACCAAAATTTAAAAATAGCTCCATTTAGACTTGAAAAAAGTGCTGTGAGTGGGCAAAATCTCGAACAGTCCAGAAACGGCTCACAAGGGGCACAAACACCTCGCATGCCGCGAAAGTAACTCATTGCAATCGAACGCAAAATCACGGGACTACCATTTTGAGAATAAGACCCAAATGTGAAAATAGACACACTTAGGCTTTAAAACGTGTTGCGAGTGGGCTAAAACTCCAAATATTGTAAAAATGGCCCCGCAAGTGGCATAGACACCTCGCACTTGACCAACGTAGTACGTAGTAACACATTGTGAGTTACGAGACTCTTGATTTCAGAATAGGACCCGAATTTGAAAATAGGCACTCTTAGGCTTGAAAATGTGTCGTGAGTGGGCCAAAATCTCCAATGACCCCAAAACGGCCCTACAGGGGGCAGGACCACCTTGCACATGACCAACGTAATTGTAGCAACTGATCATGCAGTCACGTAAGGTTAGAGAATAAGACCTAAATTTGAAAATAGGCACACTTAGGCTTGAAAATGGATCGCAAGCGGTTCAAAACCCCGAACAACCTACAAATGATCTCGCAAAGGGCACGAAGACCACGCACTTGACCATGTAACTTGTAGCAACTGACCGCGTAGTTATGGGACTTTCGATTTAAGAATAGGACCCTAATTCAGAAATAGGCACACTTAGGCATGAATATGTCGCATGTGACTTACGTAACTCGTAGAAATAGATCGAATAGTTAAGAGACTGCTAGTTTAGTAATAGGATCCGAATTTGAAAATAGGAATACTTAGGCTTGAAAACGTGTCGCGAGTGGGCCTAAACCCCGAACAATCTCCAAAGGTCCCTACAAGGGGCACGAGTACCTTACGTGTGACCAATGTTACTCGTAATGACTGACTGCATAGTCGCGGGACTCCCTATTGAGAATAAGACTCGAATTTGAAAATATGCCCACTTAAGGCTTGAAAACAAATTGCAATTGGGACAAAACCTCGAACAACCTCGAAATGGCCTCGTGAGGGGCATCAACACCTCGCACGTGATCAATATAATTCGTAGTAACCCACCATATAATTATGGGACTCCCAATTGAGAATAAGACCTGAATTTGAAAATAGGCATACTTAGGCTTGAAAACTGACCACAAGTGGGCCAAAACCTCGAACAACACCGAAACATCCCCACAAGGGGAACGGACACCTCGCATGTGACCAACATAACTTGTTACAATCTACTGCATAGTTACGGGACTCTCGATTTAAGAATACGACCCGAATTTGAAAATTGTCATACTTAAGCTTGAAAATGTCACGTTAGTGGGCTAAAACCCCACACAACCCCCAAACGGCCCTGCTATGGGCATGAACACCTCACAGGTGACTAATTAACTCATTGCAACTAATATAGAATTAATTCACAAATCTCTCAACTTATAACATTTTTGACACTTAGCCACATAATATGATCGAAAATGGACATTAAGGTGAAAGTAAATATGCTTAACGAATAAATGTGGAGATTTTAACCCAGTGAGATTTTGTGCTATTCATTTTTTAGAGAATTAAATCAATCCGAGTTAAAATAACTCATACGTTCCTTCAGTGCCTAATTCGTCGATGATCTCAAAATCCTGGCTTTGTTCGATTACTGAAAACTGAAAGTCAAAATGTGAATCGTATATACTAAATGCCTTAGTAAGTTGACTTGAGACACAAAATTGACTAAACGGAACTTGAGAAATGATATTAGGCCATAGTTTTGAAAGCCCCAAAATAAAGCTTAAATCGACCTTTTTACATTATTCCGTTGCAGGCCCATTTGTGCCAAAATGAAAACGAGCCTTTTATTGAAAGCCCAAAAATCCATACCCATTTTTCTGAGAATATCAGGGTAAAAATATGGTAAAAGGCCAAAAGAAGAATGTTTGCTAGAATAATATGTGAAGAGAAAAGAAAGAAGAAAAGGGAAAATAGAAAGAATGAAATGGAAAAATAAAAACTAAAAAACAAAGAAGAAAAAGAAGAGAAAATGGAGTATGCGAGTCGAAAAAGAAAAGAAAAGAAAATGGAGGTTGGAAATTCCCAAAAAATCAAAATCCCAATAATCTCTATATTCTCAGAAATTTTTTAAAACTCCAAAATATGTTCTTTCTAGCCAAAACCGAGCCTACAATACAACCGAATAAAAGTCCTAATTGATCTCAAGTGAAGTTAGTTATAGTGTGGAGAGAATGAATGGGATATATGGTGTGATTCAATGTTTTCAAAATGTAATCGATTTTCCATTCATGAGATCATAAGCATCCATTATAAAATGTCCGTCTTTCATGATATATGTGTGAAGTTGCTCATTAAATTTACTCTTTTATTCACATATATCGAGAGAAACTACCCATTTTTTAGTGTTCGATTGTGAGTGCATTCCGTGAGATTTTGAAATCAAAATGAACTTTCGAATAATAAATGTAACGATCAAATCTTTTGAAATGAACGGTTATATTGGCTATGCACACACACGCGCTAAGTTGAGATTGAAAAGTGAAGTTCTACTATATTTATGAAGTTTGCATTCAAACTTGGTTATATAACATTTGTGTCTTTTGTAAATAGAGTCAAATCTTTGAATTTGTGGGTATATTCACTACAAACCCTCACGAGACAAAACTCGTCCACTAGGGTAACCTAGGGGTTTAACAGCTTGTTGCACATGCTAAGTGCAACCATGATTCCTAAGAAAGTGAGTTAGATTTTAATTTGTGCTCAAGGACTAGCAAAGTTTTGGTTTGGGGGTATTTGATGAGTGCATTATTTTGTATTAATCATACCCAAATCTAGGCCTTGTTAGTTCCATTGCACCATCAATAAAATATTTTTAGAGCCATTTAATGTTTTATTCTCCGAAATGTACTCGACGAGAGTCGGTATATTTTGTGTTATAAAGTCGGAATTACAGAATTAAATTGATGTGTTAATTTAATTAGAATTGACAAACGGAACCTATGTCCTAGTTTCTTCCACATTTAATATTATCTCTTATACTTGTTCATTTATTCCATCTTTATTTTTATTTTAGAAACATAATCACTTTCATACACTCATATGTCTAGTTGGACAATCAATACTTTATAAAAATTGACGAAATCTCTGTGGGTTTGACCCGTACTTACACCCGCTATATTTCAGTAGCCCGTGCACTTGCGGTAGTTTTATAACAAATAAAACTTGACAACAAGTTTTTGGCACTGTTGCCAGGGATTTTGGTCAATTTTAAGAATATTGATTTTCGGACTACTTTTTTTTAAAAAAATAAAAAATAAAAAGTACAAAAAAAAAACAAATCAAATATTCTAGCAGCTATTTTCTATTTATTTTCAAAATAAAAAAACATTTAAAGTCTTTTATGAATAACTAGTTGTTTTTAACACTAGTTTTGTCATAAAAGTACTCAATAATAAAATCCCAAACAATCATTTACAAATAATTTTTGTTGTACTTTACGCTTCGTATGGTTTTTGTGTTCTTTTTCAGATTATAAAAAAGAAGAGACAAAAAAAAGAAGAGTAAGAAAAGAAAAGAAAATGGAAAAGAAAACAACCGTGAGAAAAGCGCTAAAGTTACTTCTGCAATCTTGCCACGCGCACAAGGTACTCTCGGATACGACTTAAACGGAGGCGACGTTTCCCTCCGATTGACGTCAAATAAAACTTCGGCCTGGCGTAATCAAGTGACCGTAACATGAAATATTTTCACAAATTTCAATAAACACATTGCATAATTTTACTTAAGCAAAATACCCAATTTTAAGATAAGGTGGAGATTTCATCACCCTTTGGCCCACAAATCACTAAGCTATCCAAGCATCCGCATAACCCAAGCCATAATTTTAATCTAAAATTTAATAGACCTTGGCCATAGGGTGTCACATAACTCGTAGGCATATTATTTTCATTGCTGGGAATAATAGTTAATCCAAACACGGAATTTTCAAATCGATGCCATTTTGACCTTGACTAGGATTGGTGATTTTTATTAAGTCTTCGTACCGATCACCTACCTGGAGGAAAAATTTGGTAATTGAGGCGATAGTCCGGAGTTGGTCGTCTTTTAAATTCTCCCTTGTCAAGAATTACGAGTTCTTTAATTAGGGAGATTATGTCGAAGACCCATTGTCGTCGAATAATCTCGGGAAATTAGATCTTAAAAAATTGAACTTCTTCCCACCTAATTCAGATAAACTCAAATTTCTTTGTGTTAGCTTAGGAATTTTGTGGCCCTGTGTTGGATTTAATTTGCTTTCAAAAAAAAAAATCTAGTAGCATATCATTTTTTTTCAAAAAAATAAAATAAAATAATCCAATAATGTGCTTTTTGTTGTAATTTTGTTTTATTTTCAAAATACACCGTCAGTGTCTGTGTAGTTATATTTGTAATTAATATTTTTGTGTGGCACTTTACAATTGATGTATTTATTTTTGTGTTATTTTTTTTAGCACAGCAAAACAAATAATTAGAAAAAGGAGATTTACGTAATAAATTACAATGGGTGATCCCAATAGTGTTATCCCATCATATTTTTCGGATTCCTATATTGATCCTTTGGTTGCATGGGTAGGAAATACTGAAAATTCAAATGACTACATATTTCGATTTGAGTCAGATGGGTCAGTAATAATTTTTACAGAAATTAAAGATGGCATGGACGAGAGTCCAACTCCTTGAATTACTATTTTTCCACCAAAGTGAATCAATTGGGAAGAGGTTTACAAACGTTGTAATGACGAGATTTTTAAAATAGACATGATAAAATTGAGAATAATCAATTTTGTGAGAAAAAAATTGACAAAATTGATACATGTAATACTTTTGATAATTTGAATGTTGATTTTTTTCAAGATTTTTCTTATAATTGTATTGCGAAAAATGCTACTTTACCTTGTATGTGGGAAAATTTGAGTGAGGACTCGTCACTCGATTTTCTTAATAATTCTAGTAAGTATGACGGTCCTCTTATTTTTTATATAGAAAATGTATCACCACGTGATGCCTCTCTGTCTCGTACTTTTTGCAAAGTCTCACATCTAGGAGAGGAGTATGCGTCCCCAATTTTATGTGACTATTTTCAGAAAAATGGATAATAATTTTATCGATCCTTATTGTGATTTGTTACCCCATTGTGATGCATCAACACATGATTCATGTGCGTTAAAATCCTTTATTATTGAGGATGTCGGTGATCACCATTATGACCATTACTGTAATTTTTTTATTTATGTTGTGCGGTCATATTCTCAAGTTTATACTACTCTTTTACTTAGTACTATAAAGATAGTTAATTGGAATGACCCACAATTATTTCGATTATTAATTTACGGCGATGGTGATAATTTTAACAACTGTGTATATAATTATTTTTTTCTCTTCTTCTTAGATTTTTTTTGGTTGTTTAGCTTTCTTTTATTTATTTTATGGATAACATACATTTTTAGACTTTAAACGTTGGTGACAAAAAGTGGAAAGCCGTAGGTAATATCCTTCTTTAACTTCTTTACTTTATTTTCTCTTTCTATATTTTTATTTGAGCATACATTGAGGACAATGTAAAATTTAGGTTTGGGGGTAAGGATGGTATTTTTTTTTTTAAAATCAGAAAAATTTCAAAAATCCAAATATATTTTCAATATGAGGGAGTTTTGGAGCAATTTCTTAACGTAGAATTAATTCACAAATTTCTCAATGTATAAGATTTTGACACTTAACCATATAATATAACCGATAAAGGATATTGAGGCGAAAGTTATTAAGATTAACGAATAAATGCGGAGATTCTAACCCGGTGAGATTTTTGCGCCATTCATCGTTTTTGAGAAATTTAAATCAATCTGAGTTAAAACAACTAAAACTTTCCTTCAGGGATAAATTTGTTGATGATCTTGAATTCTTTGTTTTGTTCGATTACTGAAAACTGAAAGTTAAAATGTGAATTTTAAGCACTAGAAGTCTTAGTACGTCGTCTTGAGACACAAAAGTAACTTAACAGAACTTGAGAAATGAGATTAGGCCATCGTTTTGAAAACCAAAAAATAAAAGCCTAATTCAGCATTTTCTTCATTATCCCCCTGCAAACCCATTTGTGGCTAAAAAGAAAAACGAGCCTTTCATTGAAAACCCAAAAATCCATACCCATTTGTCTGAGAATATCAGGGTAAAAATATGGTAAAAGCCCAAAAGAAGAATGCTTGTTAGAATAATATGTGAAGAGAAAATAAAGAAGAAAAGGGAATATAGAAAGAATGGAAAAAATGAAAAAAAAAATAAATAAGAAGAGAAAATGGAGTACGTGAGTCGAAAAAGAAAAAAAATGAAAAAAGAGGTTGGAAAGTGCCTAAAAAGTCAAAATCCCGATTATCTCTATATTCTGAGTAATTTTTGAAACTCCAAAATCCATTCTTTCTAGCGAAAACCGAGCCTACAATACAACCGAATGAAAGTACTAATTAATCTCAAGTAAAGTTAGTTATAGTGTGGAGAGAATATGAATAGGATATTTTAGTGTGATTCAAGTTTACAAAAGTAATTGATCTTCCATTCATGAGATCATAATCATCCATTATAAATTGTCCCTCCTTCATTATGTATATGTGAATTTTACTCATTAAGTTTACTCATTTATTCACATATACCGAGAGAAATTATCCAACTACGAGTGTTCGGTTGTGAGCGCATCCCGTGAGAATTTGAATCAAAATGAACTTTCGGATAAGAAACTTAACGATCAAATCTTTTGAATTGGACGGTTATATTGGCTATGCACACACGCACAATAAGTTGAGATCGAAAATTGAATTTTTAGTATATTTATTAAATTTGCATTCAAGCCTTGTTTATAATACATTTGCGTCTTTTGTAAATAGAGTCAAGTTTTTGAATTTTGTGGGTATATTCACTGCAAACCCTCACGAGACAAAACTCGTCCACTAGGGCAACCTAGGGATTTAACGGTTTGTTGCACATACTAAGTGCAACCGTGATTCCTACGAAAGTGAGTTAGATCTTATTTTTTGCTAGAGGACTAGCAAACCATAGGTTTGGGGGTATTTGATGAGTGCATTATTTTGTACTATTTAAACCCAAATTTACGACTTGTTAATCTCGTTGCATAATTAATAAATAGTTCTTAAAGTCATTTTTATTATTTAAAAGAAAAGTACAAATTTCAGAATAAATGGGGTTAATAATGTAATTTTGATAACTTCACCCTCACATCTTATATTCAATGATAATCTCTTATACAAGGTTGTTTTTTAGTATTGACAGGTTTAAAGTGCAAGCAGAGAAGTCTGGACGCAAATTGAGCATGAAAATGTCACTTACGCACCTTCAGGGGAAATATTGTAAATTCAATTGACTTAATCAAGACTCACACCAAACACGAAAATTGAAGGCCTTGAATCAAGGGACGACTGGGTTCAAACGACGTATCAATCAGAGTTGAAACGAAGAAAATATGATCGTGCAAAGTTCAAAGCCAAAAGAAAGTCAAAAAACAGATCGCGAAGTGAAGTCAAAATCATTCCCCTAATCCAAACCAACCCTTAAATCGAGCCCAACCCATACCTACACCTTGTGTGTGTGTTTAGTTCGTATTTATTTTTATTTTTTTTTTTTTTTTGAGTCATGTACATATTTTTGTGATGTTTTTTTTTGTGTGCGTATCATATTTAGTATTTCATTTTATTATTTTTATTTTTATTTTTTAGTCGTTATTGTTACTTTGACTGCTAATTATTTTATGTAAATATTATTTAGAGTGTGTCATTTTATATGTCGTAGTGCTATTTTAGTGTTAGTTATTTTATTTGAATCACTGTACATTTTTTTATATCATTATATGTTATTTTTGTTCTTGATTTATTCTTTTAGTTTTATTAATTTTTATTTTTTTATTTTTTTAGTCTTCTATTATTTTATAGGTAATTTTTTTTTTTTTTTTATTATTATTTTTAATTGAGTTGTAAATAATTTGGTTAAGTTTTATTTCGGTACAAATTTAACACACACACCCTATCCCCATACACCTTACTCACACCATAAAATAAACCCACTTACACCCTAATACCATACATCTTACACACACCTAAATCCACTCACACCCATCTTCCCCCCACACACCCACAATTCTCTCTCTTAACCTAAAACCTCCATGAACACTATTCACCCTCTTCACAAACCCATCATCACATCCTTAAACCCTATTATCCAGCATTTTCTACTCCCCCGTCGTCTCTCTCCACGTTCAAAACCTCCATAGCCAAAGAAAACCCAAACTCCCATCTTCCAAAACCCATAACCCGAAACCTCCCATGTCCCCCACGTTTTGTACCCATTTTTCCTTTTTTTCTGTCAGATTTTTGGGTATAAATTATGGGCCAACTTTCGATTTAGGGGGACGTACAGAGACAGAAGAAGAAGAAAAAAAGAGGGACTGGACACTTTTGGATAGAAAAAAAAGACACACTATGAGAGATAAAAAAAAATCTATGTATAGAGTATTTTTTAGGCACACGTTGGTGGAGCATATTATGTATTGTAATTCAAGTATTGGACCCAAAATTTTGTAAGTTGATATTTATTAATGAAAATTATTTTTTCATCTTGCAATATTTGTGTGTCAAATGTGATGTGTGAGTAGTTTAATTACTAGGATTTAAGTTGATTTTTGTCATGACTATTTAAATTACGCATGTTAATTTAATTTCGTACATATTTAATTATAAATTCATGCTTTAAATAATTTAAAGTTGTCATTTTTGATGGGTTATGCTTGCACTTAGATGTTTTGATACCTCATGCATAAATACACATTAAAAATTTTAAACATGATGTTTTCGAGGGACTGGGGATTTATGGCGTCTAATTCAAGAGACGTTAAAATATTTTGAGAGCGTGTAATGTTTTATTCTCCAAAATGTACGCGACAAGAGTCGGTATATTTTGTGTTATAAATTCAGAATTACGAAATTAAATTGATGTGTTAATTTAATTAAAATTGACAAATGGAACCGACGTCCTAGTTTCTTCCACATTTAATATTATCTCTTGTACTTGTTTGTTTATTCCGTCTTTATTTTTAGTTTAGAAACTTAATCAATTTTATACGCTCAAATGTCTAGTTGGACAGTCAATATTTTATAAAGATTGACGAAATCTCTGTTGGTTCGACCCGTTCTTACACCCGCTATATTTCAATAGCCCGTGCACTTACGGTAGTTTTATAACAAATAAAATTTGACAACACTCCCGATTTGAGAGGAGGGCCCGAATTTGAAAATCGGCACACTTAGGCATGAAAATGTGTTGCGAGTGGACCAAAACCCTAAAAAATCCCCCAAACAATCCCGTAAGGGGAATGAACACCTCGTAGGTGGACAATGTAAATCATAGCAATCAACGACGTAGTCGCCGGAATCCCAGTTTGAGAATAGGACCCGAATTTGAAAATAGGCACACTTAGGATTCAAAACCTGCCATGAGTGGTCCAAAAACCTAAACAACCACCAAACGACACCACAAGGTGCACGAATACCTCGCACATGACAATGTAACTCATAGCAATCGATCGCATAGTAGAGGGTCTCCTAGTTTAAGAATAGGACCCATATTTGAAAATAAGCACACTTACGCATGAAAACGTGTCGTAAGTGGGCCAAAACCCCGAACAACCTCAAAACGGCCCAACAAGGGGCATGGACACCTTGCACATCACCAATGTAGCTTGTAGTAATCGATCGCATAGTAGAAAGACTCCCGGTTTGAGAATAGGACCCGAATTTGAAAATGGGTACACTTAGGCTTGATAATATGCTACGAGTGGGGCAAAACCCTGAATAACCCCCAAACAACCCCGCAAGGGGAACGGGTACCCCACACATGACCAACATAACTCTAGGAACCGACCGCATAGTTGCGAGACTCCTGGTTGAGAATAAAACCCAAATTTGAAAATAGGAACATGAAAACCAGCTGCAAGTGGGCTAAAACACGGAACACGTGACCGACGTAACTCATAGCAACCAACAACGTAGTCACAGGAATCACGATTGGAGAATAGAACTTGAATTTTAAAATAGGCACACTTAGCCCTAAAAAAGTTTCGCGAGTGGGCAAAACTCGAAACAGTGTTGAATAGACCCCGCAATGCGCACTAACACCTCGTACGTGACCAATGTAACTCGTACTAACAGACTATGTAGTCGCGAGACTCCCAATTTTATAATAGGATCTGAATTTGAAAATAGGCACACTTTGGCTTGAAAACGTGCTGTAAGTGGGTCAAAACCCCGAACAACCCCCAAATGGCCCCGCAAAGGGTACGAACACCCCATGTGACCAAAGTAACTCATGAAATACGACTGTGTAGTCACAGGACTCCCGGCTTGAGAATAGAACCTGAATTTGAAAATAGGCACACTTAGGCCTGAAAACGTGCCACGAGTGGGCCAAAATTCGGAACATATGCCAAATGGACCCGCAAGGGGCACGAACACCTCACACATGACCAACGTAACTTGTAGTAACCGATTGCATCATCGTGAGAATCCTAGTTTGATAATAAGCCCCGAATTTGAAAATATCTGCATTTGGATTAGAAAAATGCACCGCAAGTGGAACAAAATCCCGAACAGTCCCGAAACAGCTCGCAAGGTGCACAAACACCTCACATGTCGCCAACGTAACTCGTAACAACCGATTGCGTAGTCATGGGACTCCCTATTTAAGAATACGACCTGAATTTGAAAATAGGCACACTTAGGCTTTAAAACTTGTCGCGACTAGGATAAAACTCCAAATACCCTCGAAACAATCCCACAAGTGGTATGGAAACCTCGCACGTGACCAACGTAACTTGTAGCAACTAACTTCATAGTCGTGTGACTCCTAGTTTGAGAATAAGACCCGGATTTAAAAATAGGCACACTTAGGCATGAAAACGTGTCGCAAGTGGGCCAAAAACCTAAACAATCCCGAAATGGCCCTGCAAGGGGCATGAACAACTCGCATTTGACCAATTTTATTCGTATCAACTGATCGCATAGTTGCGGTACTCTCGTTTTAAGAATAAGACTCGAATTTTAAAAGAGGCACATAGGCATGAAAACATATCGTGAGTGGGATAAAATCCTGAACAACCCCAAAATGGCTTAGCAAGGTGCATAAATACCTCGCATGTGACCAAGGTAACTCTATTAATGGACCGCATAGTTACAGGACTCTCGATTTAGGAATAGGACCCGGTTTTGAAAATAGGTACACCTAGGCTTGAAAACGTGGCGAGAGTGGGCCAAAATCCCATACAATCCCAAAATGGCTCCGCAAGGGGCATGAGTACCTCACACGTGACCAACATAACTTCTAGCAGCCGAACACATAGATGTGGGACTCCTTGTTGAGAAAAAGACCCGAATTTGAAAATAGGAACACTTTCGCTTGAAAACCAGCTGCAAGTGGGACAAAACCACGAACAACCCTAAAACGGCCCCATAAGAGAAATGAGTACCTCACACGTGACCAATGTAACTCTAGGAACCGACCACATAGTCATGAGACTCATGGTTGAGAATAAGACCCGAATTTGAAAATAGGAACACTTTGGCTTGAAAATGTTTCGCGAGTGGGCCAAAACATCGAACATCCCTAAAACGGACCCGTGCGTGGAATAAAAACCCGTACGTGACCAACATAACTCATAGTAACTATCCGTATAGTCGCGGGACTCCCGATTTGAGATAAGGGCTCGAATTTGATAAAAGGCACATTTAGACTTGAAAATGTGTCGCGGGTGGTCCAAAACCTTGAACAACACCCAAATAGACACATAAGGGGCACGAACACCTCCCACTTAACAAACCTAACTCGTAGAAACTCACTGAATAGCTACGGGACTCTCGGTTTGGGAATAGGACCCGAATTTAAAAATAAACACCATTAGGCTTGAAAACATGCCGCCATGAAAAACCCCAAACAGTCCACAAGGGGCATGCACACCTTACACTTTACCAACATAACTCATAGCAACTGACCACATATTCGCAGGACTATCAATTTGAGAATAGGAACCGAATTTTAAAATAGGCACACTTAGCGGTGAAAATATGCCACGAGTGGGCCAAAACTCTGAACAACCCCGAAACAGCCTCATAATGGGGACAAACACCTCACACGTGACCAACGTAACTCGTTGCAACGGATTGAATAGTAGAGGGACTCCCATTTTAATAATAGGAGCCAAATTTAAAAATTGGCACACTTAGACATGAAAACATGCTGCAAGTGGTCCAAACCCCGGAATAGTCGCAAAAGGCCCCTAAAAGGGAACAAATACCTCGCACATAACCAATATAACTCCTAACAACTAATGACGTAGTTATGGGAGCCCCGGTCGTGAATAAGACCCAAATTAGAAAATTGGCACACTTAGGCTTAAAAACCAGTCCTAAGTCGGCTAAAACTCCGAATAACCCTGAAATTGCCCCACAAGTGGCGCAAAAATCTCGCACGTGACCAACGTAACTCATAGCAATCGATCGCATACTCACAGTACTTACAATTTGAGGAAAGGATTGAAATTTGAAAATAGGCACACTTGGGCATGGAAACGTGCCTCGAGTGGGCCAAAACCTCGAACAAACCCCAAACTGCCCTAAAAGGGGTACGCACATCCTCACGTGACCAACTAACTTGTAGCAATCGATTGTGTAGTCACGAGAGCCCTGGTTTAAGAATAACCTGAATTTAGAAAGGCACACTTAGGTTTGAAAATATGTTGCAAGATGGCCAAAACCCCGAACAACCCCCAAATGGCCCCGTAAGGGGCACAAACACCTCGCTTGTGACCAATCTAACTCATAGAAATCGATCGCATAGTCTCAGGACTCCCGATTTGAGAATATGATTCGAATTTAAAAATAGGCACACTTAGGCTTGAAAACGTGGTGTGAATGGGCGAAGACCTAGAACATCCCTGAAATAGCCCCGCAAGAGGCATAAACACCTCGCACGTGACCAACATAACACGTAGCAACGGACCACATAGTCACAGGACTCCTAGATTGAGAATAGGATCCCAATTTGAAAATAGGCACACTAAAGTTTGAAACCAAGCCACGAGTCGGCCAAACCCCGAAACAACCCTGAAATAGCCCCACAAGGGGCAAAACACCTCGCACTTGACGAACGAAACTCGTAGTAAGTGACTGTATAGTCCCGGGACTCCGGGTTTGAGAACAGGATCCGAATTTGAAAATAGACACATTTAGGCTTATAAACGTGCCGCGAGTGGGCCAAAACCCCTAATATCCCTGAAATGACCCTTCAATAGGCGTGAACACCTTGCATGTGGCCATCGTAACTTGTAGAAACCGACTGCATTGTCGTGAGACTCCCGATTTGAGAATATTACCCGAATTTGAAAATAGACACACTTCGTCTATAAAACATGTTAATATGCCAAAACCCCAAACAAACCAAAATGGCTCCGCAAGTGGATTGAACTTCTCATAGTTGACCAACATGACTCGTAACAACCGAACGCGTAGTTGCTAAACTCCCGATTTGAGAATAGGACCCGAATTTGAAAATAGGCACATTTAGGCTTAAAGATGTTCCCCGAGTGGGCTAAAACCGCAAACAAATCCCAAATAGCCTCGCAAGGTGTTTGAGAAGTAGACCAAAACCATGCTTTATGTAATAATTTTAGTTATGGATTTATATTTATAATAAAATTAGTTATCACTATTTTAATGAGAATTATGTACCAACATAATGTTTGCAGTATTTTATATATTGTTGGTGTTTTTTATTCTGCCTAGTAGATGTTCTGGTGTGTAGAGTACGACTTACACATAGAGGATCAGATCACCAGTTCTTGTGGAATATAAGTTTTACCGTTCACAGTCTTAGATGGAACTGGACACACCATCAGTATGACTGTAGCACAATATTTTTGTAGGTCTATCTTGATTATAGGAAACAATATAGTTTCAACTTATAATGCTAGTACATTTTATGTTTATTGAACGAGACCAATTTGAGGTCATTATTTTCGTACTGATTTTATAAGACAATGTACACCTTATGGTTATTAGGTTTACTTAAGGCTCTTAATCCGAATATAATTGGTGGACACAAGCACTAGTTATTTATTATTTTGACTTATCGGGTGAGATTCATTATTGGATCAATAATCTTGATATATTGGGTAATGGTGATTAATGTACAATGAGAGTCTATTATGGATGGAATCCACGTCTTGGTATAGAGACTGGTGATACCCCCTTGAGATACTTATATGTTTTGTATGTGTCAAACCCTGCAGGTGGATTATGTTAATCCGACACTATAAATATGTTAAGTTGGACCGCTCAAGGGATTAAAGAAGTTAATCAAATAAATAATCACTAATTTATATTATTAACGCGTATCTATACCCTTAACATGGGGAGAATTAAGTAATTGATAATAAGGAGATCGAAATATAATTTTGAGTTAAGGAGTGGAGTTGCAATTATAATTATTTAGTGGTATTAATTATAATTAAGGGACTGAGATTAGGATCCGGAAAGGATTAGGTTTTCTCATGTATATTAGGAGCCACATCATTATCTCTCCTTAGGGTCCCTACTATAGCCTATATATATGAAGCTAAGTCTCATTCTTTATTAACCTAGGTGCCACTCTTGGATACTCAAAAGAGCTGAGTTCATACTTGTGAGAAAGAGAGACAGCAAAGAAGAAAGAGGTGACAAGAAGGTGGTCGAGAAATAGGAGCCCACCCTCTACTCATGGCTGTCCATATCGGGAATAAAGTAGAAGATCGTGAGGTGAATCGATCCATCACATATTTTGTTCGGGATAAAACGAGATCAAATCAAAGAGATCTCGTAGGTAAATCCTAAATCTTCCTTGTAGGATTTCACGTATGTGTAGTTTTTTTTAGTTCGATCTGTACGAGTTTTCAATAGAGCATTGGATTCTGCTCCAAAAAATTGTATCAGAGACCTATTGATGCCGTGTATAGGTTGAATTCAACTATGTTGTCCAATTAAGACAATCGTATAGGTTCATGGATGTTGGGTAGAATATATATTTGTACTAACTTTTGTTTTGGAGTGATCTTATACCACTATTATGGTCACATATTTATGGGTTTGTTTTATGTGACTGGATCCCACGATGATTTATTCGTGGTTATTTTTTTATGCTGGATTAATGTAATATAGATGTAGAATGTGAAATCCTTTATGGAGCCACAGGACATCTATAATCTGTTACTATTTTTTATTGTAATTGTCAATGGAGGAGTGTGACGAAAGATCGGTGATCGGAGGTAATTTTTGGCATAGAGATCCATTTTGAAAGTGTTAAATAGTGCTTGGAGCCGAGGGCGCGGTCCCCTATACCCCCGCAAGGGCGGTCCCCTTGACCCCACCACCTGACCGGGAAGGTGTAACCCCGTTCCATCATAGCGTAGTGGCAACATGAAGTGTTTGGGTTCAAGGATTATTGTTCAGTTTAAGGATGACCGTTGACTTAAAGGATGACCGTTGAGTTCAAGGGATGACTCTTGAGAACTCCAAACTGAAGTAGAGTTGTATCTTGAATATAATAGTCATGAATCCTTATTTATCTTGATTTTCTTATTTACGTTGATTTATGTCTCTATTATTCATGTTTTAATTGTTTGGTTGTTAATATGTATTAACGGTTCCCTTAGAACAATGGACAACATGGAATACCGACCCCACTTAAATCATGTAGAGCTAAATGTTAATAATTCATAACCATTTTGAATTTTGGACCTTAATATGTGTGGTTAGAGAATAAAAAAAATTGAGTATTCTTTACAATGATCAAGGGTATTTGCAATTTTTTATTTATCAAACATTTGCTTGATATATTAAAATAGGGATATCTCGGTATTTTTGGAAATATATCAAATGTCCTAGATTTTTAAATTAATTCAGAATTGAACACATTTTTTTTAACCCTCACATTTTTTTTTTAAAATTATTAAGTGGGAGAGGGAATTTTCCAAGAGAAAATCCCATGGTCTCCATCAACGATTTTTAGATTTTCAATAATAAGTAGGTCCTCCAACGAGGAATGCAAAAATTTTGTGGTAGTCGGTATAAATTTCTTTGAGGGTAATTTTGGATTCATTATTCACATAGGCGACCTCCAAAGGAGGAGTCATATGATATGAGATAATCTAAAATTAGTTGGTGGTATACACTTAGACATAAAATAATGGTAGGTTTTCCAAAGAGGTATGCAATGATTTTGTGGGACTAAAGTCTCGGTATTTAATTTTATTTGACATAGGTTTTGTCTAGACAATAAAATTAAAAGGAATTAGCCTGCCTATTTTTTTTTTAAAAAGTACGATCTCTAAAGAGGAATACTATTCAAATGGTAATCGAGATACCGACGAATTCTTTTAAAATTGATAAACGATACATTAATTTTATTTTAGAATTCAAAACGTTTTAGGACCTATAATGATTCATTTTATTATTTGATTCTCAGTATTAAGATGGAAAGCTCTTTCAATCCACTTTTTTCATTATCAAGGCAAACAAATTAACTAGACCTAATTACATTGACTGGAAAAGGAATTTGGATATCGTGTTGATTGCATAAGGGTAAAAGTTTGTGCTCTATGAGATCTGTCTTGAGAAACCTGGTGGGGGACAACCGAAAAAGAAACCCAGGATTACCAAAAATGGATCAAGCCTCTATGTCAAATGTCCTACAACATCAACATCAGTTGATTCACACTGCTTATGGCATGATGCTGAACCTAAAAAAGATGTTTGGGGATCAGAATCGTGTTATAGTGCAAGTTTCCATGAAAGAACTCATGAACACAAACATGACTGAAGGGACCCCAGTGAGGGAACATATTTTAAGGATGATGTCTCTTATTAATGATCTGGAAATACTTGGAGCAGAAATCGATGGCGAAACCCAAGTCGATATTGTTCTCTAGTCACTGTCTGAGTACTTTATGTAGTTTCGCTTAAATTACAACATAAACAAACTTTCTTACTCTTTGGAGGAACTACTTAAAGAACTACAAGCAGCTGGGGGTCTCATTAAAAAATCAGTAAGTGACTTTATTGCTCAGAAAGGTTCTACTTTTAAGCCTATCGGTAAGAATAAAAAGAAGAAGAAGGCTGATAAACAAGTTATGGTTTCTCAGGCAGCCCGTGGGCCTTAGGGAAGTGTTAAAAAGCCCAAGGGCAAGTGTTTCCACTGTAAGCAGTTAAGACATTGGAAGAACAATTGTCCGATTTTTCACAATAAATAAAACAACGTAGGTAAATTCCATTTATTTTTCATTGAATCATGTTTTGTGGTTTGTACTACCGGTACCTGGTGTGTAGATACGGGAGCCACTAATCATGTATGAAATTTTTTGCAGGGGTTGCAAGAAATTAGGCGACTAAGTGATGGAGAGATTTATCTTTGACTCTAAAAAGAACGAAAAGGTGTTTTGGGAAGTAAACCGACTACAACTAAATGCAAATTTTAGAAATTAAACTAATGAAACTACGAACTAACAAAAATGCAACTATACTCTTTAAATGACAAATTAAAGACAAATGAGTTAACGAGTTAGCTATGAAATGAGAACAATAGGTTGGGTTACAATCCCCCACACCCTAGTAATTCACCTAATAAGACACTAGATTCGGAATTAGAATTTTAAATGAACCCGGTCTTTATTAATCTTAAGAATTTCATATATGAGGGATCGCAGTCCGCACCATATGAAATCAAAACCAAGAACAAAGCGGTGTCGCATTAACTAATACGTGTGTCGCACTCTTAAGCATCCTGGTTACCTAGGGCAAACTAGATCAAAAGTCCTACGACGGTTGCACTAGTTACGCAACACGATTCATCTAAGATTTTAATTCAAAAGTCTATTTCCCATGTCGATGAATTACATCGGATGGGGTTCATGCACCCCAACCCTTAGAAACTTATCCGAACATATTAAAACTAGAAGAAAACTTGGTTTTGAAATAAGAAAACATCTTAACTAATAGCTTAGATCTAAGAATAATGGAGCAATTATGAAATAAGGAATCAACTAAAGAAAAAATAAAAGCACGAATGGAATGAATTTACTTGTATTGCAGAAACTTGAAGTCAAAATCCTTACAGCAGAAATCTTCTATCAAAAACTAGGGTTTATTGATCTCTACTCTAAACTCTCTAAAACTAAAAGAAAAACGAACCCCCATAATAATGTAACTAATCTGAATAAATAGGTTCAAAAATTTAAACCCACATAAAACCCTGAGAGAGAAAAAAAAATTATGGAAATCAAATGCGGTCCGGACCCATGGGGGAAGCGGTCCGGATTGCCCCCTTATTTTAAACAGGGTTCCTTAGCTTAAGGAGGTCCGGATCCTTTTTGGGAAAAAGGTATGAATCGTCACCTTTTTCTTAACAGAGATTTTTTTCCAGGCCGGTCCTGATCCTTTTCTGGAAAAAGGTCCAGATCGCCCCCATTTCTTGATAAATTATTTTTTGGGAACCAGTCAGGACCGGCTGCCCAGGGGTGGTCCGGACCTCATGCCTTTTTCGTTCAGGGATCTTTTTCTTGTTCCTTCTCAACTTCATATCTTGGTAAATTTTTCACCGTAGCTCGGATTGACTTGTCATTTCTTCCAATGTTCTTGAAATTTAATTCTCTTCAACTCTCTAGTTGGCTTCAACTTCGGACGAAGGCTACAAATTTGCGAATTTTCCCTTTGACTTTCCTTATTTAACTTCATTCATTGCTTTTCCAGTTTCTTTCTTCCTAAATGCTTTAAATACCTGCAAAACATAGGAGAAATACATGAAACTAGATGTAGTTGTTAGAAGGAGTTAGTATCAAAGAAATGCGATAATTACACCCATTTTACGTTACTCAAGATGATAAAAGTCTCTAAATTAAGGGGATAAATTCGGAAGAATTTGAGCTTAATCTGTTGCCCAGAGGTATACTATAATCATATGTTGAATAAACAATTAAGGAATGATTACAAGTTCCAAATTAGCCTTTTATTACCATTATAATGTTTAAATCTGTTTATTTAACATATATCAATTAGTTGCCCACAATATACTATAATCATATGTTGAATACACAATTAAGGAGTGTTTGTACATGTGTAAACCAAGGATATCCACATATACCTTTCTAAAATTAAATAGATACATCACTCAATTATGGATATTGAATATTACGACCGTTAATGGTATTAAGTTAAAATGTGCGATGACTACCCACAGGAGCACCTTATTTTAATGTCATAAAATATTCAAATCTTACTATGTGTTAATTAAAGTTTTAAAGCCTTTCTGAGTGGAGACTTATAAGAGAAAGTCTATATGCGTTAACCCGAAGACTTCATAATCGAAGGTCAATATATGGACTGAAACCAGATTCGAGGCAATGGTATCTAAAGTTTGATGAAATAATTACAAACTTCGATTTCAAACAAAACATTATTGATCCACGTATATACATCAAGATCAGTTGGAGTAAGCTCATATTTTTCGTAATGTATGTTGATGATATATTAATATTTTTCTCCAAGCATGATAGGATATCTAAGGGATCCAAACACATGGATCTTAAATATCTCTCACGGAAGCAAGATGTTAGAAGAGGAAATGTTGTCATTGAATGCACAGGCACACATCTCATGGTTGCAGATATTTTTACAAAAGGACTACCTCCAAAGACATTTCAGAGACATACTGAAAGCATGGGTCTTGAAGATAGTTCCTAATTATTTCTTTTCTACAAATTATTATGCATGTATTTGACATTTGTTGAGCTCTTAATAAAACTTCTACATCTATTATATTTTGTTTCCATTGTGCTAACATATTATTATTGGATGAATTATAACCGAAAATTGTCTACTTCAAGACATTATGCTACCATTAAGCAAACTCCGAATTAGGTCCTAGTTAAAAAGGTTGTCAATGATGTAGTACATGGAAGGAATCATGTTACATAATGATATACGACCACCATGACTCCCATTGACTATTGGACTAACCAAGGCAGTTATGAAAACCAATGATTGAAGGATTTAGAATATCATGCGCGTCTTATGATTCTA
The DNA here is from genome assembly GCA_949130495.1 of Sambucus nigra. Lineage (NCBI taxonomy): Eukaryota > Viridiplantae > Streptophyta > Magnoliopsida > Dipsacales > Adoxaceae > Sambucus > Sambucus nigra. The sequence continues at coordinate 306,312,863 of OX422220.1, forward strand.
AATTAAAAACATTTACGGATTAACCTAACGACCAAGTGGGAGACTGTTTGGAAATTATTAAATTAACCTTTCGTTTATTTCCTTCCCTGAAATGTGGTCTTTATTAATGCCTTTTTAATAAAGAATATATGTTATTTATTGTATAAATTATTCCACATGAAATAAAGAATAAAAATGAGTTAGAATTCCACCCTCTACCTTGATGGACGATTTAGATTAATTGACCTTTGTAATTCTCGCTCTCTCTCCACCTATAAATAGATGCCTTTCCTCCATAAAAAGGGCATCCAAGATATCCACAAAAAACACATACTTAAAGGTTTACAGGGAAGGAGAGAGAAGCCAAATTCTCCCTTAAAGGATTTCTAAGGCGATCACACCGGCGACACTCGATGGACACGTTCAACAGCGGGATTGAATCCATGGCGTCGAAAAGAGGTAAATAAAATTACTCTTTTCACATGTATATTGACGTGATTATTCTATTGTTCAAAGATCTTGGGAATCAGATATAAAATATAACTTACAATATATACATACAGAAAGATATATAAACAAAATGTATAAAAAAAACTTACATAAAACATCAAATACAACCTTGGCTATGTAATATATATAATATGTAAATGTGTAAGGGCAAATTTCCACATCGAGTCAATTTTTAGTATTGACTATTTCCATTAGGACAAAACATTTAGATTGTATAGGTGTCATATCATGTTCTACAATTGAAGAATATGAACATCTAGGATTTCAATCCAAATAATTATAAGTTATAATATGAACATTTAAAAAATTTCAATCCGAATAGTTAGTGAACGTGAGTTTTTTCTCCTATATGGCTGGGACACGATAAATATATAAGGATCTCCCCTTCTATATATGGATGTTAAACGAATATAATGTTTATAAGTTATAATCAAAGGTGTAGATATTTTAAAAGAAAAAAAATAAGTTAAAGGACTTATTCAATTTCACCATTAATACAACAATGAAATTGTCAGTCTTGAAAAAAATATTGAAGATCTACAACCGATGCAACATAGTCCCTCAAATGTCTTCTTAACTTTAAAAAAAATGCCTCCTTATAGTACCACTAAAGATAATTATATAAATGGAATTTAACGAGTAGCAGATGGCATTTTGAATACTAACTTATTTCTCTCTCTCTCTCTCTCTCTCTATATATATATATATATATATATATATGTAGAGAAGTGAGAGAGTTATTCTCTAAAGCGGACTTCTTAAAGAACGGATTAACGAACTTTTGTCCTTATCCTCACGTGGTCCCCTCGTGGTCCCAAATACATTTTTGTTATTTTTACCTAATGGTACCCTATTGTGTTATAGTAAAACCACTTTTAAGACCATACATTTAATAGATTTACACTTTAGACCCAAAAATTGGTATCAAAACTTTAGAAAGAGACTCGTTAAATTTCGACCCATCCCCCAACTCTAGTATCAGAGCCAAGACGCTCCTTTCAAACCTTTAGTAAAATGAATTAATGCCCTTGGGATTTATCCCACGCATTTACAAAGATATTTTTGGAACCCATCCAGAATACCAGCCCATACCCATAATAGATTTAGACCCAGAAGGTTGTTTAACCACACACATTGAACACATCCCAGTTAAATACACAGACAGTAGACAAGTTCCTAGTAGTGATATCAAGAGTATACTATATCAAAATAAGTGTACCCTACTTATTTTAAGACAATTATTTAAAGACGTCCAAACCTTAGATACAAAGATAAAAACAAAATATATCCAAGAAAATACAAGATATACACAAACAAATCACAGTAGATCTTGTACAAGTATTACAAGAAATAAATACTAAAATTAATCACATAGAAGTCCTTAATAAGGAAATTTCATAACTTAAGACCCTAACTAGAAACCAAGAAATTGAGTTGGTCAAACTCATCAAAGAATAACCTAGACTTATTCGTAGATTAGATAATTATCTCCCTAATGGAAATAGTTAAGTCAAACTGGAATGAGGTATCTGGAAACCTCTCCATTCAGACCCTAATAGAATTTTATCAAAAAATTCTTGAAGGATATGTGATGATATATTTTATTACGAGATAAATGGGAATGAGATTGCTAATGTCGCTAAAGCAACAAGACTTATACTTGAAAGATTAAATTTAATCTCAACATCAATAGCAACTACACAAGACTATAATTGTAGTTTTGTTAATGACCTACAATTCGATTTAAAAGCTAAGACAGAAGGATTAACTACCTCGTATAAAAATTTGTTAAATTTCAGCAAAACTTGGCCAAATATCTTAACAATATGGAAAGCCATAACCTATCCAGAATGGATAGTATTATTGTTGAACTTAGACTAAACATGACCCATGCAAAAGACAAATATAATGAAATTATGGAAGGAATTAAGGTTATATATAATAAACCTTCCCAAGTAGAATTAGACTCCTTTTATTCTAACTCGCTTAGATAAAATAGAGAAAATTGTAGAAGTCATGGAAGATAGAATAACACAAGAAATTGTGCAGTAATAAGAAAAAGATAACGAAGTAAAAGACTACATTGCAAAGATTAGCAATTCTCTTAAGCATAATGAAGATATAACTAAATATGCTACAAAGTAGATTAAAATCATTAAGGAAGAAATTCTTAGACAAATAAGAAGACAAAAGGATTACTTAGACTCTTTAGAAAGAATTGAGAAAAGACTTGAACAAAAATAGGTAAAGAACATGTAAATTTAGAGAATCTCCTTATATAGAAACTAAGGAAGTAAAGACCATAACTAGAAGAATCATAAATGATGGACTAGAATAAGACTAGTAAGATAGCTAGCCATATTCCAAGTATTGGACATAATAATTTTATGATCCAAAAATTTAAAGACTCATCCTCCAATGTTAGAACACGGTGGAAAGAAAGAAAATTCACCAATCCTCTTCAATGGAAAGAATGGGGTGAAATTGACTGAAAGATTGTAGAAGAATCCATACGCAATGGGCAACTTCCAGCAGTTAGATACATGGACTTGTTTAAAGAAGGAGGCACTCCTAACACTCCTAATTATAACATAACTTACCATTGTAAGAATCATGTGTTAGAAAAGTCATTTACTGAGCTTCAAGTTTTTAACTCAGATTGGCTAAAATTAAGAGGAACTGATAGAAAATTCTAGTTCCTAACCTTTGGAAGTTTTTGAGCAATAATCCAAGGATTACATAGACCTCAAAATAAAATCAATATATTATGTTATTTAATAGACAAATGCTGGAATTATTTTAAGAAAAGCCTTATTAGGATAGCCCAATTACAAATGTCATATAACACTGGATACTTCAACATTATTCCAGGATTTTAGTAACCGTAGACGTAACCAAACATTTTAAGTTAATTTTATATGCTAGTGGCTATGAAGACTTTATTATCCCATACGCCAACATTAATATAGAACTCCAAAGATATGTGAGATTATCCCAATTCCCCTATGAAGGAATGTAATCGGGAATTCATAGTGGTAGACTTAATAAAGATATATTAGTTAGAACTAATAATTCAGACTACAATCATACTTATTGTATTAGGAATACTGAACCTATGAAAGAAAAAGCTAAGAAACTTTGGTGATTGCCAGAATTTAAAGAAACTAAGACTATAAAAAATAAATCCATGTTTATTAATCAGATGATGTCACTGAAAATGTTACTATCTACTTTGGTCCTCCTAAGACTACTAATAAAAATCTCCACACTAAAGAAATTAGATTTAAAATTATGGGATAAGCCATAATTAATGATCCTTATGAAAAGATACTCCAATCTTATTAAGACAAGCTCTAGTAATTAGACCTAGAAGATCATTTGAACAAAAAGACTTAGTTAGAGAAAAAACTAGAAGCCAAAGCTTTGGACATGAACCATCATATTTAGATATGAAGACATTTAAGGAATACCTTAATAGAAGTCATTATGTTAGATTCCAAGACTAAGATAGATTTAATATAATATCGCAATATCATATATTAAAACTAAAAGAATCTAAAAATACTAAAGAACTTCTTATAAAACTAAGACTAATGGAAGAAGGAGAAGAAAGATTAATGCCAGCTACACGGGTAGGTCCTAATAAAGAAGAGATAGGAACTAGTAGTAGGCTAAATGATGCTCCTAGACTCTTTAGTAAACCAATAGGAATAAATATTCCTATTTATTCAAACACTTTGGTAAACATCAAACCAGATTATATAAAAGACTTTCTAACTAGTGATAAGAGTTTTACTCCCGTTAATACTATGGCAAGTCAAGCCATAAATCCAGCTGGGATATACATTAATTTAGACATTGTAGAAGATAGGAAGAAAGACTTAGACGGGTTGCGTAATCAAGTGAATATGTGTTTTGCATCTAATGAAGAATGGGATGCAAGTTCATGTAAGCAATACGCTGAGCAATCCATTAGAGGAATTGCAAAAGATTATATAGATAGTCTAAGAAAGGCTATAGACAAATAATCAATAAATAAAGTTGAAAAGATGAAACAACGTATAAAAGAAATATTAATTTTTTACATTAGAATTCATTGGAGCTGGACATTTAGCTCAAATCAATGAACAAGACTTAGCAAAAACTAAGTTAGCTCTGCTTAACATTTGCAAACTAGATAAGATCAATGAGTATATCAACAATTATGAACAACTATATTACCAAATTAAAGAATTTAGAGAGACTTTAAAAGATGAATACTTTAGAAAAATACCAATTATTGGACAAATCCTAATCAATGAATATAGGAATAGGCCAGGACTTACTGGAATAAAAATAACTCCCTTAGCGAAAGAATCAATTTTGATAAAGACTATATAATATATAAAAGACAAGATATAACTCAAGGAAAGTTAATTGAAGAAACTTTCAAGCAGATTCCTCCAATTAAAGAAGAAAGAGATATTTCTCCATTCCAATGAGGATGTGGTGGTGAATCTAAGAAATTAAAAAAGAAACTATATTGGAAACAGAAGAAGTTTAAGGATAGGCCTTTAGGTTTTCCAAATAAATATAGATTCAGACCATATACTGTCTTTACTAAAAGGAATCCTAGAGCTAAGAAAAATATATTTAACTAAAGACGATATTTTAAAAAGAATACCAACAAATATAAGAAAGTTCCTAATTATATCTGCTACCAAAGAATGTTGGACTTGTGGAAAAAAAGGACACTTTACTGAAGGTTGTCCTAATAAAAAAGACAAAGAAAGTATTAAGATTACTAATATAATATTTGACTTTTCATATCAAGAAGAACTAAATATACTATATGCTATAGAAATATCATACATAGAAAATGATGATAACACCGGTATCTATAGTCCATACACATATAGTGATTCAGAAGACTATAATAGTGATATTGATGACTATAAAGACTCCTAAGATACTTTAGACTTATATATGATGCAAACTGATCATGAAGATAATTATATAGACTTTGAAGAAGCTTGGTATAAATGTATATTAAGCCCCTTGTTAAAGAAAAGATGGACAATTAGTAATCATGAGTTACTAACATACATTCCTAGATGTTACTATGATGAAGAACATTATTGCACATTCCAAATGAAATGTAGTAAGAAATACTTTAGATGCATAAAATGTTTTAAGACTATACAAAAAAAATTATTTATGGTTTGTGTTATTTGTCAATTACACTACCATGAAAACTATTGGAGAACTAGATTTAGAGCAATTTATACTATTCAGTATGATGCTCAACTAGAACACGATATTAAAACATATTATCAAGGTATTGATAGAAATATAGTCAAGAGATTACATGAAAATGAAGACTTAAAAGGAAAGAGAAATTCCTATGATTTAGAAGAAAACTGTTTTGATAATAGTTCAGAAGACTTAACACCAATAGATTTTATAAATAAACTCCAGAAAGGAATATCTATTTTAGAAAAGAATAATTTAGGAGTTTCTAATAAACCACGTGCTTGTTTTGTACAAATATTCATACAACATAAAGATTATCCTAAAAGACTTTCAGCCTTTATAGATATGGGATGCTCACAGAGTATTTGTAAGGATAATGCCTTTCCTGAAGATTATTTTCTAGACAATAATCAAGAGATCCATGTTAAGGTAGCTAATGGATAACCAGTTATCTTATATTTTTATACTAATTCTATTTATTTTAAATTAGGAAATCAGACTAATAACATCGCAAATTATCTATTTTGGATAATGAATCCTCGTCCTAGTTTCATAGGAATCATTATTTTAGGGCAAGACTTTATTAGTAAATATCATCCTTATACTCAGTATAATGATAAGATATTAATTAGTGATAAATAGGAGTTTAATATTAGTGCACCTCTACTTGATCAGAAGACTGCTTTTAACCTTAGTCATGTCAAACCCAATTATAGACTAATAACCCATCAGAGTTCTTCAACTGAGCATAGTGGACCTAGGCATGCAAAGTAATGAGAAGTTCTAAAAATAATTAAAACCTTACAAAAAGAATGTAAGCATACATACCAAAAGTGTTATAAGCAAATAGGGCTTATACAGCAAGACATTTTAGATCAAGCCCAACAAACCTTGTTAAAGGTCCAAGCTATATCCAAACAAAATAAAATGGATATAGAAGTACAAAAAGAAAAGATTAGGAAATTATCACAGCCTACTTTAGGAGAAAATCCCATCGCTAAGTGGGATAAAGATCAAAGTTATTGTGAAATTATCCCCATTAATCTAGATGCCACTATTAACAATGGAACCTATAAAAAGGATACTCATAAGAAGACAAAGAAGAATTTAAAAAAGATATAGATGAAATTCTTAAGCTAGGCATCGTTAGACAAAGAAAAAGTAGACATAATAGTCTTGCCTTCTACGTTCAAAATGAGTCTGAACGAAAGAGAGGAAAAAGACTTATGGTTATATACTATAGACACTTTAATAAGAATTTTGATTTTGATTCTTACAAGATACCATATAAGAACAATCGAATCAATTTGATTATGGACAAAATTAAATTCAGCAAGTTTGATTGCAAATCAGGCTTCTGGCAAATAAAGATGCATCCAGATAGTATAACTTGGACAACCTTTAGTGTGCCCGAAGAAAAATATGAATAGTTAGTAATGTCATTCGGATATATGAATGCCCCTCAAGTATTCCACAAACGTATGGATAATACCTTTAGAACTTATTCAGAATTTTGTCTTGTTTACATTAATGATATTCTAATAGCTAGCAAGACTGAGATAGAACATGTAGATCACCTTAAAAACATTATCTTAGAATTTGATAAACATGGAATTTTTATTTTTGAAAAGTAAATGCAATTATTTAAGACTGAAATAGACTTTGTGAGAATGCATATCAATAAAGGAAAATTATCCTTAGCAAAACACATAACTAAAAAGATTCTCTAGTTTCCAGACTAACTGAGGGATAGAAAACAATTACAATCATTTTTAGGATTGTTAAATTATGATGCAGACTTTATTAAGAACTAAGCTGAAAAATGCAAAGCTTAACTTCCAAATTAAAAGGAACTGATAAACTAATCATTTTAACTGGAAAAAAGATAATTTTGAAGTTATAAGACAAGTCAAATGAGCAATCAAGAATATTCCTTTACTTGAACTGCACAATGTTGAAGATCAATTTATAGTAGAAATAGACGCCTCTGATAAATAATGGGGAGTAGTATACTTTGACATTGATCATCAGACTAAAAAGAAGAAACTTTGTAGATATAGTTCTAAAACTTTTACAGATCCAGAAGCAAGATATACATCCCACGAGAAAGAAGTTTTAGTCATAGTAAGGATTATAAAAAATATATGTTGTTTCTTAGGCATAAACATTTTACTGTGTATAACGACTCTTCATATGCAGTAAAATTTAGTGACTTAAACCTATCCAAATCAAGGACTAATAGACTTATTAGATGGAAAAAGTTTCTTAATGGTTATGAATTCTCTATTATTCATATTAAGGGAAGCAAAAATACCATTACAGACATCATATCTAGAGAACCTATGTTTGCTAACACTAATGGTATCTCTTATTTTGTGTTGCATTAAAAGACTTAGACCATAAGAAAGAAGACTTTGACACAATGAATTCCTCTGGAACAAATAAACTAAACAAAGAAGACATTGCATACTATGTTAGATGCGTAAAACTAAATGCTGGTATGACGCAAATACAGAATCATATTCAAGACTCTAAAAAAGACCAATCATGGCGAACTTTTATGATATTCTAGTTACTCCAGGGAAAAGCTATAAATGATATTATTTCTCAAAATAAACTCATTGGGAAGATGTATTTTCCTCAATATAGACCGGACCAAAGATACCCAGACTTGACAAAATTTAGACGAGAATTTTCAGATGACGAAAATACTCTTATAGACGCCCTGTGATGGAATGCAAAAAATAAGCTATGGGTAGAATTTGAGCAGATTTGGTAGTTATTTCTAGATTCATGAGAACTCAAAGACTTGTAGTTACTCAACATAGTAGTGCTACTATTCCAAGATCGCACACTCAAACTTATGCTCAGAATCTTGGATAATCCTCTAAAATTAGACTAGTTGATAACTTTTATTATCAGAAAAGGACTTTTAAGACTAATATTGTTATATCGTTTGGTTATAATAATATTCCAATTTTAACAGATTGTCTGAAAAGAAGCTAATAACATCATTAAACATTTCAATATGTTATTATCCAAGATTAATGGAGATGCCTTAAGGATTAGGGGTTTCTTCAAAGACGTTCCAAAAAATTTTCTTTTTGGAAAACCAGATATGGCTTAGATAACTTTAGTCGAACACAGGTTCATTAGACTCATCCAGATAAAGATTGTAGAAGATTATATTACTCTTAGAAAAATAGTACATGAGTACATCAAGAAGGTAGAAGATTGTCTTCCCCTTTTTTCCAGGATTTGCCAAATTGCTCCAAGTTCCTATAGAGGAATGCGAGTTGAAGGATTTAGACTCATTAGATTTTCTAATTATTCATTTGAAGATGTTGAGATTCTATCCAAAAATGAGACTAAAAACCTAGCTATTGATAAGTCTAAACTCCAGATTGCCCAAGCTATGGAGACAATAGAAATCATGGAATGATTAACAAATCAAGACAAATGGTACATAATGTACCATAAAGAAAACCTTATTATCTAAGCAGATGAGCCATTCAATGGAAGGCTAAAAAAGGAATCCAAAGATATGATGTAGTTAACTTTTCTATCCAACATTAGAGCAGTAGGCCTCATTGACAAATACTTCAATAATGCCCGACCAGATAGAGATAAGGTAAAAGAATACACAAACGGGATAGAAAAGGGCCCCCTATTATTCAGTGAATTATTAAAGACCTAAGATTCAATTATTTAGACCACTTGCAAAAGATTCATTGTAATAATCACAAGATAACGGATTCATTTTATAGACTTGACCTGCTGGCCATCAGACACCTCTTTTTTAAAAGGATAAATAGACTCAAATAAAGACCTTCTAGAATTATTGATAAGATGACGAAATTTCTTTCTGTAAAGGAGAGACTTTAATTATTGTATGTTTCCCACCGGTTTTCTTTTTATAACCAGTTGCTAGTCAAATGTAAGTGCCCTTCAATTATAAAAGGAAGCGTTCAATGTGTAGAGGATCATCAAAAGTTAGGGAATAAGAGTGATCAAAGATCGAAGTCTAGAGAGAGAAAGACAAAGCTCAGTAGAGAGATAATATGAGTGAGTAAAGCCTCTCAGTTGGGGGATGGTTTGAGTTGTATTTACTTATGCAATAAAATAAATGTTCTTTTCTTTTCCCAAATCTCTTATGTTAAGTTGATATTATTCTCCAAATCATCTCCAACTTTCTTTTCATAGAGAACTATTGTGTGGAATCTCTGGTGTAGAACGAAAGGTGTTATGCTGTTGAACCGTCGTCAGGTGATGATTTGCTAGGAGCCGTTAGCCAGGTGGTCATTAGGCATGGTGGCGTACATGCAAGAAACGTGTCTAACACCAAAGTAGTGGATTGAGGTGAGACACAAAAAGAGATAGTTGCATGAGGCACATACCGAAGAAGAATAGTAACAAACTGAAGAGAAGAAGGAAAAAAGATAAAGGAATTGCAGGCTGTAAGGAAGGTATAAACTCGAACCAAACCCCTAGTTATTTTAAATTAGATTGCTAAAAATAAAAATACTCGCATGAGCCTACAGATCACTACAGACTTTTTAGCATTTGTTAATCAAATAAACCCAGACTTAACCATAGAAATACACTAGTTGACTCTCACAGACCTTAGAGATAAACTACTTGTAGAAACTGTTTTAATATGTGCAGTAAGTAATTATAAATATATAGACCAGAATATTGAGAGGTTAACACGAGAAGTACCTAGAATATAAATACTTAGAACAAAGATCTGTGATCTCTTCAAATGAGATTTAAGAACTAGATATTTTGCAGAAGAACTTTCTAGGCCTGAAACATACCAATAATATACTAGAATAGTAACAAATACAATACATGTATTAAGATATATTAGGAGCAAAAGGTAAACTAAAATGAGAACTATCATAATTAGATCAATAGGAATTTATCCAATCTATAAACTCATAAAAACAATGCCAGCAAGAATATATTGAAGATTTTTGTCATCCTGCGGTGACAATGAGTTATATGAATTCATAGAAAATGATATATTTTATATTGTTAATCAAATATATAAAGAGACTAGATAGATAAAACCTCAATATCGTATAAGGTGTTTAGGGTTATATTATTTTCCTTCAAAACTTCTTGAAATCTCTTGACACCATGAGGAAAATATTTATATAGATAATTAAGTAAGCATAAATTCTTCTGAATTTATCCTCTTAATTTAGTAGTTTTTATCACCTCGAATAATGTAATTGACTTGTTTTATCCCATATCATTTCCATTGACTTCTTCTAACAAGTATTATAAGTTTCATGTATTTCGTTTGGTTTTTACATGTGTTTAGTGCAAGGAAAGAAAGAAAGAAACCGGAAGAAAGGAAGAAAACAAAAGAAGAAAAATCAAAGGGTGAAAGCATAACTTTACACCCGGATTTCAGACTTGAAGCCAAATGAAAGTTGAAGATAATCTAATTACAAGAGTGTAGGAAGAAACGACAGTCAAAATGGAGCTTTGGATCAAAAGATATGGCAAGTCAAAGTTGAGAAACAAAAGTCAAAATTGAAGAATATCGAACCGATCAGATTGAGGACGAACCGATCCGAAAGAGCACATTCGAGTAGACTCCGGATTGATACATAATCGATGGAAAAAGAATCGGTCCAGTACAAGACCGATCCGACTGATAAAAAATGAACCGATCTAGATTTGGAAGCGAACTGATCCGATGATATTCAGACCGGTCCTCCTGCTGAAATTTCGTAATTTATTTCTAGAACTGAAGAGTCATCCATAGGCATAAGGAGAGTCATGTTTCATGTATATAGGGAGGGTAAGCCTTAGAAGAAAGGGAGCTAGTTAGTCATTAGTCTATTCATCAAGAATTGTTGGTTAAAAACTGTAGTTTGTAGTTTTGGCAAAGAATTATGCAAGATTTCAAAGTTTCAGTCAAGATTCAAGTGTCAATTTTAGATTTACTAATTCAGTACAAGTATCATTTCAATTTCTCTTCTTGATTGTTTCATTTGTTTTCATTAGATCTTAATTTATTCTACTATTCTTCACTTATAGATAAATAGGTCATAGATTAATGATTTCATACATAGTTAGAATGGTGTTTTCATCTAATAAAATCATGTCTGGCTAAGTTTTTAAGAGTCGGGATACATGAACCCATCCCGATGAAAATTACTAATGTACAAAATATAATTTAAATGAAAAATTTGAAAGAATCGTGTGTCATAATTTCACAAACATCGTAGATCTTTTATTCTCGCTTGCCCTAGGTACTTGGGATGTTTAAGAATATGATGAGTGTATAATCATTTAGCACCGCTTTATATTTACCTTTGATTTCATATGACATGGACTAGTATCCACATATATGTAATGCTTAGGATCTATAAAGACTGGATTCATTCAAACTTTTAATTTATAATTCTTTTATTCTATTAGGTACATTACTAGGGATTGGGGGATTGTATCCCAACTTCATTCATAACCATGCTCTTTCTATTTCTTTAGTTCTTCTATCAGCGTAGTTCATTCAAAAAATTCAATCGCATTGCAATTTAGTCATAAAGAATTCAAAAATCAACAAAAATAATCTTTTCTTTTCTTTTTTTAAGGATCAATTAGGGGTTTAAATCAACCATTCGTTCGTCATTAAGAACTATCATCCTTGCTTCCTATGGATTTGATCCCAACTTACCGGGTTATTACTAAGGCGATAGGCTTTCACTTGAGACTATAAAGCACGCACTTTAGACACATTTGTGGTCATGTCATGTTTTTGGTGCTGTTGTTGGGGACACTTAGGTTACATTTAGGCGACTGAAATTAAACCCAATGTGATTTAGTAAAAAAATTAATTAATTGTAAATGCAAACTCTTCCGCCGTCTCCAACCCAAGTTCACGAAAATACTATTGCTGAAGTCAACTCTAATACTTCTCAAACCCCTAACATTCCACACTTTTGGGTTCCACCTTCTTCATCTCATAATTCACTCACGAGTAGCACTTTGAGTCAAACACTGATTGGGGATTTATAATCATTTGATAGCAACATGTATGTGCAAGGTAGTACTTGCACTGGGGAGGGAGAATCGCCTTATCTTCCCATGAAAGAGATCTTATTTCCTGAACGAACTATCACTCCTGGATGCATTCTACTTTCATACACTGCAGGACAGTTCCACTTTCGTAATGGGATGATCCAAATTCTTCCTACGTTCCCTGGAATGGATTTCAAAAAGCTATATCTCCATCTTAGAGAATTCCAAGAAGCGTGCGAAACATTTTGTGATCAAGCCTGCCCACAAGATGTTATCCGATTAAAGCTTTTCCCTTTTTCCTTAAAGGATAAAACTAAGACTTAGCTATGGTATTTACCCGCGAACTCTGTTCTGTCCTGGAGAGATATGCAGACTAAGTTTCTCTCCAAGTTCTTTTCACAACACAAAACCAACTCTGTCAAGGATCAAATTCAAGATTTTTGTCTAAATGAGAATGAAGCCTTTGATAAATGTTGGAGATGTTTTCAGGAGTTAGTTAGCGCTTGCCCGCACCATGGGTTTAAAAAAAATCATCTCATTTCTTTTTTTATTAAGGGCCTACTGTGGCGTCTAAACAACTCGTGCAGACAATGTGTCAAAGACCATTTTGGGAGCTAGACTCAAGTGATGCTGAGGCCCATTTGAAATATGTAGCTGAGACTACTTGCTCATGGTATGTTTCTGACCCCAATAGCCAAAACAGACATCGACAAGTGTCCAACACGCCTGCTGCATCCAGTATTTATCAACTGGACAAGGATGCTTTGTTAGACCGTCGACTTGATCAGTTGGAAAAGAATTTAAGAGACGTAATCAAGGTTTGATTAAGAGAAGCTATTGGACCTATTCAATCTAAAAAGAGAAGGAGTGTGCCATTTGTGCGGCGGGTCATTCCACAAAAGGATGTCCTACAATACCCGCCTACAAGGCGATGTACACGGAGCAAGTGGAATATATATGAGGGTGTAGAGGAAATTTTAATACGCCTCAAGGGAATGCATACAATCCATCCTCGAGGAATCATACTGGTTTAAACTACGGGAAACAACAAGGTGTGATAAATCCTACTTCACATTTTTCTTTACCTCCACTCCTTCCTCAATTTCAGTAAGTGCCACATATGCACCCTCACATGAAAGCATCCTCTCCTGGTACATATGTTACCCCACATAGGCGATCTCTTGAAGATAACTTGAATCAACTCATCCAATCTCAAAAGGATAATAATGCTAAGTATGATCGAATGTTCACTGAAATTCATACTTGCATCTCTAGGTTGCAAGCAACATTGAATATCCAAGAGAAGGGTAAATTTCTGGATCAAGGTCAAAGACCTCCCCAAGGGCAGACTGCTATAAGCTCTACATCATCAGAATCGCAAGAGCAATCCCAAGCTGTCACCACTCTGCGAAGTGGTCGATTAGTTGATCTATCGCCCCCCACCTAAAGAACCCAAGGCTAAATAGGTTTCGGTCGACAAGAAAGACTCTGATGAGACCCCATTATATGTGGATGGCAAGAATGAAAATGGTGAGACCAAAGTTAAAGTCAAACCTCCCACTGCTTCTCCATTCCCTCAATGCTGTCACCACCCCAAAAGGGAGCCTCCCATACCGAAGTGCTAGATGTTCTTAATAAAGTGAAGTTGAAATTGCCATTCCTGGATGCCATCCAAAAAGTTTTCGCCTATTCCAAGGTCATCAAAGATCTTTTAATGATCAAACGATGGCTTAAGGTTAAGAAGAATGTTTTGTTAGCACAAAATGTGAGTTTAGTCTTTCTTAATGATCTTCCACCCAAATTTAAAGATCCTGGTGCACCTATAATCTCGTGTTGATTGGAGAGCGTAGATTTGAAAAAGTGTTACTAGATTTAGGTGCTAGTGTGAATATACTTTCATACTCTATCTATAAGCAACTTGATTTAGGTGATCTTAAGCCTACATGAATAACTCTACAGTTAGAAGATTGCATAGTGAAGGTACCTCGAGGGATTATGGATGATGTAATAGTCTAAATATACACATTCTATTTCCCAGTAGACTTTATCATTTGGGACACAAAGCCCTCCCTTTGTTCTAGCAATCATGTTCCCATAATTTTGGGCTGCCCATTTTTAGCTACGGCTAATGCTTTGATTAACACACGAAATGGGCAAATGAAACTCACTTTTGGGAATATGACCCTCGAGACCAATATCTTCAATCTTGCTAATCAAATGGGTGATGAGTATGAAATTCACACAGTTGACCTTATCGATGAGGTTATGGGTGAGCACATTGAGCAAATCATATGTGGGGATGCGCTAGAAGTTTGTTTAGTACAAAGTGTTGAGAGCAAGAATTCCTATATTGAGTTTGAGCGTGAAGTGGAGGAGTTGAGTGTATTCTTATAAAAAGAAGTGAAGGTTGAAGAGTTGAGAGATGTTGACTGGGATTCTAGATTTGAGGAGTTACCCCCACAGTTGTCACGTATGATTCCCTCTAAAGAGACATTTCCTAGTCTTTTGCTAAATAAACTTCCCTCTAATGTTAAATATGCTTTTATAGGAGAGGATAAGACATTTCCTATTGTTTTATCTTCTAGCCTAGTAGACGAGCAAGAGGGAAAGTTGTTTAAGGTTTTGAGGAAGCACAAAGTTGCTTTTGGTTGGTCAATAGCATATTTGAAAGGTATATGTCCTTTGATTTGTACCCACAAAATCCACCTCGAGGAGGATGTGAAGCCCTCAAAAGAAATGCAAAGGTGATTAAATCCAACCATGAAAGAAGTGGTTAGATCAGAGATCATCAAGTTGTTAGATGCTAGGATTATCTATCCCATCTCGGATAGCAAATGGGTTAGACCTATTCAGGTCGTCCCAAAGAAGTTGGGTATGATAGTGGTCGAGAATGCCAAGGGAGACTTAATGCCACAGCGCACCACCACCGAGTGGCTCGTTTGCATTTATTACCAAAAACTCAATACCGAAACAAGAAATTATCATTTTCCCTTGCCTTTTGACAACCAAGTAATTGAACAAGTAACGAGTCATCCTTACTATTATTTTCTGGATGGATATTCTGGGTATAATCAAATTGAAGTGGATATTCTCGATCAAGAAAAGACGTATTTTACCTATCCCTTTGACACGTTTGCATACAAACGTATGCCATTTGGACTATGTAATGCACCTGCGAATTTTCAATGGTATATGTTAAGTCTCTTTAGCGACATGGTAGAGAGGACTTGAGGTGTTTATGGACGATTTCAGCATTTTTGGCCCCTCTTTCGACCAATGTTTAGCTAATCTTGATAAAGTTTTATTCCAGTGTGTGGAAAAGAACTTAGTCCTCAATTGGGAAAAATGCCACTTTATGGTCACTAAGGGTGCAGTTCTGGGCCACGTAGTCTCATCCAAGGTTATCTGAGCTACCTCGCCAAAATCACTAAAATATGTGAGATCCTTTTTGGACTATGTTGGGTTCTATAGACGATTTATCAAGGACTTTAGCACGATCGCTAGACCCTTTAGTAATCTCCTTATGAAGGATACTCCGTTTGAGTGGAATGATGTATGTCAAAAAGCGTTTGATAAATTAAAAAGCATGCTGATTTTTTCTCCTATCATGCAAGCTCCGGATTGGTCTCTCCCATTCGAGCTTATATGTGATGTAAGTGATTACACGTTTGGGGATGTTTTGGGAAAGGAGAAAGATAAAAAATCTCATGTTATTGACTATGCTAGTCGGACATTGTCTGGACCATAACTTAACTACTCCACTACGAACAAAGAGTTACTAACAGTCCTTTTTGCTCTAGATAAATTCTGCTCATACATCGTTGGGTCACCCATCATTTGCTTTACTAATCATGTGGCACTTAAGTATCTTCTAACCAAGAAATATGCAAAATCGCACCTCATCAGGTGGATCCTACTCCTACAAGAGTTTAATCTTTCGATATAAGATAATAAAGGAGTAGAAAAAGTCATTGACGATCATTTGTCATGGCTCTCGTCCGACGTACCTACTGATCCAACACCCATAGACGAGTACTTTCAGGATGAATAATTATTTGCCACTTTTTCTCTTCCATGGTTTGCGAATATAGTGAATTATCTTGTCACGGGGGATGTTCCCTCCGAGTGGACACCGCAAGTGAGAAAGAAATTCATTACTTGGTCACGCATGTTCGTCTACGATGATCCAAATCTATTAAAGTATTGCGCTGATCAAATCATCTGAAAGTGTGTACCTGAAGAAGAAATTCAATGGGTAATCCGATTTTGTCATACGGAGGCTTGTGGTGGTCATTTTTCTAAAAATAGGATGGCTGCTAAATTCCTATAAAGCGGTCTTTATTGGCCCATAATTTTTTGGGATGTGAATACTTATTGCAGATCTTATGATAGATATCAAAGTATGGGAGCTATTACTCATCGTGACATGATGCCATTAACCCCATACTAGTCATTGAGTTATTTGATTGCTGGGGTATTGACTTCATGGGACCGTTTCCGCTCTCTTTTGGCTTCCTATACATCCTCGTCGCAGTAGACTACGTCTCAAAATGGGTAAAGGCAATAGGTACAAGGATAAATGATAATAAGGTCGTGATAAGGTTCTTACAAGAACACATACTTTCTCGCTTTGGTGTTCCGAAGGTGATTATAAGTGATAACGACACTCATTTCTGTAATAATCCATTTGAAAAGTTAATGAGAAAGTATGGGGCTGTCCACAAGGTTGGGACGACTTATCACCCTCAATCTAGTGGCCAAGCCGAGCTATCAAATTAGGAAATTAAGAACATATTGGAAAAGACGGTCGAACCTAACTGAAAAGATTGGTCACTCCGATTGAATGATGCGCTATGGGATTATATAACTGCATTCAAGAATCCCCTTGGGATGTCCCCATTTCTCTTTGTGTATGGAAAACCTTGCCATCTTCCTATCGAAATTGAACACATGGCATATTGGGCCATTAAAAGGGTGAACTTTAACATGGATAAGGCCGGTGAAGCACTCAAGCTTCAGTTGAATGAGTTGGAAGAAATACGCAATGATGCGTATGAAAGCTCTAAAATTTTAAAGGTACGAATGAAACTAGCCCATGACAAAATCATTCGACGTAAAGAGTTTCATTCGGGACAGAAAGTGCTTCTTTATAACTCGAGGTTACACTTTTTTCCCGAAAAATTACGGTTAATATGGACTGGTCCATTCATTATGAAGGAAGTATTCCCTCATGGAGCTGTCGAATTGGAGGACCAAAAAGGGGGAAACACCTTCAAGGTTAATGGACAACACCTCAAGCCTAATCTAGAAGTGTATGTTTCGGAAGCTGACTTGATCTGGTTATCGGACCCCATTTATGGGGACTGAATGAAATAATTCAAAAAGTTCATCGCACCCCCGACATGTATGGGGTGAGTTATTGTATAAAGTGGGGGTAGGACATTAGGATAATTAGGAATTCATAGTAGCGCATCACAAGCAGAGAGGAGAGTTGCGCACGTCGCACGAGTATTTTCGGTTTGGCTAGAAGTATGGTAGTTTTGAAGACCCTTTACCAGGGAAGGCATGTTGGAAAAGTCATGCTTGAGTGGAGTATGACCCATATTCAGACCAGGGGAAAATAGGGGAAAAACATATCGGATCAGTCCGGTTGTTCAAAAACGAACCGGTACGGGCATTTAAAATTGGAAAAAAAATATTGAGGGTCGGATCGATCCTGTACTTGTACCCCGACCAGTCCGGTGTCTACAGAAATTTTCCCCTTCCCGAGGTTAAGCGCCCTTATCTCACAAATCCTTTTACCTCCCCCCCCCCCCCCCCCCCCACAAATTCTTGCACCCTATTTCCCTCCCAAATCCATCTTCTATTTCCCTCCCATTCCTGCCCCCATTCCATCTATAAATCCTAACCCTTTCTCCCCATTTTCCTTCACTTCATCACATCTGTCTCTCTCTCTCTCTCCATCTTATCCAGCACCCCTCTCCATCACTCCCTATGGCTCTACCCCAGAAATACATTTCCATTGACGTGCTCCCCAATGGAGATGGCGACTACTGCTCCCGCCAATGGTGCGAATGGTTTTTCGGTCCCACCCATAAGATTCACATCGAGCGCCAAGTGTTATGGAATGAACTCCCCAATTCTATCACAAGTATTTTCCTACCATGGGGCTGGTGTCAATTCTTCAACGAGCCACATGGTGAAGTATGGGAAACTGAGGTCCGGTCTTTCTATGGATCTCTCGTCTGCACCAGTGAGTTTAAATCTCATGCGTTTGTCGACACCACACCCATCCCTTTCTCCATAGCCCTTCTGGCCCAGAAATTAACATCGAAGGGCGTGACTATCTCGGCTGTCTTCACCTATGAAACTAACATCCCACCCGTCTCCAAAGATACTTGCATGTCTCATCTCACCCTCGGTACTAATTGGGACACCAAGACTGTGACAACCCGAATATAATTATGATAAATTATATTTAAATCATGCTTATCTTATGTGATATGAATAATGTGATATTAGTATAATCTAATATTAATTGCTTATGTTTAGTCTAATCCTACTGTCATAAATCATGAAATGTCGAGTTACGTACGAACACAAGATTTGGTTATTTTCGATAGAAATGTTCCTGTTTAAGATTAGTTTTGACCATTGTAACATTACAATGGACTTGAGGTGAAAACTACATAGTTGTAGACATGTGATTTAGGGTCACAACACAACAAACGGTGCATCAAACGGATGCTCGAGGAAGAAGTTAGGTCGAAATTACGAGAAGGGGCAAATATGTCAATTCCCTTAAGTGGTATTTTGTCTTTTATTAAACCAAATGTTTTAAATTGATTGGTTGGCTTGGGAGGCAGCCTTGGCCGACTTAAAACCCTCCCTTTAACATATTTCTTCAGCAAAAACCAGCCATGAAAGGTTTTGAAGCTTAGGGAAAGAGAAAGTAGAAGTTAAGGAAGAAAAGTGAGGAGAAAAAGTGTAGAAAAATCCGTAGAAATTACGTAAAAAGCCCTGAAGGTAATCCTAATTGTAATTCTTGTTATTTATATCATATTACTGATTTATATGATATAAATCATCATAAGTTTACGAAAGTTTCAGCCCTTTATATATATGTATGGTTAGATGCAAGCTTATGTTAAGTTGAGTGTAGAAACCCTTAAAATTGCTTTGTGTTGAAACCCCTTGTATTCAAATCTGCATATCTCTTTGTGTGATTACTGGAATTGAGAAATTCCAATTGGAAATGAAATTAGACTCATATATTCATATAATATCTGAAAATTAGAATTTATATCCTTGTTGTTAGGCCGTAATGATGATTTCAAGTTGGTACATAGTTGCTGTTTGTATACTTGATTTCGGTATGCCCTTAATTTGGTCAAGCTTTTGAGATGGAAAATGAAATCCAAATGTTATGAAACTTTAATTATGTACTATTCAGTATGTCTACTGAAAGTGTGTTGAAAGTCATGGAAAGTTATGCTGTAGAAAAATTATGAAAATTCTGGGAATTCGAAGGAACAATAGAGGAGCTTGTAGGGCAGATTTCTGGTGTTGTAGAGAAATGGTCATAACTTGCCCTAGGAAGCTTGAACAATTACACCGTCACTTGTACTGGATAGTATATTCATATATGTTTTCATATTGATGAGGTTGGACCCCTTCATTTATACAATTTAGGAACATAGTATGGTTAAGTATGTAGTACAATAATTTCAGGCCATACTGGATACCCCTTGAATGAATGTTTGTATTTCGTCGTTACAAAGGGTACTTTGAATACATGTTTCATGTGTATATACATTGAGGAGTATAATTTCATGTTTACTTGACTTTGGTTATAAATTACTCATAAGGTACTTCCTACGGTTGAATGTCCGTAACTTTATCAATATGTACATCATTGTTTGCCTTTACCTATGTTTTATGGAATGTGACTTAATTGGAATTGTATTGTTGATGTATGGTCATGGAAAGTTACATAATTATGTTTGGATAATATTTATGATTGAGGTTAAGTACTGATTTAGTTGGATTGACAGGTGTAAGGTCTAATAAAACCAGTTCAGCTGCACCAGAAGGAAACCTGGATACGTAGTTGACAACCCAAGGTGAGTGTACTCACTGGAATGATGTATTTGTATCGTGTTGTGGGTATGATCATAATAAAATGAATATGAAATTGTTCATTTCAGTTTACTGAAATGAGGGGTTACTCCTCAACCAGGAATGGGGGAGATTTGTCTATTAATGACAAGGGGTTACTCCTCGACCAGGAATGGGGGAGAATTGTCTATTTAGACAGGATATGTGAACCATGATTCGGAAAAGTTGGTCATTCATTATGAATGAGCCGGATAAGTTAATACATAAGTATATGGACATGATTTATTGCATTTAAATTCATGCAGTAGTTTAGTAGTGATGCATTCACTGGGCTATTTTTTCTCATGGTTTCTATGTCCACATTTTTCAGGTAATACGATGTCACTGCCAAATCTAGGAAGTCGGGTTGGGTTAGCCAGGAATGGGAGAAACTATGATTTTGTGTAAATGTAAATGAAGTAATTAAGTTAAATTATCCTTCAAGAAAGTTTGTATAAGTATGACTAGTGTACTGTTGTAAAAAGTTTTTAGTTATATGAAATTACGTTGATGACTCTGAAATTAAAATCAGTTTTTATGGGTTGGTTAAATGAATTATGGTTTGACTCACTTTCACTTTCAAACTTAATTATAAGTAACTGGGTTGGGGTGTGTCAGCTTTTGGTATCAGAGCCTAGGGTTTAGAGGTTCTGGAGTGAGAAGAGTTTAGATTTGGCAGTGAATGTTAGAAATATATTTTATTTGATACTAACGATTATGTTAGGAAAGATATGTATATCTGCATGTTGTTATATCTTTGATTCATTACAGATATAAGAGAATGGAACGAGGGAATGTGAATGTGGGAATAGATGATGAGGCTTCAAATATTCCAGCAGAAGCGGAGGTTGAGCAACCTGTTCAGATAAATGTGGAACCCGAGCAAGAACAACTGACAGATATGCAAAAAATGGCACGTGCTATGACTCTAATGGCAGAGCAACAAGCTAGGTTTATGGCTCATATGGAAGAACAACAGACCAGGCAACTCGACGCACAAGCCTTGGCTAGGGCTGAGGAGGTGATACACCGGGAAGAAAGAAGTGCTTCACATGAGAAATTTATTAAGATGAACCCACCATCGTTCGAAGGAGCAGTTGATCCCGCAGAGGCAGAAGTCTGGGTTAAAGAGATTGAACTTATCTTTGGGGTGATGAAGATGCCTGAAAATCAACGAGTGACCTTGGCGACGTTTATGCTGAAAGGAGAAGCTAAATATTGGTGGGATGCCACAAAACATTTGTTGATTACTCCAGGAGGTGGGAATGTGATCTCATGGGAAGCTTTTGTTAAAGCTTTGTATGATAAGTATTTTCCTCCGATGTATCAAAAACAAAAGGAGAAAGAATATTTTCTGTTGAATCAGGGGAGTATGACAGTTAGAGAATACGAAGCTAAACTTACAGCTTTATCTCGGTTTGCTTCAAGGTTTATACGAAATGAGGAAGATATGTGCAGCCGATTTCTTGATGGGCTTGAGTTAGTCATTAAAGCACGGTTGTCGGCTTTAGAGACTGTTAATTATTCAGCCTTGGTGAACAAAGCCATGTTAGTAGAAAGGGATGTGAATGAAGCTAGAGGGAATCGAGAACGAGGTGTAAAGAGAAGCAGATTCGATCCAAGTTATAAAAAGGGTGGTGATACAGAATATTCGAGACTTGGAGGGCAGAAATTCCAACAGGGTAGAGGTGGTAGTAGTTTGCAAAGGGGTAAGGCTAGTGGTGGAAGAGGTTCAGGAGTTTCAGCACAAGGAGATGCTAATGTTTGTTTCTTTTGTGGGTCATCGGGTCATATAAAGAGAAACTGCCCAAAGTTACTGAATATAGAATGTTTCAACTGTCACCAAAAGGGTCATCTGAGAAAGAATTGTCCTATGTGGGCAAGAGAAGTTTCAGTCAGTAGTGTGGGGCCTCATAAAGGATCCTCTCCAGGAAGTGCCACCAGGGGAAGAGGTACAGGACAAGCAAGTGGATCGAAGGAAGGAGGAAGAGTGTTTGCGATGACGCTACAAGATGCCCATGCTACACCTGAAGTGGTTACAGGTAAACTCTCTATTCCGAACAAAGATTTATATGCACTCATTGATCCTGGATCTACGCATTCATTTTTGGCATTAGATATTGTTTCATGTTTGGGTAGACCATGTTCATTTCTCAATTGTGCCTTATATATTTCTACCCCAATGGAAAGTGTGATTCTGGTTGACCATGTTTATAAAGATTGTATCTTACGAATGGGGGAACGAGATTTCTATGTTGATTTGATACCGTTGGCCATTCGGGATTTTGATATTATATTGGGGATGGATTGGTTATCATCGTATCATGCTTCCATTGATTGTTTTCGAAAAGAAGTTACATTTCATCTTCCTGGTGAACCGGAGTTCCAATTTACAGGGGAAAGGAATGTTGTCCCTAATTGTCTCATCTCAGCAATTAAGAGCAGAAAGTTATTGAGTAAGGGTTGTACAGGGTACTTAGCGTATGTGGTTGATGTTAGTAAGGAAGCACTTAAAGTTGAAGATATACCAGTGGTTAGAGAGTTTTCTGATGTCTTCCCAGAGGAATTGCTAGGATTGCCACCCGATAGGGAAGTAGAGTTTTCTATTGAATTAATTCCAGGTACTGGTCCAATTTCTCTTTCTCCATATAGAATGGCACCAGCGGAGTTGAAAGAATTAAAAGTGCAACTACAAGATCTGATAAGCATAGGATTCATTCGGCCTAGTGTTTCGCCATGGGGAGCACCAGTGTTATTTGTGAAAAAGAAAGATGGGACAATGCGCTTATGTATTGATTATCGGCAGTTGAATAAGGTGACCATTAGAAATAAGTACCCTCTACCTCGTATCGATGACTTGTTTGACCAATTACAGGGGGACACTCTATTTTCGAAGATTGATTTGAGATCGGGTTACCACCAACTGAAAGTGAAGGATAGTGATATTTCCAAAACAGCTTTTCGGACTCGATATGGGCACTATGAGTTTTTGGTGATGCCTTTTGGATTAACCAATGCTCCAGCAGTTTTTATGGATTTGATGAATCGGGTATTCCACCCTTTCATTGATTCATTTGTGATTGTATTCATAGACGATGTGTTGATTTACTCGCGTAGCATGGAGGAACATGAGAAACATTTGAGACTTGTATTGCAGATTTTGAGAGAGAAGAAATTATTTGCGAAATTCAGCAAGTGTGAGTTTTGGTTGAATGAAATTGTGTTTTTAGGGCACGTTGTCTCGGGAAATGGGATATATGTTGATCCAAGGAAGGTGGAAGCAATAATTGAATGGGAGAGTCCTAAGAATGTGACAGAAATTAGGAGTTTCCTAGGATTGGCAGGTTACTATCGCAGATTCATTAAGGGATTTTCAGCAATAGCATTACCACTGACAAAGTTGACTCGTAAAGAAGTGAAGTTTGTGTGGGATGAAGAATGCGAAAGGAGTTTTAAAGAATTAAAGAAGCGGTTGGTTTCAGCCCCTATACTTGCTATTCCATGTGGGAATGAGTCTTTTGTGATCTATACAGACGCTTCATTTCAGGGGTTAGGATGTGTTCTTATGCAGAATGGGAAGGTGATAGCATATGCTTCCAGACAATTAAAGACGCATGAACGAAATTACCCTACACACGATCTGGAGCTAGCAGCCATTATTTTTGCTTTAAAGTTGTGGCGACATTACTTGTATGGAGAAACTTGTGAGATATTTACAGATCATCAAAGTTTAAAATACTTGTTTACACAAAAGGAACTGAATTTGAGACAGAGGCGTTGGATAGAGCTGATTAAAGACTATGACTGTACCATTCATCATCATCCTGGGAAGGCCAATGTAGTAGCAGATGCTTTGAGTCAAAAATCATCCGGGATTCTTGGTTGCATACGGTGTGCCCGTGTTGGAAATATTCTTGACTTGGCATCAATGGGGATTGAATTGAAGTTTTCAAAAAGTGGAGGATTATTAGCACATGTCACAGTGAGACCTTTATTAGCCGAACGCATACGAAATTTGCAGACCAGTGATCCATTCCTTAAGAAGAAGAAACAAGAAGTTCGGGATGGTAGATAGAGTGACTTTGAGATTAAGAATGATGAATCGTTGTGTTATAAAAATAGGATTTGTGTACCGAATGATCCACCCTTAAAGAAAGATATATTAGAAGAGGCACATAGTTCTATTTACTCTATGCATCCGGGAGGTACCAAAATGTACAGAGATTTGAAAGAATATTACTGGTGGAACAATATGAAACGTGAGATTGCAGAGTTCGTAGCTAAATGTTTAGTATGCCAGCAAGTGAAAGCAGAGCATCAGAAGCCGGCAGGATTATTGCAGTCTTTGCCTATTCCGGAATGGAAGTGGGAGAATATAACGATGGATTTTGTTACAGGATTACCCCGGTCACCAAAGGGGCATGATTCTATTTGGGTTATTGTAGACCGATTGACGAAGTCAGCTCATTTTCTCCCAGTTAAGACCACCTACACTGTTGACAAGTATGCACGTATGTACGTTGATGAGATTATTCGTTTACATGGGGCACCAGTGTCAATAGTATCAGATAGAGATCCAACGTTCACTTCTAAGTTTTGGCCTCGTCTCCAGAATGCCATGGGCACAAGTTTGAAGTTCAGCACTGCGTTTCATCCACAAACTGATGGGCAATCAGAAAGGACGATTCAAATCTTAGAAGACATGTTACGGGCTTGTGTATTTGACTTCAAAGGTAGTTGGGATGATCATTTGCCATTGATGGAATTTTCATATAATAATAGTTATCAGTCCACCATTGGTATGGCTCCTTATGAAGCTTTATATGGGAGGAGATGTAGGACGCCTTTGTGTTGGGATGAAGTAGGTGAAAGAAAAATTTTGGGTCCGGAATTGATAGATATGACAACTGAAAAGATCAAAATGATTCGGGAACGGATAAAGATAGCGCAAAGCAGGCAGAAATTTTATGCAGATAAGAGGAAGCATCCATTGGAATTTCAAAAGGGAGATTTTGTATTCCTGCGTATTTCACCGTGGAAAGGCGTTATGAGATTTGGCAAAAAGGGGAAACTAAGTCCAAGATACATTGGACCATATGAAGTGTTGGAAAGAATTGGGCCCCTGGCTTATAGATTAGCTTTACCTCCAGATTTATCTCGGTTACATGATGTGTTTCATGTATCGATGCTTCGTAAGTATTTGGCAGATCCATCTCACCAGTTGACAACTCAACCAATTGAACTGAAGGAAGACTTATCGTACATCGAGGAACCAATGGAAATTATTGATCGTAAGGACCAAGTATTGAGAAATAAAGTTATTCCCTTAGTAAAGGTTATGTGGATGAGCCATGGAGTTAAAGAAGCAACTTGGGAAACGGAGGATAGCATGAGGAAACAGTATCCCCATTTGTTTGGTAAGTGACCTTTATATTAAATTTCGGGGACGAAATTTTCTAAGGGGGGGAGGTTGTGACAACCCGAATATAATTATGATAAATTATATTTAAATCATGCTTATCTTATGTGATATGAATAATGTGATATTAGTATATCTAATATTAATTGCTTATGTTTAGTCTAATCCTACTGTCATAAATCATGAAATGTCGAGTTACGTACGAACACAAGATTTGGTTATTTTCGATAGAAATGTTCCTGTTTAAGATTAGTTTTGACCATTGTAACATTACAATGGACTTGAGGTGAAAACTACATAGTTGTAGACATGTGAGTTAGGGTCACAACACAACAAACGGTGCATCAAACGGATGCTCGAGGAAGAAGTTAGGTCGAAATTACGAGAAGGGGCAAATATGTCAATTCCCTTAAGTGGTATTTTGTCTTTTATTAAACCAAATGTTTTAAATTGATTGGTTGGCTTGGGAGGCAGCCTTGGCCGACTTAAAACCCTCCCTTTAACATATTTCTTCAGCAAAAACCAGCCATGAAAGGTTTTGAAGCTTAGGGAAAGAGAAAGTAGAAGTTAAGGAAGAAAAGTGAGGAGAAAAAGTGTAGAAAAATCCGTAGAAATTACGTAAAAAGCCCTGAAGGTAATCCTAATTGTAATTCTTGTTATTTATATCATATTACTGATTTATATGATATAAATCATCATAAGTTTACGAAAGTTCAGCCCTTTATATATATGTATGGTTAGATGCAAGCTTATGTTAAGTTGAGTGTAGAAACCCTTAAAATTGCTTTGTGTTGAAACCCCTTGTATTCAAATCTGCATATCTCTTTGTGTGATTAATGGAATTGAGAAATTCCAATTGGAAATGAAATTAGACTCATATATTCATATAATATCTGAAAATTAGAATTTATATCCTTGTTGTTAGGCCGTAATGATGATTTCAAGTTGGTACATAGTTGCTGTTTGTATACTTGATTTCGGTATGCCCTTAATTTGGTCAAGCTTTTGAGATGGAAAATGAAATCCAAATGTTATGAAACTTTAATTATGTACTATTCAGTATGTCTACCGAAAGTGTGTTGAAAGTCATGGAAAGTTATGCTGTAGAAAAATTATGAAAATTCTGGGAATTCGAAGGAACAATAGAGGAGCTTGTAGGGCAGATTTCTGGTGTTGTAGAGAAATGGTCATAACTTGCCCTAGGAAGCTTGAACAATTACACCGTCACTTGTACTGGATAGTATATTCATATATGTTTTCATATTGATGAGGTTGGACCCCTTCATTTATACAATTTAGGAACATAGTATGGTTAAGTATGTAGTACAATAATTTCAGGCCATACTGGATACCCCTTGAATGAATGTTTGTATTTCGTCGTTACAAAGGGTACTTTGAATACATGTTTCATGTGTATATACATTGAGGAGTATAATTTCATGTTTACTTGACTTTGGTTATAAATTACTCATAAGGTACTTCCTACGGTTGAATGTCCGTAACTTTATCAATATGTACATCATTGTTTGCCTTTACCTATGTTTTATGGAATGTGACTTAATTGGAATTGTATTGTTGATGTATGGTCATGGAAAGTTACATAATTATGTTTGGATAATATTTATGATTGAGGTTAAGTACTGATTTAGTTGGATTGACAGGTGTAAGGTCTAATAAAACCAGTTCAGCTGCACCAGAAGGAAACCTGGATACGTAGTTGACAACCCAAGGTGAGTGTACTCACTGGAATGATGTATTTGTATCGTGTTGTGGGTATGATCATAATAAAATGAATATGAAATTGTTCATTTCAGTTTACTGAAATGAGGGGTTACTCCTCGACCAGGAATGGGGGATATTTGTCTATTAATGACAAGGGGTTACTCCTCGACCAGGAATGGGGGAGAATTGTCTATTTAGACAGGATATGTGAACCATGATTCGGAAAAGTTGGTCATTCATTATGAATGAGCCGGATAAGTTAATACATAAGTATATGGACATGATTTATTGCATTTAAATTCATGCAGTAGTTTAGTAGTGATGCATTCACTGGGCTATTTTTGCTCATGGTTCCTATGTCCACATTTTTCAGGTAATACGATGTCACTGCCAAATCTAGGAAGTCGGGTTGGGTTAGCCAGGAATGGGAGAAACTATGATTTTGTGTAAATGTAAATGATGTAATTAAGTTAAATTATCCTTCAAGCAAGTTTATATAAGTATGACTACTCTGATGTTGTAAAAAGGTATTTCAGTTATATGGATTTACAATGATGACTCTGAAATTAAAACTCGTGTTTATGGTTTGGTTAGATTAATTATGGTTTGACTCACTTTGACTTTCAAACTTAATTCTAAGTAACTGGGTTGGGGTGTGTCAAAGACCTTTTCGGTGGGTCGTCTCAATGACAAAGCCCTAATCACTTTCCAAATTTTGTGTGCCAATAGTTTTCAAACATCTAATAATTCGTCCATGCGTCCGCACCAAGCCACTTTGGTGTACCACCTGTTTACCCCCGAAACCCCTATCCATTTGGCCCGCATTTTGTATGCTGGTATTATTTTTTCGGTCTACAATAAGAAAGGCAAGATGACTTTCCCTTATGGTCGTCTCATTACATACCTCCTCGTCGATGCCGGTATTGTAGAACCGCATGAATAAACCCCGCCTTCCTAAACCCATTGGGAAAGAGCCCCGCACTCGAAGTGTCAAACAATTTGAGGAAATCCGGGCACAGCGAGGTGATAGTGATGAATCCGAGGGTGATTCCGATGATGACGAGGAGGATGATGTTACGACAGATGTGGAGATGGGGGAGGGGGACGAGGCTGAGTATGATGAGGCTACTGATCCAGATTACATTCCGACGGTTGAGGGGATCACCGCTCGCATTGTCGCTCTTGAGGAGCGGTTCGACGATTTTATGGCTTCATACCATGACAACCTACGCAGTTACCGTCGTGACACGAGTATGCTGTTGTGCCTTCAGGCTGATCTTTACCGCTTTCAGTTGGGTCCCAATGCGCATTTTCCTTCTTATTTTTATGATCCTTATGACCCCAGTGCGCCCAGTAGCTCATACCCGCCTCTCTCACCATAGGAAGCCCTTTTTTGGTCCTTTCATAGTCCCCATCTGGTTTTGCTATATGTGACTCCTTTCATGTTTTTCTCTTTTATGTATCACAACTATGTATTAATGAACCTTTTGTGTTTTAGTTATTTGCTTGTTTTATCTCTCGCACTCATTTTTTCGCCTAATTTACTTTCATTCCTTTTGATTGCAGACAATGCAAAAGTCTAAGTTAACGGGGGGGGGGGGGGGGGGTGGTGATAAGTGCATATTTATCAAACTTCGCAATGTCCAAACTTTAAAAAAAATAAGAAAAGCCAAAAATATTTTTGTTCATAATAAATAAAAATTGGAATTTAACATTTTAAAAATGTCACCTTTATTCTATTTAAAGTATCAAATTATTAACAATCGTAATGCACAAAGCCAAAATTGACCGAAGATGGAAATTGAAAGAAAATTAATAACTTAACGAACAAGTGTGGAGATTAATCAATTCCGGTGCGATTTCGAGCCTTTGAATTTTTTATGAGTTTTTAAATCAATCCGAGTTTATGATTAACTCAAAGTTCTTTTTAGCGTTTCAATAAGTCGTTGATGATCTCAATTCTTTGTTTTGATCGATTACGAGAAATGTGTGAAATGTTGTCTCGAAATGCGTACTAAGTATATCTTTAAACTTTATTAATCTCGAGATGTATATGGTAATGTGATTAGAAATTTGGACAATGAAGTTGGCCCTCATTTGTTTAACCCAAAAATGCTGGCCTGAAAAAGTCGTGAAAATTTTTCCCTTTGCAACCTAATTTGAGCCTAATAAAATATTTCCTTTTCATTTTATAACCCGAAAAACCCAATTGGCCCGAAATTGTGAAAATTAGAAATTTCATCAATAAAGTAAAAAAAGTGAATAAAAAGGGGCAAAGAAAAAAAAAATAGAAAAATTCTCAACAAAAATAGTAAGAAAAGAAAATGTGAAAAATAGAAAAAAAATAGAAAAAGAAAAAAAAAAGAAAATGCCCGAAAAAGCACTAATGGACATCATAAGGACATTTTCCAATTTCGAACATTCTGACCATTCCCATTTTTACCCTTTATACCTTATAACCCGATAAAGTCCTAATCGAGTCCGAATGGCGAAATTAATTACTTCATGGAGCGCTAAGACACGAAAAGATAATAAAAGAGATTAAAACAGTGTGACTAAGAGATGAAGTTTCCCGTTTCACAATAACTGTATTCCGATGATGAGATATTTTCACCATATATTTTCTTCGTTTCAATTTTGTATGGGTCAAGTTGTGTTCCATTATATTTACTCCTTATATCAGGCATACCAAGACAAATAGCCACATTCCGAATGATTCATATGTGAGAACGTCCTATGAGGTTTTGAAATCAAAATGAATTTTTGAAAAGTAACGTAATGATCAATCAGTGGAAATTGGAGGTTTAATTTTTGGCTTTGCACACACACACACACACACTATCATTTAAGACTCTTTTGAATATGAATTTATGGTGAATATTTTCCGAAAAGTTTAAATTGAACAATTTTTAAGTATTTTGATTTCTTTTAGTCAATAACGAATTTTGTGGGTATATTCAGTACAAACCCTCACGAGACAAAACTCGTCCTACTAGGGTAACCTAGGGGTTTAAAGGATTGTTGCATATGCCCAATGACATATCTTTCCTCCAAAAGTGGAATTATTTTAATAAAGGAATTTTCAAAAGTTAACTAATTTCTT
Source organism: Sambucus nigra (assembly GCA_949130495.1). Taxonomy (NCBI): domain Eukaryota; kingdom Viridiplantae; phylum Streptophyta; class Magnoliopsida; order Dipsacales; family Adoxaceae; genus Sambucus; species Sambucus nigra. Next base: position 306,344,023 of record OX422220.1, read on the forward strand.
TTACATTGCTTGGGACGAGAAAAGTTCTAAGTTAGGGGGATTTGACTAAGTATAAATTCTTCTAAATTTATCCTCTTAATTTAGTAGCTTTTAGCTCCTCGAATAACGTAATTGACTTGTTTTATCCCATATCATTGCCATTGACTTATTCTAACAAGTATTCCGAGTTTCGTGTATTTTGTATGGTTTTTACAGTTGTTTAGTGCAAGGAAAGAAAGAAAGAAATCAGAAGAAAGGAAGAAAACAAAAAAAAGAAAAGTCAAAGGGAAAAAGCGTAACTTTACACCCGGAGTTCAGACTTGAAGCCTAAATGAAAGTTGAAGATAATCTAACTACAAGAGTGTAGGAAGAAACGAAAGTCAAAATTGAGCTTTGGATCAGAAGATATGGCAAGTCAAAGTTTAGAAACAAAAGTCAAAACTAAAGAATATCGAACCGATCTGATTGAGGACGAACCGATCCGAAAGTGCACATTCCATTAAACTCCGAATTGATAAAAAACCGATGGAAAAAGAATCGATCGGGTACCAGACCGATCCGACTGATAAAAAACGAATCGATCCGGATTTGGAAGCGAACCGATCCGATGATATCCGGACCGGTCCGCCTGCTGAAATTCTGGAATTTATTTCTGGAACTGAAGTGTCGTCCAGAGGCATAAGGAGAGTCATGTTTCGTGTATATAGGGAGAGTAAGCCTTAGAATAAAGAATCTAGTTAGTCATTAGTCTATTCGTCAAGAATTATTGGTTAACAACTATAGTTTGTAGTTTTGGCAAAGAATTATGCATGATTTCAAAGTTCCTGTCAGGATTCAAGTGTCAATTTCAGATTTACTGATTCAGTACAAGTATGATTTCAATTTCTCTTCTTGATTGCTTCATTTTTTTCATTAGATCTTAAATTATTCTACTATTCTGCACTCTTAAAGAAATAGGTCGTAGATTAATGATTTCATGCATAGTTAGAATGGTGTTTTCATCTAACAAAATCATATCTGGCAAAGTTTTTAAGAGTCAGGATGCATGAATCCATCCCGATGTAAATTACTAATGTAGAAAATAGAATTTAAATTAAAAATTTGAAAGAATTGTGTGGAATAATTTCATAAACATCATAAATATTTTAATCTCTCTCGCCCTAGGTACTTGGGATGTTTAAGAATACGATGCGCGTATAATCATTTAACACCTCTTTATATTTACCTTCGATTTCATATGATGCGGACTAGTATGAACATATATGTAATGCTTAGGATCTATAAAGACTGAATTCATTCAAACTTTTAATTTATAATTCTAGTATTCAATTAGGTAAATTACTAGGGATTGGGAGATTGTATCTTGACTTCGTTCATAACCATACTCTTGTTATTTATTTTGTTCTTCTGTCAGCATAGTCCATTCTAAAAAATAAATCTCATTGCAATTTAGTCTTAAAGAATTCAAAAATCACCAAAAATAATATTTTCTTTTCTTTTTTTAAGGATCAATTGAGGGTTTAAATCCATCATTCCTACGTCGTTAAGAACTGTCAGCCTTTCTCCCCGTGGATTCGATCCCTACTTACCGGGTTATTACTAACGCGACAGGCTTGCACTTGAGCCTATAAAGCACGCACTTTAGACACGTTTGTGGTCGCGTAAATAATCTTCACTATTCTGAAATACAGTATAATAGTGACGGAGAAAGCTTAAGAGGAAGCCTCGAATCATTACCCCTTCCAGATTAAATTAGACTTTAAAATAAGCTTATATAAAAGACTACTGGGGTGGAAATTTCTATTCCAAAAACATTAAAAAAGACAAAGGCATAAAAAGACGAAGCGGTCTCCAAAAGGTGGTCCTAAAAGGACAAAACTGGTCCCAAAATCGTGTGGACAATAAATAACCCGTCACTTAAGACCGTTAAAATAGCCCGTCGGAGAGCCTAACCTTATATATATATATATATATATATATATATATATCACTGTTCTAAAAAACCTTCCTAGGCTCAAAGCTTTGGAGAAACACCATGCCTTAAGTTTTTAACACTTAATTCTTAGTAAAACCCTTAAGGCACACTTTTTTCTAAAAACAACAATGCTTTACTGAAACGATATCGCCTTTTAAAGAATTTTTTTACTAACCGGGCCATTATCTCATTCAAAATGATCACATAGTATTTTAATTTGCATATATTCAGACATATTTTTATGATATGTAATATTTTAGTATTTTAATAGCCTTGATATGGTTAAAAAATCTTAAAATATATTAAGAAAGCCTAAGCGCCTTTTCACACTTAAGGCCCGCCTAGGCTTCTAAGGCTTAAGGCTTGGCCTCCACGCCTTGATCACGCCCAGCGTTTTTTAGAACCCTGATATATATATATATATATATATATATATATATATATATATATATATATATATATATATATATATATATATATATATATCACTCTCTTTCTCTCTCTCCCCCCCCCCCCCCACCACACACAAATGTAAAAAAGAAAAATCAACTCAGTTCGTAAAAAAATTACAAAATTTAACATTCTTTCTTCCTTATATGATGAAAACTAGTAAATATTATATATATCAAACATCTAATAGAACTGAATAATTAAGATAATGAAGGTTATACTTTTACAAATTGGAAAAATCCACGTGGATAAGCTATATGAATTTCAAAATTAATTAGTCTTCCATATTATAGTATAATAATATATTGAAAGCATTATGGTTCCTTTTGCTTGATTAGAATCTTTAGTCACCAACTAGCTAACAGCCTCGTATGATGCGCGGGTTGCTGTAAAAATATTATTACAACATGCATTATAGTTGAGTTCAATAATAAAAATCAATATATGAAAGCTTGGTAACAAAACTATTTGAAATGTGGCTATCCATTAAAAACAAATAGATAATATTTTAAAAATATAAAAATAATGGATGATAATATTAATACGTAAATATTGGCATACTAATGATTTATTAATTGACTAATATCAAAGTAAGTCTTATTTTAGTTTTGTATTAATTACTTCCAATATGAATAGCTAGATATTTGTTTGCTATGGGCCTATAATGTCACCGTTGGTCTAATTAAATGTTATATTAGAGCTACACAATTGAAAATAAATACTTACGAAACCATTCTAAATATTTATATTATTCATGAATGCATAATTATTGTCATGAAAAAATATAGTTATTAAGAGTCTAGAGGAAAAAATCAACTTATTATGTTTGAGCAAGTTTTTTTTTAGTTGAGCATAGTTAATGTAACTGGCTTAAATAACTGGACAACATGTTTGGCAAAACAATATTTTGGGCATTAAAATTTTATGAACAAAATTTGTCACGAAATTTTCATGAAACTAAAACGAACGTCTGGCATTATTTAGGGAGTAAATTCGATTGAGTGAGTACGATTATTCTATCGCACACTACATGAGTGCTAATTAATCTACACTAGATTCACAAGTTCCTATTTGAGTCTGAAAACATGTCATTATTTATTCTTCTTTCCTGAAATAGTTTAGTTGCTTACTTAGATCTTTTTATCGTTAATATTACTTTAAGTTAATATCATTTTATTTCTCCCTTAGATTTGACTCTAAAAACATAACAATTACAAAAAAGTTATAAAATGGATAAAAATAGTTATGAGTGCAAATAATCCCAATTAATGAATTATTGAAAAGAAATTAAATAAAGGGCATGCAAATGTCACACACACAACACATGAATATACATGGTTTGGCAATTTGCATATGTCCACGAAGGGTCACTGGATTTTTATTAGCTTTTCTAAAAGTACAAAATTTTTACATCCCTTTTGGCCCTGGTATGTGGGTTGTATTTATAGCCGCGTAAAATTAGAATGGTTTCATCATTCAAGAAATTCATTGAGTTACTATTGGCTCGTGTGGTGATTCCCAGAATATCTCATCTGAGATTTTGGGTAACCGTCGCGAGATATATTTAAATGCTAGTTGCTCCGTAATTATCCGCGTGATAAATGATTGTATCGATCCTTTTTATTAGTAAATTGGGTTGGAAGTGTGCCAAATGCTACTGGGCTTGGTCGCACATGCATGAGTTGGGTAAATTACGATTTGGTCCCCACAATTTCCCCTAAAATTCTTGGATAATTATGGGCCAAAATTGGACCTGAGGATTTAATAACCCATTCATCTGATCCGCTCTAATGAATTTTTCCATTGGCTAAACTTGTAAATAGTCACTACATTGTAGGGGTACGCTTGTGTTGGAAGGAAATGAAGCGCCAAAACTTGTTTCGATTCCAGTTTATTATGATTGTGCACATTCTTCAAACATCGTTTGTTCTTATACTCATCCCCAAATCGCCACTTTGTTGTCTCTCTACTGCTAACAAAAGACTTCAGAGTTTCTCCTAGTTTTATTAATTAATCTTGTAATTTTTTATCTTCCTTTTTTTCTTTCTTTGTCTTCATAGATTCCTTATTTTCCATCTTTGTTTTCTTAAGTTGTTGTAACTTATTTATCTGACAATGGCAAACATTCTCCATAGCAAAAATGTAGATGAATTTTTGGAAAACTTATTCTATTCCCCCATGAGTTACAATCTACTGTGGCCACGTATTCATAAAAACCATTGTCGTTAATGGGGAACACTTGATTCATACCATTGTTGCTACCTAGGGGGATTGACCTTTCCCCCGAACCCTATTTTCTTGGAATTTTGTGAGTTTTTTGGGGTGTTCCCATCTCAATGTGCCCCCAATACATGACATATCGTCAATGGGGTAAATAGAATCAATGCGCTTTATAGGACCAAACTTGGTATCCCATTGATGAGGCATTGTTATACATGATCTTATATCACAAATTGCTTTTATTACATCATAAAGGCCAAATTGTCAGACTGTGTTAGGTCGTCCCGCCGAAGGAGCCGATCTCATTGGCACGGTGGCAAAAGTTCATCAACAATGAGATCGAGGAGCGACAATTGACATCTTTCCAATCGACGAGGGAAAACCGAGCGAAAAAGACGGACGTGCACTACTCCGGATGAACGTCTTACGCCGAGTTGGAGTACAGAATGGTATGTTTTTATTTTTCTACAATTATAGTTTTATGTTATTCTGCGTTAATTTATTTTGCGTTACTTACTAATTTTGCATTATTATATTTCAGGGGACGGGGAGTGGCCCTCGGGCTAGGCCACATAGGCTTGATGCCTATGTGGCAATTCGAACGAAGAAGGGCAAGGACAAGAAGGTGTCCTCGAGCATCGCGACCAAGATTATAAGTTATAAATGTTTAATTTTTGTTAATGACGTTATAATTTTTTTATTTACTTAATTAATTAATCTTGTGCTTTTTTTCGTTTCAAGCAAAGTTTAGAGAAGTGCATGAGTCGCAGTCTGATGACGATAAGGCATCTTTGGCTACAGATGCCCTCAGCCAAATGCTCGGCGCTGATCGCAATGGGAGGACTATGGAGTGAGCTCATGGGTGGGCAAGTCTAGGATCATCGAAACGGAGACGAGCAACACCGAGTTGGCTCGTTAGGTGGAAACGTATGATGCAAAGCTATTAAGGTTGTAGGTGATGGTCCTAGATATGTATGCCTTCATGAAGTGTAAGTTGGGCAAGGGAAAGGGAAAGGGAAATGGCAAGGCGGTGGAGGAGGAGGCGACCAGGACGAGGACGTCACTGCCTTATCGCCGATATGTGCAGACTTGCCGTTTGATGTTCTAGTTCCCATATTGTCTCCCATTGATCTTATACATATATTTAATAAACTAATAGGCCCTACCAAGCTAGTTTCATCCCAGGTAGACAAACTACAAACAACATCATTATCACTCGTATCTCTTTAAACCATCCAGGGGCTTATGACAAGGGGATCCTTTGTCACCATATATCTTTGTCATGTGTATGGAATATCTCTCATTCATGATAATTGATAAGTATAAATGAAGAACGTGGAAGGGACTTAAAGCCTCACCGAGGGGGGCATACAAATCCCATCTATTTTTTGTGGATGACCTCATTCTTTTTACGGAGGCTACCTACACCTCATGTGGGACCATTACGAAAACACTTGATTAGTTTTGTGAGATATCTAGTAAGAACGTAAATTTTAGTAAATCAAAACTTTTTATTTCCCCAAATACCCTTCATAAAGATGCTCTTGCGTTTGGCTCTTCTTGCGGTATAAACCTTACCCATAATCTTGGGACAGACTTGGGCACTCCTCTTATTCATGCTACATTGGGTAAAAATGATGAGTGTGTGTGGATCCCTTGATAGAATTAATGGGATCCAAAGCACAAGGTTTTTATGTTACATTTTAACAAAAGAAATTGCGGGCCAAATCATTAAAAATACGCGTCTTATCAATAATGTAACCTGAAAACCTTGTGCTCTGGAGCCCATTGAGTTAGATGATAATCTTAATGATGAAAAGGATGATGTAGGTGACCCGAAAAATAAAGGGTTGGATGGAGATAATATGTCTATCATGTTGAGAGTGTTAGATAGAGCTATGGAAAGTGATATTAGGGTCAATCAGAAATTCATTACATAAATGGGCTTGATTGAGAAAGTTATTGATTGCCAATAATTTTTTTTATTAGAAGTGCGTCATTTGGAATTACACTTTTCAAAATGGACAATGGAGGTTATGGTTACGGTGTAGTTGTAAAATTGAACCAAATTGATCCGTTATTATGGACGATTAGTATTAGTACTGTTGTTATGGCTTATTAGTACTGTTGTTTGTTATTGGATTGTTTTTTATTTTTCAAATAGGCTAGATATTCCTATATACATAGAAAAACTTTATCCAAGTATTCTAACTTGTTTAGACTTATCTATTGTAAACCAAAAGCATAGGACTTAGTTTAATATTTGATGGCTATGAAGCTTATATGAAGTCCAGGATAGACTATTAATATTGTTGTCGAAGTATTACAAAGGGTGGATAGTCCTATAAACAAAGTAAACTGATGAAACTATACTTCAATGGCCAATAGAAATAAACCAACCCCTAATTTTAGAGAGAGAATCAAGAGATCTCTTATATTCAAAATGAAGAGTGTCCCAAATGAGCAATATAAAGGCGTATTTAAAGAGAATGAGTATTTTAGGTTCTAAGCTAATATTTTAATTACAAAAATGTCCTTAATTACCTTTTTCTATTTGTACCTCTATATACTATAACAAAGAAATGCCCATTTCCATCACTCTCCTCGCTTTAAGACCAAGCTCATCCTCTAACATTAAAAAAAATTGGGGACTCATGAGGAAATTTCAAAAATATGTGCCAAAAAAAACTTGTGGGGGCCCATAATTAATTTCTGGAAGTTGAGGAGTGCACATACCACAAATTTTATTCTTCTTTTTTTCTCTTCTTCACCCAAACCAACCCTAGAAGCCTCCTCCTGGGTCAAAAACTAATGTGTCGGAGCATTTAGAAGGTTTTGGGCTTGGATGTAATACCCCGTAATTTTATTGATTTTTATTTAATGGATTAATTGAATTAAATGAGAATTAATTGGAAATTTACCCGGAGGTAAATACTAGCGAGATGTGAGTTGGTATTTGATTATGATGTAAGAATAAACATTTATGTGAATATATGGTAATATATGAGTATTGAAAATACTAAAATGGTCACGAGGCAGAAATACGGTAATTTAGGAAATTTAGTTGGGATGCGCGTGTCAGTCGCGTTCGGAATGAATTTAATTAGATTAACAAAAGTAATTTATATTTTTATCAACCGAGTGGACATTTTGAGCGCGCCAATGTATCCAAAAGGGTCGAGATAGTCAAAAAACACTAGCCGAGAGTTTAGTTTGGGTTCCGGGGCACTTTTAGGTCAAACCAGCAACCCAGAAGGGTATTTTGGTAATTTTATAAATATAGGAATTAAAACCCACGAATTTTAGAGTTAAATTAAATATTATTAGAGAGGCCACTAAGGCCATTACCATCCAAAAATAAAAGAGTGGGCTACGGAGGTGTTTGAGAGAAGTTAGAGCGAGGTGGAAGGAGGTTCCAAACCAAACCATCTCCCAACACCATCAATTTGGAAGAAATTGTGACCACGAAGAGGAGAGAATCACCCTATAAATACCGACAACACATCTGAAGAACAAACCTAAGGCAAGTGATTTGATGTCATTAATTGCAATGAATATTTCCTCCATGCTTAGTGTAGAAACTTTATGTGCTTTGAAAGTTTTGATGAAAACCCAATGGGATTGTTGTAGAATCTCTTAATTTTGGTTAGGGATTGCATGTAGAATGATTATGGACGAAATTGGTACCCAAAAAACTTAACTTTGATGATTTAAAAACCGATTAATGTTGAGTATTTAGGTACAATAAAATTTTGGATTTATGTTCACAGGGTTTGGGGTAAAATTTGGGGATTTATGATAATTGCATTTTGATTTGGAGGATTTAACCCCAAAATATGTTAAGAAGTGACCTAGGAGGAATTAGGGTAGTTTAATAACAGGAAAACTTATTTGGGATGATCTTAGAATGGGTTTTAGAGAAGAGGAATTGAAGAAAAATGAAGTTGGAAAATTTCTGGACGTACTCTGCCATCTCGTTAGAAGACCAACCCAGGTCGTTCGAACGACCTCGTTCGAACGAGCTTCTAACGAGATGACAATACTCCTTCTAACAAGTTCATTCGAAGACCTTCATTCGAATGACACTCATTTGAACCACCTCGTTCGAACTAGATTTCTAACGAGTTGACAGAATGGCCTTTTAGGCATGATTTTACTTCGAACTTCCAGTAGACTTATTTAATTGAGCGTTAACATTCCCTTGTTGACAAGTGGGTATAGTTGTGAGATTGGAGTACGTTGAGGATTAAAATCTAGAATTTTGTAATAAATCGAATGACATCTATGGGATAGGAAATAAGTACTTGAATTTGCGACGTGGGAAGAGTTAATTATCTGTCATGTATATTATTCGAGGATGTGTAAGTGTGCAACAATTAATGACGATATAGGAATGTAAAATATACCTCTATTAATATTACAAGATACCAAATATGTGTGAATGATTGTTATATGAACTTATATGTTTATAACATACCTATCATACTTGCTATCACGGGAGGTCGGCGTTCGATCAGGACCATCTAATCTTTGTGTGCCTACGGGGGGATTTAGATTGGTACCTCGAGGACATAGGTCAGAGAATGACTTATTGGTGAATTAATAAGTCTACTGATCATGGGAGCGTAGGTATGTGCGTGACCCATGTGATGTGAACTATGTTCGCCTCCATTATGTGTGTTTGATGCTTATTGAAACGATTCCTGAGAGATTCGGAATACGTGGTCCTTATGTACGTGATGTACCGGGATTTGATAGCAGAGTATGTGTGCACCGCAGCTTAGTCTAGGGTTGCCATTATTGTATATTTGTAATGAGATTAATATATCGATAATTGGGATGGATGGTTTATTAAAGTGTAGGTGTGAATAGTTGTAACATTTTTAATAGAGTTAAAGATGGAGAAATTCTTATAAATTATTATAACTAATTCTGAGTAATAATAGTAAGACTTCCAGTTTATATTAAGATGCTGGGAATCGATCTTTGAATTGTAAAGTAATGTCGGGTTACGGATTGGACTAGTTAGATAGTAGAATAACTAGAACGGGTAATGGTACGATAGGTGTGCCCAATTAGTTGAGAGGTGAGGAGCTCATGTGAGTGCACGCACTATCATGTATTTTATATTCACTGTTTGATGATATTAAACACTTGCTATATTTTAAACTGTTTTCATAATCGGGCTCTGACTCGTTTGCTTTCAAATCTATTTTCTTGTAAAAACCTTTTAGGTGCCCAGCCACAAGGACACCAAGCGTAGGAGTTCCATTCCAGTGACGTGTTGTAGCTGCTGTGGAAGTTACAGGACCTCGATAGTTGATGCCTCCACTTTCTACCTTGACTCTATTTCAAATTTATTCATCCGTAGGGCATGTCGCCCCTTTCTTCTAGAGACATGCTCAGTTTTATTTCATATTTGGATTTAATTAATTAGTGATTCAGACTTTGTATTTGGTTATATTTAGTATTTCGATTATTTAGAGGAGTATTCCTCCAGATTCATTGTTATTCCACTGTTATTCTATTGTCACTGTATTGTGGTTATGGTATTATTATTTCTTAATTTAAATGGATTGTATGTTAATCGGACGTAATTAAAATTGACAACTCACTTTTTTGTATATATTAGGTGGCTAGAAATTGTTAAAACGTTTTCTGACAATGATGCTATGAACTGAACCAACTTGACATTTTGTATTAATTTGAATAAAGGAGTAGCTACCCGGTATTTAATTAGTCGGGGTGTCACAGGTGGTATCAGAGCATCAGGTTCTAGTGTCCTTAGGATCTGTATGGCTTGTTATGTTTCCGCTGAGCGTTTTTTGATGTAGAGCCCTATATTTTAGGATTGTTGTACTCTATTATGTATGTTTCGCTCTTAAGATATTTTGCGATAATAATTATAGACTTATAAGACTTCTCTTTCATTTTAGATGCCTCCACGACGTGCACAGCGAGTTCCCAGGGATGCTCAGCCCAAGCCACAGCCTGCACCAGTTCAGGGCTCCATGAATGCCGCAGAGGTTGCCGCTATTGTAGCCCAAGCGATAAATGCCGCTCTAGCAGTTGTGCAGCAGGCATCGCCTCAGGCGCCGGTAGTAGCGCCAGTACTGGCTCATGCATTCCCATCTGCTTGGGAACGTGTTCGTGATGCTTTCCAGAAAGCACACCCTCTGGAGTTTTCAGGTAGCTCTAACGTCGTTGTGTCTAGTCAGTGGAAGAAGGACATCCAAAGACACTTGAGGATGTATGAGTGTACGGATTTACAGAGACATATAATGGCTACTTTTAAGCTAGTAGGATCAGCGTTGCAGTGGTGGGAGTCCATTACCACCACAGAAGAGAGAGATATCCTTTCTATTCAGGAGTTTTGGGTGCGATTAAACCGCAAGTATTTTCCATTATCCGTTCACACCGAGATGAGGAGAAAGTTGATGAACCTCAAGCAGGAGGGAAAGACAGTGGCAGAGTATGAGGGCGAGTTCACAAATCTTTTTAATATCATTCCCGATGAGATTCTGACAGAGGAGAAAAATAACAGAAGTTCATGGATGGGTTGACCTGGAGGATCCGTCAGCAGTTACTGGAAAATCTCTCGTTGGCCACTTATTCTGATGTGGTTAACGCAGCACTGCTTCACTGCCAGGACCACCATTTTCACTTGTCTGAGAGTAAGCGATCAGGAGAGTCCAGCCATCAGGGTAGGATAGGGGAAATGATGTCAGCGGAGCACAATCAGTTCAGGGTCAGCACAGGTAGGGTGATCAGAGTTCCCAGCAGGGGGATTCTAAGAGGTTCAGATATGGAGGTTTCAGAAATGGACAGGGAGGTTTTCGTTATGGCCAGCAGGGTCAGCATGGCCATCAGGGTTAGCACGGCCAGCATGGTCAACAACAACAGTTTCATCAGGGCCAGTATGACCAGGGTAGGAATGGTAACGGCCACTAGGGCCGTGGGCAGTAAGGTCGGAGAGGGGGAAATTTTCGAGGAAATGTTTTACTTGTGGCAAGATTGGCCACAAATGCCAGGAGTGTCCTGATAGGGGCAGGGACCCACAGCAGCAGCAGTAGGGTGCTCGACATGAGCCCCAAAAACCTATGTTTCCCGCTGCCCTCCCAATACCACCGCAGATGCCAGCCTTGCCACCCATCCCAGCAGTCCCAGTCCAGTAGGGACAACTTCAGTACGGATGAGTTTATCAGCTCCAGCAGGCCGCAGTCCCACAGGATCCACCTGCTATTGAGGGTATGTTGTCTATTCATGGGATTATGGGGCGTATTTTATTTGATACGGTAGCTACACACTATTTCATTGCCACGAGATTTGCACGCATTATAGGTTTGTTAGACACTGCAGAGAGTACGATTACTTGTGTAGATTCACCGTTGAGTAGGGGTTATGTGATTTCTCTTATTTGTAGAGGTGTGGGTATAGATATCGGGAGGTTTACTTTACCTGATGATATGTTAGTATTAGAGATGACTGAGTACGATGCGATCGTTGGTATGGATTGTCTTATTGCATATCGAGCCATGATTGACTGTTTCAGTAGGAGTATTATTTTTACCATTCCCGGGCAGGAGATGTTTTTAGTGGCTATGCCTTGCCCTGAGGGAGGATCGTCCACTCACTTATACTATATAGAGGATGAGACCTCTAAGGAAGTGGTAATACCACTCGATTCGATTCCAGTTGTCAGTGAGTTTGTTGATGTATTTTAGGATATTCCGGGATTACCGCCTAGTAGGGAGATAGACTTTGTTATCGATTTGATGCTGGGCACTCGACCAATTGCCTGCGGACCTTACCGTATGGCTCCAGCGGAGATGACAAGCTAAGGGATCAGATAAAATAGCTGCTGGGTCAGGGATTTATCCGCAGGAGTACTTCACCGTGGGGTTCCCCTGTGCTGTTTGTAAAGAAGAGGGATGGATCATTGAGGTTGTGTGTAGATTACCGGGAGTTGAATAAAGTCACGATATGGAATAAGTATCCGTTGCCCCGAATCGATGACTTATTCAACCAGTTGAGGGGAGCTTCCTTCTTCTCAAAGATTGACTTGCGATCGGGATACCATCAGTTGCATATCAGGGAACAAGACGTCTTGAAGACTTCCTTCTTGACGAGATATGGTTACTATGAGTTTTGGGTTATGCCTTTTGGCCTAACCAATGCCCCAGCCATATTTATGGACTTGATGAATAGGGTGTTCAGAGAGTTCCTAGACCAGTCCGTCATTGTCTTTATTGATGACATTCTAGTTTACTCCCAGACAGAGGAGGAACACACAAAGCACTTGAGACAGGTTTTGCAGACGTTGCGTCAGAACGAGCTATATGCAAAATATGAAAAGTGTGGGTTTTAGCTGAAGGAGGTACAATTTTTGGGGCATATCATTTCAGAAAGGGGGATATCTGTTGATCTGGGGACGGTATCCGTGGTGAGGGAGTGGGGACAATCCATGACACCGACTGAGATTCGTAGTTTCATGGGCTTAGCAGGATACTACAAGAGGTTTATTCGCGATTTCTCAAAGATATCGGGTCCTTTGACACATCTGACTCGCAAAGGTGTGCCATTCATCTGGAGCGATGCCTGTCAGTTGTCATTCGATGAGTTAAAGGGAAAATTGACCTCAGTGCCTTTGTTGGCATTGCCCAGACCGAGAGTTGAGTATCTAGTCTACACCGATGCATCCTTACAAGGATTTGGAGGTGTACTGTAGCAGGAGAGTCACGCTATAGCTTATGCTTCCCGTAATCATAAGCCTCACGAGAAAAATTACACCACCCACGACTTGGAGTTAGCGACAGTCATATTCGCTCTTCGGATTTGGAGACACTATCTCCTGGGGGAGAAATTTTGATTATTCATAGACCACAAGTCTCTACAATACCTCTTCACGCAGAAGGAGATGAATATGTGTCAACGTCGGTGGCTTGAGCTTGTGAAGGATTATCAGTTTGATATCCAATATCACCCAGGTAAGGCTAACGTGGTAGCAGACGTGTTGAGCCGTAGGCTAGTAAATGAGGTGGCTGAGGTGTGGAAAGCTAAGTGGAAGGAGTTGGGACACCAGGATGCAATGGCCCGATCATTCATGTTTGTGATGACTGTTACACCACAGATTGTTACGAGAGTGATAAAGGCCCAGGCAAAAGACCCGTTCTGTCAGGAGCCAATAGTTTGATTACTAGCAGAGGGAGCCGAGTCCTATACCGTTAGTTGAGATGGGGGATTACGCTTCAATGGGAGACTGGTCATTTCGTAAGGGGAAGACTTGCGACATAAGGTAATGACAGAGTCGCATGGCTCGCGGTTCGCGGTACACCCTGGTGGGGATAAGATGTACCAAGATATGAGATGACCGTACTGGTGGAGAGGGATAAAGGGAGATATTACCGTGTTCGTTTCTAAATGCGCCACTTGTCAGCTAGTAAAGGTGGACCACCAGAGACCGGAAGGACTTCTACAGCCGTTAGAGGTTCCTATGTGGAAATGGGAAAGCATTTAAATGGATTTCATCATGGGTTTACCTATGTCACAGAGGGGTCACGACTCCATATGGGTAATCGTGGATCGATTGACCAAAGTTGCTTGTTTTCTTCCAGCAAAGACAGACTACACTACGGGACAGTATGCCCAGATTTTCATAGCGGAGATAGTAAGACTCCACGGGGTGCCTCTCAATATCGTGTTTAATCGAGATAAGATATTTGTTTCACGATTTTGGGAGAGTTTCCAGGAAGCCATGGGTACGGAGTTGCGGCTGAATACAGCATATCACCCGCAGACAGACGGGCAAACCGAGCGGATGAATCAGATATTGGAGGACATGTTGCGCACGTGAATCCTAGACTTTGGAGGTGGTTGGGAGCAGTACCTTCCACTGGTGGAGTTTTCTTACAATAACTCCTACCAGTTCACCATTGACATGGCTCCATTCGAGGCGTTGTACGGTAGACCTTGTCGTTACCCAGCATGTTGGTTAGAGGTGGGGGATAACAAACTCCCTGGGCCAGAAGTGATTCATGATACTACGATAAGGATAGAGATGATACGGAGCTGTATTCGGGTAGCTCAGGACCGATAGAAGAGCTATGCTGATGCCAAGAGGTTCTTCAGAGAGTTCAAGGTGGGGGACCAGGTGTTACTCAGAGTATCTCCGATGAAGGGGATTATGCATTTTGAGAAGAAGGGGAAATTGGCTCCTAGATATGTGGGGCCATTTCCTATCATCGAGTGGATTGGGCCAGTAGGGTATAGACTTGGGTTACCGGAGCACTTTCATAGGATTCATGACGTGTTCCATATTTCCTCGCTAAGGAAATATCTTAGGGACGATTTGGCCCATACTCACATTGCTTTAGAGGACATCGATCTTCAGCCTGATAGTTCCCACGAGGAGGGGCCGATTGCTATTCTAGACCACATCGAGAGGAAACTGGGGTAAAAAATAGTACCGTTAGTACGTGTTCAGTGGCGGCATCATAATGCCGAGGATTCCACATGGGAGCGCGAGGATGAGATGCGCAAGCGTTATCCAGAGTTATTTTTGCCAGTTACTCTTTAGTTCCGAATTTCGGGACGAAATTTTGTTATTAGGGGGGAAGTATGTAATACCCCGTAATTTTATTGATTTTTATTTAATGGATTAATTGAATTAAATGAGAATTAATTAACAATTAATCTGGAGGTAAATACTAGCGAGATATGAGTTGGCATTTGATTATGATGTAAGAATAACAATTTCTGTGAATATATGGTAATATATGAGTATTGAAAATATTAAAATTGTCAAGAGGCAAAAATACGACAATTTGGGAAATTTAGTTAGGACGCGCGTGTCAGTCGCGTCAGGAATGAATTTAATTAGATTAAAAAAAGTAATTTATATTTTTATCAACCAAATGGCCATTTTGAGCGCGCCAACATGTCCGGAAGGGTCGAGATAGTCGGAAAACACTAGTTGGGAGTTTAGTTTGGGTTCCGGGGCACTTTTAGGCCAAACCGGCAACCCATAAGGGTATTTTGGTAATTTTATAAATTTAGGAATTAAAACCCACGAATTTTAGAGTTAAATTAAATATTATCGGAGAGGCCACTAAGGACATTACCAGCCAAAAACAAAAGAGTGGGCTACGGAGGTTTTTGAGAGAAGTTAGAGAGAGGTTAAAGGAGGTTCCAAACCAAACCATCTCCCATCACCACCAATTTGGAAGAAATTGTGACCACGAAGAGGAGAGAATCACCCTATAATCACCGACAACAGATCTGATGAACAAACCTAAGGCAAGTGATTTGATGTCATTAATTTCAATGAATATTTCCTCCATGGTTAGTGTAGAAACTTTATATGCTTTGAAAGTTTTGATGAAAACCCAATGGGATTGTTGTAGAAACTCTTAATTTTGGTTAGGAATTGCATGTAGAATGATTATGGACGAAATTGGTACCCAAAAAAATTAACTTTGATGATTTAAAAATGGATTAATGATGAGTATTTAAGTACAATAAAATTCTGCATTTATGTTCATAGGGTTTGGGGTAAAATTTGGGGATTTATGATAATTGCATGTTGATTAGGAGGATTTAACCCCAAAAATATGTTAAGAAGCGACCTAGGAGGACTTATAGTAGTTTAATAACAATAAAACTTATTTGGGATGCTCTTAGAATGGGCTTTAGAGAAGAGGAATTGAAGAAAATGAAATTGGAAAATTTCTGGGCGTACTCTGCCATCTCGTTAGAAGACCAACCCAGGTCGTTCGAACGACCTCGTTCGAATGAGCTTCTAATGAGATGACAGTACTCCTTCTAATGAGTTCATTCGAAGCCCTTCGTTCGAACGAAACTCGTTCGAACCACCTCGCTCGAACGAGATTTCTAACGACTTGACAGAGTGGCCTTTTAGGCCTGATTTTACTTCGAACTTCGAGTAGACTTATTTAATTGAGTGTTAACCTTCCCTTGTTGACTAGTGGGTATACTTGTGAGATTGGAGTACGTTGACGATTAAAACCTAGAATTTTGTAATAAACCGGATGAAATCTATGGGCTAGGAAATAAGTACTTGAATTTGCAACGAGAGAAGAGTTGATTATCTATGATGTATATTATTCGGGGACGTGTAAGTGTGCAACAATTAATGACGATATAAGAATGTAAAATATACCTTTATTAATATTACAAGATACCTAAGATGTGTGAATTCTTGTTATATGGACTTATATGTGTATAACATACCTATCATACTTGCTAGCACGGGAGGTCGACGTTCGATCAGGACCATCTAATCTTTGTGTGCCTACAGGGGGATTTAGATTGGTACCTCGAGGACATAGGTCAGAGAATGACTTATTGGCGAATTAATAAGTTCGATGATCATGGTAGCGTAGGCATGTGCGTGACCCATGTGATGTGAACTATGTTCGCCTCCATTATGTGTGTTTGATTCTTATTGAAATGATTCCCTAGAGATTCGGAATACGTGGTCCTTGTGTACGTGATGTACCGAGATTTGATAGCAGAGTATGTGTGAACCGCAGCTTAGCCTAGGGGTGCCATTATTGTATATTTGTAATGAGATTAATATACCGATAATTGGGATGGATGGTTTATTAAAGTGTAAGTGTGAATAATTGTAACATTTTAGTGGAGTTAAAGATGGAGAAATTGTTATAAATTATTATAACTAATTCTGAGTAATAACAGTAAGACTTCCAGTTTATATTAAGATGTTAGGAATTGAACTTTGAATTGTAAAGTAATGTCGGGTTACGGATTGGACTAGTTAGATAGTAGAATAACTAGAACGGGTACAGGTACGATTGAGAGGTGAGGAGCTCATGTGAGTGCACGCACTATCATGTATTTTATATTCACTGTGTGATGATATTAAACACTTGCTATATTTTAAACTGTTTTCACAATTAGGCTCTGACCCATTTTCTTTCAAATCTATTTTCTTGTAAAAACCTTTTAGGTGCCCAGCCACAAGGACACCAAGCATAGGAGTTCCATTCCAGTGACGTGTTGTAGCTGCTGTGGAAGTTACAGGACCTCGATAGTGGACGCCTCCACTTTCTACCTTAACTCTATTTCAAATTTATTCATCGGTAGGGCATGTCGCCCCTTTCTTCTAGAGGCATCTTATTTACTCAGTTTTATTTCAGATTTGGATTTAATTAATTAGTGATTCAGACTTTGTATTTGGTTGTATTTAGTATTTGGATTATTTAGAGGAGTATTCCTCCACATTCATTGTTATTCCATTGTTATTATATTGTCACTGTATTGTGGTTGTGGTATTATTATTTCATAATTTAAATGGATTGTATGTTAATCAGACGTAATTAAAATTGACAACTCACTTTTTATATATTAGGTGGCTAGAAATTGTTAAAACGTTTTCTGACAGTGCTGCTATGAACTGAACTAACTTGACATTTTGTATTAATTTGAATAAAGGAGTGGCTACCCGAGATTTAATTAGTCAGGGTGTCACATTGGATTTCTCAGCCCAAGTGGTTTCCGAGCAAAACTAGGGTAAAATCCTAGATTTTTGGAGTCGTTTTGGGGTTTAGAGGGGTGCGCGACAGCCTGGGGTGGTTAGCGGCCAAGAGGGGGTCGAGTTTTGGTCAGTTTGGGTTCCAATGGGGTTTTTAGGGGGTTAGGTCGACTAGGGTTTGGATCGGGGTAGTAAGGGGTGTTGGAGTGGTCGGTGGGTAGTTTTAGGTAGCTGGGATAGTCTGCAAGGATAGTCTGTAGGGTTTTTTGGGGGGGCGGGGGCAGCGGGTTTGGGTAGGGCAAGGGTTAGGGTTTTTGCCTAGGAAAGTGGGTAAGTTAGGGTTGGGGTTTAGGCCACCAGGGTGGGAAAGGGTGGTGGTGGAAGTTTGAATGGAGGTGAGGAGTTGGGCCACTTGTTGTTTCAAATCTAAAATTAGTTGACTCAACTCTAAAAATTATTTCAATCTCTTTAGAACCATTAAGAGTAGCGTACAATTTGATAAAAATACACAGATACACCAAACACCAATGTTGGAGCGACACCTTGCTCTGATACCAATTTAACATAAGCTACATGTTAATGGCCATAAGAAATAAATAGAACCCTAATTTTAGACACAGAATCAAGAGATTTCTTATATTCAAAATGAAGAGTTTCCCAACCAAGGAATACAAGAGAGTATTTAAAGGGGAGGAGACGCTTAGACTCTAAATTAATATTCTAATTACAACAATGACCTTAATTTTCTTTTGCTATATACTAAAATAAAAGAAAATACAATGACATAATAAAATAAAATAAAATAAATGCAATAAAATCCTAAAAAGGCCATTTCCATAATAAACTTTGCTCAAATTTTCAAAATTGCTCAAATATTTTGTGTTGTAAAAAAAACTATGACTTAAATAGTTTACACATTCAATGCTTTTGAAAATTTTCTCCGTGCATGCACTAGTATTTATACAAATATACCCCTCACCCATATCCATTTTAAACGTACTTATATCCATTTTGAGCGCACCTACTCTCTCTCTCTAAAAACAAATACATAACCCCACTCTTGCTTTCTCTCTCTCTAGCAGACCTACCCCACCCCTACTGGAGACTCCCCGGAACAGTCCGTCGGAAACCATCGGAATCTCGGTTATAGTGTTTCTCTATCCACATTTTCTCTCTTTTCGTCTATTTCTTTCCTTTTTTTTGGCCCGTGGCAACGGCACCATCGCCAAAGCTGGAGAAGCTTTTTCGCTGGAAAAAATGGAAAATGGAGGTTTTATGAAAATAGCAAATTTATCTGTTTCGATTTTCCATCAAAAAATATCAAATATAGGTGTTGTTTTATAGAACTCAGCGATTAGATTCTACATATATAAATTTTGTGAATTTTAAATTTATAAATTTGAAGTTATGGACTTCTAAAGATTTGATGGGTTTTTTTGGCAAAAAATGAGGTGACAGCAGTGAAATATTGACGTAAACTACACGTCAACAAGCTCGTAAAAATATCTAACACACTTTTAGATAGAGAAATACTATTTTCTATTCCAAAATCAAGTCTACCTCAAATAAGCCTTACATGGGGGCATTTAAAGGAGAGGAGTAGCTTAGGCTCTAAGCTAATGCTCTAATTACAAAAATGCCCTTAATTGTCTTTTGCTACTTCTACCTCTAAATACTAAATAAAAAGAAATACAATGCTAAAAAAAATACAATCAAATGCAATAAAACCCTAAAATTTGTCGTTTCTGATCACTATTTAAAGGGGAGGAGTAGCTTAGGCTTTAAGCAAATGCTCTATTTATAAAAACGCCCTTAATTGACTTTTTCTACTTCTACCTCTAATTACTAAATCAATAAGATATGCAATGCTAAAACAAAATAAAATAAAATAACAAAAATACAATAAAACCCTAAAATGGGACTCATTTCCATCACTCTCCCCCTCTTAAGACCAAGCTCATCGTTGAGCGTTCAAAAAATGGAGGGACACGTGAGGAAATTCCAAAAATTGAGCCGAAAACTTATGGGGGAAAAAATAAATTTTTGAAAGTTGAGGAGTGCACATCCCACAAATTTCCTTCTCATTTTCTTCTTCTTCACCCAAACCAACCCTAGAAGTCTCCTCCCGAGTCAAAAATCAAGGTTTTGGAGCATCTAGAAGGTGGCAGGCCTTGATTTGACATCCCAAAGAGATTTTGGGCTCAGTCAGGGAAAAACCCTAGTGTTTTGGAACTATTTTGGGATCCAGGGGGCAGCCAAGTGACTAGACTGGTCGACGGATAGGGAGTCTGTCCTAGGGTTTGATTTTGGGGTGAAGGGTAAAGGGAGGCGTCGGGGCAGGGGGTTTTGGGGTAGGACGACTAGGTTAGTTGGGTTTTGGGTTCAGGTTGACTGGGAAATGGGTTGGGATGGGGTGGGGGTACGGCTTGCACAGTGGGTATTTTTTGGCCAGTGGGATGGTCAGTTGGTTGTTTTGCGGCAAGGGGTAGGTTGGGGTCCAGGCAAAGGGTGTTGTCCAGGGGGTTGTGTGGAGGGGGTTTTAGGGGGAATGTGGGAAGAACAGGGGTGGGATCTGTTAGGAGGACAAGGTGGTGGGCATGGAGGGCAAGGCAGGGGTTAGGATTAGGGTTTTGGCCTAGGACAACAAGGTTGGGTGGTTTGGGGTGGAGAGGAGTTGGTCCATTCGTTATTTCAACTCTCTCGTTAGTTTACTCAACTCTAAAAACTGCTTGGATCTCTTTTGAGCCATTGAGAGTAGCGTAAGGTTTTATAAAAAAATACATCGATACACCAAACACCAATATTGGAGCGAAACATTGCTTTGATACCAATTTGACGTAAATTGCACGTCAAAATGCTCCTAAAAATATATAACACACTTTTAGAGAGAGAAATAATCTTTTCTATTCCAAAATTAAGTCTACCTCAAATGAAGCTTACATGGGAGCATTTAAAGGGGAGGAGTGACAGCTTAAGCTCTAAGCTAATTCTATAATTACAAAATCCCCTTAATTGTCTTTTGCAACTTCCACCTCTAAATGCCAACTAAAAAAGAAATACAATGCTAAAACAAAATAAACGAAAATAACAAAAATACAGTAAAATGCAATAAAACCTTAAAAAGGGACCCATTTCCATCAAATGTATTTTGGGGTATGTTGATCTTTTTAATACATTGAGTTGACAAAATAGGACATTTGACACTATTAACCTAATCAAAAGATCTTGTGCATCATTAGTCAAGTCAATGGGGCTTGTACCTATTACCCCAAATATTAATGATAATTTTCTTATTTATTTAATATGTTTTAATTATTTAGTTTGCTAATATTCTCTAACTGAGATATTCATAAACACCCTCTTCAACCAGCATTGAACCAATCAAGAGAAATTACGGAAAAATGCATATTATCAAACGATTTTGACGTCACAGGCAAATGCTACATCAATTACTTAACAAAAAATTACCTTATTCCAAGTCGATATCGGTCATTTAGCCCTCCTTCTCCACCGCTAATACTATTTCTAATGAGAATTTGAGATTCGAGGAGATTCTCAACCCATTCATCTATTGTGAAGAGGTGATCGGTTGTGATAAAAAACTAGTTTCCTTCTTCCATAAATTGGTATATAGTGATTTTATTTATCTTCATCCAGTTTATCTTAGATAGTGCATCTTGTTTGACAGAGTAGACGAAGACACTCCATTCCTCTTCTACTATTGTTGTCAGTCAAGGACCAATGTGATGGTTCAGGACAACATGCTTTGTGGCTTGAAAATTTTTGTCCCCTGAAGTTCTGAATTTAGGAAGCTGGGGTTGAGGAATTTTGGGAGCCCGGCAAGAAACCATGGATGAGAAAGTGGGACGAGGTATTGCCATCTGCATAAAGAGATGTTGAAATGTGATACTAATTCCTATAATAGTGTAGAATATTCTGGATAATTCCCAAAATATTTTGGATAATTCCTAGAATAGTCTAGAATATTCTAGATAATTCCTAGAATATTCTAGATAATTCCTATAATAGTCTAGAATGTTGTAGATAATGTCAACTATTAAATAAAAGTTATTCCATATTAGATAAGATAGAGCTTACTTGTAATGTATAGAATATTGTAGAATATTAGGGAAGTATGTAGGCTTCTAGAATGTTCCCATAAGGAGGTGGGAACCTTCTGGAGAATTAATCTAGACCATTGATGTAGTTTAATCTCCACCATTCATTAGGGGGTGAGATGCCTATAAATAGGTGGTCGGGTCATATGGCCAAACCATCCCAATCCAAGCTAAGCATTGTAATATATTATCAAGTCTAATACAAAAACTTTCCTTCTTTTTCTATATTCCCAAATTCTCCTCAAATAAGTTATTAACTAATTCTCTCCCTCTAAATTCTTGGTTGCCCATATCTAGCAATTCCAATTTCCTAAACTAAACATATAACTACATTCCAAACCACCTCCTAAAACTAACAGGAGATAACATCATATAGAAAAATGATATACGGAAATAGAAATGGGGTATATATTGTTACAAATATTAACATTAGCATATATTAATTAAAACCAACATGAATGAAACCTGTGAGAGAAAGAAAGATAAAGTTGTACCTGAATACAAAAATGGCAGACACATTTTGTGATCTAGGCGGAGTGGGATTTGGAGATAAGAAAGTTGAGATTGCGAGGGTCTTGAGTGGAAATGAAGGTACGAGTTTGACGACCTTTATCTTCGGCTTGGTAGACAAGAGGTATGTAACGGGAAATGAAAAAACTTTTGGGTTGGGGTTTTATGTCAATTTTAATATCAATTTTATTTTAAAGAGCGAAGAGTATGGGGATACATTTATCACACTTTTATATAAACCAACATAAGTTGTATTTTTTTTTTTATCTCACATTGATGATAAATATTCAAAAATTTATGCCCCAAGATCAAATTATGATAATTGATATTATGCAAATGTTACTTATGTCATTTAAAACTTATTTAACATAACGTTAAATTTAAAACTGGTATAAATGATTATTTTTCTTGTAGTGCTTTTAGTGAAATAAGAGTTAGTTATTGAAGAGAATTAACTCGAATTCAAATTAACAGACACCATGAGCCAAATAAGAGTTAGTTATTGCAGATAATTAAGTTGAATTGAAATGGGAGTTACTTGGAAGCAAATAGAAGTAGTTATTGCAGAAACGAAATTCGAATTCAAACTGGTGGTTACTTTGAGCCAAATAAAAGTTCGTTATGCCAGAGTAAGGGGGGAAAACTCAACTGGGTGAGTAATCACCCAACAGTTACCAAAGAGAAATTACGTTGCATGATAATAAACACTATAAATAAGCAACTAACCCAACAAGGAATAGAGGACTCATTCACCAAAAATTCATTTACATTACTTTTTCCCTATTTTCCTTTTCTTTTATTTTCCTTTCCTTATTTATTATATTTCTAATTTTGGAGGTAGATTGTAAAAATATGCAATCTTTCAAAAAACCATCATTGAAGTAAAAATAAAATAAACGACACTACTTTACCTTGAGCGACGTCGATTTCAGAATAAAGAGAAAGAATAGAGAGCACACATGGGTAGAAATGGGTTAAAGACGCACCAATGGACGTGCATTGTCCATTTTGTGTGACTGCACTGTCTTCCTTCAGCTGGGAGTCTCGGACAAACAGATTTAAGAATCGAAATGTGTTAATTACATTTATGCCATCAACTTTAACTTAATTTCACTTCATCAATCAACCTTTTATTTTTTGGACATAACTTTCTTAATGAATATGGATGAAAAAATGGTTGTGTCATCATTAATCCCAATAAACCTATTATCTATTATATACTCTAAAACATTTAACGGGGATTCTATTGTATTTGATAGTGAATTTGTCCATGTGTCAATGATTTTTAACCATCTTTTTCTTTCTCATCTCTATACCCATCTGCTCCCCCTTCCACTAGACGTTCTCTCTTCTATCTTTTCACCCCCCTAATCAAGGCGCAAAAGCTAGTGTAGTCTTCGCACTCACGGAGCGGTGGATGTTATAATTTTTTTAAATAAATCACTGATCCCAATATCCCTTATTAGAATTAGAGTGGTTCACTACCAACACCCTGTTGGCCTTCCCCGCCTTCAAGTAAAGAAGCACTACACAAAACCTGTCAAAGTGTCACGGTCAATGACCATGACAAGCCTGGGGTGATAACTACTTTTTTCATGGACTTTCCACATTCTTTAACCCTGAAAAGTTCATTATACTTGTCATGGTCTTTAACCGTGACAATTCTGGGTAAAATTTTAAAAAAAATTGTTGGGCAGTATGACCGCTGCCACTTCCCAGCAATATATTTGTACCTGTTATTGGAAAATTGTACCCGTTCAAAAAGAATATATCCAAATAAAATAGAAAGAATTCACGAAATCATTGCATATATAATTCTATATCCAAATAAAATAGAAATACAATCCATATCCAAACCAAAAAGTAACAAGTCAAAACAATACAAGTATAATCCAAGTGTCCAAATAAAATAGATACAAATAATGTCACTGCATAAAGTCGGGGGTAGGTTGGAGGAGTAAGGAAGGACACGCGATTTACACATTGATACACCCCTTAATATGCATCACGCCACATTGTTTGCGCAACCACAATGCAGAGTTCTCCTTTTTGGGTATCACATACATGACAAGCACCTTAGCTTAGATGTCTTGAAGGAGACGTCCATGAACCAACATACCCGGGAGGGTTATCGGGTCCCTCAACCCCCTCATTATCTGTTGTCTATCTTATATGTCGAGTAAAATACGCTCGGCCAACCGATTGTTGACATAGGTCGGCCTATGCACAATGACTTTAGCAAAAAAATTGTAGGATACATTGCAAAGGGTGATAGATCTAAATTGCGTAATTACTTATGGTTTATTCAACTTAGGAATAAGGGTGATGCAAATATTATCCCCAGTGCTAGGAAGACTGCTAAATATAAAACAACTATTGATGTATCTAATAATACACAAATTAATATGATCCTAATTTTTTTGGTATAAAATAGGTGAGATCCCGTCCGGTCCAGGAAAATGGCCTTTTTAATCTCGTTAAGAGAGATAGGAAAATCAAGGGCATTATTATCTCTAACATCAAACCTTATGATATTGTAGTCTTTGACTAAATTAAACTCATATGTGTTATGGGTTGTCGTAAAAATATTTATCAAGTAATTTTTTATGTTCTCCACAATTGCGTTGTGGTTGTCAATCCAATTTCCCTCTATTTTAATTCGATCAATTTTCTTTTTTCTCCTCCAAATGAAGTGGTGGCATGGTAAAATCTAGTATTTCTATCTTCTTCTGGAAGTGATTGGATTCTATATTTTTGAAGCCAAAAAAGCTCCGCATGCTTAAGAATATCATTATACTCTTTCCAAAAGAAAAATCTCAAGAAGGTCCAAATTGTGTGAGAAATATTTTTCTTGTGCAATTTTAATAACTTAAATCTACTAATAAGCCTTTTCTTTTTTAATTTTAAAAAATATTACCATAACCATTTTTTGATGTAACTCAGCTTCAAATGAGAAATAAGAAGAACAAATCTCTCGTCTCAACTCCCTCCATTAAATCTCAAAATGGTAGAATACCTCAAATAAGTCTACAAGAGGTGTACTTATCGGGAGTAGTAGTTTAGGCATCAAGCAGTGATCCTAATTACAATTAACCCTTATTATCATTTACCACCTCCTCTTATAATACCAATCCACCGATCAACCAAAACAAAATACGTCCAAACAAAGAAAATAATGAAAATGCCATAAATGCCTAAAAATAACAAAAACGTCCTCATGCCACATCATTCTTTCCTCCATGAAAAATAGTTTGTCCTCGAACTCAAAGAGGGATTTCGGCCTCATCGGTCTAATATAGGAACTCGGGACCTCCGGAAGTAAGTAGAGCATGAAGACGGGGCAAGGAGCACTATGAGGCCCTGTGACATACTATCCCATAATTGTAACTGGCGTAAACTACACATCAATGGCCAAGAAAATAAAACAAGCACCAACTTTAGAGAGAGAAACTAAGAGTCTCTTATATTCAAAATTCAAGTCTGCCTCAAATGAGGCTTACATGAGGATATTTAAAGGGGAGGAGTAGCTTAGGCTCCAAGATAAGGCACTAATTACAAATATTCCATTACTACTTCTTACTTTTAAATACTAAAGCAAAACAAATGAAAATACAATAACAAAATAAATAAAATAACAAAATAAAATAAAATGACAAATAATCCCTAAAATGGGATCCATTTCCATCACTCTCCCCTTTTTAAGACCAAGCTTATCCTCGAGCATTCAAAAAAATTGGGGACTCGTGAGGAAACAAAAAAGTGCCAAAAAATTTATGGGGGCTAAAAATTAATTTTTGAAACTCGAGGGGAGCACATCCCACGTATCTTGGTCTTCGTTTCTTCTTCTTATCTCTCTTCTCTTTCTTTATTTACCCAAAGAAACCTTAAAACTTCCACTCGGGTCAAAAACCAACGTTTTGGAGCACCAAAATGGGTTTGAGTTTGGGTGGGCCATTTTTTTTTCCAAAAGGGTGGTCAGCGGGTGAGGTGGGGGACACATAGGGGGTTCGGGGGTTTTGGTGGTAGGGGGTTGTGGGCTATGGAGACTCCAGGGTTTGCCCCAGGGTAGTAATGGGGCGGGGGAGTTTTTTTTTTGGGCCGAAGGTGGTGGGGAGGGTTTGTGTATGTAGGTTGGTAGGGGGAGGGTTTATTCTAGGCACAGGGATGGAGTGGGTGGGGGTTTGCGGGGATGTCGGCAGTAAAGAGGGAAGGGTGGGGTTGTTTAGGTAGGCAACATCTGAGTAGGTAGGGTTTTGGAGGGGGGTCGCCATAGGGGGGCTGTGGTAGGGGTTGGGAAGGCTGATGGGGGGTAGACTAGGGTTAGGGTTTTGAAAGTTGGATGAAGGTGTCAAATTTTTGGTTGAAATCTTGGTTTATTAATTGTTGTTATCATAGTTATTAAAGGTGCGCCTAGGCTCCAGGCTCACCAAGGCATAGCATTGGTGCCTCGCCCCACCTCAGGCAAGGCCCCTTCAATAAGGCACGCGCCTAGACTCCAGTTTTAAGGAACGCATAAGGCGTCCCTTGTTAATTTTTTTCTTTAAAATGCCCCCAATTTGAGAATGGATCAATTAATATGTATGAAATTATGTATTATTAATGAAATATGGAGAATTGAATTGTATTCAACCCAAAAACTAACCAAAGTCGAGCATAAGCTATGGTGAAACTTTGTCTTTCTCACTAGTCACTATTTAGGCAAAAGAAACCAAAAAACTTGAACATTGTTGCATCTCCCATTGATATTAATTTTTCTTTTCACAAATTGTAGTGCATATGTTTCAAAATATATTAATATCTTTCCTTTTGTTTATTACTTGATGATTAAAATGTTAAATCATTTTAGATATTTGATTTTATGTTTTTTACCATATGCTATATTGGATATATCTTCTTATGTGTCTCTTCATAATCTTATATAATAGCAAATTATGCTATTTTCAAATTTTAGATCATAAAATAATCTTGTTATTATAGATATATAATTTTTGCATGTCTTGTATAATGTGCGCCTCACTTCGATCAGACGTGCGCCTCGCCTTGCGCCTAGGCTCTAGGGAGACATTGGCACCTTTGTGCGCTTTGCTCCTTAAATAACTGTGGTTGTTGTACCATTTCTTGTTTCAACTCTTCCATTTTTGTCCTCAACTCTTGAATCTACTTTACTTGTTGTTTGGATTTTCTTGGAGCCATTTGATGCAGCGTACGATTTGATACAAACCATGGTTCAAAGTTTCTGTATCGGTCCCAGTATCGGACACTCGATTTTCAACTCGGTCGCAGTATTGGTCGCGATATCGGGGGATACGCAAAGATACGTTATTTAAAGAGCGCGAAAAATTATGAAAAAATATATAAAATTTTAAAAAAAATAAGATTAACAATATGTACCAACCAGATTTGTTACGATTAGTTACTCTGAAGTGCGGCGGACTTGGCATATTGCTAACATACTAATTTTATTTTTATTTTTAATTATTTAAAATTTCTAAATATTTACGTATTAGTGACTCATTGTTGATTTTAATTTATGTAGGAGGATGTTTGATATTCATGGACGAGACTAGACTTAGGGGGATTCTTTTTTCCCCCGATCTTTGTCTCTTCCATTTTTGGACAACATTATGTGACATTATATTTTGTTCCAAGTTCAAATATTTTTATGTACACTGAATGTTTTTAGTTTTATATTAGTGACATTTTAATTTTATTGCAATTGTTTAATTTAATCTTAGTGTGTAAAATTATTTTGCACGTATATGTTATGTGGACACACTTATATAGGTCGTGTTTCTGTAAATGTTACAATATATTTTCAACAACAAAGACATATGGTAAAAAATTAAAGTTCTATAAAAAAAAATAAAAAAAAATATGACAATGTTCAAATAACGATGCAAATTTTTTTCCATATTACTCAGAAAAATTATATAAGGTTGCAATAATTTTCACAACAGTTTTTTGTACAAATAAATGTTTTGTAAAAAAATGTACAAAGAAATGTCTTACAAAACATATACATTTTTTTTGTAAAAATAAATATTTTCTAAAAAAATGTACACAAATAAATGTCTAACAAAATGTATTTTTGACATCTTTTTACAAACAAAATTAAAAAAAAAAATAGAGAAAAATGTTTTTGCTACCAAAAAAATGTCAAATGCATAAAAGAAAATGTGTCGTTTTAATCGATTTTCTCGGTTGATATCGCGGCTAGGCATCTCAGAATCGGTTGTCTCGGTCGATATCTCAAAGAGATAACACGACTCAGTGTTTTTTTTAAACGTCTCTCTGTATCGTATTGGTACCCTCCAATTTCAAGTTGTCTCGTCCGATACCGAGTCAACTCGATCGATACTTTGAACCATGATACAAACACATTGATACACCAAACACCAATGGGGGAGAGACACCTGCTCTGATACCAATTTGACATAAACTACACATCAATGACCAAAAAAAATAAAACAAAAACAAACTTTAGAGAGAGAAACGAAGAGTCTCTTATATTTAAAATTCAAGTCCGCCTCAAATGAGCCTTACATGGGGATATTTAAGGGGAGGAGTAGTTCATGCTCCAAACTAAGGCACTAATTAGAAAAATTCCATTACTA
This sequence comes from Sambucus nigra, assembly GCA_949130495.1. Taxonomy (NCBI): domain Eukaryota; kingdom Viridiplantae; phylum Streptophyta; class Magnoliopsida; order Dipsacales; family Adoxaceae; genus Sambucus; species Sambucus nigra. The sequence goes on from OX422220.1 coordinate 306,373,402, forward strand.
CTCCTTAACTTTAAATACTAAAGAAAAACAAATGAAATTCAATAACAAAATAAAATAAAATGACAAATTATCCCTAAAATGGGACCCATTTCGATCAGTAACTTTTGAATGCCACCGGATGGGAGGATGAGGGAGGAGGGGCAATAGTAGTTGGTGTCGTTGCCATAGTAGTAGAAATAGGAGTATTGGAGGGAACGGATGAGGAAGAAGTAGTAGTAGTTCGCGCATGAGCAGGGGATTTGTCTGATGATTTGTCTCCACTTTCGTAGCATACACCACCTCCTTCGCAAAGGTTGAAATGTCACGCAAAGCAAGGTTCCATTGAATATACACCTATATGTCTTGGATGTAACGACTAATCTTATGATCCTAGGTCACTTCAAGCCGAGCATGAGTGCACAAAATCTTGAATCGCTTTGTATACTCCAAAATAGATGTGTCCTGTTTGAGATCCTGGACACAGAGGAAAATGTCTCACGTGAGATTTTGAGTAAGTGTTTACATAATTTTCTTATGTCCTAAGAAATGATTCATCGAAATAATGAGTCATACAATCGTATAACCTTGACATTTAGTCTCTATCAAAAGGACACAACATTGACCACTCAACCTCTTGTACTAAAAAATGCGCTCCATAGTAGGGAGCCAATCAATTGCCATCAAACATCTGCAAACCCATGCGAATATCCCTCTGCAGGCTCCTAGAAAGCATCCGTAAGGTCATGCGAGTAATAGGGCCACCTCTCTGAAAGTCTAAGTCATCTGTATCAATTTTGTTCTCACCTAGTGAAGAATCCTCAACTGGGGCTCGATGGTGCTGCCTCGGAGGCGGTGGACGAGTAGGAGCTAGTGCGGGAGATAAGGTCTCAATCGAAGCTGGAATAAAGATATATGGCGGGATCGATGTCACTTAAGGGGAGAGAGGTGGTTTCGTTATTTCGGACTATATCTATGGTCACTGATCCATCAAGTTCCCTCTCTGATAACAGAGTAAGCAGTGTCCCTAAGAAATAGGGATGAATGCAGTGAACTTTGTACTCAAAAAGTCAAAAGGTGACATGTCCATGTGCCACCCCATCAGGGAAGGAGGCTCAAAATTCGGGAGTGACTGGGGCGATGGGAAGGGGGTTCATAGTACTAAGGGTGTCCTAGAAAATCATACACCCACTCAAATGTATCAATGGGAGCTGAGTGTGCAGAACGGGCATCCCACACTGGCTGAGGGTGAGGAACGTGGCTCCGGTGTCGAGGTGGTGGTATGATGGTATGAAGTAGCGTGGGGGCGAAAGCATGGTGAAAGCAGTATGGGGATGGGAATGAGGATCAATATACGTGGGTAGGGCTGGGGGAATGGATGGAAAAGAATGGGGGTGGCATGGTTCTCAATTCCTCTAGGGTTGGTGGCGGGAGTAGGTAGAAACATGGACAAGGTGTGGGATGTAGTGGGAGGAAATAAGGGAGAGATTTTTGGGTTTGTGGAGGTAAGGTGGTGGGAGAAGGACTCGGGGTAGTGGTAGGGGGCGATCGTGGTTGGTGATTGGGTGGTGGATGAGGAGTTTTGTATGGTTGGAGACTACGGTTTATAATTTTGGATGGGATTGAAAATTGGGAGGGGAAACCCTAGAAGTGGGTTGTCTTGGATCTTGAATGAGGGTTTTGTGATAGGGCTTAGATTTTGGGGGAAATTAGGGTTCAAGATTTGGGTGAAAGTGTTCAGGTGAGGGAAAGAAAGATTCGTGCATCTTGGTAGAGAAGAGGGGTTGTCGGGACCCAAGGGAAGCGTGGGGAGAACTAGCCGATCTTGGTCGGCAGTTGTTATGGGGTGTTTGACGGGTCCTTGGTGATACCTATGGACCTCGCTTGCATCCAAATGAGGACCAATAACTGTGTGGTGGTTTCGGCCAGCAACAGTGATAATTGGAGAGCCATTGGTGGTCTGGGTAAGATCGGAAGGGGTTTGAGCATTGTTTGGTTGTTCTGACCAAGAGAGTTATCACCCGTGAGGTCTTCGATTGATCCCATTTGGATTAGACTACTGTATGGAGCTTCTGGATGGTTTTCAACGAGAATTCCTTTGTCAATTCTTCCTTTGTCCACAACGAGGTTAATGGAAATAGGGTTAGAATTTGACGGGGTAACTTTTTTTGGGGCAGAGTGGTGGAATGAGTAGAATTGGAGGCGTGGGGATTAGAGTTTTGAGCGGGAGTTGGAGCGGTGTGAGGGTGACTCCTGGATGTGTTCGGTTGCGAAAGACGGTTCAAGACCTCCTCGAATCGATCGGTGTGAGGCTCCATGAGAGCGTATCTCCTCTTAGGTCCCATTTGTCATCATCTACGTTATTTTTTTACAACAATGGGTGGAATCAACGAGGTTCTGATACCAATTGACGTAAATGAGCATCAAATGAGAAATAAGAGGAAATCTCTCATTTCAACTCTCTCTATTAAATCTCAAATGGTAGAATACCTCAAATGAGGCTACAGGAGAGGTATTTATAGCTATGAAGCACGGACTCGACACGTAATACGTGTTTTAATAGGACACGCGACACATGATTTTTTTAAAAATTAGGATACAACACGTTCTGTCAGGGGTTATGATTTGTTTTTACAAAGGCTGAGGGTTCGAAGGCGAAAGCCCCACGACGATTTTTTTTAGGATTAGTTTTACCCTTTTTTGCAATTTTTTACCCTTAAATATGTTGATATTTATAATCACCAATATTTTTCTCCCACTTTGTTTGCATTTTTTTTCCAAAATATCTCAACAAAATATCACCCTAAATCTGAAATAAAAATTAAAAAACTTTAGCATAATTACCAACTAAAATTTAAACCATATAACTTAACATAACTATCAATCATTAAACCGTTTGTTTTTTGTTCAATTCAGTGGAGGGGGTGAACCTGACAGTGGTTGGAGGGATCGACGCTGGCAGCAGTGGTGGCAACAGAGATGGAGAGGAGAGCGGCGTGTGTGTGTTTTGTGTTAGGGTTTTTTATTTTAATAAAAGAGGCGTGCGTGTGTTTTGCGTGTTTACAATAGATTTATTACATATGATTTGAGGTTTTCAAAAGACTAATATTAATACTCTATCCGTATAGTAAACTCAAATAAAATGTTTCATGGGAATAGAGGACAAACTTTCAATTACGTTTTTCCCCGAAAGACAATACCAGAAAATGATATTGAACATGTATATTACAGGCTAGAATTTACATGCAATTACATGATATCCATTTCTTCCCTTTCATAAAAAAGACGTGATATGGATTTTAAAAGTTAAATAACCTGAATTATTATAACATCAATGTCAATTGAAAATCTATCTTTAATCTTGGAACGTAAGCAACATCATACAAATTTGTAATTTAACATTCTATGCTCGATTACTTGCTCAACGTCACAACATTTTTCCAAAATCAAACCAAACATAACACATGATACATTATAAATAGACTAATAAACTATAGGGTCTTTTTGATAACACCCGAGTTCGAAAATATGATATATAACTTGACCCCCATTTTAAAAAAAAAAAGACATGACACCAATTTCATGAAAATTGACACTTATTTGCATGAAATTGGTGTTATAACTAACTGTTTTAAAAACTGGGTTAAAGTCAAAGCTGGGATTTTGTCAAAAAGACATTGAGTTACTCAGGATAATACTTTAATGCCATTGAATATGGCATTTTCATAATGCTCTAATGATTCGCTTAGTTGCTTACATGAACAAGTCTTTACTCACTAATTTACAGAAAATCCATACAAGATGTGATTTTAACGAAGAAGTGAACACGCACATATTTTTTTTAGAGAAATTGGGAAAATTGGTGCGGCTGTGGTATAAGAAACTTCATTTTCAAGATATTAGTAAAGGAATCCAAACCGATTTAAAAACTTTAGGAAGTGTGATTTCAAGAATTTTCAATCGATTAGGACATAGTGCATGGCCGTTGTCTGTGAAAAAAGATTTTGAATATTTTTTGTGGAGAACACAAAACATTTTTGGATTTGTAAACCCACTATTTGATCAATTGATGTGAGTACTAATTTCTCAAAAAAAATTCTCTCCAATTCTTTATTATTAAATGAAATAATCATTTATGTTTATTGTTTCAGGACCGTGGGTTGGTTCATATATAACCATATTCTAGTGTGGGGCACAATTGATCGATGCTTGTTTATTGATAAGCTATTTTTCCTTTACAGGTATGACAGAAAACAATTTCTATAAAAGAAATTGGTTGGTTCTTTAATGGGTTGGTGGAGAAGAGTGCCTACCAATTCAAAATGGGAGGTTATCTTTAACTATGATAATTTTAACATTGAGTTCTACCGAAATGGAGGTTGGACGTTCATATTCTACGTGCAAAATGGAAAAGATCACTTGGGAGAGAATTCTTGGCTGTCTATAGAGGAGTATTTGGATGAGCTAGTAGATATTTGGCCAGAGGCTTTCTGCGACCTATTTTCAGAGCTTTCCGATTTTGATGAAGAGGGTGCTACGACATTCTCGAGCATTTCAATGGAGAGCGAGATGAACATTCCAATTGCAAAGATTTTCAAATTACCATTTGTTTAATATTCTTTCTTCCTTATATGATGAAAACTGGTAAAGATTATCCACATTAACCATATAATAGAATTGAATAGCTAAGATAATGAATGTTATACTTTTATAAATTGGGAAAGTGTCACGTGGATAAGCAATATGAGTTTCATAATTAATTAGTCTTCCAGATTATATTATAATAATATAATCAAAGCATTTTGGTTCCTTTTGCTTAATGAGAATCTTAAGGCACCAACTAGCTAACATCCTCATATGATGCACAAGTTGCTGTAAAAATATTATTCCAACGTTCATTATAGTTTAGTTCAATAACAAAAAGCAGTATATGTAGGTTGGTAACAAAACTATTTGACATGTGTCTGTCCTTTAAAAACAAATAGGTAGTATTTTAAAATATCAAAACAATGGATGATAATATTAATACGTGAATTTTCATACATGGAAATGATATTTGACATTTATAATAAAGGGAAAAAATCCACGCCCGTGGGCTTCCTTGGTTTTTATTAGGGGATAAATATCACATAAAGGGATCACATAATTTCATCATATAATAAAGTTTCTGTCATAGAGTGTCATGTTGCTATATTTTACAATATAAAGACAACCCCAAATTAGAAAAGTAGGACATTTGATGAGAAACTTCAATAGACTAGTTTTAGGAAAGACAAACACAAGCCTTTGTCATAACATTGTGTTGGCTCTACTTAGATAAAAATAATCTAATCGTGGAATAAGTCTAACTATCGATCTTTTTTTTTCACTCGTCATCCTTTATTATGTGGGTCTTTCCTTTTAAGTCATGATTCAAGTTGTTGTTGACAAAGAAGTCCATCACCCCCAAATTCCATAAGTCAAAATTATTCTTCTCGTGAAATTTCTCAACATCATAGTATATCTTGGAATCCATAACAACAAAATCCTAGTTTGCAACCTTGCTCTGATACCAATTAGTTATGCGAAAACATATATTTGATTTAGGCCCCGTTGACTAACAAACCAATCACTCAAATATGGATATTTAAATAAAGAAAATCAAAATTATGAAAGAACACAAATAAAAACAACAATGGTGATCGGGGTCCCTAAATGGAAGAAGATTATAAATTGGAAAAACTTTTTTTTCTTCTTCAAACGTAAAATAATCTCTCTTCAATTAAATAAAATAACACTCATATCAAATATTGAAGACTCTCACCAAATTAATCTCACCATAAAGTCTCCTAAGTTCTACCTAAATTCTTAACAAAGAATACCCAGAATTTATCCAAAAAATTATTGAACTGTTTTAGGGACAAATTTAGGAAAAAATTGAGGATGGAATAGTGAGTTAGGACAAATTTATGAACGATGGACAAATCTACTTAATTTTGAAATGTTTTGATTGGCCACCTTTATGTCCACTAATCACACACCACCATCAAAACCTACATCACATTCTAAGTTTCATTAGCTACTTTAGAAGGCTGTACAACCTTCTCCTTCATCACACACATATACATCACAAGGGTTTGACGAAAAAACATATGCCTAAAAAGACATAAACAAGGTGTTTAAGGTGAGATTCAACTTTGTACTTGTTGAAAAATTCTTCCAAAAATAGTTTGATTATCGTAAGGTTGGTTAAACATCTATTATTGGTTAGTTTCTAATTTGTATGGTTAGTTTATGCATTTGAATATTTAGAAGCTTTAAATCAAATGAATATCCAAATGTCTTAGAATTAATTTTGAGTCTTGTGTTAGTTATAATAGTTGTTGAATGTAATGAGATTATCACACTATATAATTATTATGATTAAACACCCTAATTAAGGAGCTATTCATGATTACTAAAAGATTAGTATAAATTATTAAGTATTATCATGTATCAAAAATGGAAAAGCTAGATTCAAAGGTAATATGAGGGATTTGCAGCACTATGGAAATTTTCATATTGTTCTATAGAAAACTTGGAATTACAATCCGCAAAAATGTATTGAAAATTTAATACATAGTGACTTTTAGAGATGAAAATAAAACTTGTAGTTTTTTTCCAATTAATTTATATTTACTAATTAATGCGATATGTTTTTTTGTTGAGAGAAATGTGTCTATATTTAATGTTATATTGTCTACTGGAATACTAATGATGTTGAATTGATAGTCGAGGAAGGGACTACTACTAGCATACCTGTAGAAGTAGATTCCATACTACTTAAATTACCTAATTTAAGGTGAGTGACTTATCTTATGAATAATGGATGCTTATATATTTAAATGAAAATGCGTAATTAAGACAATTGTGCTGGGATGTACTTATTTTGATGTTGTATTTATGGTACACATGCAAATTATTAAAAATGTTAAATGTGGTCTTCTAATTATATAGAGCGTAGATGGTCCTATTAGTTTGGTAGTCTCATGCTAATAAGAGAATCCAACATAAGGTTTTGTGTGCTCGGCGTGTCCCTATGAACCGTGGTGGGGTAATTCAATTGCGGTGGGTGTACGCTTGCGTGAGTCCCCAATTCCTACTTATGTTATATAAATTAAGTTATTTGTTTAATTTTGTTATTTATGTGTTTGTGTGTTTACTTTCAAAGGTCATTCATTGAGCTTATGTACCTTATACCCCCATTGTGTTTCTTTTTCCAGGTATGTCTATCATTTTGAGTTCATTTCCAAGTTTAGGACGTTGGAATGGATGGTGAAAGAAATACTATCTGGTTAAATATTAAAAACTTTTTGTACATTTTAAATATAGAAACTTGTGGGACGACTATGAGAAATTGGCTAAGGAGCTTGAAAATGCTTCTCCACTTGAGATTATAGATAAAGCCCTTGAAAAATTTGGGAATGATATTGCAATTGCTTTTAGTGGTGCTGAAGATGTTGCTTTGATCGAGTATGCGCACCTAACCGGTCGACCATTTAGGGTATTCAGCCTGGACACCGGGAGGCTAAATCCGGAACATATAGATTCTTCGACGCAGTTGAAAAACACTATAACATTAGCATTGAATACACATTCTCTGATGCTGTTGAAGTTCAAGGCCTCGTAAGGACCAAAGGGCTATTCTCTTTTTATGAAGACGGTCACCAAGAGTGTTGCCGTGTTAGAAAGGTGAGGCCCCTTAGGCGGGCCCTAAAGGGATTACGAGCCTGGATCACGGGCCAAAGAAAAGATCAGTCCCCTGGGACAAGATCGGAAATTCCCATTGTCCAAGTGTACCCGTCTTTTGAGGGGTTGGATGGTGGGGCTGGTAGCTTGGTGAAGTGGAACCCGGTGGCTAATGTGGAGGGGACCAACGTGTGGAACTTTTTACGGGCCATGAACGTGCCAGTTAACTCAATGCATGCACAAGGATACGTGTCGATTGGGTGTGAACCGTGCACGAGGGCAGTCCTACCAGGGCAACATGAGAGAGAAGGGAGGTGGTGGTGGGAGGATGCCACGGCTAAGGAATGTGGACTACATAAGGGAAATTTGAAGGAGGAAAGTGTGAATGGAAATGGGGCCAACGCAAGTGGGAGCGCAACGGTAGATGATATTTTCGTGACCCAGAACGTGGTGGCTATGAGCAGACCCGGGATAGAAAATTTGGTTAAAATGGGGAACCGAAAAGAGCCCTGGATTGTTGTGCTCTATGCACCTTGGTGCCCGTTTTGCCAGGCAATGGAAGGTTCATACATTGAATTAGCTGAGAAGTTAGCAGGCAGTGGTGTGAAGGTTGGAAAGTTCAGGGCAGATGGTGATGAAAAGTTATTTGCTCAACAAGAGTTGCAATTGGGGAGCTTCCCCACAATATTATTCTTCCCCAAGCACTCTTCTAGGCCTATAAATTACAACTCTGAGAAGAGAGATGTTGACTCACTCATGGCTTTTGTGGATGCCCTCAGATGAGAGGAATACTAAGATTTATTTTGGAGAGAGTTACCAATGATCGTTGTCTCTTCAGGTTGTCGCATCAACATCAAGGCACTTTTAGGTGTTCTTATATATATTGATATACATAGTGTTTTACTTGTTTTTGTTCCCTTTAGAACTCATTTTTGCTTTGTGATTTTATTGAGGTAGAAGATTGTGAGATTAAAAAAAAAAAAAAAAAAAATATATAGAAACTTGTTTATTTAAAGTGTTTTCTACTTAGTAAGTTATATTTAACATTATTTATGTTTGCTTATAAACAATCCTATACAAAAATCGTGGGTTGATTTCCAAAATTAATACACATTATGATTGTTTGGAGGAAGATATCTATATTATGAGGATAATTATGATTGAATTAAGGAAGGGTGTCATAACTTGGTATTAAAGCATGGTCATTAGGTTATGGATATTGACAGTGAATCATATAAAGTGGGTTTGTTATGATGCAAAAGTTTGTCTAACAAAAAAACTATGATATTGGTATGTATATTATTTATGTTCCAATGAGTTATGGATTCACGTGAGAAACATAATAGAGTAGAGGATGAGGAATCCCATGTTCCTAATAGTAAGGAAGAACAAAGGAATGTTAAAGAAGAGTGACTAAAGGGGAAAAAAAACCTATAGACGTTGTGGGAACAATATTACGTTTCACAACTAGTGGACCAAGTAAGGGATGTATCACAAGGTGGAGAAAGGGTGGATTAAAAATATGGAAACAATATTTAAAGTGATGAAAATTCAAGTTAAACAAATGGTGTTATTGACACCCTTTAGGTTAGAGGATGGTACAAAGTTATGGTGGAATTTTAGGTAGAGGTTATATACTATAGTTGGGGGAGTGGTGCCAGCACTACCTCGAGTGCTTACTTGGAACAATTCGTGAACGTATTTTATGAAAATTATTTTCCATGGATGTATAAGAAGGAGAATGAGTAAGAATTTATTATGCCAACATAGGGGAAAAGAATAGTGGAGAAGTATGAAGAATTATAACTCAACTCAAAAAAGCCTCTTCCCAATTATTTGGGTCGGCTTCATGAACCCTATTTTTTTCATTCCATTCTGTCCAGCATAATATACTCGGTAAAAGTATGAAGAATTATTCACATATTTATATAGATTTGTGAATGATTTTGAGAGGCCTAAGGAAAGTAAGTGAACCTGGTTTTAAACTGGATTGGATATAAATCTAAGATCCATGGTGATTGTTATACCATATGGAACACCTTGGGGACTTCTCAAAAGATGACACGTGTCCTTATCCACTACTGTAATGAGGCCAACTCAACAATGAATCAATTAATCCATACAGTCCCAACTATCCATCTTACTACTGTTAGTTCACCATTAGGTAACTCGGTTAGTTAAACCCATCAAGGCAAGCATGTACCACGTGATGTAAGTACGTCTACAATAGTCACATCATGCACGCATGTGGGAGACATGCAAATATTTTTTCTCCATGTGTGTGTAATAAACTCATGATTATCCTCCCTATTTGTATGTAAAAGTTGTAATTTTCTAACCTATAAAGCATGCCACTTGTCCCACTGCATTCTCTCTCTCATATAACACTCTATGAATAACACACAATCCCTCATTGTTAGAGATCGTGACACATTTTTTCCTATTATTATGCTTTCCATTTCTAGAGTGAGCATGAGAACTTGTATTTATTGTACATCCATGGATTTTGCCCATTGAATTCAATACCATCATCACTACACATGTGGACGTAGGCTCCGCTTTGGGCCAACCCATGTAAGCTCTATTTTTCATCCTTTCTATCTTCTCTCTCAACTGTTTACTCTAGATTAACATTGATGTTATTATTATCTCTTTATATATTATAATTTATTATTATTATGTTCTTTTTAAGGCCCAAATCTATATACTAGTTTGAGACAATAACAGATTGGCACTGTCTATGGGAAATTGACCAGTCATTTATTGATTTCAACCATTATTGATTCCTATACCTCGAGGATACTTAATTATGAGAAAATTGTGAATCGTAATCTGATTCATATGTGTTTTGCTGGCTTAAAGTCAATTGATTCACAATTTTCTTTTGATTTTCACTAACTTCCTTTAATCCTCACTTCGATTCATTTTCCCCTACTTTGTATTCCCTTCCCAGTGATTCATGTCTCTATTTTGGCATACCCTACTTTTTACACTTGTGATAATCTATTTTCTACAAATTCTGGGAATATGGAAAAAAATCCAGAAAGCAGTCGCATTGTAGAAGGAATCCCTCCTTCAACGCCTGCTGGTATGGGTGACCTACAGGGAATTCTGATGAGTTTAGATAGAGGTCAGGAAACAATGAAAGAGAGTGTAAAGAAGTTGAGGCAAACGTTTTTGGCTGAGAAAAATAGGCTTGAAACATGTCCTATTATCCCAACTTGGGGTGAGCACACTGACAGGAGGAGAAAAATGTTGCCTCCTATTCCCTAAAAAGACAATAGACATGCCTACCATAATAGAGACTTGGATAACCCCAAGAGTTTCAATTTGTATTCACGAGATGAAGCAAATAGATATAGGTGCTCTGGATCACAATATGACTGACCATACAGTACCGAGGCCAACTTAACTCTCAAGATGAATGGTAAATAAACCTACTCCGACGAGAAACCCAGTATGCTAGAAAGGCGAGCAGAGGCTATGCAGTTGATCGTCTTGGACCAAGATAAGTAAGGGTACAATAACACAACGAACCAAGAGAGCCTAAAGAGCACATGGAAGAGCCTAATGGGCCGATAATGAGAAAAACAAATCATTCGTTTAGATCTAGAATAAGCACTAGAGGGTCATCCCAAGCCGAGAAAACTTCTCAGGACGAAACCTAAAGTAAAAGACGAGGTCGAGCGGAAAATATCATCACAGTTAATGCCTAAACGGAAGAATATCCTTATAAGGGGTCCATTGAACGGTTGGGATATCACCTATATGAGATCGTATGGACCAAGAACTCTTTGTAGGGGGGATTTGTCTAAGAGGGAAGGTCGTTTTGACTTTTTGAGAGGCATCCCGATAATGTTGTTCATGTGGCTGTCTGAGAGATTCTGTTTCGCGGTCGCTCCTGAGTAACCCTTGGCAGTTGTGCCAAATTTCTTCACTCGCTACTTCATCATCTTTGGCCCATCTGTAGAGAATTGGGTAAACTAGTTTATGGAGCATAAAGCTCAATGTATGTGCTGGTCGGTGCCCTGGTGGGAGGAATTGAAACCTATTTTTGAATTAGGGGAGTACTAGTAGGTGCGGGTAGTCGAACTTCAACATACCTCATTTTATTTCCCTTGGCATCTCCTAAATTAGGTCAGGTGGGATAAAATTATGCATTCCTCTTTCCTGTAGAGGATTTGAATAAAGGCTTGTGCATACGACTGGGCTCTTTGTGGGAGAATCATCAGCCACCGACCCGTCCTTCCCAATATGTTTGCAATGTTTGACACATTTAAGGGTATTATATGAAGTGGTTGTAGAGGAGGGCAGTGACGAAGTTCTTGACTGAGGAGAATGGGCAGAGATGGTTTGGCATATTCGACCCTATGGAGGGGCATAGTGGTTTTCTCGAGGCTGGTCAAGGCTTATTATTCGATGGAGCGCCTTCGGTATATCATCCAAGTAAGGGAAGCTTGGGGTCCTCAAGGAGAAAGAGACGATAATGGAGTTGGGTTCTCTGGTAGCTACGGGTAGGGTCTTCTATGATGCTGTTTATTTGTGAATATTTTGTGTAAGGACACAAATTTCCAATTGAGTCTTAATGTAGTGTTGGGTTTAATTTCGGACAAAAACACTTGAGTCATAGGATAGTGTTCTTGAGCATCCATCAAGCCTATGACATGTCAAAGTTGAAGACGTTGCGGCCTGCATTTCAAGAAAACATCATTGTCGAGTTTCAGTGCCTCATTTCACGTCATCAACATCAAATTTCAATTCTCCAAAAGCTATGAATGGTTTTATATATTTGTAGGAGACATGGAATTCTTTTAAAGGCTGTAAATTTTATTTTATCAATTTTTTAATGTCAGAAATCTCTTTTATAACTGAGAACAAATTTTATATTTTCCTGGAATTAATTTCATAATTTTATACTAAAGTTTTTGGGCTTAAAATTGATTTTTCTCAAATTCTGGCAAGTCGTCCAAACGAGATTTTCGTTCAAACCACTATTCCATTCGAACGAGATTTGTTTAATTTGCAATGAATTCCCCTTCATTTTGCACAGACATTTCGTTCGAACGATAATTCGAACGAAACTTCAAATGGATTTCAATATAATTTGAACTGGAATATTGTTACATGGGTCGTTCGAACGAGACTTCGTTCAAATGAAAATGTCGCTCAAACGACATTTCTGGCGGGAATTTTTTTGGCATTTTTTACCCCACTTTCCCACTAGTTTACCCACTAACTTCCTACCAATCTTATTTAGTGCAGGAACCAACATTGAAAATGTAACTTTTGACACCTCTTCATGCACTTTAGAGAGAATATTTTAGAGAAAAATTTTCCAAAGTTCAAAAGTTCTTATTTAGTGTTTTGTGAGTACTCATGAACCATTTATCTACAAAAACACTTACAACCAATGTTTAAGTTTTAGTTTAAATCCAAGTTCCTACTTTATATATTTTCTTGGAGTGTTTGGTACCAAGAGTTTGGGTCTATTTCTCTACCCCAACAAAAGGAGATAAATTTTGTTTACACTGGGGTGTTCTCATTCGATGAAAGGATTCGGTTGAGGGTGACGGTGTCCAAGAGTCCCATCGATGGTATTCTGAGACTACGAAAGAGACCTCACTTAATCGCTAGGCGGAGGTTGAAGATCGAAGGAGCGCGTCAAGGCTTGGACGGACTCAAGTTTTGTTGTGTAAGTACTCTTGTCGAGTTTTTGTAAAATTTGAACAATACTTAGTGAATTTATGGCTAGGGCCGTCCGAGTTTTTTCCCATTTGGGTTTTCCTCATACATCGGCGCGTCGTGTGATATTGTTTATTTTCATCTTACTTAAAACACTTAGAATGCATTCTTAGGTTACCAAGATAAATTTGGTTTATTTATCACATGTATTTAATTTGGTGCAAAAATTAAATTGCGTGCAATTCAAGTTAATTTAATTCAAGTCATATATATAATTTGGTTTGGCCTAATTTGGTAATATTGAAAATATTTTGTAGGCAAATTTTAGGACTTGTGTTAAATTAATTTTGGGTTAAAAGTAAATTTCTCATATTTAACTTTCAGCATTATTTTTGTTTTTAAGAAAATCCAAAATTTGTTTTGTGTGAATTTTTTGTGTGTATGTGTGTTCACCATAATTCAGTTATTAAGGTTTAATTTTAATTTTGTTTTTGGAAATTAAAATTTGTGCTTAATTTAATTTTTCATCTTTTTAAGAAAAGAAAATCAAATAAATTTGGAGAATTATATTTTGTTAGAAGACATCTTTATTCCGCACTGAGAGGAAATTAAAGTAAAGATTTTTTAAAATTTGGGGGTCATATTCCATCGGGGCGTTCTTTCAATTGGTATCAGAGCTAGAAGTATTAAATTACTGTACTAGGTCCTTTTAATACTTTTGGTTAAAAATGGATTTTTCCCCATTTTCTAAATTTCCTATTTTCGATGGTTCTAATTACGCATATTGGAAAGCAAGTATGCATTCGGCACTTAGGGCTATAGGCGAGAGGGTTTGGTTATCTGTAGCTAATGGGTGGTAACCACCTACTTGCTTAATAGAAAATGAGTGTGTTCCCAAACCCGTTGAGCATTGGAATGAGAACGAACTAGAATCCGCGAACTTTAATTCCCGAGGTTTAGGTGCCTTGTTTAGCGTCGTCACACCGGATGAATTCTGACGTATCATGACATGTGAAACCGCTAAACAGTCTTGGGATATCCTTCAACTCACCCACTAAGGTACAAGTTAAGTTAAAGCTTCTAATCTCCAAAACCTCACCACTCAATTTGAAACCATCAAAATTAAAGAAAAAGAAACTTTTGATGAATTTTATGCTAGACTTTCCGAAATTGTAAATTCATCTTTTAATTTAGGAGAGAAAATACCCGACGATCGAGTGGTAAAGAAAAATCTTAGGCCCCTACCCGATCGATTTATCCCCAAAGTGATCGTGTTAAATTCTTTACCAACCTTATCCTCTATGAAACTACAAGAGCTCGTTAGTGATTTACAAACCTATGAACTAGACACGTTTCCCTCCAAAAATAATAAGAAAATTGATAAGGACGTCTTTTTGAAAGCCCAAAAGGAGGTTAGAATAGTTTCGAATGATGAGAGCGATAGTGACTCGGAAGAAATGGCTATGTTTACTAGGAAATTTTGAAATATTCTTAAATTAAACAAAGATAAATTTAAAAATGATTTTAACAAATTTAAAAAATCTAAGCATGACAAAGCCGAGAAGAACCCTAAACCCTAAGCCCTATAATGAAAACCTTAATAGGGAAGATTCCAATAAGTTCTATGGTTGTGAGGGTTATGGCCATAGGGGAAGAGAGTGCCCCACTAAACTAAGGAGAGAAGGCAAACAACCTATTTCCTATAATGCAACCCTTAGTGATAGTGATAAGGAAGAGGGACCCAAATCCCCCATTGAGTGAAACTTTACTGAGTTCATGGCTCATCATGAGATTGATAGTGAGATTGTGTCCAACGATGACATCTCAAATCATGACACTTTCGAGGCCATTATTTGTGAAGCTATAAAAGATGATGGTAGTGAGAGTGGAGAAGAGAGAGAGAGAGAGAGAGAGAATGAAAGTGAAAATGAGGTTGATGTGAGTGAACTTCAATCTGCATTTCAAGAATTATATACCGAATCTATAAAATTAAAAAGGGCAAATTTGAAGTTAGAAGCAATTTTAAGAGAGCGTGCCAAGGTCATTGATGAGAGTGCGTTAGTTGATGACCTTAGGACACGAGAGAGAGATCTTCGAGGGAAGCTTGTTCATGTACAAGGCGAGAAAGATAGACTTAAACACTTATTGGAATCCTTGAAAAAGGAGCTTCTCGTATTTGAAGAGCGAAATTTTTTATTAGAGTCTCGAAATTTAGAATTAGAAGATAAATTAAAAGACTCTAGTAAAGTCAAATTTGATTTTGAGTGTCGTTCGGAGAAATTAGATAAAATACTAGGAACATTCCAAATTAAAAATGACACGTGTGGTTTAGGCTTCGGTACTTGTAATGAGACATCCCATAAAGCCAAAACCAAAGTTTTAAGAGAATCACATAGGAAAGCCTTTAGAGATCAATCCCTAGGTTCCACCTTTCAACGTGTTTTTACTCGTTCACGTTGTGCTAAAAAAGGCCATCTTAGGAAATTCTATTTTGATCTTAAAAGAATTCTTGGAAAATCCAACCGTAAGGCAACCGAGCTAGCCAAGATTCCTATTCTCCGAGATCGCCATTCGTCATTAGTTTGGGTTAGGAGATCCGACTTGGTAGCTTTACAACATAGGATTTTTTATTCTCATTTATTTGCACATGATACCTCCCTTTCTAAATCAAAAGGTTGAATGTGTTGGTTGTTTGCATACTCTAGCTATTTATGCTTCATATCATATATCCTTGCTAGTTGTATGCATGTTTAGTCATTTTCTAGTCATTGCTTTATCAAATATCTCATGCTAGAAATTTTGACTTGTTTATCTTTTGTATTATATTTCTTTTATTTTAGTCTGCTTTAAATGAAAAATACAAAAAGATTTTAGTTTATCATTTGTGCTTTGTATATGAGTTATTTAGGCTTAATGAAAAAAAATAAATGATTTTTGTTTATCTTTTGAGTAAATATTTTTATGTTTCACTAAAATTTTGAAAAACTCAAGAAGATTTTATTTTTGTGTGTATTTTGGTTTTATACACATTTTGGGGCATATGTTGTGTTTGAATCCTCATTTCACTTCCATGTGACTAGAACTTTTGATTAAAAATTTAATTCTTAAAATGTTATTTATCATGCTTACATGGAGTAGTTTAAGTTTGATTTGCTTAGCCGATTCACTCTTATATGTCTTTGCACACATGCACGAGCTTTTTGAACTTTAACTTCACATGTTATATTTGATCTTTGTGAGGTGTTCTCCTTCCAATCCAGTTATCTACATACTATGACCTAGGAGGACTAGTGCATGTTAAAATCCGTTGCACATGAGAATTGAGTGATAAAAATGATATATATATATATATATATATATATATATATATATATATATATATATATATATGGGGGTGGGGGGGAGGGCTTCGAAAGGAAAAAATTTCCTTTGAGAGAAAGCCACCGATTGCAATGGACCTAAAAGCAATACGTGGTCCAAAGGCCTAAAAGAATATGGCAATAAAAGAATATATTTAGCCAAGGCCTATATTTTTTTAGATTGATATAGTCATTCAAAAAAAATAATAATATGCTTATTTTGAGGGAGTTTGGATGATATATCAACGGTTTGCACAATGTCCGTTTATCCTAGTTGTTCCTTAAATGTCACGACTCTATTGGTTTTTAGAATCATCAACATTCTAGGCTTGTATGCATTGTGTTTGTTTGTTCACGAGTTCACTTTATCTTGTCATATAAAGGCTAAATGTTAGTTGATAAAGGTTTGCAATCAAATGTGAACTCCATGAACATTTTAAGTGATTGGGTTTTAAATTCATTAGTATCTTGTTCACACCCCGTCACTTTTGTTTCCATATGACGCATTTATGCTATAAGAGTGTGGAAAACTCATATTATAATAGTTTGTGTTATTTTGTGAGTTTATATCTATATATCCGTGTGCTTGTATATATTTTATATTTATTGTGTACACATATATATGATATTTTTTTTGTTTAGATCCTTGCCATTTTAGCTAGTCCGCATATGCTTTAATTCATAATTGATACCTAACTTGTTATAAAATTTTGTTTGATATCACATGTCTAGTTTCTTATGTTTTCAAACTGATATCGTTTTGTTCGCATCATAGTTAGCATCGATTATTCTTGTTTGAATTAGTTATATGTTGCCCGTATGCTTACATGTACTTTGCACTTGATGCACCTCTATTTTACTTATTTTCCCTTATTTATATCCCTTGTGTAGTTTTTAGGGAGACAAATTGCACTTAGTTATATTGGGGGGAGAATGAGTAATTAATTAGTTCTTTTATCCTTTGTGTATTCCTGAACAAAAAAGGGGGAGAATGATAGGGGGAAATAGTATCTAATCCTATTATATTGTATCTTAGTTTAGGAAATTTAACTTAGGGGGAGAGCGTTGTCTTCTTAGGTTGATCATCTTTGATAAAGGGGAGAATTAATTTAGGGGGAGTATTTAATTTATTTAATTGCATTTAATATTTTAATATTCCCTATGTGTTTAATGTTTTTCTTAATTGTGCTGGAATTATTCTTAAGGCAACTTTCATCGGCAAAGATTGTGTTTCTTGGGTATTGAGTCAAGTCTACATTTTTTTTAATTTTGGGTGGGGAGTTTTTGAGTCTAGTAGAGCTTGATGGCCCTTTAGGATTTTGTTTTGGTTTTTGTCTCAGAATAGACAAAGGGGGAGATTTGTAAGGACACAAATTTCCATTTGAGTCTTAATGTAGTGTTGGCTCAATTCCAGACAAAAACACTTGAGTTATAGGATAGTGTTCTTGAGCATCCATCAAGCCTATGACATGTCAAAGTTAAAGACGTTGCATCCTGCATTTCAAGAGAACATCATTGCCGAGTTTTAGTTCCTCGTTTCACGTCATCAACATCAAATTTCAAGTCTCCAAAAAGTATCAATGCTTTTATATATTTGTAGGAGACTTGGAATTATTTTAAAGGGTGTAAATTTTATTTTATCAATATTTTAATGTCAAAAATCTCATTTATAACTTAGTATAAATTTTATATTTTCCTGGAATTAATTTTATAATTTTATATCAAAGTCTTAAAATAGATTTTTCCAAAATTCTGGCACGTCATTCGAAGTAGTCGTTCGAATGAGATTTTTGTTTGAACAACTGTTCCGTTCGAACAAGATTTGTTTAATTTCCAATGAGTTCCCCTTCATTTTTCACTGACATGTCGTTTGAAATATCGTTCGAATGAGATATTCGTTCGAACGAGAATTCGAACGAAACTTCAAACGAATTTTAATATAATTTGAACTGGAATATCGTTAGCGGGTCGTTCGAACGAGACTTTGTTCGAACGAAAATGTCGTTCGAACGACATTTCTAGCGAGAATTGTTTTGGCAGTTTTTACCAAACTTTCCCACTAGTTTACCCACTAACATCCTACCAACTTATTTATTGCGGGAACCAACATTGTAAATCTAACTCTTGACACACTTTAGAGAGAAAATTTTAGAGAAAATTTTCCAAAGTTCAAAGTTCTTGTTTAGTGTTTTGTGAGTATTCATGAACCATTTATCTACAAAAACACTTACACCCAATGTTTAAGTTTTGGTTTAAATCCAAGTTCCTACTTTATATATTTTCTTGGAGTGTTTATCACCAAGAGTTTGGGTCTATTTCTCTACCCCAACAAAAGGAGATAAATTTCGTTTACATTGTGGTGTTCTCATTTGAAGAAAGGCTTCAATTGAGGGTGACGGTGTCCAAGAGTCCCATCGCTGGTATTCTGAGACTGCGGAGGAGTCCTCAGTTATTCGCTAGGCAGAGGTTGAAGATCAAAGGAGCGCGTCAAGGCTTGGACGGACTGATGTTGTGTTGTGTAAGTCCTCTTGTCGATTCTTTGTAAAATTTGAACCATACTTAGAGAATTTGTGGCCAGGGTCGTCCGAGGTTTTTTTCCATTTGGGTTTTCCTCGTACATCAACGCGTCGTGTGATATTGTTTATTTTTATCTTTCTTAAAAAACTTAAAATTCATGCTTTGGTTAACAAGATAAAATTTGTTTATTTATCACATGTATTTAATTTGGTGCAAAACTTAAATTGGGTGCAATTCAAGTTAATTTAATTCAAGTCATATATTTAATTTGGTTTGGTCTAACTTGGTAATATTGAAAATATTGTGTAGGCAAATTTTAGGACTTGTGTTAAATTAATTTTGGGCTAAAAGTAAATTTCTCATATTTAACTTTAAGCATTATTTTTATTTTTGATAAAATCCAAAATTTGTTTGTGTGAATTTTTTTTGTGTGTGTGTTCACCATAATTCACTTATTAAGGTTTAATTTTAATTTTGTTTTTGGAAATTAAAATTTGTGTTTAATTTAATTTTTCATCTTTTTAAGAAAAGAAAATCAAATAAATTTGGAAATTTAAATTTTGTTAGAAACCATCTTTATTCTGCACTTAAAGGAAATTAAAGTGAAAGATTTTTTAAAATTTGGGGGTTCTATTCCATCGGGGCGTTCTTTCATTTTGTATGGTGTT
Organism: Sambucus nigra; assembly: GCA_949130495.1. Taxonomy (NCBI): domain Eukaryota; kingdom Viridiplantae; phylum Streptophyta; class Magnoliopsida; order Dipsacales; family Adoxaceae; genus Sambucus; species Sambucus nigra. The sequence goes on from OX422220.1 coordinate 306,393,311, forward strand.
TGGTTATTTTATTTACGTCTCGAATAAATTGGGGAAAGTTTGGGTAGCTTATTCTTAGGAGTGATTTTGTTGGCGAGGGAAGTCGTTTGACTCCCTATGCTGATACTTCATGTAACTTGCACCAAATTTTCCCATGATGGAAAAAAAAGATATTAATTATATTGTTGTGCCTCTTGATGAGTTTTACATTTGAATTATCTATACCAATCGATAAGGCATACACATTTCTCTTGTTCATGTAAATGATAAAATATATTGTCTTTCTCGGAGGCAAGAAAATAATAGCATTTTCTGAAAAAGAAAGGGACCGTACCCATGTAAAGTGTATGAGTTGCCTACGTACCTCTGGGGGTTTTAAAATAATTGAGTTTCCTTTTTTAAAGTAAAGGGTTTTCAAAGGATCAGGCCCCATGTAGTTTTGAGTAGAGGGAAATGAAGATTTTTTAAAATAGAAGGGGGAGTGAGGAGTCGTAGCGCGTCGAGATTTTGGATTAGGGGTGGAATTTCTTGAGACAGTCTAGGGTAGCTAGACGCGCCATCTCTTCTTTGTCAAGGTCAATGAGTATAGAGGCACCGCAGGATAGGATCTTCATCATGATGTAGGGGCCGCTCCAGTTTGGCTTGAATTTCCCTTTTGGGTCCCAGACGGGTTTAACGATTTTTTTGAGGGCTAAGTCCCTTTCTCGGACACCGAAATCCTTGAATCTCCGATTGAATGATTGCGCTATCCGGAGATGGTACCCATGTGTATGGTATAGATTCTTTAGCTTCCTTTTGTTAAGAGTGATAACTCGTTAAAAATGGATCTGATGCCAGTCTTCCTCGCTTACGTTGCTTTCAAGCATAACGCGTAATGATGATATATCCAGCTCAACGGGTAGGATTGCTTTCATGCCGCATACCCGAGAGTAAGGGGTAGACCCAATGGATATTCGAACTGAAGTGCGGTAGACCTAGAGTGCGTACAGCATCTGGTCGCCCCAATCTCAGCAGCTCTAGATCATCGTGTTGATGATTTCTTTGAGGTTCTTATTAGCAGCTTGAACTGTACTGTTAGTTTTCATCCTATAGGGAGAAGATTTGTACCTCTGGATCCCATACTCGTCGACCAATTCTGTGACTTCTGCCTCGAAATGTAACCCATTATTTGACATTAGCTCATGGGGAGCTCGTATCGATAAATGATATTCTTTCGGATGAACTTAGCTACCTTTTGGGCTTTCAAAACTGCATATAACTTAGCTTCGACCCATTTGGTGAAGTAATCAATGGCAACCAGGATGAACTAGTGCCCGTTGTAGGATTTGGGCATGGCTTTTCCTGTGATATCGATGCCCAGGTGGAGAACGATCAGGGAGAGGTCATGTTGTATAATTCTCCCTGAGGCAGGTGCTAGAGATGGATAACTGTTGGCATTTAAGGTATCTCTGAACATAGGCAGTACAATCATGAACCAAGGTAGTCCAATAGTAACCCTGTCTACTAGAATCGAGATTGATAACATTAGTTTCATCCTCATTAATTTGAATGCGATTATGTTGTTTGTTATTAATCTTATTAAGATCAGTTAAGAATTATTCATTTTCAAAATCATCATCATCATCATCAAGAGTTTGATTAGAATCAAGACAATAAATGTAAGGCACATCAAAATACTCAAAATCTTAATTTATTTCATTCTTAGAAAAAATAGTGTTGAGAATCTCATCGTAGGAGGTCTCTGTTATATTGATATGAGAGAAAGGAAGAACAACAAAAGAAGAAGAAACAGGATAAACATGTGGGTTGGGTTGCATTTCAGCAGGGGGAACTGGTACATCATTCCAGTTAAGGAGCGGTTCATCATCAACATTGATCAGGATGGACGTATCTAAATATACAGTACCTAAATGGCTAGTACAGAGTGTCATTCCTAATATCTATAGATCAAATAAGTCCTCAGATTCATTTTCCTCATAAATCTCGATAGCAATTATGGTCTTGTTAATGTGTGGTTGCATATGATGCTAGGAACTTTTAACCCATGAGTAGTTGGCTTGGAGTAAAATCTCCATTCATGGCTTTATCTTATTGGCCACGTGATCATACCATGGCTCAGGAAAGCCATAAAAGGGAAATCTTCACCCTCTTTGATGAAGCTCTCGTTCATGGAATATCTCGAAACATTCTTAGCACTTTCTAACCCTCCCTTCAATCGGGGTTGGCAAAGCCTTTTGAGTTTTTATGATAATGGTTGATAACCCAGGCTATATAGAGAAAATGCCTTCTTTAGGACTATGGGTTCCAGTATCTCCCGTTTCGTCGTCCTAGTGCCAATCTAGACATTAAGTATATATTCTTGAACATCTGTATCACATTGACATTGCCATGAGGGTTGTGCTCATGACATACTCAGTCCTTGAAATCATCCCCTTCAATGAGTAGAAGTGGTTCAACTCAGAAGTTAGATATAAGCATGTCATTCACCCCATACTGTATTCCCAGAACTGGATTACTGGTGCTTGGATTCTCAGTATTATCATCATCGCCCAAGATGTTGATGATCTGCCCTTTAGTGAATAACTTTATTTTCTGATGGAGAGAGGAAGAGACCCCTCGATGCTATAAATCCACAGTTGACCAAGTAATAGGTTGAAATAATTCGGTATGGCAATAAATTGGAACTCAATAATAGGATTAATAGGGCAAACCCCTATTGTGAGTGTTAAGGATTCCATCACCTCTGGACGATTATTGTCATAGGCATGCACTACGGCGAAAGTTGAAGCAAGGTCGCTTACCTTCAAACCCAGGATGTTGAGGGTCCTTAATGGGTAGACATTGAGTGTTGATCCATTATCGATGAGTGAGAGCCAGATTGTCTTTTCCATTACTTCAACAGAGATCTTGAGGGCATAATTTTGATTAGGATCGAACTTTGGGATTTTTTCTTCGAAAAAGGGGAGAAATCTTATAGAGGTTAAGTAATCGACTAGGTTCATGACTTACTATGGCATGGTAGAAGGAGGGACTGTGGACCCAGTGAGAAATTTTATCAAAGCTTTTCGGTGCAGTTGGGAGGACATGAAGAGTCCCCACAAGGTGATGTTAGCCTGATTTTTCTTCAATTAGTTAAGGATCTTACTATCCTCGATGATTATTTTCAGTATGGGGAGTTCTTTGAATATTCCGTTTCCGTTATATATTACTGCTGACTGAGGGTTTGGACTCTGGTAGTACCTTCCAGATCTAGTCATATGGTTCACGAAGGAAGGGAAAAGCATAAACCCCATTTCTTCATCTATGTCGGGATGCCCAGCCACTTTGTTGATTTTTCCTAGAAGATCTTCAAAAGATATCATCCCATATACACTGATTACCACGCTAACCTTTTCTTGATTTGATTATTCATCTGATCTATCAAATTCACCCCCATCCGGTGGCAACGATGTTTTCTTTACATGAGAAGTAAATGCATTCCACAACTTCCATAGCTTCTTCATATAGATCTTCCTACTCAATGGGTAGATGTATACGTAAAGGGACCAATTGCCCTTGTATCTTTAAGACATCAAGTAGCTTGGACATACTGTAAATGTCACCAGTCTATTGAAATAAGTCTTCCATAGTTTGCACTGTATCATCTAGACTAACTTCATTAATGGTGACCACCCACTCATTTGACTCTCGAGCCCACTTTTGGGCCTCCATGAATAGGATGCTGAACTTCTGGAAGTCAATGGTCATTTCAAATGGCAATTTCAGCCCAAACTCTAGGAGCTGGTTTAGTATTGCTGGAAATTCCATATTTTTCCGTCTGAAATGGGTACGAACGATAATACATGCCCTTATAAGTAGTGACAAAGCTTGATCGACAAATAGATAATGTCTAGTAGAAAATACGAGCAAACTTTGAGGGGTTTGGGTGAATATACGTGTATGATGGGTGATTTACTGGGTATAGTTTTGGTAGATGGGTTAAATTCTGGACTATTTTCTAGGAAGCTAGCATTGGATTGATTTAAAACTGGATTGTGAGTGGTGTTGGGTTTTGGATTGGCTGGTGGGGTGATGGTACCCCGGTCAATTAAGCTTTGGATTATATTCCAGAGATGGAAACACTAACCGGTGGTATGATCGACAGTTCGATTGAAATCACAATGGGCGTCGGGTTTGAAATTTTTAGGAAGCGGATTTGGTAATGGACGAGGGTTCAAAGGTTTGATGAGGTTTCGACTCAATAGGGATTGGTAAACTTTACAGAGTGGAGTATGAAGCTCGGTGTATTCTTTCCTAACTAAGTTAGAATGACTTTTTAGTTCCCAAGGGCGGAAGGCTGTGAAATATTGTTGATGGTTGAAACTGCGAGATTGACAAGATTATCGTATTTACTTGGAGTGAACTATCTGAATACTTTATTCAACTCAATTTATGTCTTAGTGATATTTTCTTCGATAACCACTCCTACTTCCCGAATGACTCAAAAATGTGGGTAGTACTGTCCTCCCATCGTCGCCCGAACATGGGGTAAGAAATTTTTCTTCACGATGCTAACTTGCACTTCTTTAGAAGGCCGCTTGGTCATGGTGGCCTCTTTATCTATCCACCTTGCTATGAAATTGTTGTCAGTTTCTCCAGGATTTTTCTTGAGAAATTATAAATAATGACGTGTAACCTTCAACTCCTAGTTGTATTTGTATTGTGACATAAATTCACGAGCAACATCCTCCCAACATTGAATTCTGGATTCCTCGAGGGATTGAAACCAATGAAGAGTGTTATCTTTTCGAGTCTGCTGGAACATTTGGGTCATTATTTCCTCAGAGGACCTAAGGAGAGTCGTGGATTGGTGATATCTTTGGAGATCAACAATTGGGGGCCCACTACCCCCGAACTTCTCAATGTTGGGCATCTTGAATTTTTTCGGCAACCTTGCTTTAGGGTTGGGAGACATATGGGTGTAATCCATGTAGTTTCCCAAGATTTGGACCTAGTCAAACTTCTTGGTAAACAACTTAATGTCCTCCTTGACCTTGTTCAACCCTTCTTCTTTTGGATCGACGAGTACTGGCAGGTTAGCCCCTGGCTGGACAAGATTCGACATAGGGATCTGAGCTAGCAGTGGGCCATTAGTAGGAGGGGCACATGGAGCGCACTGATATTCTTTCGGGGCCCAAATAGGCTCAGGTGCAGGCAAACCCATAGCATGGGAAAAGAGGACTTAGGTATCCTTGGAAAATAGAATTCAATTTTGCTGCATCTCATAAACCTCGATTTAAAGGTAGTCAATCTTGGCGGTGAGTTAGACTAGGAACGTCATCAAATCAGGTTGCACATTCGGTACTGGATCTGCATTCTCCATAGAGAGTTGGTGAAGGTGGATTCCGGACTCAGAGGAAGTATTAGAAGAACTGACAGAGCCTTAGGGCGGTTCGACAAAAGATCAAAGATAATATGGAGCCAGGCCAAGGGTCGGGTATGCGATCGACCTGAGAGGAAAAAGATTCGAATTTATTTTTGAAGGAGAAGGTGAAAAAAAACAGAGGAAGAAAATATTTTTGACATTTTTATAAAAGAGGGGGGGGATAATTTTGGTATATTTTGATCGAAAGGAGGAAAATGTTTTGACTTTTATAATAAAATAATGAAGGAAACTCTTTTTTGGTGTTTTTATAAAAGAGGGAAAAATGTTTTTGACACCTTTTATAAAGAAGGAGGGAAAAGTTAGGGAATAGTCTCAACTTGATTATTATTTATTATGTTCTCACTTGTATTAGGTTTACCTAAATACAAAAAGAAATATTGGATGGGACCTGAACCTCAAAAATTGGGTTTGAAAAATATATAAAACACGGTTTGAGTTGTTGCCAGGCTCGTGGACATGGTCCCGTTTTGGAAAAAGACGAAATCGCACAAAATTTTGGGCGACACGTCGATCCAGCATTTTGACAGAGTTTTGGGTAGTAACCAGCAACTAATATGAGTTCCCTAGATTTGATGCCTATACGAGGGTATGTAGCTATTGGGTTAGTGGAAAGATCCCCCCCCCCCCCCTTTTACATGAATTCCACGATATACGTCTTTCTTTTTAGGGTAATCGATACGTGTGGACAACCCATTTGATATACATGAGTGTATGTGAAATGCATCATTATATACCTTGTGGGGAAAGTACGTGTGATAGCAAGTTTGATACACTCGACATACGTGAACGAGTTTCCTGCTATATACCTCCCGTCATGACTTCGGTCAATCGGTACAATGCAGGTGAACCGTTCGATTTATGTTGAAGGTATTGGCCAATGGAAGGTGGGAGTCATATTGCTTAGGTTATGTGTGACTTGCTGGACTAGTGCCCATAACATAGTGACCCCCCAGTACTGGACAAAATTTAGTCAATATCCATGCTCTTGGTGATGTATTGTGCAAAATGAAGGATTCTTGATTAGTATATTATGGAGAAAGTATTTTATTACGCATGATAAAAACTATACTAATAAGGAAGAATATACAAATATCATGAAAAGTAAATATAGCCTATATATTACACTAAGCATGGATGTGTGAGAGCATGTGATGTGTAAATATCTACAAGTGAGTGTGTGGTAGTGAAACTAAGCATGGATCAACTACAAGTGGCATGTGTGATAGGTGAGTATGGATATATGTGACAAATGAAGGTGTGTGCTGGTGACACCTAAGCATGAATATTATACGTGGTGTGTACAACATGAGGATATAAGTAATCCTACGTGCAAGTAGTGTGAGATGTACATAAAGAATATCTACTAGTGTGTGAGTTATGAGTGATAGAAGCATGAGGTAGATATATAAAAGAAATAATATAGGGGGAAAAGGGAACATACACATAGGTGCATACGCACACAAGCAGAAAATGATAACACTTATGCAAATAAAGTCTATCCCTCTAACAAAATATCCCCACATAAGTCGTCACTATGGCCATCCCAAGATATGATCTCCTTTCCTTTCCTCCGCACAGTTTTAGGGGTTGGATGAAAAGGGATGAAATTAGATAAAGCTCCCTCTCCCGGGATCTTATTCAAAGGAGGAGTGCTTCGACCGTCGTCAATGTGGGGTGATGTAAAGAGATTGAGCCGCCAACCTATTTTGCACAAAATGGGAAAAACAACATGTCGTCGCCTCGAGAGATGACATCAAAGACCAACTAATACATACGAAACCAATAGTTCAGAGGTTCGGGGGCTAAGTTACGGAATGTGAAGGTGTTAGGCACCCACCCGCCTTTTTAGTCTCTCATGGGCTTGTGTTACTATTTTCCTTAATTTCTTCGTGAAGTGTGTGTGCATGTATATATAAGTGGAGATTGGAATTGCTCGACTCGCATCATAGAAAAGATGGAGTGAGGTCATCCAAAGGAATTCTCCCAAAATAATAATTAAAAAATATGATGTGTTCTCTTATCGAGATATTGATCTTTATGATTAAACAATAATATATTTTAGATAAGACGTGATATATGAATGACAAGTATGATATATATGAATAATATATGGATATAATATGAAAAAATGGTAATAGGAAACTAGGACTCGTGTCTTAGGTTTTACCCCGAGATACCTACATAGCTTATAAAGGCATCAAAGTCCATGTAGTTTGCATGCGACATAGGCATGGGGTTTATCCCATAGATTCAAACGGGAGTTTATTATACGTGTGTGTAGAAAATATATATTTTTTTAGTTTATCCCATCAAAATTTATGAGTGTAACCCTCTTTCTATTTATTTTTTATAGAAAATTACTTATTAGCAATATAACTAATAAAGGATGATATATTAATGTGTATCATCTAAAGTAAACAGACTAAATTGAGAATTTAATGTAACTAATGCAAAAATAAAGAAATTTGAAGAGAATGAAGAATGTTTGGACCTTCTTTGAAAACTTGAGGATTGATCTTGATTGATGATGAGATTCCTTGCAAGTGAATAATTTTGGAGGATTTATAGTAGCTTGGAAAATTATGGGAATGAAAGGTGGAAAGTAATTCCACATAAGGAAACTTTCTTGATTGCAGAAGAATGTTGCTGAGATCACTGATGATAATGAATCTAAGGTGTGCCTTGGAAGTGAGCTCATGCCCTCCTTATATTGGGTATGGTCACTGTCGATTGTCATAGACCTAGTCCTGCCAATTGGCAAGTGACCCTAGGCACACTGTCGATAGGCAGGGAAATGGACTTGCTAATTGGCAGTCTCATGCAGATTTTTTTGAAAAAAAATAGTCGTAGGACTCAATTCATTGATCCAAATCATGCACGGTGCATACCGTTAGAAAGATAATTCAGTGATCTTCAAGAGTCCTTTGGTGCTCCCATGGGTCCAACAATTGACTTTGGGCTAAGCGGGGCTCGGAAGCACTCGTCGTACATTTGGACAGGAGATCCTCGGACGGTAATGGATCATTCATTTGAATTGTAGGTTCGAATCATGCACGGGGAAGACCATTGGAAGGGTTATTCAAGGTAATTTGACATTCTAAAGAGCTTCTCCCAGTTCAGAGAGTTGACTTTGGTCAAACGGGGCTTGGAAGCGCTCGGTTACCCGTTGGAGTAAAATGGGTCGTTCGTCCATACCGTAGGGATGATTCACACACGGGATGGACCGTTTGAAAGGGTATTCAGTAGCCTTCTAAGATTTTTTTAGTCTCGATCGAGATGAATTTTTGACCTTGGTCAAATGGAATCCGAGAGCGCCCAGTGGCCTCCGGATCAGTTTTTGAGGGAAAATGGATCATTCATTCGAACGATTATACCATTTCATGCACGGGGCAAACTGTTGGAAAGGGATTTTCATACCCTTCGAAGATTCATTGAGATTTCTCTATGATGATGAAGTTGATTGGGTCAAATCGGGGCTGGGATGGTTCGGTGGCCCCATATCTATTTTTTATGGTAAAATGGTTTGTTTGTCCGAACTGTTATGATGTTTCAAGCATGGGGAGAACCGTTGAAAGGGGGATTCAGTGCGCATAGAAGATTAATTGAGCTTTTTATCTGACGTTGAAGTTTATCGAAGTTAAACGGGGCCTGGGAGCCCCTGATGGGTTCTAGATCGGTACTCAGAGTATGACTTAGGGTTTTTGTTGAATGAGGAGGTGCTAGGGACCTAGGGAGAGACTTCGGGGGGAATATGGTGTCTACATGAATGCAATAATAAATGTTCCGATAAAGGATAAAGTGGACAAGTAAATGTGAACATGGATTAATGTCAATAAAGTAAAGGATTTGTAAAACGAAGTGACTAAATGGGTAGTTAAGTAACCTAAAGAGATTTAACCCATAATTAACTCAAGAGTGTTTTTATGAAATATTTTTAAAGAAAAATAATTATTTTCTAACACGGTGCTTGTGTGTGTTGAAAGGTGATTTTCAATCAAAATACTAAGGTAAATTAGTATGAGCTAAGGGGTAATTTCAGTGATGAAAATGCTTTTCCTTAACAAAGGTTATTTTTATAAAGTATTGCGTTAAATCAAGAAATAAATGTCAAGTAGAGTAAAAAGGGGTTCTTTATAAGACAAAGGTAAATTAATCGGAATAAGTAACATTTTTGGAAATAAAACGTTTCCATGAATTAAAGTATATGTATGAGTATATATATATAAAATATCTTCATGTGCATGTAGATGTAATGTGTTAACGTCTATTTTATTTTGTTTGATTCTATATTGCGTTGTTGCATTTTCCCACTAGCCATTCGACTCATTCTCACATCTTTTTACAGCAAGTTGGGTGCAATTTCATATTTTATGGGAATTGTACAGGTAAGTACCCTTTTTTATTTTATGTTAGTAGCTTTGTATGCTTGGATTTTGGGGACTCTTCCCATGGGTCCTTCATGTAGTTTGATTTTAACTGGAATCGCATGCTAAATAAGTCAATTGTTAATTAAATAAAACTGTACAATTCCCTTAAAATACAAGTAAATACCCATTTCACTTCACACTAACACTTGGGTCGGACTGGGTTGACCAAGGGTAACCCATAAATTCAGGTCGGGGAGTTACACCCTGAAGGTCGTCTTTGTTGACCCTAAATGGCCATTCCTAGTTAGGTCTTATCTCACCATATTATGGCTTCCTCGCATAGCCGGTGACCTTCCTTTGGACATAGTTCCTGAGCAGAACTTTCCTCAAATGAACACCTTTGTTGTACTGCCTCGCAATGGTTGTTGGTAGTCTGTCAATCTTATCAAGGCTTGTTCCATCCTCATTTCTTCCATATCTAGTCCATTCTTGATGATTTAGTTGTTCATGTTTTTATTACAGATAGTTATTCTCATGGTTGGCAGACCAAAATCTAGTTGTGGTATGCCCTCGATATCGTAAGCTAAGGCTGAGGGTGTTTTGTTGGGTTTTATTCTTAAAACCGTTAAATGACATTTTATTTTTCAATAAAAGGATTGTCTAGTTTATTTTAAATGAGAATAATTTTTGCGAGAATGATTTATGTTTATATTTTAAATATATTGTTTAGTATGTGGACCACTTACACTTAGTACGAATTTCGGTGAGTCGGGCTTCGCTTGATTAAAGAAGACCGAAATTCTGGATCTAGTACTATGGAACGATTCACATCCTAGATAGGGAGTTAGAATCCTATCGTCATGGATACTTATACAATCCTAATAGTTTTTCTTAAACTACGAGAACTTGTTTGATGGCTCAAGAACTTGTATGATAGTTGAAAGAGGATTGTGACTGGTACATTCAGGAATGTATTAAACACAACCACACATGAGATTTAAGTGTACAAGTTATCTTAACTAGACTCGTATAATCTCACACTATTTTCAAAGGGTTCTTATATTCTTAATACCCAAGGTTACGAGGATTAGAATGCTTGCATAATTATTTCTTTAATTTCTATGGGTGCGATTAAATTTTAAATTGGATTTATTATCCATACAAGTTGGGCAAAAATTGTGTGACTAAATCTGAGATCATAATTTAGATGAATTCTCATACAAGAAAGATCTTGGATTGTAACACCCCCTTGATAGACTTATAAGATTTGTTTCCACCAGTAAACCTGATCAGTGGATTATTTTATAATCTGATGGAGTAGAAAAATAAGTTAAGTCTGAGAATCAGTGAATTGATTAGTTCTTGGTTAAAATCAATAAATAGAAAATTGATTTGACCATGCGGGTATTGAAACTTAATGGGAGGATTCGCATTATTAATCTTTTTTTTAGCCAGGCTTGGTCAGATCAGTCATATGGTAATCTTATGTCTTATTTTTCTGAGATGCTGAAAAGATTGAAGGCTTCCCTCAAGGTGTGGAACAAAGAGATTTTTAAAAATTTATTTCAGAACATTCATGATTTGGAGGATGAGTGTTACCTGTGGAGCATGATTTTGAACTTAATCCAACTCAATCAAATAGAGTGAAGATACAGAATTCTAGAATCAAGCTTGAAAAAGTTTTGAACTAGGAAGAAGTTTTCTGGAGACAAAAATATAAAATCAAATGGCTTAAAGAGGGTGATAAAAACACTAAGTTTTTCCATGATGCAGTTAAAGATAGTAATATTAAGTTGTCAATCCTCAAAATCATAGATGATAATCTTTGTTTGAAGGAGATCCCTACTGAAATTGCTGATATTTTTGTCCAATATTTTTTCGATAAAAGGTCTGCTAACTTGGTAGATATTGATGAATCTTTATTGGATGTTGTTCCAAGGGTCATTAATGAAGAGATCAATGGAAATCTTTCTAAGATACCTTAATAAGAGGATATCTTTTTTCACCATTAAATAGTTAAATGAGGATAGTTGTCCTGGACCTGATGGCTTCAGTGGAGCTTTTTATATTTCCTGCTGGGGGATTATCAAGAATGACTTTATTAGAGCTGTGCAATCTTCTTTGTTGGTAATACCATTCCCAAAAGTTGGTCTGCAACTAATGTGGTGATTATTCTCAAAGTTAAGAATCCTTTGAAATTCTCACAATTCAGACCTATTAGTCTTGGGAACTTCTCTCAAAAAATTATTTCTAAAATTCTCAATTCCAGATTTAGTCATATCCTTCCTCTCATCATATCTCAAAATCAAAGTGGTTTTATCAAGGATATAAATATCCAAGATAATATCCTCTTAGCTCATGAGATGTTTAGTTTGCTTAATAGGAAAAGTCATGGATCTATTGTGATCATTAAATTGGACATGGAGAAAGCATATGATAGAGTGTCAGGGATTTTCCTTCTTAAAGTGCTTAGAAGATTTGATTTTACTGAAACTTTCATTAATTTCATTTGGAGATTGCTATCTAATATTTGTTTCTTTATTCTTAGAAATGGCAAGCCTTCAGGTTTTTTTCATTCTTTCAGAGGTTTAAAACAAGGAGATCCATTATCTCCTTCTCTTTTTATTATCATGGCATAAGTTCTTTCTAGAGGATTAAATCATTTAGTAGAGGTTAAGAAGATTGGTCCTTTTTCTCATCCTCCTGGAAGCTCTTTAATATCTCATCTAAGTTTTGTTGATGATGTGATTGTTTTTGTTAATGGGAGGAAAAGAAGTTTACAAAACCTTATGCACTTTTTGGTCAAATATGAGAAATCCTCAAGTCAATCTCTGAACAGGGATAAAAGTAGCTTTACAGTTTCTGAAGGTCTCTCGTTGGTCAGGAAGAATAAAATTTCAAATGTTTTGCATCTGAAATATAAGAAGATGCCTTTAGTCTACTTGAGTTGTCCTCTTTTTGCTGGCTGGAATAAGGCTATTTTTTATTTTGATTTGATTAAAAAGATCATAAATAAATTCCTTAGTTGGAAAACTAAGTTTTTATCAACTGCAGGTAGGATGGTATTGATCAAGCATGTTCTAGCTTCCATTCCTATTTATAACTTAGCAGCTTTGAATCCTCCTATATCTGTTATAAATAGAATTCACTTAATTTTTAGAAAATTGTTTTGGGGTTCAAATTCTGTTAGAGGTAAAAAAAAAAAAACTTGGATCAAGTGGGATTTTTTTTCCTTTCAACAGAAGAAGGAGGATTAGGCATGAGAGATATTAATGATGTGAATAAATGTTTCTCTTTTAATCTTACGTGGAGGGTAAACCATTCTCAAGGTCTGTGGGGCAGATTCATGAGGAATAAATATAAGAGTTCTTTACAATATGGTGTTACTGGTTCTCATGTCATTAAAAAAATTAAAAGAGTTGAAGAATAGGTTGTTAAGCATTCAAAGACTGTTGATGATGAAGAGATTTGGAAACCTTCTGCTGATGGTCTTTTTTCCATTAAATCTGATTTCCAAGTGTGTAGAAGATCTGTAGTGAGCTCTTATAGTTGGAAAATTCTTTTTTCTCCTTTCATTCCTATTAAAATATCCATATTTGGTTGGAAATTGATCAGGAAAGCCATCCCTACTGATGATAATATTCAGAGAGTTGGAATCAGATTGAGCTCGAGATGCCTATGTTGTAAGGCCAATATATAATCTCTGAAGCATTTTTTCCTTTAAGGGAAGATTGCCAAGGAAGTTTGGAAGTTTTTTGTCAACTTAACTGATGTGATTCCATCTTTTCAGTCTATCAAATCCATGCTGATGGCTTGGTGGTTATCTAAAACTAGAGGAAGTTTTTAGAAAGCTATTTTTTAGATTATCCCGCTGGTGATTTTATGGGAAATTTGGAAAGCTAGATGTCAATGTTTGTTTGAAAATGAGGAGATGAAGGAAGGAAAAATCATATCTCAGATTATAAACACTATTTCAAATGTTTTCACTAACAATTCTTTTGCAGGTCCTCTAATTTTATCATCCAAAATTCAAGATACTTTTAATTTCAGAATCAAAGTAAAGCAGTAGCAGTTTCAGATTGTTCGATGGGAAAGACCTTCGGATCGTTTCATTAAGCTTAATGTGGATGGATCTAGCATTGGTAACCCATGAGTCAGTGGTATATGAGGCATTTTCAGAGGTCACAATCGAGAATTCTTGTTTGATTTTTCACTTTCCATTGGTCAATCTTCTTCTTTAAAGGAAGAGATTAAAGCTATTCAGACACGTCTTCAATGGATAGTTAAAAAAAGCTACTCAAGACTCCAAAGAAGTGATCATGATGATTTCAGAGTAGTGGAAACCTCCTTGGGAAGTGAAAGAAACAACAAATGAGATAAAAGGTTTTATTAAAGAGAACGACCTTCAATATCATCACATTTGGAGGGAAAAAACAATGTAGCAGATGCCTTAGAAAAATTTGCTTCCTCTTCAAAAGAATTAAAGTGTTTTGATCAATTGAGTGATCTTCCTCTTTTTACTAAAGGAGCTTTTAACATGGATACACTAGGTTTTCCTAGTATTAGATCTTCTAAATAGTTGTAGTTTTTAGTTTGTATAGCCACCTAGGAGAGGCTTTTTCTCCTTTTAATAAAATTTAAGGGATTAATATCCTCTTCTGTTAAAAAAAAATATTCGAAGTGATTTGAGATAATTAAATTAGAGTTCAGTCATAATAATTTGGTGAAATTAACTATTATTAAATAAAGAAATGAAATAAATTACGGGATTTTAATTTGGGATTCCATGTATTTATTTAGAAGACAATTTAATTATTTGGTCTTGGGTCCCAAGTATAGTCTATATGCCCAAGTAGCAGACTCAAACTCTCTGTAAGCTCAGTTTATCCCAAGCCCATGACTTATACCTATATATTTGGTGTAGGCTAGGTTTTTAAGCTACATAGTCATTATTGAGGGTTAGAGAGGGAAAGAGAAATCACTATTCATGTTTTCATTAAGAAGGTTAGAGAGATCGAGGTCCATATCTCACTAATAAACAAAGGTTTTCTTTTTTGAAGGTTCACACACACCTACCTAGGTTTGGAAGGAACATATATTATAATATACAAGCCATTTTGTGCAAATGAACAATCTTTTGGAGGATGAAAATAAGATAACTCCTTTATCTTCTCCAAATACGTTTTCTCCTCATTTGGTTCACCAAAAATTTCCGCTAAGGTATTGGGTTCGAAACCTTAGGTTTACGATTGAAACAAATTTTTGTTTTTTCACTTTTCATTGCATAATTAACCAAATATTTTTTAGCTAATTTTTTCTACGTATATTGATCCCCAATAATTTGTATCAGAGCCCTTGATTTAGATTGATCATGCTTTAGGGAGGTCCATGTTGTCCTCTATGAGAGACCTTAGTTTTCATGTTGTAGAAAAATACATAGATGTATGTTTCTTCGTACCAACATGATTTCTCAGAGCTTCAATGTTCATATGACTTTCATCATTATCACTTATGTTTGTTTTGTATGATTGGATCCTACGGTGGTTTATTCATAGTTTTTTTTTCTCCTAGATTCGACATGGTTGTAATAATTAGAGTTTTGTAATTATTTCTTTATCGATGTATGTGCATGAGATAAAAGGGTTATTTAATAGTTGTTTACATTTAAAATAATGTTTTTACATTGGTTAGGGTGTTGGACAATGTTTCGTGAAGTTTCATGAAGATTCGACAAAGTTATGGAGTTTTTTGCATGCAGTTAGAGAACCCAAGACGAAGTTGTAGATATTACACACTCATATTGATCCGAACTTATTTGAATCAATCTGAATACAAATCATATCGATACTACCCCAATTCGGATCAATCCAATCCTAACAGTGAGTTGCAATTTTGCTATTTTATTATTCTTTTCCACAAGTTCGACAACGGTCCTTCATCCCGAATTCTCCTAAAGAAGATATGACTTTTTCAGAGGTCAAACACATATAGAGATCCAGTTTTTGATGCAGTATACTTCAAGGAGGACTATAGTTAAAAAATAAGTCAACTTCAACAAGGATTATTGATCTTGGATAATTTTACTTTAAGAAGAACTATAGGTCATGATGGAAAGAAAATTACTTTCCTATTTGAATTATGATTACTTGATTATTCAGTTTCATTATGATTCTACCATCCTGCATGTTGATAATTTCGTACGCTAATTAATTTATTAATTATGATACCATGTTTATATGGACAACATGGATTTTTATTGCGATCGGACCAAATCACGTTATTTATGGAAAATCTATTTTATTTTTTATTTTTTGAATTGAATTTAATCGGGTAATTATTTAAAGGTGTAAATTAATTGCAATCTCTAATTTTTTTAATTTAAAAATAGTATTATTTTTGAAAAATTAAAATAGTGAGATGCGGAAATTTAACATGTACAAGTAAATGGGAAATTACCAAGAATTTAATTTGGGCATATAGAATTGAATAAATTAGTTTTCAAAATGCCCTCAGGTTTTAAAATATTATGTGGGAGAGGATTTTCAACATAAATCCCATAGTCTCCATTGGTGATTTAAGAATGTGGTGTGATTAAATCCTCTTGTTAGTTTGTTTGTCCCCCCCCCCCCCCCCCCCCCCCCCACACACACACACACAAATGGATGGAATCAAATCACGATATTTAGTTTTCTTAAAAGTCTTAAGTAATAATACCTAGAATTAGAATGTGAGTAAGTTTCATTCCCCCAAGTAGGAAATTTTTCGTGAACATGTTAAAATTTGAAGAATGAACCAATGATATACACTTAAATATAATTAATGATATCCTTCGAAGTCAATTCTTATGTGTTTATTTCAAATTAATTTCGTTTTCAAATTATGATTCATAGATTTCAAAATGGGCTCATTATTCTGACGAGTGCATAATTTTGTTTACTTAATACCTTAATCTAGGCCTTGTTCGACCCGTTATATCATATATAATAATCTTTTTGAATCATATTTTCAATTTAGAAAAAATATACAAGTTTGAAAATAAGTCAATTTAGTAATGAAATTTTAGCAACCCGAGGGGGTGATCCCAATATGAAAGAGGTCGTTCGAGCAGAGGTGCTCAAATTGCTGGATGCAGGTATTATCTATCCCAT
Organism: Sambucus nigra; assembly: GCA_949130495.1. Classification (NCBI taxonomy): domain Eukaryota; kingdom Viridiplantae; phylum Streptophyta; class Magnoliopsida; order Dipsacales; family Adoxaceae; genus Sambucus; species Sambucus nigra. The sequence goes on from OX422220.1 coordinate 306,410,230, forward strand.
ATTTAATATCCAACGGTCCAACCCCATTCAAATTGTCCCAAAGCAATTCAGTGTTATAGTGGTGAAAAACGATGAATATGGTTTAGTGCCTACTAGAATTCAAACCGACTGACATGTGTGTATCAGTTATAGGAATTTGAATGCCATCATAAGGAATGATTACTTTCCGCTTCCTTTCATAGACCAAATTATTGAGAGATTATCCGACCATCCTTATTACAGTTTTCTTGAAGGTTATTCTGGATATAATCAAATTTCCATCACTTTCGAGGATCAAGAGAAAACCACATTCATTGTCTATTTGGTGCTTTTGCTTATCGACACATGCCCTTTGTGTTATGCAATGCATCCTCTACCTTTAAACGTGTGACACCCTGACTAAATAAATACCGGGTAGTTACTCCTTTACTTAAATTTATACAAATTGTCAAGTTGGTTCAGTTCGTAGCATCACTGTCGAAAACATTAAATTGATTACTAACCACCTAATATTTAAAATAGTGAAGTGCCAAATTTTATTTAATTAAATTAACATGCAACCAATTAATTATAAACTAATTACACAACGTCCACAACATAATCATAATAGAATAATAAGGGAATAAAATGATTCTGGAGTAACACGCCCCTAAATAATTCAAATACTAAATAACTACCAATACAAAAGTTTGAATGAATAGATAAGTCCAAAATTGAAATACAACTGAAAGTCTAAGAATGCTATCTCTAAATGGAAATGGACCACATTCCCTAAAAGATGAGTAACCCTGAATAGAGTCAAGTGCAGAATGTGGAGGCGTCTAATACCGAAATCCCGTAACTTCCACAGCAGCTACAACACGTTAATGTCATGGAACTCCTATGCTTGGCATCCTTATGGCTGGGCACCTAAAAAGGTTTTACAAGAAAAATATATTTGAAAGAAAACGGGTCAGAGCCCGAGGTGAAAAACAGTTTAAAAATATAGCAAGTGTTTAATTTCATTAAACAGTAAATATCGTATACATGTTAGTTACGTGCTCTCGCATGAGTTCCTCACCTCTAAACTAGTGTGCATGCCTAACGTATACCCTTAACCCATCCTAGTTATGCCGCTAACTAACTAAACTGTACCACTTCATGTCTTCACATTATCATAATATAGGGGTCTATTCGTATTATTCTGATATATTTTGCATATAACTCACGTTTACATTAATCAAATTATTACTCAATTACGACATAGAATCTCACGTTTTCAATCCCATTCAAATATCTTTAATATTCGCATTCACAATTTAACAATGAGCCAGTTACAAGTACAAGTATATTATTCTCAGAATATATATACAAATATGGCACCCCTACTCTACTATCGAATCCCGATAGATCACGTACATAAGGACTACGCATTCCGAATCACTTAGGAACCGTTTCAATAAACAAAATCACACATATTGGAGGCGAACATAGTTCACATACCCATGGGTCACGCACATAATTACGCTCCCATGGTCACTTGACTTATCAACTCACAAATAAGTCATTCACAATCTTATGTCCTTAAGGTACCAATCTAAATCCCACCATACGCACACAAATATTAGATGGTCCTTTTTCGAAAGTCGACCTTCCGTGATAGAAAGTATGGTAGGTATGTCATACACACAATAGAGCATATACTAAGCATTCACACAACTTAGGTAATTATTACATTATTAAAGGTATATTTCAACCCTATACCATCAATCTTATTCGTATGTTATTATCATCCCACTTATACATAATATGTTTTGTCAATAAATCTCACGCCGTATAGTTTCGAGCTTAAACCTGTCCCGAAAAGGTTACTAAGTCTCCCACATATCCTAAACGTAAATTCATTACTTAGAGGCCATATTTATGTCTCTAATCCCAACTTATCACTCATACGAATTTAGGTCATGTTCTCGCAACTTATAATAGTAAATTACTCGTCGGACACTCGTAACTTCAACACTACGTTCCAAACCAATTCAAATATGTTTTGGAATTCAATTACATCCCTGTTGTTCTCCCTAAAGTCCTAATGTATTCACATAGTCCCCACCCACAACTTTCAATGGCCGGAATTGCTTAAATTCAAAAAGGGGGAAATATCGCAGTTTCTGGGCAGGTCGATCGATCAACCCAAGAATGTCGATTGATCTATGAATGGCGATGAATCGATCGAACAGGTGCAGGTATCAGATTTCTACAATTTCATCCCTAGGTTTGTACCAAATATTTATTACAAGTCGTTAAATTCTAAATTAAATGTATCGGGTAATCCTACAACCTAAATACATGATTCTTAACGTTCCAGAAGTCTTAAATCATCGTCATTTATACTTTTCTTGGATCAAATTAACCTACTATCATGAAAACACTATTTTTTCTATTTTCTTCAAAAATCATCATACATATCCTCATAAATTCGTGGTTAAATAAGCATGGGTTATAATTTTGTTAATGAGATACTTCCAGAATCAAAACTATATATAAATCTTATCCAAAATTAAGGTTTCATCTCCAAATTTCACGAGTTTCAATATTTTCATGGTTATTATCAAATCCTAAACTATCATGGATAAATTATTTGCTGAATCTCAATGAATTAAATCACTTGCCTGGAATTCGATGTTCTGATCCTTTGAAGCAGATGGTACGAAAGGTATCCCCTCTTTTCGATCTAACGGTGGTGGTTGTGGTGTAATGGCCTCTAAGGGTGGGTTTTCTCCTTGGGAACTTCCTTCTCTATTCTCTAACTGTCGTTGGTGATTTCTGATTGTGAAAACCCTAGGAGTCCTAAGAGTTGGCTAATAAACTATGTCTAAATTTCATGGGTTAATATTCCTTAAAAATCAAAATGACTAAAATACCCTCCCGGGTTGCCGGTTCAGCCTAATAATGCCCCGAGGCCCAAACTAAACCCCCGACTAGTGTTTTCTGACTATTTCGACCATTTCGAACACGTTGGCGCACTCAAAATGACCATATGGATGATACAGCTTAATTTACTTTTAAATTCATTTAAATTGATTCCTAACACGACTGACACGCGCGTTCCAACTTAGTTTCTGAATTTTCGTATTTATAACTCGCGAAAATATTAATAAATTCAATAATCATATATTACCATATTCACTTAGTAATATTCAACATTATTATAATAATCAAATACCAACTCTCATCTCTCCAGTACAATTTAATTTATCCCATTAAATAAAATCAATAAAATTACGGGGTATTACATAGTTCCCCCTAGTAATAGAATTTCGTCCCGAAATTCGAAAATAAAATATACCTAGAAAAAATAACTCTGGATAATGCTCGCGCATCTCGTCCTCGCTCTCCGTGGTAGAATCTTCGACATTATGATGCCGCCACTGAACATGCACTAACGGTACTATCTTCGACCTCAATTTGCTCTCACTATGGTCTAGGATACCAATCGGACCCTCCTCATAGGAACTATCACGATGTAGATCAATCTCCTCTAAAGCAATGTGAGTATGGGCCAATTCATCCCGAAGAAATCTCCTCAATGAGGAAATGTGGAACACGTCATGGATCCTATGTAAGTATTCCGGTAACCCATGTCTATACGCAACTGACCCAATCCGATTGATAATAGGGAATGGTCCCACATATCTAGGTGACAACTTCCCCTTCTTCCCAAAATGCATAATCCCCTTCATAGGAGACACTCGAAGCAGCACTTGGTCCCCCACATTAAACTCTCGGAAGAACCTCTTGGCATCAGCGTAACTCTTGTGTCGGTCTTGAGTAACCCGAATACAGCTCTGTATCATCTCTATCCTTACCGAAGTATCCTAAATCACCTCCAGCCCAAGTATCTTGTTGTCCCCCACCTCTAGCCAACATGTTGGGGAACGACAAGGCCTACCATACAATGCTTCAAATGGAGCCATACCAATAGTGAACTTGTAGGAGTTATTATAGGCAAACTTCACCAGTGGAAGATACTTCTCCCAACCACCTCCAAAGTTGAGGATGCACATACGCAACATGTCCTCTAACATCTGATTCGTCCGCTCAGTCTGCACATCCGTCTGCAGGTGATATGTTGTACTTAACCGTAACTCTGTACCCATGGCTTCTTGGAAACTCTCCCAAAACCGTGACACAAAAATCTTATACCTGTCAGACACGATATTAAGAGGCACCCCGTGGAGTCTCACTATCTCCGCTATGAAGATCTAAGCATACTGTCCCATAGTGAAGTCTGTCCGGGCTGGAAGAAGTGAGCAACCTTGGTTAACCGATCCATGATTACCCATATGGAATTGTGACCTCTATGCAATGTAAGTAACCCCATGATGAAGTCCATGGAAATACCATTTCCACATAGGAACCTCTAATGGATGTAGAAGTCCTGTCGGTCTCTGATGGTTCACTTTTACTAGATGACAAGTGGCGCATTTCGAAATGAACTCGACAATATCCCTCTTCATCCCGCTCCACCAGTACTTTCGCCTCATATCCTGGTACATCTTATCCCCACCAGGATGTATCGCGAACCGTGCGACTCTGTCATCACCTCGTGTCGTAAGTTTTCCCCCTCAGGAACAACTAATCTCCCATTAAAGCGTAAGCCCCCGTATGAAGTAACTATATAAGACTCAGCCCCCTCTGCTAGTAATCGTACTATCTGTTCTTGACAGAACGGGTCTGCTTCCTGAGCCTTTACTACTCTCGTAATGATCTGGGGCATAACTGTCATCACAGGCTTGAATGATCGGGACACTACATCCTCGTGCCAAACTCCTTTCACTTTGCCTTACACACCTTGGCCACCTCACCTACTGGCCTACGGCTCAACGCGTCTGATATCACTTTAGCCTTCCCTAGGTGGTATTGGATATCGAACTAATAATCCTTCACAAACTCGCATATTTATATCCTTCTGCGTGAAGAGGTACTGTAATGACTTATGGTCTGTGAATAAGCGAAATTTTTCCCCCAGGAGATAGTGCCTCCAAATACGAAGTGCAAATACGATTGTCGATAACTCCAAGTCATGGGTGGGGTAATTCTTCTCGTGAGACTTAAGCTTACGGGAAACATAAGCTATCTCCTGACTCTCCTGCTGCAGTACACCCCCAAGTTCCAGTAAGGATGCATCAGTGTAGACTAGATACTCCACTCTCAGCTTGGGCAATGATAACACTAGTGTTGAGGTCAGATTTTCCTTCAACTCATCAAAATCCAACTGACATGCATCACTCTAAATAAATGGTACCCCTTTGCGAGTCAGATGTGTCAATCGACCCGCTATCTTCGAGAATCCCCGAATAAATATCCTGTAGTATCCTTCTAAGCCCAAGAAACTACGTATCTCTGTCGGTGTCGTGGACTGTCACCACTCCCTCGCTGCTGATACCTTCCATGGATCAACAAATATCCCACTGTCAAAAATGATGTGCCCAAAAAACTGAACTTCTTTCAGCCAAAATATGCACTTCTCATATTTTGTATACAGATCATGCTGACGCACTGTTTACAAAACCTGCCTCAAGTTCTCGGTATTCTCCTCCTCGGTCTATGAGTAAAATAGAATGTCATCGATGAAGATAATGACGAACTGGTCCAGGAAATCTCTGAACACCCTATTCATCAAGTCCATAAACACGGCTGGGGCATTGGTCAGGCAGAACCCTGAACTCGTAGAAACCATATCTCGTCAAGAAGAAAGTCTTTGAGATATCCTGATCCTTGATACGCAACTGATGGTATCCCGATCTCAAGTCAATCTTTGAGAAGAAGGCAGCTCCTCTTAACTGGTCGAATAGGTCATCGATTCAGGGCAACAGATACTTATTTCATATCGTGATTTTATTCAATTCCCGGTAATCGACACACAACCTCAAAGATCCATCCCTCTTCTTCACAAACAGCACAGGAGCACCCCATGGCGAATTACTCCTACGGATAAAACCCTGACCCAACAGTTGCTCTAACCGATACCGTAGCTCCCTCATTTTCGCTGGAGACATACGGTAAGGTAAGCGGGCTATCGGTCGAGTGTCTGATGCAAAATTAATAACAAAGTCTATCTCTCTACTAGGAGGTAATCCCGAAATATCCTGGAATACATCAGCGAACTCCCTAATGACTGGAATCGAATCAAGTGGTATCACCACCTCCTTAGAGGTCTCCTCCTCTATGTAGTACAAGTGAGTGGACGATCCTCCATCAAGGCGAGGCATCACCACTAGGAACATCTCTTGACCGGGTATGGAAAAAATAATACTCCTACTAAAATAATCGATCATGACTTTGTACATAACCAGCCAATCCATACCAATAATCGCATCGTACTCGGATATATCTAATGCTAGCATGTCAGTAAGTAAAGTAAATAACCCAATCTCTACACCAACGCCTCTACATATAAAGGAAATCACAGAACCTCTACTCAAAGGAGAATATAGACAAGTGACAGTGCTCTCCGCGATATCTAATAATCCCATAGCACATGCAAATCTCGTGGCAATAAAATAGTGTGTGGCCCCGTGTCAAATAAAATACGCCCCATAGTCCCCTGAATAGAAAATAGACCCTCAATCGAGGGTGAATCTTGCGAGATTACGGCCTACTGAAGGTTATAAACCCGACCATACTAGAGCTTCCCCTTCTGCACTGGGATCGTTGGAATAGGTGGTAGCGCGGGCATCTATGGTGGTGCTGGGAGGGCAGCGGGAAACATTGGTCGCTGGGGCTCATGTCGAGCACCCTGCTCCTGCTGCTGCTGCTGCGGGGTCCTTCCCCTCTTAGGACACTCCTAGCGTTTGTGGCCAATCTTTCCACATATGAAACATTTCTCTATGAAGTTTCCCCCTCTCTTTCACTGCTACCCACGACCTTGATGGCCGTTACCACCCCTACCCTGGACATGCTGGCCCTGCTAAAACTACTGCTGGCCCTGATGACTCTGATGGTTGTGATGACCCTGTTGGCCATGCCTAAAACCTCCCTGGCCATGTTTGAAACCTCCTTATCTGAATCTCCTAGAATCTCCCTGTTGGGAACCTTGATCACCCTACCTATACTGACCCTGAGCTGATTGTGCCCTACTGGAACCATTACCCTCGGTCCTGCCCTGATGGATGGACTCTCCTACTCGCTTACCCTTTGACAAATGAAAGCGGTGGTCCTGGCAGTGAAGTAGTGTTGCGTTAACCACATCTGAATAGGTGGCCAACGAGATATTCCCTAGCAGGTGCTGAAAATTCCTCCACATCAACCCATCCATAAACTTCTAGATCTTCTTCTCTTCAGTTGGGATCTCATCGAGAACTATGTTCAGAAGATTGGTGAACTCAGCCTCGTACTCTGCCACTATCCTCCCTTCATTCTTAAGGTTCATCAATGTTTACCTCATCTCTGTGTGAACTGCTAAGGGAAAATATTTGCGGTCTAACCGCACCTAAAACTCCTAAATAGAAAGAACATCTCTCTCCTCGGTGGTGGTAATGGACTCCCACCAGTGCAATACTGCTCCTACTATCTTAAAAGTAGCCAGTTGTTGTCAATTTTATAAAATACCGCAAGTGCACGGGCTATTGAAATATAGCGGGTACAAGTACGGGTCGAACCCACAGAGATTTCGTCAATTCATAAAATACCGATCTTCCAACTAGACAATGAGTGTATAAATATGGATGAGTTTGAATTAAAACAAGAGCAAAATATATAAATGACTACAAATGAACAAGTGATAATATCAAATATGGGAGAAAACTAGGACGTCGGATCCATCTATCGATTTTAATTAAAGTTGTATGTCAAGTTAATTCCGTACTTTCCCAACTTTACAACTCAAAATATACCGACTCTCGTCACGTGTATTTCGGAAAATAAAACATTACACGTTCTCAAAATATTTTATGTCTCTTAAATTAGACACCTTAAATCCCTATTCCCTCGAAAATATCAAATTTCAAGTTTGAATATGTATTAAAGCATGAGATATCAAAACAACTTAATGCAAGTATAGCCCATCAAAAATTACAACTCCAAATACTCCAAATATGATTTATCAAATCATTCCGGAGGTTTAAAGCACACTCTCGTGTCGTTTTAAATGAATACCGAATTTTTATAATCAATTAATACATGTGGGAAATAAATACTGAATTAAATTAAAATGCACAAATTAATTAATCACGATAAACTTCACCTAGTCCTAGAAATAAAATTACTCACACATCATAAATGGAACACGAATAATGCAAGATGAAATAATCATTTTTATTAATAATAATCAACTTACAAAATTTCGAGTCCAAGACTTTGAGCCCTTACACAATTATATCTTCCCAAATGTGTCTCTCCAAATTCACTCCCCTTCTAACTTTTTTTTTCTCCAAATTCCCCCTCTAAATGTGTGTCTTCCCCCTCCTTTTTATAGGAAGATAATCAAGTTTAGGGTATTTTTGGAAATTTACAATATTTATTAAAATAATAAAATAAACATGTGTAGGAAATAAAGTAGGTGGATGGTGGGTGGATGTATTAATAGAGAAAATCTGGTGTGGATTTTTTTTAGAAGAAGAATAGAAAAGAAATGGATAAAGAATGATTTAAAATGAATTATTTATGAACAAATAGGTTGAAATTGAGGGTGGAAAGTGAAAATAGGGACACATAGGGTAGAAGGTGCAATGCTCAAGGAAGAAATCTTGCCAAAATGAGCTGCCTTTCGGCAAAAAAAGAGGGAAAAGGGCTGGAAAAAAGACCTGCCGAGTTGGCTCGCTGGGTTGGCGAGTTGACTCACTGAAGAAAAGGATTTTCGTACAAAAATTTGCGAAAGGCAGCAGGAGCCGAACTACTGACCTCCCTTAGGCAAAACACGCCCCTAGCCAGCTGAACCCACAGCATCTTCATTTAATAAACCGCGCGAAATATATTTAACCCCAATATGTGACCAAGTTTTCAAAATTACAAACAAAACCCCAAACTCAATATCTTCTTCATACGTCCTCCGACTGATGAACCGTAAGAACCGACGTGATCCTCAATTCGGGAACAATAATATTTGAGAAGTGTTCGGGTCATGGGGTTGACTTTGGGTGTTGACTCGGAGCTTTGACTTTGACTTTCTTCTGAATCCGAACTTTGCACGGTCATAACTTCTTTATTTCAACTCCGATTGATCCGCCATTTGAACCCAGGTGTCCCTTGATTCAAGGTCTTCAATTTTTCATGTTTTGTCCGAGTCTGAAATAAATCTTTTGAATTTACAATTTTACCCCTAAAGTTGCGTGGGTGTCCATTTTATGCTCGAATTGAGTCACGTAATCGCCGCTTGTATTCTAAACCTGTCAATACTAAAAAACAACCTTGTACAAGATATTAGCAACGAGTATTTAAGGTTGTGAAGTCCTCATAATTGCATTTATTAACCCCATTTATTCTAAATTTGTATTTTTCTTTAAAATAGCAAAACTGGCTATAAAAGTTCTTTATTTACAATGCAACGGGGTTAACAAGTCCTAGATTTGGGTGTAAATAATACAAAATAATGCACTCATCACCAGTATCTACCTCTTCACATCTATACACTCATACATCCTCAAGTTCCTTTGGATGTCTTTCTTCCACTGGCTCAACACAACAACGTCGGAGCTCCCTGCAAACTCCGGAGGGTGTGCCTGCTAAAAGGCATCACGGACACGTTCCCAAGAAGACGGGAATGCATGATCCTATACTGGGGATACCATCGGTGCCTAAGGTGGTGCCTTCTACACAACTTCTAACGCGACATTTATCGCTTGGGATACCATGACGGCAACTTCAGTAGCGTTCATAGAACCCCGAACTGGTGCAGGCTGAGGCTCGGGCTGGGCACCCCTGAAAACTCGTTGTGCACGTCGAGGAGGCATCTGAAATGAGAGAGAAGTTTTTATAAGTCCACAGTTAATATCTCAAAATAGCCGAAGAACGTAAGACACATAAAAGAGTACAAAAATACTAAAATATAGGGGCTCTATATCAAAGGACGCAACGCGGAAACATAACAATCCATACAGATCCTAAGGACTCTAGAACATGATGCTCTGATACCACCTGTGACACCCTGACTAAATAAATATTGGGTAGGTACTCCTTTATTTAAATTAATACAAAATGTTAAGTTGGTTCAATTCGTAGCATCACTGTCGAAAACATTAAATTAATTACTAACCACCTAATATTTAAAATAGTGAAGTGCCAAATTTTATTTAATTAAATTAAAATGCAACCAATTAATTATAAACTAACCATACAACGTCCACATCATAATCACAACAGAATAATAAGGGAATAAAATGATTCTGGAGTAACACGCCCCTGAATAATCCAAATACTAAATAACTACCAATACAACAGTCTCAATAAATAGATAAGTCCAAAATTGAAATAAAACTGAAAGTCTAAGAATGCTATCTCTAAATGGAAATGGACCACATGCCCTACCAGATGAGTAACCCTGAATAGAGTCAAGGGTAGAATGTCGAGGCGTCTAATACCGAGATCCCGTAACTTCCACAGCAGCTACAACACGTTAATGTCATGAAACTCCTATGCTTGGTGTCCTTGTGGCTGGGCACCTAAAAAGGTTTTATAAAAAAATATATATTTGAAAGCAAACGGGTCAGAGCCCGAGGTGAAAAACAGCTTTAAAATATAGCAAGTGTTTAATTACATTAAACAGTAAATATCATATACATGTTAGTTACGTGCTCTCGCATGAGTTCCTCACCTCTAAACTAATGTGCATGCCTAATGTATACCCTTAATCCATCCTAGTTATGCCGCTAACTATGTAGAGTGTACCACTTCCTGTCTTCACATTATAATAATATAGGGGTCTATTCGTATTATTCTGATATATTTTGTGTATGACTCACCTTTACATTAATCAAATTATTACATCAATTATGATATAGAATCTCACGTAATCCCATTCAAATATCCCAAATATTCGCATTCACAATTTAACAGTGAGCCAGTTACAAGTACAAGTATATTATTCTCAGCATATATATACAAATATAGCACCCCTACTCTGCTATCGAATCCCAGTATATCACATACATAAGGACTACGCATTGTGAATCACTCAGGAACCGTTTCAATAAACAAAATCACACATATTGGAGGCTAACATAGTTCACATACCCATGGGTCACGCACATACCTATGCTACGATGGTCAGCTGACTTATCAACTCATAAATAATTCATTCACGGTCCTATGTCCTTAAGGTACCAATCTAAATCTCCCCGTAGGCACACAAAGATCAGATGGTCCTTTTTAGAAAGCCGACCTACCGTGATAGCAAGTATGGTAGGTGTGTCATACACACAATAATCCATATACTAAGCATTCACACAACTTAGGTAATTATTGAATTATTAAAGGTATATTTCATCCCTATACCATCAATCTTATTCGTATGTTATTATCATCCCACTTATACATAATATGTTTTGTCGATAAATCTCGCGCAGTATAGTTTTGAGTACTTAAACATATTCCGCAAAGATTACTAAGTCTCCCACGTATCCTAAACGTAAATTCAGTACTTCGAGGTCCATATTTCTCGTGACACCCCGCCCAATTAAATATCGGGTGATCAGTCCCTTATAAAATCTAAAACAGAATGTTCGGTTGGTTCATTCTTAGCATCACTGTCGAAAACAAAATAACTCATTTAATCACCTAATATAATTAAGCTAAGTGTCAAAACATTTTTTTTCTTTTTAATTGAAACCATTTAAATACATTGAAATTTAATATAAACCATCGACGCATTGTTAATTAATACAACACTGAATCAGAATCACATGCAGAGATAACTAAGACTGGATAAAACCTTCCAGTTCCAAAACTCCAAACCAAACCATAGAAACCATAAATCCATATGAAAATGAATGGAAATTAAACTGAACATAATCTCTGAAAAATTGTCTAAGGAATGGACGACACATGCACTAATTAGAAAGTCTATATAGAATGGAAATGAAATGATGGAGGAGTCTAATACGAAGACCAACAGCTTCCATAATAGTTGCAGCACGCCAAGCAATCCAATCTCTAAGCCTGGTGTCCCTGTGGCTGAGCACCTGATATAATACATATATATATCAAGAGAGAGAAGAGATGCAAGAAAAGGTTCAGAGCCCTATGTGTAAAAATATTTGTTTTAGCAAGTATTTAAAATTTGCAATTAATCAAGTATCAATTGCATGTTAGTTCGAACTCTCACATGTGATTCTCACCTCTCGTCTATTGTGCACGCCTAACGTACATCTATCCCCACCTAGCCATTTGTAACATTTCTAACTAGATGAAGACTTACGCTTCTTATTATAACTCGTAGTAGCATTTCACATTTCCTAATTCACCACATTATTAATATCAGCATTTATTAATAAATTCGGTTAAGTGTTATCACACTCATAACTTACATCACTTAAGATTGTACTAACCCAATATCCTACAATTATCTCTCGGTAGGAATAACACAAGTATATATATACATATATTCACCACTATAATATACATATACTAATACAGCACCCCCAAGGCTAAACCTGTAGTGCATTGCATACTCTACTATCATGTCCCGGTACATCTCGTACTCAAATAAGGACTATCGGCTCGGAATTTCCCATGAACCATATATACATAACACACAGAATGGAGGGGAACATAGTTCACATATCTATGGGTCACGTACATACCTACGTTCCCATAGTCAGTTGGCTTATCAACTCACCAATAAGACTTCACAGTCCTATGTTCAGACATACAAGTCAATAATCCCCTCAGGATAAGACTGTCTCTTCCCCACCTCCCGTGATAGCAAGCAGGTAGGTATGGCATACACATAATACTAGTAAGTAATAGGTATTCACACATCCTATTAATAATTACAGGTATTCTCCTAACCTTCTTATATATTTTCCATACATATTTCATTCTCATTATTACGTATATTAAAGTATTACTAAATTACTACCGTTCCTTAGTAATTTCCAAAGTAACTCTTCTTTCCAGATTAATTAAAGTATAAACTCACATACTTCCTCGCATACCTACCTCATTTTAAATCTGTTAACTGATAAATTTCTCTCATTCATAAAGACTAGAAAATCCCTAAACTGCCCCTAAGAAATTTCCCGAAAATTCACCCTGTCGCTCGTACCAGATGGCATGTCGTTCGAACGACTGCCACGTGTCTCTTGAGCGACTTCGCGCGAGATGCAATCTCTCTTGAACGACGTCGCGCGAGACTGAACTGTTCGTCTCCTACCCATAATTTCAGCATTTTTCCACCATTTTTAACCCTAAAACATCTAAATTAACATCCCAATCTCCCAATAAACAGTTCCAATTCGAATCCTATCAATTATATATGAATTCTAACATCCTAGAATCATCAATTCATTACGAATCATCAATAAAACATGGAATCCCCAATTTAATTTACCAAAACCCTAGTTCTTCAAATTCATATTCAATAACACAAAATTTCCAGATTTTTTTCTACACATGAGTTCATTAAAACGTGATTTCTAGTCTACATACATGAGGGGTTTCAATTTAATAATTCTCAGATTCAATCTACATATCCTAATTCCTCAATTTTCATCACTTTTATGCACTAAAACATTACTATAACATCCCTACACTAACATGAATATAATAATTGCTAGGGTACAGCAAGTTATAAACACTTGCCTTGAATTTGTCATCTGATTTCTTGACGTTGTTGGTATGGTTGTGTTCCCCTTGTCGCGATCTACATAGTGGTGGTGGTGGTGGTGGTAGTTGTGCAAGGTGGTGTTATCTTGGCCCTTTTCTCTTGGAAATAGCTCTCCCTCACACCTTCTATGGCCGTTCCTAATTTCCTGACACTTTTTAACCCTAATTGGACTTTCTTAGGCTGATAAATAACTCCTAATTTTCGTCCATTAATTAGGCCCAAAAATTCAATTTATCATAATGCCCTCATGGGGTGCCGGTTAGGCCTAAAATTGGCCCGGGACCCAAACTAAACACCCGGGTATACTATTTTGACTATCTCGACCCTTCTGGACTCGACAGTGCACTTTAAATGACCATACGAGTTACTAAAAATAATTTATATATTTATATTTCATTAAATTATCCCCGACGTGACTCACACGCGCGTCTGGCTTAATTTACTAAACTGTCATATTTCTTACTCTTGATAATTTACCGAAGTGTATAGTTCCATATTACATATTACACAGTAATATTCAATCAATAAGTATTAACTCTGGCACATTAGTTAATATTTATTTTAAATCCGAATTAATCAACAATTAAATTCTCACATTATAATTCAACTAATCCCACAATAATAATTAATCCTTTAATTATTTAAATCATAAAAATATGTGGTATTACATTTCTGTCTCTAATTCCAACTTATCACTCATACGAATTTAGGTCATGTTCTCGCAACTTATAATAATAAATTACTCGTCGGACACTCGTAGGTTCAACACTACGTTCCAAACCAATTCTAATATGTTTTAGATTTCAATTAAATCCCTACTGGTCTCCCTAAAGTCCTAATGTATTCATATAGTCCCCACTAACAACTTTCAATGCCCAGAATCGCTTAAATTCAAAAAGGGAAAAATATCATAGTTTATGGGGATGTCGATCGATCGACACAAGAATGTCGATCGATCGAACTCAGTCGATCGATCGATCGAGAGGTGTAGGTCTGGGATTTCTGCAATTTCATACCTAGGTTTGTCCCAAATCTTCATTACAAGTTGTTAAATTCTAAAGTAAATGTATTGGGTAATCCTACAACCTAAATACATGATTCTTAATGTTCTAGGAGTCTTAAATCATCATCATCATTTATACTTTTCGTGGATCAAATTAACCTACTATCATGAAAACCCTATTTTTTTCTGTTTTCTTCAAAAATCATCATACATCTCCTCATAAATTCATGGTTAAATAAGCATGGCTTATAACTTCGTTAATGAGATACTTCCAAAATCAAAACTACATATAAATCCTACACAAAATTAAGGTTCCATCTCCAAATTTCATGAGTTTCATTATTTTCATGGTTATTATCAAATCCTAAACTATCATGGATAAATTATTTGCTAAATCTCAAAGAATTAAATCATGTGCCTAGAAATTCGATGTTTTGATCCTTTGAAGCAGATGGTACGGAAGGTATCCCCTCTTTCCGATCTAATCGTCGGTGGTGGTGTACTGGTCTCTAAGGGTGGTTTTTCTCCTTGGGAACTTAATTCTCTATTCTCTAACTGCCGTTGGTGATTTCTGATTGTTAAAACCCTAGGAGTCCTAATAGTTGGCTAATAAACTAAGTCTAAAGTTTGTGGGTTAATATTCCTTAAAAATCAAAATGACTAAAATACCCTCCCGATTTGCTGATTAGGCCTAAAAATGCCCTGGGACCCAAACTAAACCCCCGGCTAGTGTTTTCTGACTATTTCAACCCTTCTGGACACGTTGGCGCACTCAAAATGACCATACGGATGATACAACGATAATTTACTTTTAAATTCATTTAAATTGATTCCTGACATGACTGACACGTGCGTCCTATCTTAATTTTCAAATTGTCGTATTTATAACTCGCGACAATATTAATAAATTCAATAATCATATATTACCATATTCACTCAATAATATTCAACATTGTTATCATAATCAAATACCAACTCTTGTCTCGCTAGTACTATTTAATTTAATTTACCCTATTAAATAAAATCAATAAAATTACGGGTATTACAAAATGGTGCATAGCAAGTATCTTTTCGGATATGGTGGAATGATTTCTTAAGGTCTTTATAAATGATTTTTCAATGATTGGGTCTAGATTTTATGAGTGTCTGCACCGCCTCACCCTCGTTCTGAAGAGGTGTAAGGAAAAGAACCTAGTGCTTAATTGGAAAAAGTGTCATTTCATGGTCAAACAAGGCATAATTCGTGGTCACCTCATTTATGGAAAGGAAATCGAGGTCGATAAAGATAAAATTGATCTTATTGCTAAACTAGCACTCTCAAAAACTGTGCGTGATGTTCGATCATTCTTGGGGCATACTGGCTTCTACCAGAGATTTATTATGAATTTTAGGAAAGTCTATCGACCTTTGTGAAATCGTTTTTCCAAGGAAACACCGTTTGATTTCACCAATAATTTCCTTCAAGCCTTTGAAAAGCTAAAGAAAGAATTAACCTCTGCACCCATTATGCAACCTCCAAACTATATTCAACCCTTTGAGATCATATATGATGCTTTCGATTATGCTATAGTTGCGATTCTTGGTCAACTTGGCGAGAAACTTCCTCACACTATATACTAGGAAAGTAGGACTCTTAATGATGCCCAATTGACCTATTCCATGATCAAAAAATAGTTCCTCGTTGTTGTCTTTGCACTAGAGAAATTTAGGTCATATTTGATGTGATTCAAAGTTTTCATTTTCACCGATCACTGGTCCCTACGATACCTTTTTTCTAAGAAGGATGCTAATGCCCATCTCATTAGATTGATCCTATTACTACAAGACTTTGACCTTAAAATGTGAGATAAGATATAATGTGAGAATGTAGTAGCAGATAATGCTTATGAGTGATAATTTTAAGGGAATTGGGATTTTAGGCATCTAGAAAGAGATTTTTTATTACTTTTTTTAGATGCCAAAATTTCATATTCCCTTTAAAGTATCACACCTAAGCATTAAATGTCAAATATAAGCATGGGCTATCAAACGATTTAACATAAGCATAATTTATCAAACGTTAGAACATAAATTTTAAGGATACAAATAAAACAATTAATTTTGAAGGTTTAAAATTCGCTCTTAACTATTTTAATGGATACCCAAATTTCAAAACGTTTTTAGAACAAAAAGGGAATTTCAGCGAATTAAATTAATTAAAACATACACAAAGTAGTCATGGTAAATTTTACCTCATTCTCGCTATTAGATTAAACTAACATCATAACTAAAATACAAAAAAATGTAGGATGAAATACTAACCATCATTAATAATAATCAACTTTCAACATTGGAGTCTCAATATTTGAATGTCAATACAATAGCAGTTCGTCCTAAACTTGCTCATAAATTGTTTTAAGAGCAACACAAATAAAAATACAATGATTTAATATTTTTAGTGCCCCTAAAAATATACTCTAAATATTTCTCTCTCACTAAAAATTGTGTTCTTTTCGAAATTCTTCTCTCAATGCTTAACTCGAATGGCATACTTCTTGAGATCTGGAAGGCATGGGATGGTGAAATAATTAATAAAATGATTTAATATAAAAATAACGGGAATCTTTGGAATGCTTTAATCTAGTGGGGAAAAGTGAAAGAGTGGGAAACAAAAGCACATGGGATCATAAATGCCGACTATTAGTCGGTTTTGTTTAAAAAAATAATTATTTTTCTTTTTTTCTTTCGCATTTTCATCATTATTCACATCAGATGCTTCAAACTAATTTTTCACCATCGAATCTTCATATTTTCAAATTTGCTCGAACTAGAAAGTTGTGAGTCTTTTAAAGAACTTTATAAAAAGTTATGACATGACATCAACGAACACACGAGCAAATTTATAAATATATTTTAGTACAACGATGTCGAGCGTGTCGTGTCACGACATATCCCAAAACTTTTGCATATCAACTCATTTGTTGTCCAAACTGTCGCGGTGTCTGTAAAAAAAATAATTAATTTAAATTTTGATCATAAAAATGTAGGAAATAACATAATTATCCTTATTTATATTTTAGCTCCCAAAATTCATTTATCACTAATTTTAACTTTAAATTTAGCCGCATTTCAGATAGAACATCATATGGCCCATATAAATATTTAAAAATTCCTTTTAGATCCATAAATTTTATAAAATTATGATTTCGCTCCCTAGGGTTGCTAAAATTACATTATTAACTCAAATTATTTTGATACTTGCATTTTCCTTCTGAATTACAAAAATGATTCTAAAATCTCATTATTTTATGATACAACTGGCCGAACAAGGCCTAGATTTGGATATTCATTATAAAATATTATGGACTCATCAAATATCCCAAAATCTAAACTTTTAAAATTCTTGAGCAAAACTAAACTTTAAAATCTAAATCACTTTCATGGGAATCACGATTAGACTTAGCATATTCAACAAGTTGTTAAACCCCTTAGTTACCATCGTGGATGAGTTTTTGCCTCGTGAGGGTTCGCAGTAAATATATCCATAAAATTCAGAAACATGAATCAATTTATAAAATACACAAAAGTAATATAACCAAATCTCAAATGCAAACATCACAAATATAATAAAACATCATTTTTTAAATTCCCATGGAATGAACTCACGATCGAACACGATTTATTTCTTCGATATATTCGAATAAAAGAGTAAATTTAATCAGCAAATTCAACATATAAATAATTAAAAATGGACCTTTTATAATGGAAGATAATGATCTCATGAGTGAAAAATCAATTATTTTGAAAACTTTGTATCACACCATAGAACATATTCATTTTCTCTCCACACTATTACTAACTATACTTGAGATCGATTAGGGCTATTGTAGGCTTGGGTTTTGGGTAGAAATAATGAATTTTAGAGTTCTAAATTTTTATGAGAATATAAAGATTTTTCGATATTTTGTCTTTTTAGGCACCTTTTCTTCTAGCCACTGTTTTGTATTTCATTTTAACTTTTTCGACTGACATACCCCCTTTTGTCCTTTTCATTTCATTTTCTCATTATTTATTTCTTCTCCTTTTTTTCTTCTTCCTTTCCACACGTTATTCTTGCAAACATTTTTTTTGTCTTTTTTACCATAATTTTACCTAATATTCTCAGAAAATGTGTATAGATTTTCGGGTTTTCAATAAAAGGGTCATTTGATAAAATAAATAAAATAAATAAAAAGGTCATTTTTCTTTATTACAAATATGGGCTTCCAATGAAATAATTCAAAAATGTCTATTTTTAGGCTTAATTTTTAGGCTTTCAAAACGATGGCCTAATCTCGTTTCTCAAGTTTTCTATAGTTAATTTGTGTCTAAGTCAACTTATTAAGACATCTACTTCTTAATATTCACATTTAGACTTTTTTTTTCCAATAAGTGAACAAAACAAAGATTTTGAGATTATCGATGCATTAATCACTGAATGAAAGTTTGATTTATTTTAACTCAAATTGATTTAAACCTATCAAAAATGATAAATGACACAATTATCTCACCCGGCCAAAAATCTCCGCATTTATTCGTAACGTATATTACCGTTCACCTCAATATCCATTTTTATCATACTATATGGCTAAGTGTTAAAATTTTATGAGTTGGGAGATTTATGGATTAATTCTATATTAAGAAATCCTGTTAAAACTATATTGAAGATCATTTTGGATTTTTGAATTTTTTTAATGGAGAAATTACCTCAATACCCCCAAACCTAATTTCTACATTGTCCTTAATAGAAAAGACAAATTGAAAAGGTGGACAATTATTATAGATATTAACACAATGGGAGAATTTTTTCAATACACAATTCTTGAATAAAATACAAAAACGAAAGCAAAACTATAATACAACAATAATGACCCAATTTAATGTTCACTTGTCATATACTGGGTCTTGGAGGAGAATATCATCCACTTCCCAATCTCACAACTCCATATATGGCTTCAAACTTTGACCATTGACTTTGAAAATTTCACTATTTTTAGGATTCTCTATCTCAACAACTCCATGTGGGTAGGCTTTCCTAACGACAAAGCGATTGGACCACATAGATCTTAACTTACTGGGAAAGAGATGCAACCTAGAGTTGTCCAAGAGATTTTTTTCCACGTTCGAATGATTTCTTTTGGATGGACTTTTCATGGAATATTTTCATTTTCTCTTCGTATAATTTTGTATTCTCGTATGCATCAATCCTAATATCTTCCAACTCATTGAGTCAAAATTTTCGGACCACTCCCGCAGCAGGTTAATCAAAAGAGAAGGTCTTAATGGTCAAGTAGGCCTTGTGCTCTAACTTTACCAAAAGATCAAAAGTTTTTTCGTAAACAAGCTTATACGGTGACATACCAAATGGGGTTTTATAGGCAATGCAATAAGCCCACGGTGCATCTGATAATCATAGAGACCAATGCTTTCGATTCGAATTCACTGTTTTCTCGTTCATTTTCTTGATTTGCCTATTAGAAACTTCTACTTGACCACTAGTTTGAGGGTGATAAGAAAATCCTAATTTGTGCGTAATGGAGTACTTTTTCATGAGACTCTCGAAGGACCGACCTAATCACTAATAATGGCTCAAGGTGCACCGAAACATGAGAAAATGTCTTTTCAAATGAATTTAACTACCACATGGAAGTCATTTGGAATACTTAATATATCTTTTGCCCACTTAGAGACATAATTAATCACCAAAAGGATGTAAAGATTATCGTAGGAGTTCGGTAATGGACCAATGAAATTGATGCCCCAATAATCAAAAACCTTAGTAATAAAAATGGGATTTAAGGGCATCATATTCTTACATGTGTTATTTCCTAAACTTTGGCATCAGTCATAACTCTTACTATAATCATTCGAGTCAAGAAATAGGCCAATATAATCCACATTGTATAATCTTTGCAATAGTTTTCTTAGCATTGAAATGGCCTCCACATTCTTGGTCATGGAAGAAAGATATTTTGCTTTGAATATCATGATCGGGGATGCACTTTCGGATGATTTAAGTGGGACAATACTTGAAGAGGTATGGGTCGTTCTAAAAGAAATGCTTAGCTTACTTAAAAAATTTGGAACAATCTTGTTTAGGCTAATACGGGGGCATTTCACCTGTCACAAGATAATTCACAATATCAAAAAACCATAAAAGCTGGGAGACAAGAATCAATGACGAAATACTCATTGAGTGGCAACCGGTTATTTTATGATTCAACGATTAACCTAGACAAGCGATACGTTACTAAATTCTCACATCCTTAATTATTTTGAATTTCAAGATCAAACTCTTGCAGTAATACAATCTACCTAATGAGTCAGACCTTATCATTCTTCTTAGATAAAAGATAAATTCGGGCTGAATGATCGGTGATAATGACAACATTGGATCCTGAAAAGTAGGACCTAAAATTCTCTAGTGTGAAGAAAATAATGACGAAATCTTTTGGGTCATGGAATAGTTCAGTCGGGCATCATCACGAGTCCTAATCGCATCGTATATGAAAAGAGGAAGTTTCTCATCACACTGACCAATAACTACAATAATGGCATATTTGAGAGCATCACACATGATATATGAGGCTGAATCCAGTTGAGAGGTCGCATAATGGGTGCATAGGTGAATTCCTTCTTTAACATGTCAAACACCTGATGGAAATTATTGGTGAAAACAAAGGATGTGCTTGGAAAGAAGATTTCACAAAGGTCGAGATATTTTGCCGATATCCTTAATAAATATTCGATAGAAATCAGTGTGTCCCAATAATGATCGAAGTTCATGCACGATTTTAGAGGGTGGGAGATTAACAATGAGATAAATTTTATCTTTATCGACCTCGATAACCTTTTTAAAAATGATGTGACCTAAAAATGTGCCTTGTTCGACCGTGAAATGGAATTTTTACTAGTTAAGCACTAGGTTCTTTTCCTTACACCTCTTTAGAATAAGGGTAAGTTGGTGAAGGCACTGATAAAAGCTAGACCCAAAAACTAAAAATCATACATAAATAATTCAAGAAACCTATTTGCCATATCCAAAAAGATACTCATCATGCACCACTAAAAGGTAGCGACCGCATTGCATAACCCAAAGGGCATGCATCGATAAGCAAAAATACCAATTGGATAAGTGAATGGAGTTTTTTCTTGATCCTTGGGAGTGATGGGAATATGATTGTAGCTGGAATAATCATAAAATAGACAGTAATAGGGATGACAAACTAATCTTTCAAATATTTGGTTTGTGAAAGGAAGAGGCAAGTGATATTTCCTTGTGACGGAATTCAACTTCCTATAATCGATACAAACACACCAACCATTCTCGTTAAAGGACAAAGTAAAGAGTTGGTTTAACCCCTTAGAACCTGAGTCCATAACCAAACAGAATTAAATCAGTATTGCATTTTTACAAAAGTTCTTCCCCAACTAAAAGACGACGTCGAAACATCACGCAATTAAAATATTTATCTAAAAGGAGGCAGAAGCCTTGTAGATGTATCAAGAGAGATTCAAGGACTTTCTACTACAATGTTCGCACTATGGGATTGAGATGGTATGCCAAGTCCAAATGTTGTATGACGGGTTCGATTATATTACTCAAACTATGCTTGAATCCCTATGTAATAGTGATTTTACTGAGAAATGTGAGGTTGACGCGTGGATGTTCCTAGGATCCATTGCGAAAAACTCCCAATGATGGGTACTAGATAGAGAATCTAGGTCCATCACGTCCAATGAGCTTTTCTCTCACCAAGTCGAACAAAGTTATGATTTAAATGACAAAGTGGCCACATTTGCCCAACGTTTAAAAGCTTAAGAGATGAGAAAAGAGGGCAATCGAACCGCACCTTTGGTTGTGCAACATGTAGGTTCCCCAACATTTATACTTAGCGATGCATTCAACCACTTAGTTAAGAATTTCCCTACCCTTCCGGCTCACAATTCACTCACCAAACAAGCCAATGCCCTTTACCAAAATAGGCCAAAGTATGACCCATATTCTAATGCGTACAATTCAGGATGAAAAGATCACCCCAATCTTTCATGGTCCAAGGGTCAATACCAAGGAAATGGATGTCAATCTTTTGGTAATCCACCCCGGGTTTCCAAAATAACACCCCAACGCCATTGTATCCCTCATCCCGAAAGATTCAATCTTTAGAGGATTCGATGAACCTTCTTACCCAAAATACCCTTAAATTCCAACACACCACTCAAAATATCCTCGAATCCAGCCAGAAAAGAATGCACATGAATACCGAAGACATTTCTAAATGCGAGGTCAAAATAATCCAACTAGATAACACATTGAGTGAGAGGAACAAGGGAACAATTTCGACTCATCCCGAACCTAATCTAAAAGGTATCACACCTAGGGATCAATTTGTTGTTAAAATGACATGAGCGCATCACACACCCAAGAGCATGTGAAAGCCATCATCACGCTTAGGTACGATAAAGAAAAGGAGAAAACATTTCACTACCTATCAAGAGTGAATCCGATAAATAAAAGGCGAAGGAAGATTCACCCATGGATCCAACTTCCTTTTCACCCTCATCTTTTGAGCCATCTGTAGAAACCTATGTCCCCAAAACTTTCTTTCGATAACGTTTAGTGACCCAAAAGAAAAATGCTCAAGTTGATAAGATGTTGGAAGTATTCAATCAACTACAAATCAGTATCTCACTGCTTGATGTTATTCAATGTGTCTTGTCCTACGCCAAATTTTTGAAGGACATTTGTACCTTCAAGAGAATCACTAATGTACCCAAGAAAGATTTTTTGGCAGAGAAAGAACGCTAGATAATTTTTTGTCGAATCCTATAATGTATAAGGATCTGACAACTCCAATAGTCTTTATCAAGATATGGGATCATATCATTGAGAAACCCCTTCTATATTTAAGAGCAAGCGTGAACCTTTTGCAGTACACCATATACGAGAAATTAAGCTTGGGGGAGTTGAATCCGACTAGGATTACTTTATCCATAGCTGAGCATTTTGTGAAAATTATGAGAGGTATCATTGAGGACGATCTAATAAAGTAGGAAAAGTTGTTTTTCCCGTCTATTTTGCTATCTTGGACACCCAACAAGTGTAAAATCATGTTGCACAAATTCCTATTATTTTGGTTCATCCCTTCCTCACTATATCCGATGTCATCATTAGGCGTCGTAGTGACCAATTCAACCTATCTTTTGGGAATATGACTATGGACCTTAACGTGTTCAATTTGGACAAATAATCACACGCTGATGATGAACCCATGGACATCGATATGATTGATAATATTGCCGAAGAAACATTCAAACAAACTCATAATGATAACCCTTTTGCGGCATGTCTCGCCTTTCTTATGTTCGAAGTTGATGTCGAACAGTCAATCGAAGAAGTTAATGCCCTCCTCGACTCTGCCCCTATCTAGGAAGTAGTAAGTTGTAAGTATACGTTAGAGCCCCTCTCACTCTCCACATCACATATTATCACTCTCCACATCTCAATCTCTCGAGCCTAAATTGAAGCCACTGCCTAAAATTCTCGAGTATAGGTTCTTAGGATTTTTCTAACACCTTGCATGTTATCATCGCGTCTGACTTGGACAAAGAACATAAAGATAAGTTGTTGCGTATTCTAAAAGAACAAAACAGAACCGTAGGATGGACCATAACCGATGGTAAATGGATTAGTCTCTCGGTGTGCATGCATAAGATACATTTAGAAGACAATGCTAAACATCCCCTGTGAAGCACAACGTAGATTTAATCCCAATATGAAAGACGCCATTCGAGCCGAGTTCATAAAGTTGCTCGACGTGGATATTATTTATCCTATCTCTGCTAGCCAATGGGTTAGTTTCATTCAAGTTGCAGAGAAGAAATTCGATGTTTCTATGGTGAAAAATAATGATGATGAGTTAGTACCCACTAGGATTCAAACCGGTTGTCGAGTGTGTATTGATTATAGGAAGTCAGACGTTGTTATAAGGAAGGATCAATTTCCTCTTCCTTTCATAGACCAAATGCTAGAGAGATTATTCGGCCATCCATATTACTATTTTTTACGATTATTCCAGCTACAATTATATTCCCATTACTCTCAAGGATCAATAAAAACCCCATTCACTTATCCAATTGGTACTTTTGCTTATCGATGCATGCCCTTCGGGCTATGAAATGCGCCCGCTACCTTTTAGTGGTGCATGATGAGTATCTTTTCAAATATAGTGGATCATTTTCTCAAAGTCTTTATGCATGATTTTTTTGTATATGGGTATAGTTTTGATGAGTGCCACCATCACCTCACCCTCGTTCTGAAGAGGTGTAAGGAAAATAACCATGTGCGTAATCGGGATAAGTGTCACTTCATGGTAAAACACGGCATAATTCTAGGTCACCTCATTTTTTAAAAGGGTATCGAGGTAGATAAATCTAAAAAATATCTCATTACTAAACTCCCACCCCCTAAAACTATGCGTGAAGTTTGAAGTTTGATCATTCTTAGGACACGTTGATTTCTTTCGAAGATTTATTAAGGAATTTAACAAAATCTCTTGACACTTGTGCAATCTTCTTGCCAAGGACACACCCTTCGATTTCACCAATGAATGACTTAAAGACTTTGAAAGGATAAAGAAGGAATTTACCTCTACCCCTATGATGAGACCCTTCGACTAGCATCAGCCATTTGAGATGATGTGTGACGTATTCGACTATGGCATAGGTGCAGTTATAGGTCAACGTAATGAGAAATTCACTCACGTCATCTGCTATGCTATTAGGACTCTTAACGATGCCCAATTGAACTATTCTACAACTTAAAAAGAGTCAATATCTACTATTTTTCTCTTGAGAAGTTTTAGTCTAACTTGATAGTATCCAAAGTTGTCATTTTCATCTATCACTCAACCTTGCAATACCTTTTGTCTAAAAAAGATGTTAACGCCTGTGTCATTAGGTGCATCCTATTACTGCAAGAGTTTGACCTTGAAATTTGGGATAAGAAAGGATGTGAGAATGTTATTTTTGATCATTTTTCTAGTTTAGCCGTTGAATCATCTGATAACTTATTTTTGTTAAATGAGTCATTTCCTAATGAGCAACTGATGCTTGACTCTCAGCTTCCATGGTTTATCGATATTGTGAATTAACTTATGACAGGTGAAATGCTTCTACATTGGCCTCAACAAGATTGTTCAAAATTTTAAAAGGAACCCAAGCATTTCTTTTGGGAAGACCCCTATCTCTTTAAGTATTTTCCTGATCAAATCATTCAAAAGTGTGTACACAATCTCGCGATTTAAAGCGTAATCTCTTTATGCTATGACCAATCCCGTGGAGGTAACTTCAGTGCTAAGAAGATCGTTATAAATATTTTACAATATGGATTCTATTAGCCCACCACTTTCCATCAATCGAATGGTTACAGTAGGAGTTGCGATCGTTGCCAACTGTTAGGAAATATCATAGGTAGGAACATTATGCCCTTAAATCCCATTCTAATTATCGAGGTTTTCGACGATTAGGGCATTGATTTTATGGGTCCATTCCCAAATTCCTACGGGAATATACACATTTTATTGGCAGTTCATTATGATTCTAAGTGGGTAGAAGCCATACCGAGTAGGACAAATGATCGCCACGTGGTGGTGAAATTCATTTGAGAAAATATTTTCACTAGTTTTGGTATGCCTCGAGCCATCAATAACGATTAGGGAACCCATTTATATAATCGATCCTTTGAGAGTCTCATGAAAAAGTATTCGGCCACGCACAGAGGAGGATGTTCTTATCACCCCCAAACCAGTGGTCAAGTAGAAGCTTCCAATAGGCAAATCAATAAAATCATCGAGAAAATAGTGAATAGAATTACAAGGATTGGTCCTTAAGGTTATTGGAGGTACTGTGGGCTTATCACACTGTCTACAAAATGAAACTTGGTATGTCCCCGTATCGGCTTGTCTATAGAGAAGCTTATCATCTTCTAGTAGATTTAGAACATAAGGCCTATTGGGCCATTAAGACTTTTAATTTTGATTTACCTACTGCGGGTTAGGTCTGAAAACTTCAACTCAATGAGTTGGAGGAGATTAGGAATGATGCGTACAAAAATGCAAAATTGTACAATAAGAAAATGAAAATGTTCGATGACAAGTCAATCCTACAAAACTCATTCGAATATGGATAAAAAGTTTCCTTGTACAATTCTAGGTTGCATCTCTTTCTAGGTAAGTTGAAGTCAAGATGGTCTGGTCCCTTTGTTGTTAAGACAGCCTACCCACATGCAGCGGTTAAGATCAAGAGTTCTAAAAATGGTGAAATTTTGAAAGTTAATGGTCAAAGGTAGAATCCATATCTGGAATTACGAGACCTGGAAGTGAAGGACATTCCCCTCCAAGACCTAGTGTGCGATGAGTGAACCTGAAATTAGGTCATTATTGTTGTATCTATAAGGATATATTTTATATTATCCATCACATTTAGAGTCTATTGTACACCGCTACACAAGTCAGAGAAGGTGCTCAAGCTCATTTATGCATCAAACCAATCCGAATATCAACATTCTTCAACAACAAGCCTTTACAAGTTGAAATTTGGTATGGTTGTGTTTTTTGGTCCCTTAATGGTTCACTTAGGATATTGGGATATTTTTCTAAAATATTTTGTAAGTGTTGGGGCATTGTTTTTCGTCAAAATAATGTTTCCAAACCTGTAGGCGGATTTTTTATTTTCGATCTGTTGTTCAAATAACATGCACTAACATTCAAACGACATATCAATGTCCTTCGAATGACATAGCAAGGGCATTCGAACGACATACCGCCGACTCATTTTTCTATAAATTGATGGTTTGACTCCATTTTTCATAAGAAGACCTGATATTTTTCATATAGGAAACTGCTTTGGCAGAATACTTTGTCTTCTCAATTTTGGGAGTTTAACTTTGTTTTCAATTCACAAAATCAATCCCAATAGTTTATCTAAATTATTTTGGAATCCTAAGACAACAACATTGTTAAAGTTCCACTTGTAGAGAGGATCTCTACTTCTGAAGACTGAGGTCAAGGGGATGCTTGAGGGTATTCACTATTGAAGATAGAGGTGCGTGTTCATGTGGATTGCTGCGCCTAATTCATTACTGATTGGACTGTATGTCTATGTGGGTTTTCTGCGTGACGATTCATTGTTGATTTATCAATGTATGTGAGTTACAATTTAATATTCATATTGAAATAAAAGGTTTTACCCAAAAAAAAAATCCTGAATCTTAGTGTGTTGAATTTATGTAATTAGGCACATATTCTTCACATTTATTCCTTTAATTTCGGTATTATTATGATCCCGTGCAGTGTAAATAGCTTGGATTTGTCTCGTATTTATGCTACTAACCTTTTTTTGGCAATTATTTCTTGTTTTGTGTATTTCTCATGTATTTTACAGGTATTTCATGCAAGTTAGTGCGAAGGAGAACTCAAAACAGTGAAATAAACCAAGAAATGGGGAGTTGAAGGGCATTTTCGTAATTTTACATATATATTCCGGTGGTGGGGAAAGCTATAAAGTTTAAGAGCTCTAAATTACAAGAATATTGGAAAAAACGGCACCCCAATCCGAGCTACGGTGAAGAAGTTATGCCCATTTAAAGTTGGAGACGGAAAGTCAAAAGTTGAAATTAATTCTCGAAGCTGAAGAGTCAAAACTCTTGAAATGTCTTCTTTAATTCGTTTTTATTAGTTGTAAAACGTGGAGAGGCATGGGAAGAGTCTCATTTAGGTATATTAAAAGGAAAAAACGTGTAGAGGCATGGAAAAAGTCATTTTTGAGATCTATAAAAGGTCAAGCCCTATATCCTTCCAAGGGAGTCAAATTCTAGAGAGTAGAATAGAATTTTAGAGAGAGAAAGTCAGATTTTAGAGATTTTTCTTAGTTTTTCTTTACATAGAAATTTTCATAAACCCTAGTTTGTAAGGTTGAAGAAGAAGAATATTTCTGGATTTAATCATCTCTCTTCCCTAGTGCAGATTTCAAGTATCAAATTCCATTCTCTTAGTTAATCTCAATTTTTATTTTCAATTTGATCATCTTTTCTTGTTTTGTAATTTTTGTTTTTACCATGTTTCTTAGATCTGCAATTATATGCATTGTTATGAAATTGTTTTCCCATAAAATCATGTCTAGCTAAATTTTTAAGGGTTGGGATGCATGAACCCATCCCAATGTTAATTATTTATGTTGAAAATAGAATTTAAATTAAAAATTTGAAAGATTCGTGCGAGACAATTTTACAAGCATTGTAGATCTTTTAATCTCTCTTGCCCTAGGTACTTGGGATGTTTAAGAATATGATGTGCGTAAAATTATTTATCACCGCTTTATATTTACCTTTGATTTCATATGGTGCGGGCTTGATCCTCATATATGTAATGCTTAGGATCTATAAAGACTGGATTCATTCAAATTTATAATTTACAATTCTAGGATTCTATACGGTAAATTACTAGGGTTAGGGGGATTTTATTCCAACCTACTTTCTCATTCATCTTAATTAGTTTGCTCATGCATGCATAGTTAACTTTTTTATTTTTTTCGTCTTCAACCATCATCATCTTTTCACTTTTATTTTAGAAGTAATAAATCAGTTAGATTCTATCAAACATTACCTGTGGATTTGATACCCAGACTCGCCACTATACTCCTTAAGAGTGTAATTAAAAGTTTAGGTTTTTTTTGTATTGAGGTTGGAAGCCGATAACAACGACTAGCGTATTACACGGACGCTCGGTTTTCCACTCGATCAAAATGGCGCCATTGCCGAGGAGTGTTTGTTATAGATTATAATTGACTTACTACTTCTTACAAAAAAAAAAGTTTTGTGCCCAATTTGAAATGTCTTATTTTAACTCTTTTGGTGGCTTTAATTGTTCTGCTAATAGTAAGGGGGAGAATGAACTCAAAATTTATGAACATTGGATTAATATTACTAAAAAGGAGTCTCATAAATACAAGCCTAGTGCCAAGGCCATCCAAATTTATAAAAATGAATTGCTTGAAGAAGAAAGGCTTGAAAAAGAGTATCGCGAAAAAAATTGTTTTTGGGAACAAGAATTAGATGCATTATTCGAATCCAATGACAATTTTTCTTCCGATATTTTTGAGACTAAAAAATGTTTTCAACCAAATGAGAAATCCAATGACGAACCACTTGAGATTGAATTCATGTCCTCACCATTCTCATTAACTGTTATCAGACAATTAGAGTTATCACATGAGTCGGATGAAAGTCTTGACGACGTTGACCCGATTCTTGAACAAGAAGGTTTAAATGAGATGCTTCATCTTATAGAACAAGAATGTGTCACTCCACCAGATCCAATTGAACATTTTAGAGGACAAGATCTTGAGAACACTCCACGGGACATAGGAGAACACTCCTTGAGCGTTAGCGAAAGAGAAAATTTAGAGGGCATCAAGAGAGATTCATTGGGTTACCTAGAAGAGAGTGAATGGCAAGACACGATATATACATTTCTTCTAGGTGAGATAGAAACAAAGCAAGAGGGAGACCTAGAAGATTTGAGCTTAGCGGCATTTGAGATAGAATTCGGCTCGGTGAATGAGAACATCACTCTTGAAATTGAATCATTTTGGGCCTCACTTGGTCACTTAGATGAGAGCGAGTTGAATGACAGGATAGATAAATTCTCTGTTTCTGAACATGCCCCACCTCGAGGTCTCAGTGAAAATTTTTGGGAAGAAGATTTTGAGGACAAGCACTCTATGCTTAAATTATTTTCCAAGATGGACTCTTCCCTTTTGTATGCCCCTCTTCCCATTCTACTTGAACAATCTTTTAGAGGTGTTCTATTTTTCTTGGATCCCAATGGTACTTGTCCCCCTGTGCACCCAAATTTGTAATCCCTCTAAAAATTTTAATTGGTGATGGTTCATTTTTTAAACTTTGCACATGCCTTCCGTTTTTCAAACGGAATTCTTATTTTCCGGGAGGCATGCTTTATAGTGAGGGTACACAATTAATCCCTCAAAGTCAAATTGTATTTTGGGTGGACCCTCAAATTTTTCGACTTCTAGTGTATGATTTATTAGCCGTTCAAATTGTAGGTTGTAAATAATTAGTTTTTTTTATTATTGTTTTTTTCTTTTTTATTATAGTCTAGTTTCGATAGTTAAAGTTTTTGTTATTATTTTTGCTATGCTTGGTTCCAACGTGTTTTGTAGATTCAATGGACTCGTACTCATCGAGGATCGCTCCATTTGGGTAATATCTTTATTTTCCTCTCTTTATGTTGTGTTCTTGATTCACATTGAGGACAATGCAACATTTATGTTAGGGGGTGTGGGATATTCTTCCCATTTATTGTTTAGATTCATTGATTCGATCACATGTTCTTTCCAAGTGTGTATTTCAAAAAAAAAAATTGAAAAATTTTGAAAAAACCAAAAATATTTTTGTTCAAAATAAATAAAAATTGGAATTTAAATTTTTCAAAAATATCACCTTTATTCTGTTTGAAGTCTCAAATTGTTAACAATCAATTGCACTAAGCCAAAATTGACCAAAGATGGAAATTGAAAGAAAATTGACGACTTTACGAATAAGTGTGGAGATTGATCAAACCAGGTGAGATTTCGAGCCTTTCAATTTTTTATGAGTTTTTAAATCAATCCGAGTTTATGATTAACTCAAAGTTCTTTTCAGCGTTTTAATAAGTCGTTGATGATCTCAATCCTTTGTTTTGATCGGTTATGGGAAATGTGTGAAATGTTGTCTCGAAATTCGTGCTAAATATATCTCTAAACTTAATTAATCTCGAGATGCATATAGTAATGTGATTAGCAATTCGGACAATGAAGTAGGCCCTCATTTGTTACCCAAAAATATTAGCCATAAAAAGTTGTGAAAAACAAAATTATCCCTTTGCAACCCAAGTTGAGCCAAATAAAATTTATCTTTTCGTTTGATAACCCGAAAAACCCAAATAGCCCGAAATTGTGAAAATTGAGAAAATTCATCAAGTAAGTCCAAATTGTGCAATAAAAAGGGGCAAGAGAAAAACAGAACAGGAAAAAAAATGTTCAACAAAAATAGCAAGAAAAAAAAATGAAAATAGAAAAAAGAAAGAGAAAAATGAGCAAATGCCCGAAAAAGCACTAATGGACGTCATAAGGACATTTTCCAATTCCGAATAGCCCATGCATTCTCATTTTTTTACCCTTTACACTTTTTAACCCGATAAAGTCCTAACTGAGTCCGAATGGCTAAATTAATTACTGCGTGGAGAGATAAGACATGAAAAGATAAAATAAGAGATTAAATGGTGTGAAATAGAGATGATGTTCCCGTTTCCTAATAACTGTATTCCGATGATGAGATCTTTTCACCATATATTTCCTTCTTTTCAATTTTGTATGCATGAATTTGTGTCCATTATATTTACTCTTTATATCATGCATACCGAGAGAAAATAGCCACAATTCGAGTGATTCGTTTGTGAGTGCAATCCGTAAGTATTTGAATCAAATTGAATTTTTGAAAAGTAACGTAATACTCAATCGATGGAAATTTGAGGTTTAATTTCTGGCTTTGCACACACACACACTATGGTTTGAGACATTTGAATATGAATTTATGGTGATTATTTTTCAAAAAGTTTAAATTGTACAATTTTTAAGTATTTTGATATTTATTTGAGTCAATAAAGAATTTTGTGGGTGTATTCCCTGCAAACCCTCACGAGACAAAACTCGTCCTACTAGGGTAACCTAGGGGTGTTGCATACGCTAAATGCAATCGCTTGCCGGCGAAAAATGTATTCTATCCCAAGAAAAGAATTTTCAAGAGTTGAACTTTAAACTAATTTCTTTTACATTTCTCTGGACGCGCAAAGTTCTAAGTTAGTGGGTGTGATTAGGCACATATTCTTCACATTTATTCCCTTAATTTCGGTATTATTATGATCCCGTGCAGTGTAAATAGCTTGGATTTGTCTCGTATTTATGCTACTAACCTTTTTTTGGCAATTATTTCTTGTTTTG
The DNA here is from genome assembly GCA_949130495.1 of Sambucus nigra. Classification (NCBI taxonomy): domain Eukaryota; kingdom Viridiplantae; phylum Streptophyta; class Magnoliopsida; order Dipsacales; family Adoxaceae; genus Sambucus; species Sambucus nigra. The sequence goes on from OX422220.1 coordinate 306,443,088, forward strand.
TGTATTTCTCATGTGTTTTACAGGTATTTCATGCAAGTTAGTGCGAAGGAGAACTCAAAACAGTGAAATAAACCAAGAAATGGGGAGTTGAAGGGCATTTTCGTAATTTTACATATATATTCCGGTGGTGGGGAAAGCTATAAAGTTTAAGAGCTCTAAATTACAACAATATTGGAAAAAACGGCACCCCAATCCGAGCTACGGTGAAGAAGTTATGCCCATTTAAAGTTGGAGACGGAAAGTCAAAAGTTGAAATTAATTCTGGAAGCTGAAGAGTCAAAACTCTTGAAATGTCTTCTTTAATTCGTTTTTATTAGTTGTAAAACATGGAGAGGCATGGGAAGAGTCTCATTTAGGTATATTAAAAGGGAAAAACGTGTAGAGGCATGGAAAAAGTTATTTTTGAGATCTATAAAAGGCCAAGCCCTATATCCTTCCAAGGGAGTCAAATTCTAGAGAGTAGAATAGAATTTTAGAGAGAGAAAGTCAGATTTTAGAGATTTTTCTTAGTTTTTCTTTACATAGAAATTTTCATAAACCCTAGTTTGTAAGGTTGAAGAAGAAGAATATTTCTGGATTCAATCATCTCTCTTTCCTAGTGCAGATTTCAAGTATCAAATTCCATTCTCTTAGTTAATCTCAATTTTTATTTTCAATTTAAATATCTTTTCTTGTTTTGTAATTTTTTTTTTTTACCATGTTTCTTAGATGTATAATTATATGCATTGTTATGAAATTGTTTTCCCATAAAATCATGTCTAGCTAAATTTTTAAGGGTTGGGATGCATGAACCCATCCCAATGTAAATTACTTATGTAGAAAATAGAATTTAAATTAAAAATTTGAAAGAGTCGTGCGAGACAATTTTACAACCATTGTAGATCTTTTAATCTCTCTTGCCCTAGGTACTTGGGATGTTTAAGAATATGATGTGCGTAAAATTATTTATCACCGCTTTATATTTACCTTTGATTTCATATAGTGCGGGCTTGATCCTCATATATGTAATGCTTAGGATCTATAAAGACTGGATTCATTCAAATTTATAATTTACAATTCTAGGATTCTATACGGTAAATTACTAGGGTTAGGGGGATTGTATTCCAACCTACTTTCTCATTCATCTTAATTAATTTGCTCGTGCATGCATAATTAACTTTTTTATTTTTTTCGTCTTCAACCACCATCATCTTTTTCACTTTTATTTTAGAAGTAATAAATCAGTTAGATTCTATCAAACATTCCCTGTGGATTCGATACCCAGACTCGCCACTATACTCCTTAAGAGTGTAATTACAAGTTTAGTTTTTTTTTTGTATTGAGGTTGGAAGCCGATAACAACGACTAGCGTATTACATGGACGCTCTATTTTCCACTCGATCATTATGCATGATTTAATTTAATCCACATTGATGCATATTTTAGGGATGAATTAAATTTGTCTTTATTGGGTTAATAAAATTTGGTTTTAGTATTGACTCTAATTAAATAAGTGGTTAGGTTTCTAATTGGAAATTTGCGAACTTGGGAAATTGATTTGATATCACGTTACATATATAGTTTACAAAATGGTGTGAGAGCGGGTTTCTCTAAGTTATCGAGTGATCCTTGTTTTCCTTAATTTTTTTTTATATTGATTTTTTTTGTGAAAAATCTATTTTTTTTAAATCTCCATTTTTTCCAATGGAACACTTATATAATCAGATGCCCCTCCTTGATGGCACAAATTATAGTTTTGATGATTTAAATACTTTGAGTTTGATGTTTGAAAAAAGAATTAAAGTTTCGAAGAAGAAAATTCTTGTTTTAAATCCGCTATGGATCTTTTGTAAATGGTTCAAAATCAAAGAGATTTTTATCGTGAGAAATTTTTTGCCTTAGACCATGACTTTTAAAAATTATAATTGTTGAAGAAAGAGAGTGATTTTGAAGTCCTATTTTTTGAAAAATAATTGGAGGACTTTAAAAATTCTAGGGATTGTGTTTGTGCCAAAGAGGATAAAAATATTTTAATCGATAAGTTTGTGGCACGTGAGGAGACTCTTAGGGATATGTGCGCGTATTTTAATGGAGAACGTGATAACCTTTTAGAAATAATTGAAAATTTAGAGAAGGAGTCCCTGTTTTTGAAGAGTCTAATTCTTTGCTCGAGTAAATAACTTTGGAGTTTAAAAATGATTTGACAGACACGAGTAGTGTTAGTAGATATGGTAGTGGATCATCATGTTATAATGATTCTATTGTTAAAGCCAAGACCATTATTTATTTTAGAGGGTCAACCAATTCCAAGGACGTTAGAAAAGGTCAATCCATAGGTGTCATTCCACCCGTTTACACATGTTCACATTGTGGTAGAAAAGGCCACCTTAGGTGTTTTTGTTTTGATCTTCGAAAGAATCCTAGGAAGTTTAAGGATAGTGTATCGTCGGTTCCCATAACCCCTCGAGTTAGGTACACACCTGTTTGGGTTAGGAAACTTATTTTGGAGATGATAAATGCTTCGTTGGTTGACTCTCACATGCTTGTACATGATGCGTCACATGCTTTTTCTTATGGATAGTTGCTTGCATGGTTTGTTTGTCATACGCTAGTGGTATCTCATGTTATATGTTTGCTGGTATTATGATACATGTACTTTTTGTATTAGATTTTTGTTTTTGATAAAACTTTTGAAAAATACAAAAAGATATTATTTTGATAAATTTTTAAAAAAATCCAAAACGAGGTTTGTATTTTGGTTGGCACCGTTTCTAAATGGACATTTAGGATGATCGAGTCACAATTTCATTCCATATCCATGTGACGATTTTAAAGTATTTTGAGACAATACGTTATTCATTTTGTGCTTTACAATATTGTTACTTCCTACATGTTTGGCTCATGATTTCCTTTATTGCACACGTGCACGTATTTGGTTGATTATTGTTCTTGTCTATCACATGTTGGTCGAGTGTTTTCATCTCAATTATGTGTTTAAAACGAACCGAATGCAATAATACGAGGATAATAAAAGTAGTGCATCTAATATCCATTTCCCGTGAGAAATTTGTTTAGGATAAAAATATGATTAGTGAACACGAAAAATGGCTGCGAGTGAATAATAATCACATCATGAAAGCCACCGTTTGAAAAGAGCCCCGGGAAAAAAAATTAAGGCAATCATATGCCAAAAATTTGGTCCAATAAGTTTTCTCAAAATTGAGAATTTAGAACCTCATTAGAAAAATAAAAAGATCATTTTTTATGAGGGTGTTTTAATTGGATATAAATCAATGGCTTTGCACGTGCTTTGAAAAATTCTTGAAACGACATTAAATAGTTTTGGACGTTATTGGTGAGAAAGTCATTTAGACTTTGATTTGTTGATATGATTAAGACGATGTCATTTAAATTCTACAATTTTATACCTAAGAACGATTTTGATGTTCATTTGTTATGGGTACACATATGCATCGTGCATATATGTTTGATTGAGTTAATTTATCTATTGAATTTGTTCACACCCTTTTATTCCCTATTTCATGATTTGGTTATCTTAGGGAAAATTCATGGTGTGTTTGAATATGTAAATTAATTTTTCTTTGAACATTTTGAAAAATCAAAAAGAGACAGTGAACATTTTTTGAGCATTACTTGCATGAGCGCATCTGTTGGTTATACGCTTGATATGATTTGAGTGTCGTGAAAACTCCGATTTTTAATATGATTTAATCTTTTCCTTGTCTATTTCGAACAACTAAAAAAGGGGAGAAAGAATCATGATTTTATGGAGAGTTTTGTAGTATGGGGGAGATTTGATTTATGATAATATGATTATGCTTTTTATCATTTTAAACTCGACATGTCACGAAGAATTTTTTTTCTTGTCTTATGTATGTAGGTACAAAGTTGAAGATCATAGTTTCCACACCCTGATGCTGACAAATAAATTTTGAGGTTGAAGAATTCTTGACAAAAATTTGAGGACTTCTAAATTTTAGTATTTTCCATTTTGGGGTTCATATGGGATATTAGATTTGTATAGGTATTTCGGTTTTGATAATTTGGATATTTTTTAGTTTTTAATGGCATAGACATAGGGGGAGATTTGTAAGAACATATTTTATATATAGTGTCACATTTAGAGTATGTCGTATACCGCTACACAAGTCGAAGAAGGTGCTCAAGTTCATTAATGCATAAAGGCCATCCGAATATCAACATTCTTCAATAACAAGCATTTACAAGTTGAAATTTGACAAGGTTCTGTTTTTTGGTCCCTTAATGGTTCACTTAGGATGTTGGTATATTTTTCTAAAATATTTTTAAGTGTTGGGGCGTCGTTTTTCGTTAAAATAACGTTTTCAAACCTGTAGGTGGATTTTTTATTTTCAATTTGTCGTTCAAACGACATGAACTGTCATTCAAACGACATTGTGATGTTGTTCAAACGACATTGTGATGTTGTTCAAACGACATAGCAATGTTGTTTAAACGACAGACCGTCGACTAAATTTTCTATAAATTGATGTTTGAATCCGTTTTTCATAAGAAGACCTGATATTTTTCATATACGAAACTGCTTTGGCAGAATACTTTATCTTCTCAATTCTAAGAGTTTAACTTTGTTTTCAATTCACAAAATCAGTCCCAATAGTTTATGTGAATTGTTTTGGAATCCTAAAACAACACCTTTGTTAAAGTTCCACTTGGAGAGAGGATCTCTACTGCTGAAGACTGGGGTCAAGGGGATGCTTGAGGGTATTCACTGTTGAAGATAGAGGTACGTGTTCTTGTGGATTGTTGCGCGTAATTCATTGTTGATTGGACTATGTGTCTATGTGGGTTTTCTGTGTGACAATTCATTGTTGATTTCTCTATGTATGTAAGTTGCGATTTAACATTCATATTGAAATAAAAGGTTTTACCCGAAAGGTTGTTTTTTCCTGAATCTTGGTGTGCTGAATTTTTGCATGATTTAATTTAATCCACATAGATGCAGGTTTTAGGGCTAAATTAAATTTAACGTAATTGGCTTAATAAAATTTGGTTTTAGTACTGACTCCAATTAAATAAGTGGTTCGATTTCTAATTGGAAATTTGCGAACTTGGGAAATGGAATTGATATAACAATATATTTATAGTTAACACTATAATACTTTTTGTTTTTCAAGAATTGTGCGTTAGAAAAAGTCCCTCATCACTAAAATATCTTTCATATCTTTCCTTCCTTTTTTCATTTTGTCTTGTACATTGAGGACAATGTAGATATTAGGTTGGGTGTATTGAGATTAGTTTTCTTCTCTTTGAAAAAAAATGAAAAATGAAAAAATGAAATAAAATAAAAAATAAAAAAAAATCTAAAATTCAAAAAGATTTTCAATATAATTGAGTTTTGAAACGATTTCTCAATATATAATTAATTCATGGATGTCTTAACATGAATTTTTTTACACATTAGCTATATAATATGAACGAAAATGGATATTGAGGTGAAAGTTAATATGCATAATGAGTAAATGTGGAGATGAGATATTGCGCCATTCATCATTTCTGAGAGATTTAAATCCGTCCGAATAAAAATAACTCAAACTTTTTTTTAGTGATAAATTCGTTGATGATCTCAAATTCCTTATTTTCTTCGAATATTGAAACTAAAAATTCAAAATATGAATTGTAATTAATAAAAGTCATAGTAAGCCGTATTGAGAGATGAATCAACTTAACGAAACTTGAGGAATGAGATTGGACCATCATTTAAAAGCCCAATAATTAGTCCTAAATCGAACTTTTTACATTATTCCGATGCAAGCTCATTTGAGCCGAAAATATAATAATCATTTTGTTGAAAACCCATTGTTCTACCCTACTGCAACTGGGAGTTTAAAGTCCAAAAAAGAAGTCATACCCATTTTCTGAGAATACTAGCGTAAAATTACGATTGGAAAAATACTAAGAATAAAAGAAAAAAGTTTGCAAAAGAATGTTGTGTGAAAAGAAAAGAATGAAAAAATGAAAAGAAAGAAAGAAAAAAAGTGTACGTGAAAAATAACAAAAGGAAACGAAAAAAATAAAGAAGAAAATAAAATGGAGGTTGGATAAAAAAAGTGCCTAAAAGTCAAAATACAGAAAAATCACTATATTCTCAGAATTTTTGATCTCTCAAAGTCATTCTATCTAACCAAAATTCGAGCCTACAATACAAAGAAAGAAAGTCCTAATTGACCTTAAGGGATGTTAATTAGATTGTGAAGAGAAGATGAATATGATTTATTGTGTGATTCATTATTTTCAACAAGTATTCGATTTTTCGTTCATGAGATCGTATTCATCCATTATAAAAGTCCATTTCTGATTATGTAAATGTGAAATTTTCTCATCTATTTTTACTCTTTTATTCACATATACCGTGAGAAAATATCCCATTTCTGAGTGTTCGATTGAGAATGCATCCTGTGAGATTTTGAAATCAAAATGAACTTTCGGATAAGAAATGTAACGATCAAATCTTTTGAAATGGATGGTTATATTAGCTATGAACATACCCATGATAAGTATAGATTGAGAAGTGAAGTTCTACTATATTATGAAGTTTCCATTCAAACTTGGTTATATTACTTTTGTGTCTTAAGTCAAGTTTTTGAATTTTGTGGATATATTCACTACAAACCCTCATGGGACAAAACTCGTCCACTCGGGTAACATAGGAGTGTAACGTCTTGTTGCACAAGCTAAGTGTGATCGTGATTCTTACGAAAGTGTGTTAAATTTTAATTTATTTAGTTTTGCACGAGGACTAACAAAGCTTATGTTTGGGACTATTTAATGAGTGCATTATTTTGTACATTTATACCCAAATTTATACTATGTTAGTCCCAGTTTATTAAAAAAGGAAAAAAAATGCAAGAGTGAATGAATTTGGACTCCAAATGGCAATTTTAAGCCAAAAATGGGCACTTCGATAATTTTATAATATTCTAGTGCTGATTTGTGAAAAAAGTTGCCTAGTGAAAATTTTGGATGTAATGATGGAATTTAGTCCAAATAGATGATCAACTTGAAAAAAGAGCGAAAAGGATGATTTTACGGTCGTTCGAAAAAAGGTTGTTTGTATACTTGAAATCGAAAAAAATTCAGAAATTTTTATTCTACGATTTGGACAAACTTGGCGTGCGTGTTCAACAAATAAATATAAGAGTTCTCGAGTGGAAAAAAATTCGGTCCCTTATCTCTATCCGAAGATTAAAGAGATGGAGTTATTGTTTCAAACATTGTTCGACTAATAAAGGAGAGTTTCACCCCCACCCCTTTCCCTATAAAAAGGATCCTTAGGCTCACAATTTTAAAAGGAATTTTCCGGAGAGCAATTTTTGAGTGATTGTATTCAATTTGAGGGAAAGTTTTAAACATTTTTTTTGCGTATTGGAGATTATTCTAAGAGAACTTATTGTAAGTTTGATTTATTTATTAAAATTTCTTCTCATTTTTGCAATTTATCTTGCATTATGGTAGATTAATTCTTCTATTAGGATTAGGGTGAATTTTATCATAGTTAGCTAATGTTGTCAAGTGAATTTAATTGTTTTTTGTTCCTACTCGTTTTAATTGTTATCAAAAATTTTGTATTCATTTTAAAACGACACGAGAGTGTGTTTTAAAACCTTCAAAAAATTTTTGTCATTCAAGTTTTGAGATTTAAAAATCGTAATTTTTGATGGATTATGCTTGCACTTTGATTGTTTTGATAGTCCACGCTTAAATACAATTGCAAACTTTAAAACTTTTATTTTCTAAGGGAATAGAGATTTTAGCCATTAATTAGATACGTCAAAAATATTTCAAACATAGCCGTCATATTTTTTAAATTAAACGTGACGAGAGTCGATTTTATTTGAGTTATAAAAAGGGAATGACAACGTTGAATTAATTTACAATATTAATTATGTGATAAATGGACCCCGAATTCTCATTCTTTCATATTGTTTACAGCTCTCGTGTGTTTCTCTCATTAATCGTAGTTGCTTTTATTTAGTTTAGTGTATAATTATTCTCTACTCCATTTTTCTAGTTGGAAAGTTGCAATTCTAGTAAATATTAAAGTTAACAAATCTCATTGGGTTCGACCCATACTTACACTCGCTATTCTATAATATCCCGTGCACTTGCGGTATTTTATAAATTGACAAACAAGTTTTGGGCATCGCTGTCGAGATTTGACAACATTCTTTTAAAAAGAAGCTAGGATTTTGGGACTGTTTTTTTTTTTTTATTTTTGCATTTTTGTTAGTTAATAAAATTCATAAAAGAAATTCTGAAAAAAAATAAAAGAAAAAAATTAGCATATAGTATTTTATGTTTTTTTTAGTTAGTAAAATAAAATAAAATTTAAACTTTTTTTAAAGAGTGGTTTTAGAACTAGTTTATCATAAAAATACAGAAATTTTGAAAAAAAATAAAGAAATTTATTTTTTTAAAATTCCCAAATCAATTTTTTTAGTAGGAAGTTGAAACAAAATTAAAACAAAAAGAACATTCAAATTTTTTACTGCTAGTAGTAAAATTGTTACTTTTAGAAAATAAAAAAACTATTAACAAGTTAAAATTTGTTTCATAAGTGTGATTTATTAGTTTTTCTGTTAATTACACCACTTGTGCGTGTATCGTGTTAATTTTTATATTATTTTTTTTATGTGTCGCACTTTACGTTTGGCTTAGTTTTTTTTTCAGAAGCACATTAAAAAAACTAAAGGTGGCAAAAGTGAAGGAGAAAAAAAACTGTGCAATGGTAACCGAATGTGAAGAAAACTTGTGCAATCTTTCGACGAGCACAAGGAGCTCTCGGGGACGACGAAAACGTAGGCGATGTTTCTCTCTGATCGATCTCAACTTAAATTTTGACCCGACATAAACAAGTGATCGTAAAAAATCCACACCGGAGGTACGTTTTTGTATGCTTCTATGTGGTTTAATTTACCCTTTAATTTAGCACATTGCATAAGTTGACTTAAGGGCAAAATCGCGTGAAAGATAAGGTGTGGATTTCATCACCCTTCCTTGGCCCGAAAATCACTAATTAACCAAGTATTTCCATATCCAGAGCCATCACATTCAATTTAAAATCAAGTAGACGTTGCCTAAGGATATCACATAGCTCATAGGAATTCTCTTAATGAGGCTAGAATTAAAAGGTACTCCAATGTGAACTTATCAAATCGATTTCGTTGTACCTTATCTAGGGTTGATGGTTTTTAATGAGTCTTCGTACTGATCACCTACCTGGAGGAAAAAGAGGGATTTGAGGACATAATTGTATTTGTTCGTCTTTTAAATTCTCCCTTATCAAAGAATAGGAGTTGTCTAATTGGGGAGATTAATTCGGAGACTCTTGCTATCATCGATTAATCTCGGGAAAACTAGATATTAAAATTAAAATTCCCCTCACCTAAATTATATAGTTCAATTTATTTTGCGTTACAGAATAATTACGAGGTTTGACCCAAATTATTTGTTTTTAATTTTCTTCACATAAAAAAATAAAAGAATTTTTTTGAGTGAGTTCTGTGTATGCGAAGTTGGTTTCAAGATCATATCGTTCGTTTGTCAAGTGTGGAGTCTAGCATTCCCGATACCTACGTAGGTAGATTTTCGATATTCACCGAGATGGGAGATGAGTTAGAACCACGTTCCCTTAAACATTATACCTTTATCTGACTAGATCTTGTCCACCTTCGTGTATACGTCTACTCGAGCACAACATGAATAATTTGAATTCTATTTGGGATAATCAAATTGTTTCCCGTGTTTTGAGGTACCAAAAAAGAGGATCCCTACCTTCACGTTCATGAATTCGAGGAGATATGTGGGACCATTACCAAAAACTCACCGATGAGATTATTAAACCTACGTTGTTTCCATTCTCATTGAAAGAAAAAACAAACATTTGGGTTAACTCCTTAGAAACCGAGTTCATAACCACATGGAAACAAATGTGTGTTGCATTTTTACAAAAGTTTTTCCGCAACCAAAAGACATCATCGATACGTCACTCCATCATCACATTTATCAAAAAGGAGGGAGAAGCCTTGTGGATGTATCTGGAGCGATTCAAGTACTAGCTACTATAATTTTCGCACCATGGGATTGAGATGGGGTGCCAAGTCCAAATTTTATATGAGAGGTTCGATTGTAATATTCAAAATATGCTCAAGTCACTATGTAACAGTGATTTTTGAGAAAAGTGAGGTCGACGAGCGGATGTTCCAGTAAGCCATAGCGAAAAAATCCGAGTGATGTGCACCCAATAGAGAATCTAGGTCCACCACGTCCAATGAGGGTTTCGCTAACCAAGTCGAACAAATCAATGATTTAAATGCAAAAGTGGCCACAATGACCTGACATTTAGAAGCTTTAGAGACGAGAAAATAGGGCAATCGAACCTCACTCGCGGTTGTGCAATATGTAGGTTCCCCTATGCGTATAGTTTGTGACGTATTCGACCATTTATTGTAGAATTTCCCCGCCTATCTATCCCAAAAGGCACTCTGTAAGGACATTGTTCTCATGCTTCTAATGCTAAAGCCAAAACCATTATTTGTATTAGAGGGTCAACCAATTTCAAGGATGTTACAAAAGGTCAACCCATAGGTGTCGTTCCACCCGTTTACATATGTTCATATTGTGGTAGGAAAGGTCACCTTAGGCGTTTTTGTTTTGATCTTGGAAAATGTCCTAGGAAGTTTATGTCTAGTGTTCCCGTGGTTCCCAAATCCCCTATACGACGTTTCACATGGATTTGAGTTAGGAAATCACTTTTGGATACGCTAGATTTTAGAATAGTTGATTCTCATTTGCTTGCACATGATTCTTCTCTTGCCATATCATATAGATGATTGTGTTCGCATATTTGTCATACGCTAGTTTTTGTTTCATGATATTTATGTTTGCGAGCGTTGTGACATGTACTTTTTCTATATATTTTTTTGTTTTGAAATTGTTTTGAAAAATACAAAAAGATTTTATTTTGATAAAATTTTGAGAAAATCCAAAAAGATTTTTGTATTTTGTTTGCACCTTTTATGGATAAATACTTTGGATGACCAAGTCACAAAATCATTTCATTATTTTCATGTGACTATTTGATAGTGTTTTCAGACAATAGGTCAATTCATCCTTGTGCTTTATAATGTTTGGAGTCATTAAGATGTAACTAAGTGTTACTTCCTATATGTTTGACTCACTTTATCCTTTATTGCACACTTGCACGGATTTGTTTGATTATTGTGATTGTCTTATCACATGTTGGTTGGGTGTTTTCACTTTAATTCGGTCCTTAAAACGAACCAAGCGCGATAAATTTTGATAAGGAAATTGTGCATATAAAAACCTCTTTGTGAGTTTGTGTGCTTTGTTTTAAAATGGGGAAGCGCAGCGAAAGTGTGACACCCCGCCTAATTAAATACCGGGCGATCACTCCTTTATTAAATTAAAATCAAGGTGATCAGTTGGTACATTCTTAGGATCACTGTCGAAAAATAACTTTTCCAATTCAAACACCCTAAATAATTAAGCTAAGTGTCAAAACTGTTTTTAGACATTACTTTCCAAATTTTATTTTATAAACCAAGATTTAAATCTTTACATAATTCAATATTAAACAATCACACCACAATTATCCTGGAACATATAATCCAAATAATTTAAACATTCAACAACTAAATCCCAACATTTAAAACTTAAAGTAAAACATCCAGACAGTAATAAATCCCAAAGTGAAAATACTCGAAATAAATGAATCATAATGTCCAATAAAATAACTAGATAATGGAAACGGGTGACACATTCCCAACTGAATAGATATGATAAGAGTGGAATCAAATAAATGAAGTCGTCTAAGCAAGAGGCCTGCAACTCCCACCTAAGCTGCAGCGCGTTCCTTCCAAAGGATCCTAAGCAAGACGCCCATGTGGCTGGGCACCTGTAATACATACATATATATACAAGAGAGAAAAGAAAATGGAAACGGGTCAGAGCCCGATTGTGAAAATGATTTAAAATTTGTTTAGCAAGTATTTAAAATTTTTACAGGCCAATGCAACAACATATTAGCGCGGCACTCCCTTGAGAAATTCTCACCTCTCTTCTGATGTGCACGCCTATCACACTAACCCTCCCAACGGTTTAACTTATCTTATCTTAGGTTACTCGTAAGATTTAGATTGACAATTTCAACTGGTTAAGAAGTAAATTCCGTTTAACACCAAAGATATCATCTAAGCTTTATTTACTAATAAAGTCTCTCACAATATATTACACTTTTCAATCACTTTTTCCCAAATTGAAATAATTATTCATATCTTACTTACCATAAACACAGTAGGTAGTTCCCAAGTTTCAGAATTTTAATATATATATTAAATATTCACATAATATATATATTCTAACATCACCCCACATAATAATTATGGTGCGGGCATACTCTGCTATCTAGTCCCCATATCTCTCGTACTAAGGGAAATACAAGTTCGGAATCACTCTCGAACTGTATTAACACAAACAAAAAACAATATTGAGGCGAAGCATAGTTTCCAAGTCCAAGAGGTCAGTACATACCCTCACGTATCTTAGGACCATTCGACTATCGATCCGAAAGCTCGTACCTAGGATTTCTATCTTCTAGGGTACGAGTCAATATCCCTCATAAAGGCCCATTCGAGATAAGACTGTCCCATCGTGGTAACCTCAGGGATAGCAAGTAGCGCGGGCATGATTTTCACACGTATATAATATATGCATACACACAGTCATATAAATATACTAATTTTACCATATCAAATTTAGGTTCATCTCATAACCCATAATTACGACATTTATCCTTATTTTCACATTATTAGTTATCGCGTATAACGGTTCGTCTCTAACTTTAATTTGAGGGATTATTCCAACTCACTACGTAACACTCATGGACTCTATCCCCCCAAGTGTAAAATTCAGTAGGTACTCATTTATCTTCCACCGTAACTATCTTACGGGTCTCTCCCTGTAATTCTATCGTCCCTTATATATAAACACCCCAAAAATGCAAATCTCGTCTTACATTAAAGGTCTCATAATTATTAATAAGTCCTACTCGTCCTCTTTATCTCCCAAAATATTTTAATAAGGATGTCCAAATATTCTTACTCACTTAATTTAAATTTAACTATTTATAAAGGGGAAATATGAGTCTGCCAGAAGGGGTCGATCGATCGATGGAACGGGCTCGATCGATCGAACCTTCGATCGATCGATCAAGCAGGTATGGCAAATTCTGCAGGAAACCAGTTATGGGTTCTACCATCCAACCTCATCCAAATCCATATTTTTCACACCCAAACACCCAGAAATTTGTACTACTAATAGTATAAACCCATATTATACATCTTCTACGTCAAGCACGCAAATTTTCATCAATAACTATGGATTAATAGGACAAAAACTCATATTAATCTCAAGAACCCTCTAATTTATTTAACATTGTTCTAATCAATATTTTTTAAAGAATTTCTTCTTCTAAAACATCATAAATTCGTGGTTCAATCTCTACATATGAAGGGGATTTCCAAATTTCCATTTATAACATTACTACATGCAATTTCCTATCTCCAACTTCGGTTTTCTTCCATGAAACTCATCCTAATCAACCCTAGAATAACATGAGTGATGCATTAACGAAAATAAGCAAGATAAATACTTGCCTGGAAATTTCAGAATTCTGATTTGTGGACAATTTTGGTGTGGTTGCGTTCCCCGTCACGCGATCTACGCGTTGGTGGTGGTGGCGGTGCAATCGGATGATTTTTGGCCTTGGATTGCTTGGAAAGCTTTCTCCTTCCTTCTCCTATGGCCGTTCTAAAGTTTTGAGTCTGATAACCCTAAAGGACTCTTCCAAATGGCTGATATAGCCTAATAATTTTCGTGGGTTTAATTACCCAAAAATGCAAAATGTCCAAAATGCCCTCCCGGGGTGCTAAATAGGCCTAAAAACGCCCCGAGACCCAAACTAAACCCCTGAGTACACTTTTCTGACTATCTCGACCCTTTCGGACACGTTGGCGCCCTAAAAATGACCATACGAATAACTTAAAAATATTTCACTTTTATTAATCAATATTTATTCCCAATGCGACACAGGCGCGTCCCGACTTAAATTTCCAAAATTGTCATTCTATTCACTCGTGACATTTAATAGAACCAATATTATATATTACTTTTCTCATTAGTAATATTCAACAAATTTCCCATAATTACTAACTCTCATCACGTTAATAATTATAACATAATTAATTTCCGGATTTATATTAAATTAATAACTCACATTAAATTTAATAAATCCCCAAATTTATAAAGCATAAAAATACGGGGTATTACATACTTCCCCCCTAATAACTGAATTTCATCCCAAAATTCGAAAATAAGGCATACCTGGTAAGAATAAATCTGGATATCTCTCGCGCATATCTGCCTCGCGCTCCCAAGTGGATTCCTCCACGTTATGCTGCTCCCACTGGACCCGTACAAGTGGAACTACCTTCGACCTCAATCTCCTCTCGCTATGGTCTAGGATAGTCACCAGTCTCTCTTCGTAAGAGCTTTCAGGCTTTAAGTCTATCTCCTCTATCGCGATGTGGGTATGAGCCATGTCATCCCGAAGATATCGTCTCAGCGACGAGATGCGGAATACATCGTGAATGCGATGTAAATGCTCTGGCAGTCCCAATCTTATTACCACCGACCCAATCCTCTCGATAATGGGAAATGGCCCCACGTACCTAGGGGTCAATTTTCCTTTCTTCCCGAACCTCATCACTCCTTTCATAGGAGATACTCGCAGTAATACTTGGTCCCCCACATTAAACTCTCGGAAGAACCGTTTTGCATCAGCATAGCTTTTCTGCCTTTCCTGGGCTACTCGGATACGACCCCTGATCATCTCAATCCTCGCAGAGGTTTCCTGAATCACCTCTGGTCCTAGAAACTTATTATCCCCCACCTCTAGCCAACAAGTTGGGGAACGACAAGGTCTGCCATACAAAGCCTCGAATGGAGCCATGCCAATCGTGAACTGATAAGAGTTATTATAAGCGAACTCTACCAGTGGAAGATGTGGCTCCCAAACTACTCCAAAATCAAGGACACACATGCGTAGCATATCCTCCAGCATCTAATTAGTACGCTCTGTCTACCCATCTGTCTGTGGGTGATAAGCTGAACTCAATCTCAACTCTGTACCCATAGCCTTCTGAAACCTCTCCCAGAAACGTGACACAAAAATCTTATCCCTATCTGACACAATATTCAGGGGCACTCCATGTAATCTAACAATCTCAGTAATGAACAACTAAGCATACTGACCCGTGGTATAGTCTGTCCGCACCGGTAGAAAATGAGTCACCTTGGTCAAACGGTCTACAATTACCTAGATAGAGTCGTGGCCCCGCTGTGATGTAGGTAACCCTATAATAAAGTCTATGGAAATACTCTCCCATTTCCACACGGGTATTTCCAATAGCTGAAGCAACCCTGATGGTCTCTGATGGTCCACTTTTACCAGCTGGCAGGTAGAACACTTGGACACAAACTCAGCAATGTCCTTCTTCATCCCACTCCACCAGTATTGTCGTCTCATATCCTGGTACATCTTATCTCCTCCAGGATGTATTGCAAATCGGGACCCGTGAGACTGCGTCATCACTGCATGACGTAATTCTGATCCTTCTGGGACCATCAATCTCCCATTAAATCATAAACCCCCATCAGAACTAACAGAATAGGACTCAGCACCCTCAGCTAAAAGTCATACAATCTGCTCCTGGAAAAACGGGTCTATGGACTGTGCCTGTATCACCCTCGTAATAATCTCGAGTGTCACTGTCATGATAGATACGAAAGAACGGGCTACTGCGTCCTGGTGGCCCAACTCTTTCCACTTTGCTTTCCAGATGTCCGCTATATTGTCTATCGGTCTATGGCTCAACGCATCAGCAACTACGTTGGCCTTCCCCGGATGGTACTGTATGTCGAACTGATAGTCCTTCACAAACTCTAGCCATCTGCGCTGGCGCATATTCAGCTCTCGCTGAGTGAACAAGTACTACAGTGACTTGTGGTCTATGAACAAGCGAAACTTCTCCCCTAATAAATAGTGCCTCCATATCCTCAATGCAAAAATGACCGCTACTAACTCCAGGTCGTGGGTGGGGTAATTCTTCTCATGCGGCTTAAGCTTGCGGGAGGAAAAAGCTATAGCCTTCTCCTTCTGCTGAAGTACTCCCCCAAGTCCCCGTAAAGAGGCATCGGTGTAAACCAAGTACTCCAACCCCGGCTTAGGTAAAGCAAGGACTGGTGCTGAAGTAAGCTTGTCTTTCAGCTCTTCGAAAGACAATTGATAAGCATCGTCCCAAACATATGGTACCCCTTTGCGAGTCAGGTTCGTCAATGGACCCGCAATTTTGGAGAATCCCCGAATGAATCTCCTGTAGTATCCGGCAAACCCCAAGAAACTACGCACTTCCATCGGTGTCGTGTCCCCACTCCCTCACCGCTGACACTTTACTCGGGTCGACTGCTATCCCCTGCTCAGAAACAACATGGCCCAAGAACTGTACTTCTCGCAACCAGAATCCGCACTTCTCGTACTTAGCATACAGCTGATGCGCTCGTAGAGTCTGAAGAACCTGTCTCAAATGCTCGGCATGCTCCTCCTCGGAGTGTGAATATATCAAAATGTCATCTATGAAAATAATGACAAACTGTTCCAAGAGCTCTCTGAACACTCGGTTCATTAAGTCCATGAACACGGCTGGAGCATTTGTGAGGCCAAATAGTATCACCCTGAACTCATAGGGCCCATATCTCGTCAAAAAGGCAGTCTTTGAAACATCCTTCTCCCTAATACGTAACTGATGGTACCCTGATCTCAGATCTATTTTCGAAAAGAAAGTCGCTCCCCTCAGCTGGTCGAACAGATCATCGATTCGAGGTAACGGATACTTGTTCCGTATCGTGACCTTGTTCAGCTCCCGGTAGTCCACACACAGCCTCAGTGAACCATCTCTCTTTTTCATAAACAAGACTGGAGCGCCCCAAGGCAAGGTACTCCTGCGAATGAAGCCCTGACCTAACAGCTGCTCTATCTGAGCTTGTAACTCTCGCATCTCCGCCGGAGCCATACGGTATGGAGTGCGTGCTATCAGTCTAGTATCCGGTAATAAATCTATGACAAAGTCTATCTCATGAATGGGGGGTAGGCCTGGTATCTCCTGAAATACATCGGAATACTCACAGACAACTGGGATCGAGTCTAAGGGAATCATAACCTCCTTAGAGGTATCCTCCTCTATGTAATACAAATGAGTGGTCGAGCCTCCCTCTGGGCGAGGCATCGCCACTACAAACATCTCTTGCCCTGGAATGGCAAAGACAATACTCCCACAAAAATAATCTATCATGGCCCTGTAAGCAGCGAGCCAATCCATACCGATAATAACGTCATGCTCATGCATGTCTAAGACTAACATGTCTGCAGGTAATACCAAGCTACCAATCTCTACCCCCACACCCCGGCATATAAAGAAAATAAGTGAACTATTTCCCAGTGGTGAGTCTACACACGTCATAGTGCTCTCTGCTATGGCTAATAACCCTAAGGCCTTCGCAAAATGGGTAGCTATAAAATAGTGCGTCGCCCCAGTATCAAATAAAACTCGACCCATAGTACCATGGATAGGAAACATACCCTCAATTACGGGTGGTGCCTATGGAGTTGCTTCCTGGTGGACGTTATAGACACGTCCATACTGTAACTGCCCCTGCTGCACTGGAGCTACTGGAATGGCTAGTTGGGCTGGTACCTGGGCTGGTGCGGGGAGGGCGGCTGGAAAAAGTGGCCTTTGTGGCTCATTACGGGAACCCTGCTGCTGTGGGGCCCTATCACCCTCTGAGCAATCCTGGTACTTATGGCCATGCTTGCCGCACACAAAACATCGGCCTCTGAAGTTACCTCCCCTCTGACCCTGCTGACCACGGCCCTGCTGGCCGTTACCACCCCGCCACTGTCCCTGTTGGCCCTGATGAAAACGCTGTTGGCCCTGCTGCTGACGGTGTTGGCCTTGCTGGCCCTGCTGACCCTTCCTATAACCCCCAAATACCTTCCTGGAATCACCTGATCGGAAGTGCTTGGCAGGGTCCCCCTGATGGGAACTCTGCTCATGCTGACGAGTCTGTCCCTGGGATGTCGGTGCTCCACCAGCGCCACTACCCCCTGTCCTGCCCTGCTGGCCGGACTCTCCTGCTCGCTTGCTTCCCTGCAGATGGAAGCGGTGATCCTGGCAGTGTAGTAAAGTGGCATTGAGTACATCTGTGAAAGTACTCAGAGATAGATTCCATATAAGGTGCTGACGGATCCTCCAAGCTAACCCGTCTATAAACAACATTATGTTCTTACCCTCAGTAGGTGCCTCATCTGGCACTATGGTGAGAAGTCTCATGAACTCCTCCTCATACTCAGCAACAGTATAATTTTCCTGCTTCAAGTTTAATAACTTCTGCCTCATCTCAGTCTGCACAGCGGGTGGAAAATATTGGCGGTCAAACCGCTCCCAGAATACCTGAATCGGAATAGTATCCCTCTCCTCCAAGGTGGTGGTGGATTCCCACCACTGCAAAGCGGCCCCCACTAGCTTAAAGGAAGACAACAACTGTCTCTGCACGTCTGTGCACTCATACAGAAGAAGATGCCGTTGGATATCTTTCTTCCATTGGCTGACGATGATGGCATCTGAAATACCCGAGAACTCGAGGGGATGCGCCTTCTGAAAGGCATCCCTAACTCGCTCCCATGCTGATGGAAGCTGTGCAGGTACTGGCGCCACTGCCTGAATCTGGGGTGGAGCCTGCTGTACCACCGCTAGCGCGGAATTCACCGCCTGAGCAACAATAGCGGCTACCTCATTAGCATTCATCGTACCCTGAGCCGGAGCTGCTGGCTGCTCGGCTAGGGCACGCCTATCCTTTTGTGAACGTCTCGGAGGCATCTGAAACGTGAAGAAATTTATTAGTCTACAGTTATTATCAAATCTCAAATAGCTGAAGACGTAAACGTAAAAGCAAGAATACAACAATCCTAAAATAGGGCTCTATAGCAAAAATGTTAAGCTGAAAGCGAAATAAGCCGTACAGAACCTAAAGACACTAGAACCTGGATCTGATACCACCTATGACACCCCGCCTAATTAAATACCGGGCGATAACTCCTTTATTAAATTAAAATCAAGGTGAGCAGTTGGTTCATTCTTAGTATCACTGTCGAAAAATAACTTTTCCATTTTAATCACCCTAAATAATTCAGCTAAGTGTCAAAACCGTTTTTAGACATTACTTTCCAAATTTTATTTTATAAAATAAGATTTAAATCTTTACATAATTCAATATTAAAGAATCACACCACAATTATCCTGGAACATATAATCCAAATAATTTAAACATTCAACAAATAAATCCCAACATTTAAAACTTAAAGTAAAACATACAGACAGTAATAAATCCCAAAGTGAAAATACTCGAAATAAATGAATCATGATGTCCAATAAAACAACTAGATAATGGAAACGGGCGACACATGCCCAACTGAATAGATATGATAAGAGTGGAATCAAATAAATGAAGTCGTCTAAGCAAGAGGCCTGCAACTCCCACCTAAGCTGCAGCGCGTTCCTTCCAAAGGATCCTAAGCGAGACGCCCCTGTGGCTGGGCACCTGTAATACATACATATATATAAAAGAGAGAAAAGAAAATGGAAACGGGTCAGAGCCCGATTGTGAAAATGATTTAAAATTTGTTTAGCAAGTATTTAAAATGTTTACATGCCAATGCAACAACATATTAGCGCGGCACTCCCTTGAGAAATTCTCACCTCTCTTCTCATGTGCACGCCTATCGCACTAACCTTTCCAACGGTTTAACTTATCTTATCTTAGGTTACTCGTAAGATTTAGACTGACAATTTCAACTGGTTAAGAAGCAAATTCCCTTTAACACCAAAGATCTCATCTAAGCTTTATTTACTAATAAAGCCTCTCACAATATATTACACTTTTCAATCACTTTTTCCCAAATTGAAATAATTATTCATATCTTACTTACCATAAACACAGTAGGTAGTTCCCAAGTTTCAGAATTTTAATATATATATTAAATATTCACATAATATATATATTCTAACAGCACCCCACATAATAATTATGGTGTGGGTATACTCTGCTATCCAGCCCCCGTATCTCTCGTACTAAGGGAAATACACGTTCGGAATCAATCTCGAACTGTATTAACACAAACAAAAAACAATATTGAGGCGAAGCATAGTTTCTAAGTCCAAGAAGTCAGTACATACCCTCACGTCTCTTAGGACCGTCCGACTATCGATCCGATAGCCCGTACCTAGGATTCCTATCTTCTAGGGTACAAGTCAATATCCCCCATGAAGGCCCATTCGAGATAAGACTGTCCCAGCGCGGTAACCTCAGGGATAGCAAGTAGCGCGGGCATGATTTTCACACGTATATAATATATGCATACACACAGTCGTATAAATATACTACTTTTACCATATCAAATTTAGGTTCATCTCATAACCCATAATTACGACATTTATCCTTATTTTCACATTATTAGTTATTGCGTATAACGGTTCGTCTCTAACTTTAATTTGAGGGATTATTCCAACTCACTACGTAACACTCATGGACTCTATCCCCCCAAGTGTAAATTTCAGTAGGTACTCATTTATCTTCCATCATAACTATCTTACGCGTCTCTCCCTGTATTTCTATCGTCCCTTATATATAAACACCCCAAAAATGCAAATCTCGTCTTACATTAAAGGTCTCATAATTATTAATAAGTCCTACTGGTCCTCTTTATCTCCCAAAATATTTTAATAAGTATGTCCAAATATTCTTACTCATTTAATTTGAATTTAACTATTTCCAAAGAGGAAATATGAGTCTGCCAGAAGGGGTCGATCGATCGATGGCAAGGGCTCGATCGATCGAAGCTCGTGGCTCGATCGATCGATCAAGCAGGTATGGCGAATTCTGCAGGAAACCAGTTACGGGTTCTACCATCCAACCTCATCCGAATCCAGATTTTTCACACCCAAATGCCCATAAATTTGTACTACTAATAGTATAAACCCATATTATACATCTTCTAAGTCAAGCATGCAAATTTTCATCAATATCTATGGATTAATGGGCCAAAAACTCATATTAATCTCAAGAACCCTAATATTTTTTTAACCTTGTTCTAATCAATATTTTTTCTAGAATTTGTTCTTCTAAAACATCATAAATTCGTGGTTCAATCTCTACATATGAAGGGGATTTCCAGATTTCCATTTATAACATTACTACATGCAATTTCCTATCTCCAACTTGGGGTTTCTTCCATGAAACTCATCCTAATCAACCCTATACTAACATGAGTGATGCATTAACAAAAATAATCAAGATAGATACTTGACTGGAAATTTCAAAATTCTTATTTGTGGACTATTTTGGTGTGGTTGCGTTCCCCGTCACGCGATCTACGCGTTGGTGGTGGTGGCGGTGCAATCGGATGACTTTTTGGCCTTGGATTGCTTGGAAAGCTTTCTCCTTCCTTCTCCTATGGCCGTTCTAAAGTTTTGAGTCTGATAACCCTAAAGGACTCTTCCAAATGTTTGATATAGCCTAATAATTTTCGTGGGTTTAATTACCCAAAAATGCAAAATGTCCAAAATGCCCTCCCGGGGTGCTAAATAGGCCTAAAAATGCCCCGAGACCCAAACTAAACCCCCGAGTACACTTTTCTGACTATCTCGACCCTTTCGGACATGTTGACGCACTCAAAATGACCATAAAGATAACTTAAAAATATTTTACTTTTATTAATAAACATTTATTCCCGACGCGACACAGGCACGTCCCGACTTAAATTTTCAAAATTGTCATTCTATTCACTCGTGACATTTAATAGAACCAATATTATATATTACTTTGATCATTAGTAATATTCAACAAATTTCCCATAATTACTAACTCTCATCACGTTAATAATTATAACATAATTAATTTTCAGGTTTATATTAAATTAATAACTCACATTAAATTTAATAAATCCCCAAATTTATAAAGCATAAAAATATGGGGTATTACAGAAAGGTTCATTTCTCTTTGCGAATACTAAGCCACCGTTAAATTGGACCTAAAAAATGGAGGAATTTTGTTATCCGAGGTCCAAAGAGGTTTAAAAGAGCCCGAAAAAATTTAAAGGCAATAAAAAGAAATTCATGCCAAATTATGGGCCATTTAGGTTTTTGCACCAATTCTCCAAAGTTTGAGAATTTAGATTACCTCTAAAAGAAAATATATATGAGGGAATTTGGTTGGAGAATTAAAACGGGTTTGCACGTCCTTAAAATTCTTGAAAAAGCGCTACATAGTTTTGGACGTTATTGGTGTGGAAATCACTTTTACTTTGATTTGTTGACTTGCATAAGATGATGTCATTTAAATTCAACAAATTTTTACACCTAAGGATACTTTTGATGATCATTCGTTAGGGGTACACATATGCATCGTGCACATATGATTGATTGAGTTGATTTACCTATCGAATGTGTTCACACACATTCATTCTGTTTCCATGACTTGGTTGTTTGAGTCTAAATCCATGGTGTGATTTTTGTATCATATTTTTTTTCAAACGGTATCTATTTTTTTGTTTTGTATGAAAAATTTTAAAAATCAAAAATAGTTTGCGAAGATTTTTTTTAGCATCTCCTTGCAAGAGCACGTTTGCTATTTGATTGATGCCTTGATTTGTATACCGTGACACCCCGATTTTGCTTATTTGATTCATTCTTCTCATTTGTCTATTTGACAACATCATAAAAAAGGGGAGAAAGAATTATCATATTTTGGGAGAGTTTGAATTTTGGGGGAGTTTTGAGATTTGACTTATGCTTATCATTTATTGGTATCTATGTTTATCTCATTTCAAACTCGATACGTCACTTGGTATTTTTTACTTTTTATCATGTGTGTAGGTACTACACTGATGATCATACATTACACACCCTGATGAGAAAAGATTTGAGATTCCTGAATATTTGAAGAACAAACGATGGAGACTATTCATTTGTACCTTTTCTAATTTTGGGTTCATGGGAGGGTAGATTTGTATAGGCAATTTCGTATTTGATAATTCAGATTTTTTATGTATGTACGGGCATAGACAGAAGGGGAGATTTGTAACGACATTTTTCTCATGTCCAACATGTTACATTTGTGTCTGTCGTACGCCGCTACATTTGTCACATCACCTCAAGATTTCACACGACGGACTCAATCCAAATTTTGGCAATCTAGCTTTCAACATCTCCATCATGTGCCCCTCATCTTCCACAATGACTTCACGTTCCATGATTTTAGGCTCGTAATGCAAGTGGTATGCAAGAGAAGTCAAAACAGTGCAACAAGGCTTGATAGGGAAGCTCAAGGGAAATTTGGTAATTTTAAAGACACCATCCAGAGGATCGGTCAACTGGAAAGTTGAAGAACTTGCAGCAACAAAGATACTGGAAGAAACGGCACCTCAATCCGAGCTACAGTGAACAAGTTATGGCCCGTTGAAAATGGAGATAATTCCAAGAAAAACCTTTGAAATTTTGCTAAGTGTTTAACCCCTTGTCCAGCGAGTTTCCCCGAACCCAGTCCGAACCGATTCGGGGGGCGAATCGGTTCGCAGGGTACCTGAACCGGTTCGAGGTCCCTGTATGCTGGATAGAATTTTAGAGTTTTTATTCTGTGAAACTCTTCTTGTATTTCCCTATTTAAACCAACTTCGGGGAAGCAGTTTTGTAAGACTTTGGAAAACATTTTTGAGAGTCCCAATTACTCTAGTCTTCGTAATTTTTGAGTCCCAAGACTCATGTTTTGATTCACACAATTGCCAAACCTTTGTGAATCTTTTTGGCAACCCAAGAACACAACCTTGTGTTTGTTCAAACCTTTGTGGAGAGAACTTTGCAACCGAGGGTTGCATGTCATTGCTGAGGGAGTCTCTACAAAGTTTTATGGTTGCGTGTCATTGAGGAGTGTTGCGGTTCTTCCTCTATTGATTGGACTGAGGTTAATGTGGGTTCGCTGCATGTGGATTCATTACTGACGACACCGACCGACGCCTGCGGGTATTCGTGTGTCACTATATTTCATTGTAATCCGTGTAAGTTGCGATTTACTTATTATAGTGAAATAAAAGGTTTTGCCCTGTGGGGATTTTTCCTTAAACTTGTGTCGCATGATTTATTTGTTTATGGGTTGACACACGCACACACGCAGTTGTTTGTTTAAGGGCTAATTTATTTGATTTAAATGTAGACTCTAATTAAATGAGGTTTAATTGGAAACTTGCGAGTTATTTTAAATCAATTATCACACACCGAACCTATTCGGTTTTACACACACACCAAGCAAGCCAATGTCCTCTACCAAAATAGGCTAAAGTATGATCCATATTCCAATACGTACAATTCAGGGTGGAGAGACAACCCCAATCTTTCATAGTCCAAAGGTTAGCACCAAGGAAGTGGAGGTCAATCTTTTGGTAATCCATCCTCGGGTTTCTAAAAGAACACCCCCGCACTATCGTATCCATCTTCCAAAAATATCCAATCTTTAAAGGATTTGATGAACTTATTTTCCAAAGTACCCTTAAATTCCAGAAAACCACTCAAAATGTCCTCCAATCCACCCAGTAAAGCTGACACGCAAATACTCAAGCCATCACCGAATTCGAGGTCTAAATGAGCCAACTAACGAACGGATTGAGTGAGAGGAACAATGGAACATTCACGAGTTAGCACAAATCCAATCCAAAAGGTAACATGCCTAGAGTCAATTTGTTATTCAGGATGACGCAGGCGTATCACACACCCAAGGGCATACAAAATCCATCATCATGCTTAGGTTCAGCAAGGAAGTAGAGAAAAATGTTTCACCACCAACTGAGAGTGAATTCGATAAATATAAGGAGAAGGAAGATCCGCCCGTGGATCCAACTTACTCCCCACCCTCATCTTGCGAGCCATCTATAGAGAACTATGTCCCAAAAGCTCCATTTTCCCAATGTTTGGTGCCCCAAAAGAAAAAGGCACAAGTTGATATGATATTGGAAGTATTCAAGAAACTATAAATTAATATCACACTGCTTGATGTTATTTAACATGTCCCTTCTCATGATAAATTTTTGAAGGGCATTTGTAACTTCAAGAGAAGCACCAACGTACCCAAGAAAGCTTTTCTCACGGAGAAATTAAGCTCGATCATTTCTTATAGAACTCCCATTAAGTATAAGTATCTCACTTCTCCGAGGATTTCTATCAAGATATGAGAGCACATCATTGAGATGGCCCTTCTAGATTTAGGAACAAGTGCGTACCTTCGATCGTACACCGTGTATGAGAAATTAGGCTTAGGGGAGTGGAAGCCCACTTGGATTACCTTATCCTTTGCTGACCGTTCAATAAAAATTCTGAGAGGTATCATTGAGGAAGTCCTAATTAAAGTAGGCAATTTTGTTTTTCTCGTAGATTTCGTTGTCTTGGACACCCAACAAGTGCAAAATCTTGTTGCACAAATACCTATTATTTTGGGTCGTCCCTTCCTTGCCACGTATGATGGCATTATTTGGTATCATAGCGACCAATTAACCCTATCATTTGGTAACATGTCTATGGACCTTAATGTGTTCAATTACCCAAACAACAACCCGATGACGATGAACCTGTATATAGCAGCATGGTTGATAGTATAATACAAGAGACGTTAGACCCAACTTATAATAACGACCTTTTAGTGACATGCCTCACCTTTTTTGGGTCCAAATTTAATGTCAAATAGTCAATCAAAAAAGTCATTGCGCTCCTCGACTCCTCCCCCACCATAGAAGTAGTAAGTTGGAAGTATAAGTGTGAGCCCCTCTTGCTCTCCACATCATTTATTCTTTCCTCAATTGAGAAAGCTCCAGAAATTGAATTAAATCCATCGCCTGAAATGCTCGAGTTTAGGTTCTTAGGACCTTATGACACCTTGCATGTTATCATCGCATCTGACTTGGACAAAGAACATGTACGAATATATTTTCATAGTCCGAACATTACATTGCGTATGTCGTATACCGTTACAACCGTCAAAGAAGTTCAAGGTCATTCATACATCATGACGGATCCGAATATCAAGTTTTGTTCAATAGCAAGCCTCGACAAGTTTAACTTTGGTAAGATTGTGTTTTTACTCCCTTAATGTTTATATGAAGTGTTGGGATGTTTTTTATAAAATATTTTTAAACATCTGAGGCGTGCTTTTTTGTCAAAATAATTTTTCAAGACCTATAGACGTACTTTTAAAAGAAAAAGAATTTTTCTCTGTTGTTCAAACAACATTCATATGTAGTTCAAATGACATTGATAAGTCCCTAGAACGAGGACTTAAAATGACATGCATTATCGTGAGCAACTCACTTAATGTCGCGCAAAGAATTTAATTCAAATGTTACCACACTGTTTTGTTTTAAAGCTCGTTTGATCCTATCGCAAAAAGGACCTTCAAACAACATTTCATGTTGTTCAAGCGAGATACAAAAGTTGTTCAAATGACATCTCTATGTCATTCTAATGACATTCTCAAGTCATTCAAACGAGGCCGCCGACTTGATTTTTATAAATACCTGTTTACAAATCCATTTTCCATTAGAAGATCTAAGATTTTCATTCTACGAAAATTACAAGCTGCAGAATTATTTGTCTTCTCTTTTTGGTCATAAACCCTTTATTTTCAATTCACAAATATCCTAATTACTTTGTGCGAATTGTTTTGGAACCCAAGAACACAACCTTGTGATAGTTTTTCTTGTAGAGAAAATCTCTACTGCTGACTCGGTAATTATTGAGGGATTTGCTTGCTGAAGAAGATCGCGGTCATTGGTAGGGGTGTTTATTATTACGAACTTCCAATTTTTTCGATTTTTGATCCGTAATTTTTCGATGATGGCATCATTTTTAAAATTCTATTTCTAAATTTTTCGATTTTTGAATTTTTCGAAATAAATTGGAATGGAATCAGAAACCATATTTAATTTTCTGAATTTCCAAATTTTCGATCCAAAATTTTTGATAACATGCCGATCCGAATTATCCAAAATCATAATATTAATACGTATTTTAATATTTTTTAAATTATAATTTTTACTAACATTTTTACATTAAAAATTTATTTATTACTAGTGTAATCTCAACCCTTCATTTATTGGAACAATGTTAGAAAAATCATATTTGTATGTTACATTGTTGTTTATGCTATTGTTACATTATTGAGTTTCTTCATTAATCATATGTATGATTTGATTTTAAAATATCATTTTTAAAAATGATAGTTTCGATATTTTCCGAAATAGATAAAACTGGTTCAAATTTTCTTTTTCAAAAGTTATTTAAATATAATGAAATGGTTCAAATTCAAATATAATGAAATGGTTCAAATTTTAATTTTTCAAAAGTTATTTAAAATTTTCTTTTCTTAAAGAGAACAAACCAACTTATAAAAAAAAATAAAACTAAACTAAAAGTGAAATTAAACTACACACACAATTTTCATTTCGACTTGAACACACATTAATCCAATTCAAGTTAAACTTGCATGCTATCAAGATAAATTAATTTTGCACTTGAATTAAATTGAACATACCCAAACATTAAATTTGCACCAAATTAAATAGATTGTGATTTTGAACTAATTTTATCTTTTAGTCCTAAGCATGCATCTAGTTGATATAGCAAGATAAAATAAATATCAATCGCACTACGCCGGATGTATGAGGAAAACCCAAATGAGAAAAACCTCGGACGGCCCTAGCCTTAAGTCCACTAAGTACGGTTTTACAATTACAAGACAGATGACTTACTTCCTCGACTCGACTCCCTTCAAGCCTTGACGCGTCTTCTTGTAAACACCTCCGCCTAGTCGACAAATCCAAAACTCCACCGGAATCTTGGAATCCACCAATGAGACTTTTGGACAACCGTCAACCCACAATGAAGCCTTTCTTCGAGTGGGAATGTCACATCAAACAAAGCTCTTCTCATTTATGAGTTGAAAAGAAAACTCAAACTCTCTTCTTCAATGGTGTAGAGAAAACCGGTGCCAAACACTCCAAGCAATATATATATGTTAAAACTTGGATATAGACAAACGTATGGCTGTATATGTGTTTTGAAAGGAATTTACTCCATAAAACTTAACACATAAAAAGGAACTTTTTCTTCAAAGTATTTAGCTCTAATGACTCTTGAAAATGTGAAAAAGTTATCTTCAAAAAGTTAGTTCCCGCACTTAAGAAGTATGTCAAAAAGGAAGTGGGGTAAAGTAGTGGAAAAATGGAAAAAATTGGCTTAAAACTGTTCCCGCTGTTTTTTCGTTAGAAATCTCGTTCGAACGAGACTTCTAACGAAGAGACAAAAAGGAAAAAAAAATTCTCGTTTGAAAAATCGTTCGAACGAGATGTCGTTCGAACGAGATTGTTCGAACGACCTATCTAACAAGATCTCAGGCCATAGTTCTAGATAATTTTGATACGAACGCGTGGCCGCCAGTTTCGTTTCGTTCTGATTTTTTTTGGATTTGATATGATTTTTTTACTGAAAGGTGTCCAAGAACAAAATATTTAGAATTATGAATTCAAAAAAGTTTACAAAAAAATTCTAACACCCAAAATAAATTTCTAACATACACCCAATAAATAATGTTCCAAGCTCGTATATATATATGTTAAAAATGCATTCATACCTTAGGAGCAATGGAACCATGTTGATGACGTAGAAACGAGGCACAACACACACGACATTAGATGAAGCTTTAATATCTTGGCCGCTACGTCTTCAACAAACACGTCATAGGCTTGAATGGATAAACTTGAACTCTATCCTATGACTCAAATGTTTTTGTCCGGAATTGAGCCAAAAACTACAAAGGACTCAATTGGAAATTTGTGTCCTTACAAATCTCCCCCTTTGGCTATTCCGGGACAAAAACTAAACAAAAATCCTAAAAGGCCGTCAAGCTCACTAGACTAAAAAATAATGTCCCACCCAAAATAAAAATACAATGCTTGACTCAAACAACCCAAGGATCAATATCTTTGTCGATGTTGAATGTTGCCATTTTGAAGTATTCCTGCAAACGTAAGCAAACTATCAAACGCATAGGTAATATCAAAATATTAAATGCAATTAAATAATTACTCCCCCAAAATTAATTCTCCCCTTTACCAAACAAATGACCTGCTTAGAAAGATGTCTCCCCCTAAGATAAATCTCTCCCAAACTAAGATACGACAATAATAGGATTAGATACCATTTCTCTCATTGTCACTTATGTGACCTTTTGCCACAAATGGCCAATAACTCTAATAAAGACTCATAAGATACATTCATCAGCTAATGATCGCTAAGGCGATGACCCACAAGGATAGCATCATATTTAACCAAGGCTGAAGGTGCCTATCCCTAAGTGTTATCCCACACAGATTTACATTCTCACCAAATTTACCATCAACTATGATATTACCCCAAGGATCGAATTTGCCTAATCATCACATCGATATTGACCTTTCACATGTGTCACACCCAAGGCTACATATAATTTAAATCACGGTTTCCCCTTACACAGTTATGACACTATAACAATTAATCCCTACCGTTGATTATCCACAATTTGGTTCCACTTTCCCAATGTGAGTCATCTCATTCTACCAATATCTCCAAAGTTTTTATGTCAACGAAGTTCGAACACAAACACCTCACACTACGACCCACAGTGCCACCACTTTTTGACTTGCATGAACACCTATAAATTATTTCATACTAAATCAGAAATGCGGAAGCGATTTATAGTAGCTAACTTGATCATATGCCACTTGGTACTAACTTACTTGTCGTGCTAACCTCCTTGACTTTACCATCGAGGGCACGAAATACAACTATCACCAAACTTAGCATGACTGACCCCAAACCAACATCGACATCGAAAGATATACTACCAACCTCACCACGTCACTCCCGAAAGGAACCTTGAACCTAGAGCTCTGATACCATTTGTAATGCCCCAACCCAGATTTATGGGTTACCTATGGGTCAACCCGATCCGAATCGAGCCTTTAGGTGTGAGGTGAAATGGAACAACTTATATAATGTAGCTAATCTAATTTTATTTTTATTATTTTTTACTTATTACCATGCGATTCCAGTTTCAAGTTAAACTACCTGAGGGATCCATGGGGAGCCCCCGAACTCCAAGTAAACAGAGCTACTAACGTAAACATAAATAAGGTATACTAACCAGTAAAACACCCTCAAAATATGGAACTGCTCCCAACATGTCGTAACAAAGTTGGAAGTGAGTTTATGCCCAGTGGGATTTATACAGCAGTATAAAGACGAACGGTAAAAAGGAGTACTCAGGCGCTACAACCACATGAATGCGAAAATATGTATATATCTTCATATGTATACTTCGAAATACACATGAGAATACTTTAACCATTTCATTTTCGAAAACCTTATTTGTCCAGATTAATTAACCTTGATCTTATTAAGGGTTTTTTTACTCATATATAGCAATTTCTCACTTGTTTAACATGCCCTATTCAATACTTGAAATCATTACACTTGATTTACCCAAAGTCACTCCTTTACCGAAATTTACCCTTTCATCTAGTTTAGCACACTTAGTATTTTCATTGAAAAATTGCCATCTCAACATACGCAACTACCGTCTTAGAAAATACTTACTTTTTCCTTAAAAATAATTTTTATTACACACCCTTGTGTAAAATTTGGGTTTAACCATTTTGGTTGCTTAACCACCCATTTATTGACTTTCTTTATCTTGTGGACATTAGTAAACTTATACATTGACTTGTCCATTTAGCCTTTACCGGCACATTTATTTCATTCATTCAAGTTGGGTTGTGTTTACACATTTACCACACAACACATTTCTTTATTTGTGTTCCACATTTCATTTAACTTTTTTCGAAATCTTCCTATACCGCATACTTACACGGGCTCCACACCGACGGCTAAATAACTCCAAAGATGGTGATGGTGATGAAGATGAGTGACTCCCCCGCCTCCAAAGGTGGCCCTAAAGGGAGTCACAAAAGCTCCACCATGAGGGCTCCAAATACTCCAAGAAAACCCCATCAAAACCTCCACCAATACCTTTTGTACTTTCTTCTTAAAACCCCTAGAAAATAACCCCATATATTATAGCTTGTACTTCTTGACAGTGGGAAAATGAGTATGTCGTGGTGCGCGTATACAGGTTGGGGTGGTGAAAATGTTTAAAGGTTTGAGAGGGAGATGGAGAAAATGGCAAGGGCGATAGGAGCCTCATTCTTCTCCATGCCTCTCTCTCTCTGTTAGCCCAATCCGCAAAAGCCCTCACATATATATCATATATACAGTGGCTGGTTTTTGCTCGAAGGCCAAGCTCCAAGAGCTGACATGAGTTTGATCCTACGTTAAAGGGTTTGACAGCGTAACTGGGTGTGGCAGATCTCCTTAACGTCGTCCGTCATTCGAGCGACCAGCTCCCTGTTTTTTACTATTTAGCCCCTAACAGCCTCCAATTTTGTAGATGGAGCCTATACGGTTTATATAAGTCTTTCTCGAGAATTTATAACTCCTTTATATATATTCTCCCAAACCCAAACAAGTTCTCTTCAACTCTAATTCATAATACAAATTATTTTATTCAATCAGAATCAATTAATCTCATAACCCATACAAAATCCATACTCCATAAATTCTCTTATTTAATCGGACTTGTTACCCAAAATTTCCAAAAAACCATCATTTGTTCTTCTCGATATAAAATCCTTATGTAATTTAATTAATTTAACGGGTGGGATATTACACCAGCCTACACCCCTAGAATAGCAATGAAGTTTTTCTCAAAGGTTGTTATAATCGCGTATCTAAGGAAAGTTAAAGATGATCTTTAAGAATATAGTAGGCCTGGGGAATTTCTACTTTTCCACACTTGTATCTAAGGAAATCCCTGTTTCCAAAAAATAATGGAGAAGAACAAATGGATAGTATTTAACTTTCCATTTTCAACCCATCTCGTATCTAAGGAAAGTTAAAGATGATCTTCAAAGATGGGTTAACAATGGATTTTGGGGAAACGTTCTTTTATCGGTGCCTGCAAAATAAGATGAACAACTGATTAATAAATAAGATGAAAGTAAATGATAAATAAGTTGTATCAATTGGCAAATAACAGGGGTTCCCTTTCTCGTAGGGATGACACATCCCGTGTAATTCTACTATGGGGGAGTAAAGGATGAATAGGAAGATAAAAACAACATTCCCGGCCACCTTATTTGTCCTAGGGAGTCACTCAACTAGGTGTTTGCTCGTCTTGTCATCCCTTAATGGTAAAAGTCAATTGACATGAGAATGCCACCTCGTAACAAAATTTAATTTCATACAAGTGTCGATGATCTTATTTATAGAAACCATGGCCATAACAACCCTAATGAAACTGACATTGCATTGAATGGGCATGAGTCTGAAAAATTAGAGTCTCCACCAAAATAAAGTGGAGGAGAAATTGAACTCCTTCCATGATGATAGTCACCGGTTGAAATTCACATTTCCTTGTCACAAAGATCTATGAAATCTTCACTGTCTTTGAAGATTTTAAACACCCAAAACTTAATAATTTGAATATTAATCGGGGAATTTTGTAATGTCTTCGCCGGGGGAAACTTGAAACTTTGGAACCATATTAATGTCGAGAAAAAAATATGGAAGATGGGGAATAATTTAAGGGAAAAACTAAAAACAAAAACTAATATGAGAGAATAACGATGCGTAATAGATGAGCCGACGAAAAGAAAAAATATTTATAAACAAAAATTCAGAGAAGATGTGTACGTGAAAAACGCTAGAACAAGGATGATGAAAAGGGTTGTAAACCCCTTAAGTCATCAAGTAATTGAATCGAAGACACAACTCTTTAGTTTTCACGAATTGTCTGTGAAATCGCTAGTCATCTTACGGCTCGACTCTCAGCTAGCTTTCTAGCACCCAAGCCTTATTTTAATTGAAGATAGCTTCTAAATGTTCCTGTGGTTGTAGGCAAAGCCAAACTTGTTGAACTACTTAAATAATGTGTCTATCCATCTTTCATATTCTCTTTAATTCTATGTCCAACATTCTATATTGTTAAGGGTTTATTCCCTGTACAATTATAAAAAAATATATATATTTAATGGTTGAAAATACACATATTTGCATATCACCCACTTCGGGATAATTTTTTTTGATGAATTTTATTGTTAAGTGATCTTTTCCATATGGAGATCATTTCCACCAAATTTGGTTTAAAATTCAACTTTTTAGTAATTTAAAATTTTTGCTTAGCGTATGAATGATATACAAGTTATGTTTCTCGTGCTCGCAAAATGCAACTTACAACACGAAGGCAGGTTGTAATTTTAGCAACTGCTTTAGAAATTACAGAAATAGTGAAGCATAAATAAAAAGGATTAAAAAGTTGGATGCATGGCGGTTGTGTTAGCTGCTAAGTATATAGTATGAAGTTAATTTGGAAACGCACGCAACACCAGCCAATCATCAATATGAATCAGAAACCAGCAGAGATTCATTATCAAGTTGGTTTACACATCAATATGAACTAGCAAAGAGTAGCTAAAGTACACTTTTGAGGAAAAGCAATACTAATTAATTTGGATCACGAAAATGTATGAAAGGTGAGGGAAAGGGTAAAGTGTGCTACACTTTATCGTACATTTTAGTAAACTTTCCCATTCCCCCCTTTTTATCCACACTTCTACCTTTCCAGATTCAAGCACATATCAGTTTGCAACTCCTTTTTAATAGTATGGCCAGACGTAACTCAGCATATCATCAAGGCAAAAGTTCCAAACGATTATAAAGAGAATAGGAAGGTAAAATACGCTAACCACATGTTCCTCAATGATTTATTTCAAAACTAAACAAGTGGATATCATATTCTATTGCCTAATACTAAACTTCGAGAGTTCATTAACTAATATTAACAGACTCAATTCCCCTTAATTAAAGAGATATTCATACATGCAAGTGTGCTGAAGAATGAAATGATGCAAATTATTGAGATTGGGATCTCTAGTACTGTCAAGAGGGCAACTATTGATGGCCCAACTAGCAGCAATTTCACAAGAGGAAGGGTAAAGCTGCAATTTCATCCATTACCAACAAAAGTGATTACATGAAATCTATTACAAACAAAGATGTTCGTGCTAGAACAAAACTCCGTTACAGACAATTATTTTATCTCATTACCAAATACCCTCTCCCTCCCAAATTAAGAATCCTCTATTCCTTTTTGGGATGTCTCAAATATAAAGTCCACTTTCCTTTTATGGATATAATCAACGAACCAAGTTCCACGATGGTGAACAAGAGTTAATTTTGGCCGTTGATTGAGTGTTTCGTTGATCTATACAAAATAAAGGAATGGACTCTTAATTTAGGATATGGAATACAAGGCTTACAACATGAGTATTTTCAAACGAGGGCCGAATGGTAATGTAAACAAACTAGCAGTAAAAAGAATCTGTTCACTATAGGTTTCATTTTTTAACGCCACGTGTACCCAAATCAGCTGCAGCCTTGGCTGCACGATTGAGAACATCTGAAACGAAAAGAGCTCCCTTGGCAAAGCAACTGCTATTGACTACAGCCGTTGCAGCCAATACAGCGGTTCTCCCCATATATGATGCAGCTGATACGGTCACTTCACAGACATGGTATTTCTGATCCACAGATTTAACGGCTGTTGACTACAGCCATTGCAGCCGATACAGCGGTTCTCCCCGTATATGAAGCAACTGATACGGTCACCTCTGAGACATGCTATTTTTTATCCACAGATTTAGCGGCGTTTATGCTCGAGTAGATCTTGTCAGTGAGCCCGATTCTGTTGCTAAGTTCAGCCACCTTGGCCATCGCAGTAGATAAGAGTTGATAGGATTCATCAAGAGCTTTGGCATTAACTAATGCATCTTTCCCAAGTATATATCCCTTTGCTATGATGGTTTTCACTACTTCCTGTGCCACAGTAACAGCTTCCCCAGGAGTAGAAACAAACTGCCCTATATGACTGTCCTGCTACAATGAAGTGTAGGAAATTAGCAATTGATAATCACTCCATAACAAAAAAGTAATTTTCATTTTTAAAACGTGAAATGCCATCCTCGCTATCTTTCTTGTCACTATTTCTAGTCACTTTCAAATTCGTGGCAGGTATTTCCCCAACTCATTAATTTCGAGTATAACAAAAAATTTACTGATGCCAGGGGATACATTTGGCCAAATTTAGTACAATTATTTGGAACTGTTTTGGTCTTATCACCAAAGGGGTTTGTATGCATATGTATATCCAATATGTCTACGGTTCTCAAGAGAGAGTTTAAATCTATTTTGGACCCAAGCTCAGCCGCTGATGCATTAATATCCGTATCAACCAACATCTAGAAATCAACTGCATTTCTCTTCATTGATTGCATTAAGTACCCGACCTTTTAGGTCGGACTGATTGATTCAACGACTGAATTTTGTCAACCCATTTATACATGCGAGAATTAGTTTGAAGTAATTTATTTATCCCTCTCACATAATCATGGGCAGTTCACAAACAGGGAAAGCGATCAAAAACTAATTCGTTAATGTTATATTAAATCATGCGAGCTTAAGGTAGATGAGTCGATCTACGATAATAACCATACTGACTACGAAGTTGTCTTTGAAAATCCTCTGATGCATTTTGTTGGGGAAATGATCACAAATATGAGCTATCATGGGTTCAGATAATTACAAGAACTTAGGCACACCTCCACAGAACAAGAAACAGGCAGAGTGAACTCTCTGGGTTTGGTCGATGCAGGAGGGGGTTCCTAAAATGGCATATGACTAGGTATACCCCCATTTTGGATCCTCTTACGTGGATGTGTCCACATAGGAAAGAAAAAAAAATTCTATCTTTTACCAACACACAAACCCCACAATTCGTCCACTTTTTTTCCTGTTAGACAAACATCTAAGAAATTACAAAACATCAAAATATCCAAACTTCCAACAAAATAAAAATAAACATTCAGGACCAATTACAAATCCAACTGAATATTAAATTCTTGATGTGACTGGAAAAAAATTCAAATGAATATTAAATCATCTGAAAAAATTCCCAACCAACATCAAAATTTTCACTAAATCTTACACTTTACCATGACAAATAAGAGCAATCAAACAAACAAAATAATGAACAAATCCTTCATTTTCCATGGCAAATAGCATCAAACACACCATAAGGGTGATACCAACCAAAAGAAGAAGAAAAAATTCCACACCAACAAAACATATTCTTCATAATAGAGTTATTTGATCTTAAAATGAGATGTGGTTGAAAATCCGCCAACCAAAAAAAAAATTGATTTGTTCACAATGGGCAATGGCAACCAATAAAAAAATAGAAAAAATAAGGGTAGCAACCAAAATGAGTTACCCATAAACTAAGGATGATAGCAACCAATAGGGAAAAAAAAATCCAACGAACAAAAAAATTATCAAAAAAAAAAAAAATCCAACCAACATCCTATTTTGTTCAAAGTGGGCATTCTTTATTGTGAAAATCTGTTTTGTTTCAACATTCAATGAGATCATTTAATAAAAAAAAAATTATCACTTACACCAACATCAGATTTTTGTGTTGGTAAAAGACAGCAAAATGGGAGGTTTCTCTTTCCCATCTGGACACATCCACGTAAGAGTGGGGTATACTTAAACTTTTTTTTTTTTTGTAATAATTACCTCTAATTAGTTAAGATATTATTTAAACAAGGCAATACATTTATATTAGGATTTTTATTTAGTTTTCTTATGTAACTAGGTTTCTTCCTCTTCAAGGATGTAAAGCCAATAAATAAAGGCCCTAAGTGAGAGTTTAAAAGGAAAAACTAATATAATTCAGATTTTGATGGCTCTTTCTTGAGCATTATGAGTGCATAAATTCCGTTGCATTTACATCAGAATGGTATCAGAGCCACTCGCTCTCGGATTACCATAGTCGTCGTCGTCGTCGTGTTTCATCCACCATGCCTTCGAAAATAAGAACCATAACTATATTTGAAGAGTTGGAAAGGCAACAGCCAGCGCTGCCCAGGAGGTGGTTGAGCCCGAAAGCTTGCCCATAATTTTAGCAAGGCTTGATGCAATAATGAAAGCTTGGGCAGCAGTGAGTGCCAAGCAGCGCAAGGAGGTCATTAGACGACTCCGACGAGCAATGAGCGACGGATTTCGGCTGCCCAAGAGGCCGGTTCGACTTGGGAGGTGGCCCAAGGTGGAAAAATGTCATCGAACCCCAAGTAAACATTGTTGCAGCGTCGCCTATTCGCAGCAACATCACGTCACCCTAGATTTTAGCATTGCCTATTTGGGCTTGGGCAAATATGGATTTATCCCTCAATTTCAAGTGCTGCGAAATATTTTATTTGGGTTAAATAAACTTGAAGAAATATATTTTGGGTCCAAAAATCAAGAGCTCAATTTATTCAAAATATTTATTTAATTGGCGCGGGCAGCTTCAAATTAATATGCAAGACATGGAGATCCGGTTGATTTTGATGGTGGTTTGGGCGCTTGAAATTTAATCTTTGAAGCTCAGGACGATCTTTTTGTTTAGAGGAGGGAGTGATGAGAATAGAGGCTAATATGAATGTTATTGTTCACACGTGAACAATACTAGCTGGAAGATATTTTTTATAGTAATTATCTAGCATTAGTTAAGATATTATTTAAATAAGGTACTATATTTATATTAGGATATTTATTTAGTTTCCTTATGTAACTAGGTTTCTACCTCTTCAAGTATGTAAAGCCAATAAATAAAGGCCCTAAGTGAGAGTTTAAATGGAAAATTAATAAAATTCAGATTTTGGTTACTCTTTTTGGATATCGTGTAGAAAAAAATATTTTCTTACCAATATATAATCCAAGAGTCTAATTTAGAATATCTAGTTAATATATTTTGTCATAGACAATTAACAAATTATAAGTATATCATGAAGTCACCATCAAGCAACACTCAATAAAATACACATCTATTATGCAAGCCACTAAATAACATGTAACAATTGAAGGGATATATTATGCAAGTCATAAGAAATTACAAGTAATTTGGGGACCATATACAAGGTTTATATTAATACAAAAAAAAATCATATACTCCCTCTTGTCCCAAATTAATAGTCCTTTCCTTTTTAGTCCATCCTAAATTAATAGTCATGTTTCTAAAAGTGGTATATAAAATTAGGTGAGATTACAAAGTTACCCATCCAAACACTACTCATGAGAGAACAAGGATCCAAGCGCATGTTGTGAAACATTGAAAGGTATTCATCATTGTAAGAGCATAAATTTGGATAATATATCTTTTCTCATAATGTTAATTCTAAACGACTAGCAATTTTTCACATAATAAAAAATCATATATTACTGAAATTTTTTTGGGGACAAAATTAAGGCTCCATTCGATTTTTAAAAAAGGTATTAAAAATTCTTAAGGGGGGGGGGGGGAAAGAAGAGGAGAAGCAAGGAAAAAGGAGAAATAGACAAAGAAGAAAATAAATGAATATTCAGTGTTGGAGATCGGTTTAGCACAAGTTTAAATGCCTTGCAATGTCGACAATTCCAGGGAGATCGCTTCCGATAGCAACAAGATCGAAGTCGTGTTGCACAAAGAAATTGACTCAAATCTGCTCTATTTGTGACGGCTTGTGTGTTTTGATTGTTTCGTTTATAATATTAGGGAAAACTAAGTGAATTAGATGCTAGGAAGCACAAACACTTTTGAGACTCTAGCATGTCCGTGTCATACACCAACTCTATCCCAATACGAGTCCCATACTTTTCACGTGTTTATGATGGAGTTGGCACCCTAGCCTTAGGGTTTTCTTTTACATCCGTTATTCTTACTTCTTGTTAGTCTTTTCTTAGTTAAGGATACACATCCTTTTTTTAATTTCTTAATGACGTAATGACCTTAGTTTATAAAAGGTTATTTTTGTCCTTTCTAGTATTTCTTCATCTCGTAAGATTAATAAAGGGTAGTTTAGACATTTTAGGCTTAGCTTGATTAGCAAGTTAACATCCTCTATAAATAGGGCCCTTCGCCTCGTATTATAATTAGGAGAGTTTCCTTTTCATTTGTTGTTGTTGTTGTTGTTGTTGTTGTTGTTGTTGTTGTTGTTGTTGCGTAAATTAAATTGCATCCTATTTACATCAATTTGGTATTGGAGCCTTGTTCGCTCCTGATCCGATTGTCGTAATTTTTGTTATAGAGTCATAGGTAAGGCTCAGAGGAACCGGTGATCCACTCCTTCAAACTACACCCCCACCGCCAGTGGTCAAGCGACATCACCTTTTCCTCTACCGTCATAACATCCAAGCCATAGAATTGAAATCCTAAACTTCATATCTGTTGCAATCCCCCGTAACCTGTTCTTCCACCAGCATGAAAGAAGCTCCGACAGAGGTTTTATGGGTTTATGGATTGTAAGAGGGACTGCTCACGAGTGTCAAGGGAGCAGCCCACTGTTTGTGGATTGTAAGAGAGGGCTGCTCCCATGACACTCTTTAGGCCCATTGAAGCTCTACCGAAGCTTCTTTCATGCTGTAATACTCACTTTACCCCTTCCTCTTTTAATCAAAAGTCTTACCCCACTTACGAGGTTCAAAAAGTGAATATATCCCCTTGTAAGTTTGGGAAATTATTCATAGCCCCACTCCTTTTCTAAAAGTGAAATTTCAGCTTCCATATTTTTTTAAATTCAAAAAACAACCCCTGAATTTTTTTTTAAATTGCATCTCCAACAACCCAACCTTCAAAAATAACTACACAACCTATCCCCTATTGCTGAAATTATTCGGAGCCCATCACAACTTCTGAAATTTACATTTCACTAAAATTCCCAACTCTGACCCGGGAGGTTCAAAAAAGGACACCCAGCCCCTTACTTTCTACAAGCTGCGAATCAACCCCTTTTACCTCCATGTCCACATTAAACTGTAATTGTGATAATTATTTACCCTAATTTGAGCCAGAATTCCTACAAAATCTTGCCAATATCGAAGAGGATATCAAGGTATGGGATAATGACCTAGCCTCTCATTTTAACAAGGCTATGGACATCCGTCATGGGTAGATCTGTCGTTCGCTACAAGGAATGATGACAGGGAGTAGATTAATGCACTTGGTTTTTCAGAGATTTGAAGATAGAGCGTGAGGAGATTGAGCCTGAGGATATTGAGTGTGAGTATAAATTGGAATTAGCTGAGCTTCATGCCTTAGTCGACAATGTTGCCCACCAATTAATCCTGAGTGAAGCGTCCATGGTAGTCCCATCCCTACTGAGTCTACCAACTGTCTTCCCTTTATTTATGCTACTCTGACGACTTTTCAGGATTGTTGATAGATACAGAGGATTACTTTGAGTATTCCATTGGGATTTTCTTCGATATCTTCATCGAGGAAGGCTGGACTACTCATACGCAGTTTAGAGATTTAGAGATGTATGATCTTGGGAACTTCTTTCCCATCTTTGAGGAAAAAGAGGTTGGTTTATATATTAGAGAT
The DNA here is from genome assembly GCA_949130495.1 of Sambucus nigra. Classification (NCBI taxonomy): domain Eukaryota; kingdom Viridiplantae; phylum Streptophyta; class Magnoliopsida; order Dipsacales; family Adoxaceae; genus Sambucus; species Sambucus nigra. The sequence continues at coordinate 306,483,903 of OX422220.1, forward strand.
ATCTTCAATATCTTTTCAGAGACGGGATGGGTGATTCACAAGCATCTCCGCGAGGTAGAGATGTACTTTGTTGTTGATTTCTTCTTGCTCTTTGGGAAGGAAGAGGATTTTGCTGAGGCAGGTTATGTCGGTGGTTTTGAGGATAATTCATTGTAGAGGGATGATGTGATCGCTTACGAGTATGTGGACCCATTTTAAGAGACATTTAAGGCACATTCATAGATTAATTTTCCGCGTCTAGCATCAAGGAGGCTCATTATGGATGATTTGACCCTCGTTTGGCATAGTTGGCCTCCTCTGACGGGCTTATATGTTGAACATTGTTGCCAAGTTAAGGGATAAGTATATATTCGTCGGACTTTGTTAGGATTTTTTATTACTCATTTTCTCCTTTTTTCTAGACCACACGTTGGGTGTTTCCCTGAATATTTTTCCTCCTCAGTTGGGGAGAACGATAGTGCTTGCATATTTCAGATGACGACTACCTTTGTCACTTTCACACTCATGGTTGATATTTTCTCAGTAGGGGAGAGTGATGGAGTTTGCATCCTAGACTTAGGATTTTCTTTTATATTTTTTATTCTTGCATGTTAATAGTCTTTTATTAGTTAAGGATATACATGTCTTTTTTTATTTCTCAATGATGTAAAGCCCTTAGTTTATAAAGGGGTATTTTTGCCAAGTATTGAATCATCTAGTATGATTGATGAAGGGTAGTTTAGACATTTTAGGCTTATCTTGGTTAGCAAGATAACCACTTATATAAATAGGGCCATTGGCCTCATATTGTAATTAGACTTTGTAGAATTATATAGAATGTTTAGAGAGAGAGTTTCCTCTTTAGTTGTTATTGTTGTTGTTGTGTAAATTAAATTGCTTCCACTTTACACGAGTATATAATTTAATTAAATTATTAACATCTTTAACACTAATTTTCACATGTCCAATTACACTCATTTTGCATGTGTTTTGCATGTGTATAGACTTATTACAATATAAGTTAACTTGGTGACATTGTTTTGAACCTCATTATATAATAAATATACATCAATGGCACTCGAACGACTCTTCCCCACTCTTCTAAGACATGAAGTTTTCCCTATTTTATATAAGTAAACTTGATTTTTTCATGTTGTGCTTTAAGAAATTCTTTTTAATAAGTATTCAAAATATTTTTTTTTATATGTTCTTTGAAATATTCTAATATAATTTAATAAAAAATTATGAAGTAATATGCAAAAGTAATCCTAAGTTTGGGGTCATTTTCAATTTTAGACTCGATGTTTTAAAAGTTGCAATGTCAACCTAATGTTTCAATGTTCACGTAAATTTAGTCCTCCATAACATATTCATCGAGAGAATTAATGAAATTGATGACATAAGGGAGTAGGATGCCCAACCATCCTCTCTGTGAAGTCTCCATACGGAGGGCTAAAATTGCACGAATATTAAAATATCAGGGTCAACATTGTAACTTTTGATATATCAGGTTCAAAATTGAAAATGACACCAATCTTTAGGTTAATTTATAATTTACCCAAAAATATTTATCTATCAACTTGTCCCCACTATGCCTTGTGTTGATTGAGTTTTATGCTCGAGGAAGAGTTTTAGGCTCGTGTAAGTATATCTTTGTTCTTTAGCTTAGGATCTTGTGTTGCATGTTTGTGTGCTTGTAACTCTTGCATATTTGTTTATAGTGGAATTTTTATTTTTTGTTATAGAGGTCACCATGGATGTTTCCCCAATGGGGTGGGGTTTTACCACGTTAAAAAATCATACATGTTATTCTTCTTTGCCTCATCTTCTTGTATGAATGAATTAGAATAAAAATTGTTATATGATTTAATAACATGAGTTAGAATAATTCATCATATTTGATATATTGTATTGTAATGTAATAAATCAAATTGTTATTAATTTTACTTTGAAATAAAGCAGATTTAATTGATTTTAATTTTCACATTATTAAAATCTGATTAGTTGAATAACAAAAATTTTCTTGATTTGATTATAAATATGTTATTAGAAAACTTGCATGAAATTAGAGTATGTTCATTTGCGCGTATGGAGATTGTTTCATGGACGCTCAGTTTTTTTCAATGATCGAGGCCATATCTCCCTACCACCACACTCCTCAACCAATTCTCCTCCAATTAAAACCTCCACGATTACTTTGCTAACAACACCTTATTAAAAAAATGCTAAAATATTAATTCCGATTCCACCTTCATTGGATTGCCAATCTCCTCCTATCTCACCAAACAATATTTAAAGCAAAGAAGAAAAATCGACTTGTAGTAAGTGGAAAAACTCAACAAGACACTCTTAATGAATGTTAGCCAACCTCCCTTCAAAAGATAACTCGTCCTCTGTAGAAGAGTCTTCATTCCATTATCTCCAATGTTGGGTCCCCAATAAATCTAGAATCTTATAGGTGAACTGTCGTTCTTGAAAGAACAAGACTTTATGTCGTATTTATTTCCAACATTCGTCAAAAATAATCTCCCTTAATCAAAAGGTGCTTTAAATCCTAGCCTTAACTCAAGAATTCGAGATAACACAACACAAGTAGTTAACCAAGAACAGTTTGCATTATGATACCTCATTTGATGTGAACGACGGAAGAAAATGTCAATCACATAAACTAGGAACTCACCTCTCTCAAAGAAAAATTCATTGTCAAAAGAGGTATTGATTACAAAAGAAGCCTTAGCTCTTACTTATAAATGGAAAGTCACAAAAGTAACTCTAATCCTTAGTTAATAAAAAATTTTGATATAGGGAAATATAAAAATTAATAAAAAAATACTAAATAGAAGGGATAAGTAGTAACTAAATTGTATCTTAGATGATAGCAACTAATATTATCCCCAAACACTCTCCTACATAATCTCTTATTCCTTGCTCTCTAATCCACATTTCGAATGCCGCAAATGAGCACTAGATGCATCAGTTAATGAAGCTTATAAATTATTTGATAGCATTATCGTTAACCTTGCAGTTGGATGGATTCCAACACATTTCACATGTAAAATAAAGTGGAATGGTTCCATTTAATGTGATTTCTATAACCAGTATAAAACTTTCTACAATACTAATATGTACCAAAAAACAACTTATATACTTTTTGACGATCCCCCCAACACAACCGGGTATCAGCAAGTACCTAAATGGTTGTTCAGTGTCTAAGTCAAGGTTCTGTCTTAAAAGGTTTTACGCTAAGAAATCATTACCAAAAGTGGAAATTATTCTTTTTTGATAAATCTACCAAAAGTTGCAGTACATAATGTAATATCATTAAAACGAAAAGTTTGTATTAACAGTTATGGTGATCACAACTAATAAAAACAAGTAGTTGATTCCTATTTAAAAATTATCACCAAACTCTGAGTAAGGGCTTTTAATTAGCTTCTGTTATGTCTTCACTCGTAGCTATTTTCTTACAGTGTAACTATTTAAACAGGGTATTAGAAACACTAAGTTGATGACGTAAATGACGCCAAATGGGTAATAAGAGAAAGATATCTCACACTTCAACCATCAATTCACTAAACTCTCCAAAATATAGAATTACCTCAAATGAGGCTACAAATGTAGATATTTATAGGTGGGAAGTAGCTTCGACTCAAGCAAACATATAATTACAAATGTATCTTTATTTGCCTTTGCCACTTCCTTCCTATAATACCAAGCAAACAATTACTAAAAGAAAATACATCAAAATAAGGAAAATAACAAAAATGCCACTAATGCCTAAAAATACTAAAAATAACCCCTAAAATTCTAATTCACATAATTCTCTCCGCCTTCGAAAAAGCTTGTCCCCCATCTTTGAAAGTTAAGGATGCACAAAATCTTCAAAATTGGAGAATCACGTGGCAAGCACCAAAAATATGTGGAAGAGAGGCAAAACTTGTGGGGCTAAAAGTAATTTCTGAAAATTTTGAGGAAGAGCCTTCAGTTCTTGCGTCAATCTTCATCTTCTTCCTTTTGCCTCTCATGTAAATCATCAAAAATATCTTCCCCGAGTAAAAAATAATGTTTTGGTGGACAAACCATAGTTCTTAAATCTTCGTTCCAATGCCGACGGGTAACTGAGATAGCACAGGCTTCAGGCATGGAACTCATTAGGAAGGCTACTTTGGAGGGTTTCACCTAGGTCAGAGGGTAGATAGGCTAGTATGGGAGCGGTTTGGGTCAAAATGGGTAGAAATTGATTAGGGTTCGGATTAAGAAGGGCTTAGGGTAAATCCGAATGAATCTTGAATTGATTGGAGTTGGAAATAATCAGGTTTTGAACATTTATTATATTATTCTGCGTCTACGGCTTGGATGGGCCAGGTGTAGGGTTGCTCGGGGGTAGAAGGTCATCTAAGGTGTCAACTGGTGTACCTTGAATAGCAGCAGAATTAGGTGTTGGTTCTTGAACTATTGGAGGCTGATTCCATGCTTGACTAGGGTCGCGATCTCCACAAGATGCTGGACGCGCGCTTGGGAGTTGATATGGTGCCTCCTGAGGCACCGTCAGAGCCTTGTTTGGGTGGATTATGCCTTCCATGGCAGCAGTAGGTAGACGGGTTAGCAGTAGTGGTTCTGCGAGGGAGGAATCAGTGGTGGAAGTGTTTGTTGCAATCGGGTAAGGGTTATGTCCTTGTCGATGGATAGAGCCGACGACCTAAAGTGGCCAGGTTATTATCGGGGCTATTGAGGGACTTCTTGATGTGGTGATGGGTTCAAATGAGTCACGGTGAGGGTTTTTTGTTGGAGGGGTGAGGAATGGATTACAAAAGCGCAAGTAGAGAAGTCTTCGGGTTAGAATTAGGGTTTCTTGAGTTAGGCTTAGGGTTTGAGGTGGTGGTGGAAGAGAGGCAAGTCTCAAGATCATCCATTCGGGTCAAGAGGTGATCCGAGATCCTCGCTATTCGATCATTACGAGTTACACGGAAGCATATCTCCTCTTAGAACCCATCTTGACGTTGTTTATGAGTTTTTATTATTTTTACAACAACAAAAACAACAATGGGTAGAACCAATGAGGCTCTGATACCGATTGATGTAAATGATGCCAAATGGGTAATAAGAGGAAGATATCTCACACTTCAACCCTCAATTCACTAAACTCTCCAAAATATAGAATTACCTCATATGAAGCTACAAATGGGGTATTTATAGGTGGGAAGTAGCTTAGGCTCCAAGAAAACTTCTAATTACAAATGTATCCCTGCCTTTTCCACTTCCTTCCTATAATACTAAGCTAACAATTAGTCAAAGAAAATACATAAAAATAAGGAAAATAACAAAAATGCCACTAAAAATACTAAAAATACTAAAAATAGCCCCTAAACTTCTAATTCACATCAGTTAGTTTCTTTGGGAAAATAAAAAAGAAATATCATTGTAGGTTGAAACAAAAGTAGTTCAACTGAAATTGCAAGTAACTAAATAAATAATTTCTCGCTTTCCCAGAATGTTGCTACCATAAAAGAAAAGAAAAGCAGATACAACTCTGGTGAAAGTCAATAAGTCCCATGTAATTCAGACTCCATCCTAACTCATATTTCATAAGGAAAGCAAGATTATATAATCTATTCAAATTTTCCACGTGACAAAAAATACTCCCTTCGTCCCAAATTAAGAGTTAAATTTTAGTTTTTGCCCCTTCTCAAATTAAGAGCCATGTTTTGAAAACCAATAGACTGAATTTTGCGATAATTAAAAGTTTTTATCTTTACCAATGATTATATTGAAGTTCGTGTTTTCTTAAAAACATGACTTTTATAAATCAACGCCTCATTTGAAACGGAGGGATCAGATTGCAACTTATGTACATAAATGCCAATTAAGCCTGTAGACATATCAATCACATATTCAATAAATAAATGATGAATTAAATATATAATTGTGGTGTCAAAAAATTTGGGATACGGGGGTGCCCATGTACCACGATGTATGCACAATAATAAATAAAAGGGAGACAAAGATTTACGTGGCTCAGCCATGAATGGTCTACGTCCATGGGGCTGTTGTTGTGTTCCATTAGAATGATGAGAGAATTTACATGAATGCGTTTCTCCCGTTTCTAAGCTCCCTTTCACAATGACGGGTGTCCCCTTTATATAGAGTTAGGGGTTACATTATGGTTACAAATATGGATGAGTCCTATCTTCGTGGAGTTTGATTTGACTCAGATACTGCTCCTCGGTCTTCTATTTTATCAAGGACTCTGGTCGTCCTTATCTTGTTGGAGCGTCCGTTGCTCTCCATCTTGATTGCGATGCTCGCCACATGTCATGCTATTATGTAGGCATATTTTTTGCCCCCATAATAGCCCCACAGGTCGAAGTTCAGCTGAGTTGATTCCGAGATGATGAGCTGGGAGCTGATCCATAATCTCTTTAAACGTGCGTAGTTGCTGATGTGAACTGGACTGGCGTTCTTTGAGCTATCGTTCAAATTTTAACCTTCTTTGGTTGTTCTTTTTTCCTTTATAAGTTTTTTAGATGAATGCTTGGCTTGAGTTGAGAGACGTTCAGTTGATATGGGAACCGGACTCGAGAGTGTCGAGCTGCCTACGTACCCTCATGGGATCGGGTCGAATGAAGTTCATTGTTATGTTTTATTGTATGGCCCAATTCGTGAGGCCGACCACAGGCCTATGTAGAATTCCTTTGTTGAGTCTTTATCGAGCGTGCATCAAGTTTAGGGTATCTCCTTGTATTTTGGTCTTGTATGGTCCATTTGGTGAGGCCGACCACATGCCTATGTGTCGAGATGTACCTAGTCAGGGTAAGAGCCTACATTAGGTTTTTTATATAGTCCAATTAGAGAGGCCAACCAAAAGCCTATGTGTCGAGCCTTGATCGAGCATGTTCCTAGTCGGGGTAAGACCCTGCATTAGGTTTTTCATATGGTCCAATTAGAGAGTCCGACCAAAGGCCTATGTGTCGAGTCTTGCTCAAGCACGTACCTAGTCGGGGTAAGTCCATGCATTAGGTTTCTCATATGGTCCAATTGGATAGTCCGACCATAGGCCTATGTGTCGAGTCTTTCTCGAGGACGTACCTAGTCGGGTTAAGACCCTGCATTAGGTTTTTCATATGTTCCAATCGGAGAGGACGATCAGAAGCCTATGTGTCGAGTCTTGCTCGAGCACGTACCTAGTCGGGGAAAGACCCTGCATTAAGCTTTTCATATGGTCCAATTGGAGAGGCCGACCAAAAGCCTATGTGTCGAGTCTTGCTCGAGCACGTACCTAGTCGGGGTAATACCCTGCATTAGGTTTTTCATATTTGATATGTAATCAGTACGCTTAATGTACTTAGGCCTTTCTCGAAAGTCAATTTAATACCAATTTTGTTCACATTTTTCCATTTTCAAATGCTTCGCATGTAAATATCTGCCTATTTTACCTTTTAAGTTGTGTCGTAACACTTCCTTAGGCCTAAAAGATGATGGCAAAAATGCACCTGGTTTAAGGGCTATCCACCCGTTCAAGATTTTAATCGACCAACATAGTTGGCGACCAACCTGAGTTGGATTTTTGCTTAGGGATCCCCCATAGGTCTTTTATTGTTGTCGGGGCAACTCGTGAGGCCATTAGTGTTTGGAGATGACAAAGGCCCAAGGACTTCCTTAACTTAATTGAAAGAAGCAAGATAGTTATTGAAATTAAATCAAGCTTAGTCCTGATCATCATTTGAAAGACTAGTGTGACTGTTAACCATATTGGCATCCATCCTGAGTTGGCCTCTTCTAGTTTACTTTAAATGTTGCGATGAATTTGTTCACGTGTCATCGTTTCCATGGAGCCCCCAATCGGGCTGTGAAGAGGAGACTGCCCGACCATCCATCGAGTTATTTGATTTGTATAACCAAGATGGTAAGTGTGCCCGACCGTTCCTCGGGGCTTTATTTTTTTGAAGAGTATCGCATTGATATCTAAGTATTATCTTTCTCATATAGCTCCATGTAATGTATCGTTCTCAAGGCACACTTGTTCACCGACCATGCATGGTGGTTCCTAGATGCAGTAAAAAACTCATATAGCTCGTACATCTGAAGAAATTGATATGATTTCAAAGCAACTTCGTGTAGAAATGCGTTAATTTGATATGGCATTCAAGAAACGTCGTTCCTCTGGAGTGGATATCTTGGTGCTGATGATGCCCTTTCGACGTCGACAAACGAATTTTCATCGCCCAGTGATCGCCTATCACCATGGATTATTCGACGATGTTGCTGATACATTCAGCATGCTCTAGTTGTTGTTATCAACATGTTCTATTCGTTGATTGTGATCTTGTTGGATATATTACTTCTTACATGTTGGATTCGTCCTTATTGATAAAGATAGTTGATCGTTGGTCTCCATGCTACTTTATGTGTTATTGGATCTTTATTATATAGATCGCCCAACTTCTCACTCATCGAGGTTGAATTAAATAAGAATTGTATTGCCCAATTGTCCATTGGATCTTGCGATGTGATCACATAATGTCGACTATCCATCGAAGCTGAGGGTCCGTCAAGGCAAAATTAAAAAGTATATAGTAGATGTTGCGAACGATCTATGCTCAAGCATCTGTCGGAGCATTGATAAGATAAATGATGCCTGAGCATCCATCGAGGCAAGATCATCAAGGTAAAAAGTAGATTTACAAATTAAATAAATGATGCCTGAATGCCTATCGAGGCGAAAATTGTAGAGGATCTGGTAGATATTGCGAGTGATCCATGCTCGAGCATCCGTCGAGGAAAAAAGGACCGAGCAGATATTACTAACGAGCCTGCAGTGTTAGTGAAAACTAACATTCCAATAAATGTAATGTCGATCATTAATTGATTGTGCTAACCATATGTCGGGACTGAATATAAGAATTATCCTGACCAACTATTTATTGGGGGTAAAATGCGACATGTGTGGCAAATATCTTCGGGACTAAATATATAAAAATATTTTGTCGATCATTCTTTAGGTCAAGAATTGTAGAGCCAGATAATCAATACTGAAATTGAAGAAATATAAGCGTCCGAGCATCCATCGGTTATCATAAATAATATTGCCCAAGTATTTGTTAGGTCCAAAGTGGTGTAAAGTGCTCGACCATCCGTCGGAGCATTAACAAAATAAGTGATGCTTGGATGGTCTGTCGGGGCAAAGTTGTACAGGTTCGAGTAGATATAGAGAGCAATCCGTGCTCGAGCATCTATCGGTGCATTAATAAGATTTCCAATAGCTTAATATTGTGATCGAGCATTCGTCGGGATCGAATCTTGTACCAATGGAAGTTAATAAGTTGCTCGACCATTTTTCGAGGCTAATTCAAATGGAATTTATCATGCAATTCATTTATTTAGTCAAGGAATATGTGATGTGCATCTGCTCGAACATGTGTCAAGGAAAATATTCATAGTATTGAATGAATGACATGAATGATCCCATAATTTCAATGATAAACTATCACGAGGATGGTCGTGCCCGAGCATCCATCGGGGCTACGCTAGGTGTTGATGTAAAAAATTAGATCGCTCTAATTATTCACTCACAGACAAATAAAATGAGACAAAGATTTTTAAAGTGGTTCAGCCTTATAAGAATGGCCTATGTCCACTGTTATGTTATTGCTGAATGTTTGGGAATTCTCGATTATAAGTTCTATCAAGAAATTCCGGTCCCCTTGAATGAGGGTTGTACAATGTATTTATAGCCTTGAGGCTATCTTCTGAAAGAGTGATACATTAAATGGTATACATATGAAAGGGTAATACATTTAATGCCCTTTAAGCGTGTGCGTCAAGATGATAAGCATTCAATGAATAGTTGAACTGTTGATTATCTGGCAATCAATGTTGTGGCCGAGATGCAGCTCAAACTGCCTTAGTTGCTCGTTACTCAAGAGTTCCTTGGAGTGCTGGAGTTCCTCGGTGTATCCTTGTTGCTCGGAATGAACATGAGTTGATCGGGGAAATGAACTTACTCGTTGCTATTGTTCCACGTAGATTGACACGTGTCTTCTTATTATTCGTCCATATTAGCATACTAATTTTGGTATCAACAGAAGCCCCCAATGTTTCATATTTCGAACATTGAGGAGTATGGAACATTCTTTCTCGGTATATGGCAATATTAAATGACCTTCCTGGGTTTTAGGAGCATTTTCGTTGTATTTGAATTTCCTTCCAAATTCGCAGAATCCGCCTTTTTGTATTTTAAAAGCGCTTCGATCTTCGTGCATTTTTTGTCCTTTTAGTCGCTGGTAGCGTAATAGTTTCTTTTTTGTAATCATTTCTTTTGCCGATTCCCAAGGCAAAGTATTTAAACTTCATAGGCAATCACACGGTCTTATACCTTTTCTAATTTTCTGCTTTCGAGTTTTCCATAGTCTTTCTTTCTCTTGTGCGTTCATCCTTGTCTTTGTCAACAGATCTCCTTTTTTCCCTGTAAGCTTTTCTTCCTTCTTCTTTAATTCATCATGGTTTACGTTATTGAATCTCTTGAGAAATTTCATTCTGATTTCTCTATTCCATCTTGGGTAACTTTGGAGGATCTTTCTGAGCCTTCAAATTACTTTCGTTTGGCTGAGGGACATTGGTTCCCCAACCTCTTTATTACTGAATGTGGATTTTCTTTTCCACCAAACCCTTTATGCTTAGAGTTCTGTCATCACTTCGATGTTGTTCCTGCAAAAATAGCCCCCAATACATGGAGAATAGTTAATGGGGTGCATAGGTTAAATCAAACTCATAGAACTCGTATAGGAATTCCTGAGATTATGTACTGTTATAGATGGGCTATTCTAGATAATGTTTATTATTTAAAAACTAGATTTTTGAATAGGGCTTTAGTAGTAAACCTCCCTGATGCTAACAGGGACTATTTTGAACATGGGATAGTTATAAAAAAATTGGCAACATGCCCCTTTAGTTGGAGACGAAGTATGTGAAGGTCCCAAATGCCCTCCATATGGCAATGGGATAGGTTATTTTCATTTTATTTTATTTCTGAAATTATGATTTCATTATGTTTGAAAAAATGTATGATTGACATTTCAATATGTATTTGTTTGCAGTTGACAGCAAGAGAAAAACTCCTAAGGAATCAGAAGTTAATATAAAGCATTTAAAACATATCTGGAGTTTGCATCAGAAGGTTGCAGACGAGCACGTCAGGTCTGCTTCATATTTGTTGCAGTATAGGAGCTATACATCCTCCTTTACTGCTCGTCCTGTGGTGAGCATTAGTGAACCATTGCCAGCTTCTGAGGATTCTTCACCAGACTCTCACATTCCTCTGAGTCAAAAGATGGGCAAAAGAAGAGTTCCTGCTATCCTCGAGGAGACCTCCTCTGCTGGAGATGGAAAGAGAAACAAGGCTGATGTCCCAAAGGGGACAAAGAAAGTGGATGTTGCCCCTTCTGTTGCTACTCAGAAGGCTGCCGAGAAGCCCCCAGTGGCTCCTGTGCAGAAGGATGCACCTGTGGAAGTAATCACCATCTCTCCAACCAAAAGTTCTTCTTTGGTTGAGGTTGTTGAAAAGACACCGAGGAGACTGAAGAAATCCTCCTCGGTCAGTTTTTCTGAAGCCATTCCCCAGCTCCAAGCTAGTGGAGTTGGTGTTCCAACCATTATTCCCCCGAGCTCTGCAATGAGCTCGGTAAAGACTTGGACTATTCCTGAAGTCCAAGGGATCGAAGAAAATATGTCTAGGGATATGCTGACATCCCTAGCTACTCATCACATTGCTTCAGTAAGTTTTTCTTACCCTGAATTTTTATTTCTTTCAGTCAATATATGTATCTCGGCACTGACTTATCATTACCTTCTTTTTCAGCTGGTGAGTTGCTTTAACACCATAGTGAATAAAGATGAAGCACTCAAGGCTTCTAGCTCCTCGTCTGGAGTGGAGGATGCCTTTCTGGGTTTGGCCCAGTCTTTTAAGGATTCCCATCAAAAATACGACGAGGATAAGGGTGAATGGGAGAAGCAGTTGACTGCGTCTGAGGCAGAGAAAGTGTAGTTGGGAAAGAAGGTGAAGGACTTGGAGAGAGAGAATAAAAAATACGCCGAGAAGCTCACAAGTTTTGGGGAGCTTGAGAATAAGTTGAAATCGGTCGAGGAAGAGTTGTCCCTTCTGCGAGAAGTAAATCGCCAGAAAGAGGAGGTGGAGGCCAAATTGAAAGCCACCGAGGATCTTCTATCCGAGAAGCTCTCCTCGGAGAAAATGAAGAGAAAAATGGCTGTGAAAAAATCCTTTCGAACCGGTTGGGACAAAGGATGGGATAGGGGGTAGTAGCAATGATGACTCAGGTGCAGTATGGGAGTTTGAAATACTTCCGAGATGGTTGGGTTGCTGACTTGCAAGAATTGAAGGTGAGCGAGGACTCCGAACTATTTCAACAACATCTCCCTGGTCCTCCTCCAGCTATTGAAGATGAAGAAGAGGATGAAGCTGCATCCGAGGAGTCTTCAGTGATAGTGGGTGATCAATTCCTTGCTCCACAACCCAATTAGACAACCACCGAGGAGATTTTTTCTTTGCCTGCTCCTCCTGAACAAGTCCCAACTTCTGCCAACCAAATCGTTGTTCCCACCGAGTAACCAAGCTCCTCGTCCCAGCCTCCCGAGAAAGTCTTGGGAGACAAGGAAAAGGTGTGAAGTTGTTAGGTATTCTCTTTTATTTTTCCTTTTACTTGTACTTTGTATTCTGAACGCTATACTCCTTTTGATGATGTAATAAAATCACCATTTTTTTTCCTCTACGTTATTGATGTTCTGTCTGCTTCTTTTATTAACTCTTGCCTTCTCTTTTTTACTAGTTTATAACTAGAATGGAATTACTATCTGCCAATGATACAAAGTTGATGCAGCAATGCCATGAATATTATAAAGTTGGTCACACAGACCTAAGTGCATCAGAAGTTGCCGACATCCTTGGCCATGGTGCTTCAGAGCAGGCAGTGGAGGCATATCAGCACTTGAAGGATTTACTTGATCGAGCTGTGGCCAATAACGTGGCCTATTACGAAATGATCGAGGATCTTCATTGTACCTTGGAAGATCTCCAGAATCAGTATAAGGAATCAACTGCCTTGTTGCATGAGGGGTATGAAAAGAAGTATCAACAGCTTTCTGCCGAGAAGGGCTACGACAAACTCCTTGCTGGATATGATGTCAGGGAGAGGACCCTAAAGGGAGAAGTTGAAGCTTGTAGACAAATTGCTGAGCTGCTGGAGCAAGAGAATAATAATTTGCAGAAAGAGCTAGCACAATATAAGTCTGCAGCCTCTTCTTCAACAGCGGTAATCCCAGTGACTGATGAAGGATTTTCCTTCTTAGAGGTTGAAAATGCCAAATTAAGGCAAGAATTGGACACCTTGAACAGGTCCAGTACCTCTACTGCTGCTCGGGGGCGAGGAAGAGGTTCTCGTGGACGAGGAAGAGTCGCTCAGGATGTTGTTGAGGAACAAAGTACTCCACCTACTCGGGGTCGATCAAGATCTCTTCGTCGTAATGTTGAAGAAGCTCGTACTCAGTCAACATTACAAACTCAAGCGTACCAATTGAATGCAAAAGATCGGGCTTTGTCTGAAATGTCCAAGAAATCCCAAACTTTGGAGGATCAACTTACTGCGACGAAGTCTGCTTTAGATAATAAGGACATTTTTGTCAAAAACTTCACGAGCAATTGGAGAGACTAACTTTCCAATTCCATAAATAGCCCAGGGAATTTTGGATGGCTGGGTACAACGAGGAACTATTCCATTTAGATGCTCGTATCCAGAATGCCAATAATGAGGGCTATAAACAAGGCTGGCTGAATGCCTTATGCGTGTTGAAACTCGAACAGGGACATTTTTTGTGGGATTATTATGATCCTGGGGTATTTGAATTGCCTGTACCACCGTTCAATTTGGACATGGAATGGATCCCAGCTCGTGCCATTCCTCGGAGCTTAATTGCACAATACCTCGGTGACTACAGTCTTCATTCTCAGATCGAAGTATCTCGTCCCGAGCATCTATTGGACACACCTTCAATAATAAATGTCAGAATGCTGAAGGACTTGAACTTCATTAACTCTCCTCAGACTTTAAATGATCCGCCTGCTGGCGAGGAACCTGTATCGAAAGCTGAGGGGAAAAAACTAATAGAATAGGAATTTTCTATATAACAGTTAGTACACATATGTAACTTGTAATTTATTTTGAGTTTTAATGAAAGACTTTCATTTTCTGTTTGCAAATCTGTATTGCTATTGTCTTGTGCTTGTCAAACACGTTATATTTATGCATATGTATCTGTTAAAAAGATAACAATTTTGTGATGTTCATCAACCAACTTAGTAATAAAAAGTTACAAGTATCAGTAATGTTGCTCAATCACTTAATAATAAAGTAATGGGTATATAAAATTGTTTTAAAAAAATTTCCAACCAACCAAGGTTGTTAAATTGTGTTTGTCGACCAACTATGGTTAATGAGAGTTTATCCTCGACTAACCATACTTGGTAAATTTTTGTCTTTTTCATAAAATATGTTCGACCAATCAAGGTTGATAAATTCTCCTCGTCGACCAACTACAGTTAGTGGGTTTTTATCCCCGACCAACAATACTTGGTTCAATTTGGAATATTTTGTTCTTCGAGGAACTTTTTGTAATAATCTTACCTCCCGACCAACATAAGTTGGCATTTGAGAGCATATTTTGTTTCCTAACCAACCGAGATTGGCCTTTTTAAGAGTCTCGTGTTCTCGCTCTTTTACCAACCGGAGTTGGTCTGAGTTTGAACTATCATGTCCACTTGCTCTTTTACCAACCTGAGTTGGTCACGCTAGTGTATTGCACGCCCCCTAACCAAAGGAGTATAGTTTGTTCTCGCCCTTTTACCAACCGGAGTTGGTCGTGGGTTTGAACTATCATGTCCACTAGCTCTTTTACCAACCTGAGTTGGTCACGCTAGTGTACGCCTCCTAACCAAAGGAGTATAGTTTGTTCTCGTCCTTTTACCAACCGGAGTTGGTCGTGGGTTTGAACTATCATGTCCACTAGCTCTTTTACCAACCTGAGTTGGTCACGCTAGTGTACGCCTCCTAACCAAAGGAGTATAGTTTGTTCTCGCCCTTTTACCAACCGGAGTTGGTCGTGGGTTTGAACTATCATGTCCACTAGTTCTTTTACCAACCTGAGTTAGTCACGCTAGTGTACGCCTCCTAACCAAAGGAGTATAGTTTGTTCTCGCCATTTTACCAACCGGAGTTGGTCGTGGGTTTGAACTATCATGTCCACTAGTTCTTTTACCAACCTGAGTTGGTCACGCTAGTGTACGCCTCCTAACCAAAGGAGTATATTTTGTTCTCGCCCTTTTACCAATCGGAATCGGTCATGGGTTTGAACTATCAGTGTTGCCATAAATTGCTGAATAGCGTAGTGTTGTACACTAGTATTCCCCGAAAAACTTTCAATAAAAAGAAAGAGGATGGTGAAACATCATCGTTTTATTCATATTGATGGAACTGCTTTACATTTTACATCACTGATAATACTTGCGTAGGTGTTCAGCATTCCATGCATTCTTAAATTCCTCTCCTTCTAGAGTTGCTATGCGGTAAGTTCCTGGTCGAACAACCTCTGTAACTCGGTAAGGTCCATGCCAGTTTGCTTCCAATTTATTGTTCTTCTGAATGACTTTCTTTAGCACATAATCTCCTTCTTTTAAGTCGCATTTCTTCACCCTCTTGTTGTAGAACAGAGCTGTTCGTTGTTGGTAAGCAGCATTCCTAATGGCTGCCTCTTCTCTAACCTCCTCGAGCATATCTAAATCCAATCTTCTCATTAAGTCACTGACTGGGGAATTGAAGTTCAGCACTTTATGTGTTGGAAGACCCAACTCGACAGGTATTACAGCTTCACTTCCAAATGCCAGCATATATGGTGATTCTCCAGTTGCTGTTCGGGGAGTTGTTCGGTAAGCCCACAATACTGACTGTAGCTCATTAATCCAATTAGCTTTAGCCTCACTTAGCCTCTTCTTCAAACCATTTAGTAATATTCTGTTCGTCACTTCAGTCTGTCCATTGCTTTGAGGATGGCCTGGTGCTGAATGAGTCTTCAAAATGTTTGACTGATGACAATAGGCGGCAAACTCCTCATTATCAAATTGTGTTCCATGGTCTGTAATGAAGGCATGAGGGAGACCATATCGGCAGATGATATTCTTCCAAACAAACTGGTACACCTTCTCATATGTCATATCAATAAGTGGCTCAGCTTCTACCCACTTAGTAAAATAATCCACTGCAACATCGAGGTACTTGAATCTTCCTCGGGTCGTTGGCAGTGGTCCAACCAAATCAATTCCTCACATAGCAAATGGCCAAGGAGAAGTTATGGGTGTCAACAATGCTTGTGGAGTTCGTCGGATGGAGGAAAAACGTTGGCACTTGTCACATTTCTTGGCATATGCTATACAATCAGCCCTCATCGTTGGCCAGTAATATCCCTGCGTCATCACCCTTTGCAAAAGTGTCCGACCTGCTACATGGGCTCCACATGACCCTTCATGGATCTCTTCAATCAATTCTTTCACCTCGGAGGGATGTACACATCTCTGCAAACCTACCATAATTCCTCGTCTATACAAAACACCATTAGTTAGTACATACCGAGCAGCTTTAAACTTCAATTTCTTGGCCGCGAGCTTGTCCTTTGGCAATTCTCCCTCCTCAATATATTCCCTGATGGGATCCATCCAAGATGGTCCTAAATCAAGGGTAATAACATTCATCATCAGGTCTTCATCTATGCTCCGACTTTCCAGTACTTCAATTGGTATCATTCTTCGCAGCTCGGTACGAGTAGCTGATGCTAGTCGGGCCAGTGAGTCTACTTGTGCATTTTCCATTCTTGGTATTCTGATTAACTGAATGGCTTCAAATTCTGCCAACAATTCCATCACCTTTGCATGATACTTGACCATTAATTCTCCTTTAACTGCATATGTTCCCATCATCTGATTCACAATTAATTGAGAATCACTGAATACCATCACTTGTTGTGCTTCCATAATCTTTGCTAGATTAAGACCTGCTATCATGGCCTCATACTCAGCCTCGTTATTGGAGGCTTTGAATTGGAATCGCAGGGCATATTCCATGTCAATCTCGTCTGGGGTTTTCAAAATAGTCCCTGCTCCACAACCTGCTGTGCAAGATGACCCATCTACATTCAATCTCCATGTAGGTAATTCGTCTTCAAATTTCTTATCTGACAGAGTTCCTCAGTGAAATATCTGCTGTTTTCTTTCATCCTCCCCCTGGTACTTTTTGCTCCTCGTCGACCATCTCTTCTCGCCCTTTTACCAACCGGAGTTGGTCTGGGTTTGAATTTGATGATCTTTCTACATCCACAAGCCCTTTTACCAACCGGAGTTGGTCTGGACTTATGTCTGTTGATCCTGTAACATCCACAGGTTGGTCAGCGAGCAACTTTTGTTCCTCGATTGTATCAGGATATGTAAACTCTGCTATAAAGTCTGCTACAGCCTGCCCTTTTAATGATGATCTGGGTTCATACACAATATCATATTCTCCGAGCTCTATTGCCCAGTACATCAATCTCCCTGATTTTTTTGGCTTATGAAGGGCTTGTCTCAATGGCATGTCGGTATAAACGACGATGGTATGGGCCTGGAAATATGGCCTCATTCTTCTACTTGCCTCAATTAATGCCAATGCCAATTTTTTCAGCTTTGGGTACCTGACCTCTGCACCTCGGAAAGCCTTACTTGTGTAATAAATTGGTTTATGTACTCCATTCTCCAATCTGATCAATGCCGAGCTGACTGCATTCTCTGATACTGCCAGGTATAAGTACAACTTTTCTCCCATTACTGGCATGGACAATAGTGGAGGTGCTCCTAAATATTTCTTCAAGTCTTGAAAGGCTTTTTCACATTCATCATTCCACTCGAAAGTTTTTCGAAGTGTTTTGAAGAATGGGAGGCATCTATCAGTTGCTCGAGATACAAATCTGTTGAGCGCTGCAACTCGTCCTGTAAGACTCTGCACTTCTTTCTTTGTTGTTGGAGATCGCAACCCTAAAAGAGCTTTGATCTTTTCTGGATTTGCTTCAATGCCTCGCTGGTTGACGATGTACCCGAGGAACATTCCTTCTCGTACTCCAAATGCGCACTTCGTCGGGTTGAGCTTCATTTGGTATTTATCCAGTTGATCAAAGGTCTGACTTAAATCAAATAGATAATCAGCATCTTTCCTGCTCTTTGTCAGCATATCATCGACATAGACTTCCATATTGCAGCTGATTTGTTCGGCGAAAACTTTGTTCATCAGCCGCTGGTATGTCGCTCCTACATTTTTCAAACCAAAAGGCATAACATTATAACTGTAAGTTCCCCTAGGGGTAATAAAAGAAGTACTTTCCCTGTCTTCAGGTTTCATTTTGATCTGGTTGTAACCAGAGTAAGCATCCATGAAGCTGAGCAACTCGTGTCCCGAAGTAGCATCTACTAGTTGATCAATTCTGGGCAATGAAAAGTGATCCTTTGGGCATGCCTTGTTGAGATCGGTGAAATCAACACACATTATCCATTTATTGTTTTTCTTCTTTACCATCACCACATTTGCTAACCAGTCTGGATACTTCACATCTTCAATGAATTGGGCTTTCTGGAGCTTCTCGACCTCCTCTTGTATAGCTTGATTCTTCTCAGGACTTAATACTCTTCTTCTCTACTTTACAGGCTTGATCTCCTTATTCACATTGAGCTCATGACATAAAAAGTTTGGATCTATTCCTGACATGTCTTCATGACTCCATGCAAAAGTTTTCTTCCTGTTTCTCAAGAAAGTTATCAATTCCTATTTTATCGAAATATCCAACGACGAACCTATCTGGGTTACTCGTTCAGGATGCTCGTCGTCCAGAATAACATTTTCTGTAGATTCCACCACCTGTCCTTTTACAAGTTGGGATTCATCTCTGGGATCAAGAGTTTCAATTTCTGTACCTTCTTCCACCTGGTAGGTAGTAGTCTTTTTCCTTGACTCTTCAAGCTCCTCTTGTTCGGCAGATGAATAATTGCATTCCCGAGCTACTTTTTGATCACCTTTCACAACTCCTACTCCGAAGTTTGTTGGGAATTTTAAGCACTGATGTACTGTAGATGAAACTGCTTCGAACTTCTTCAAACCAACTCTTCCCATGATGATATTGTAAGTTAACTGCACGTTCTTATCCATCACAAAGAAGCGTATTCTTTCTGTTCGACAAGCAGGCCAAGTTCCAATGAATATATCCAACTTGATCGTCCCAAGTGGAAAAAATTTCTCGCCAGCAAAACCTAGGAGAGGTCTATGATAAGGCTCCAATTGAGATAATTTCAAATTTAAACTGTCAAAGCACGAGTAGTACATGATGTCTGCCGAACTATCATTATCTACCAGAACCCTTGAAATCACTACTTCTTTCATCCTCATTTTGATCACCAAAGGGTCGTCGTGAGGGTAAAGAACACCTGCCAGGTCATTTTTTGAAAAGCCAATGACCAGCTTCTCTTTGTTTACCTTCCTCGGGCGATCCTCCTCAGCCAAATTTATTCGTTGAATGTACGAGCAAGCTTGAGCCTCTCCGAGGTAAGCCTTTCTTTATGCGGTAAGGTCTCCTCCTCCTGCATCTCCTCCTGTAATAACATTACAATCAAATGACCCAAAACGTATGGAAAATACCTCTCGTTCTGGCTGCCTTGGCTTCTTGGGAAGATCGGGGTCATCATCTGGATCATCTTCATGGTCTCTCTTCTTTTTCTCCTCTGCTCGACGAGGAGATCTAGACCTCTCCCTAGTTCGGTCATTATTTCTTTTTTCACCTCCCCGATCAACATACTTTGCTAACTTTCCTCTTCGGATGAGTGTTTCAATCTCGTTCTGAAGAGCTATACAATTTTTAGTCATATGACCATGATCTTTATGGAACTCGCAATATTTATCCCTGTTCCTCGAGTCAGGGTCTGACCTCAGTTTCTTCGGCCACTTTACTTCCTCGTTATTCTTGATTTCTTCCAAGACATGATTAATACCCATTTTCAAAGGAGTATAATTATCAAATTTTTTCAGAACTTCCCATGACGACCTATTATTCTTGGAATGCTTGTCACCACCATTGCCCTTATGCTCTTTCTTCTTAAATTTGTCGACTTCCACCTTGGTGTTTTTATCCATATTCTTCTTCGCAGCCATAGCCTCCTCGGCATTCATGATTTTGGCCGCTTTTGCCATCAACTCTGACATAGTTGTAGGTGGATCTTTGGCCAAAGTGTAATACAACTTATTAGGCAACAACCCACTCATCAAGGCAGTGATTGCTGTCTTTTCTTCATAATCTATGACTTACAGCTTCTCGTTATTGAAACGAGTTATGTAATCTCTAGTACTCTTGATAGGTATGAAACCCCGGATTTTAATAATCACAAATTAAAATATTTAATTTCCTTTTTAATATAAAACACAATAGAGATGATGCGGAAGCGTTATAAAGGATGATGGTTCAACTTTCAAAACAACAACAAGTTTTAACTTCTCAAAACAAATTAAAACCTAATATTTAATTTAGTCCCAAATTAAATGAGTGTGATAATTAAACCAAATTTTATCTTGAAATTATCCTAAGCATGGATTCTAAATTATTGTGCAAGATAAAATAAACAATGTCACACTACGCCGAGATGTACGAGGAAAAACCCAAGACGGGAAACAACCTCGGACGGCCCTAGCCACAAGTCCACTAGATACGGAATTACAATTACAAGACAAATAGACTTACAACGACTGACTCGATCCCTCTCAAGCCTCGACGCTCCTTCTCGTAGAAACCTCTTCCTAGTGAACAACCTCGGAACACCACCGCGGTCTCGGAATCCACCGATGGGACTTTATATGGTCACTGTCACCCAAGCATGGAGCCTTTCTCCGTGTGGGTAGAATCTCAACAAAAAGTCTTCTTTGTGATGGGGTGTAGAAGCAAACCCGAAACGTCTCTTCTTGAATTCGGTAGAGGAAACCGGTGCCAAAAACTCCAAGTAAAGATGTGTATATATAGAACTTGGATAAACAACTATTGGGTGTAAACTTGAGTGTGTATGAATTTTTTCTTTTAAAAATTAACACTCAAAACATGAACATTTTCCCTAAATAAATTCGCTCTCAAACTCTCTCTAAGATATGGATATGGAATGGAAAAGTTAATTGGAAAAATGTGTTTCCCGCACATATTAAGTCTTGAAAAAGTTGGTTAAAAACCAAGTGGGGAAAGTGGGTGAAAACTGCCAAAAACTGCTCAAAACTGTTCCCGCCCTGGCATCTCGTTCGAACGAACTTGACTCTCGTTCGAACGAGACTTCTAACGAGCGACCAGCCTGGGCTCGTTAGAATCTCGTTAGATACCTCGTTAGAACGAAAAACTCGTTCGAACGACATATCGAACGACTGACCAGTTTAGGGTCGTTGGCAAACTCGTTTGAACGAAACTTGGTTCGAACGAAAAACTCGTTCGAACGAAACCTGGTTCGAACGAAAAAACTCGTTCGAATGACATTTCTAACGAACGACCAGAAAGTTTGTAAAATTCGATTTTGGCCCATAAACTTTTATATACTTATTTTAAAGTTCTAATTGATGCTTTCTGAAAATAAAATGCAGTTTTTATTACACCTAACACCCAATACAGATTGTTCCAAGCTCCTATATAAATATAATTACATTCATACCTTGGGAGCATGGAACCTTAGTTGATGACGTAGAAACGAGGCACACAAACCGGCATTTTGATGAAGCTTTAAATTCTTTGCCGCTACGTCTTCAACACATACTTCATAGGCTTGAGAATATTATAATAAATCACTAACCTATGAATAAATGTTTTTGTCCGGAATTGAGCCAAAACTATATATGGACTCAATTGGAAATTTGTGTCCTTACAAATCTCCCCCTTTGGCTATTCCAGGACAAAAACCAAACAAAATCCTAAAGGGCCGTCAAGCTCACTAGACTCAAACCATAACCCGCCCAAACTTGACTCAACCCAAGGATCAAACGCTTTGCCATAGAAAGATGCCGCTTTAGAATAATTCATGCACACTTAAGCAAACTCATCAAATGCATAGGGAATATCAAAATATTAAATGCAATTAATTAATTACTCCCCCTAAATTAATTCTCCCCTTTATCAAACAAATGACATTTACTTAGAAAGACGTCTCCCCCTAAGATAAATCTCCCCCAAACTATGATACGATAATAATAGGATTAGATACCATTTCTCCCCCTATCATCATTCTCCCCCTTTTTGTTCGGGAATAGGCAAAGGATAAAAAACTAATAAACAACATGTTGAAGCTTAAAGTGGTAAGACATGAAAGCATATGGGCAAGAAAAGCAGGGCAAAGACAAATATCATATATATAGATACCAAAAATATATCAATAGAGCACTTGCATATATATATATATATATATAGATATAAACACACACATGACACAAAATACAATAAGTTTGCACACTCGTATGACAAAAAAGTGTCATATGGAAACGGAAGTGTAGGGGTGTGTACTAGTAACAATTAAATTTAGACCCAAACACTTAAGAAACGTTCACGGAGTTCTCATTTGATTGCAAACTTCATCACAGTTAAATATAACCTCATGTGACAATATAAAGATTGAACTCATTGAACAAACATACATAATGCATACAAGCCTAGCATGATTATGATTCTACAAACCAAATAGAGTCATGACATTAAAGACAACTAGGATAAACGGACATTGTGCAAACCGTTGATATACCATCCAATTCTCCCTCAATGAGCATATATATTCTTTTGTTTTTGAATGAATATATCAAACAAACATAGGCCTTGGCAATTGCTTTATTTTAAATGCCAAATATTCTGTTTTTAGGCCTTTGGATCACTCATTTCTTTTAGATCCAATCAACGGTGGCTTACTATCGCAAAGGATTTAATTCATCCTTTCGGAGCCCTTCCCCGTGCATATATTAATTTATTATGTTTTCATTTTTTGCACAAATCTCACATGCAACGGATTTTGACATGCACTAGTCCTCCTAGGTCATAGATATGTAGATGACTAGATTGATAGGAGAACACCTCAAAAAGCTCAAATATAACATGTGACATTAAGATTTCAAAAGAGCTCGTGCATGTGTGAAAAGAGGCATATAGAAATAGAATCCATTTAAACAATACAAAATCCAACTACTCCATAAAATATGGTAAAGAACATAATAAGGATTGAAAATCTAAACCAAAAGTTCTAGCCACGTGGGAGCGTAAATGATGGGATTCAAACACAAGTATATGCCACATAAAGTGTGTCAAACAAAAATACACACCAAACAAAATCTTTTTGAGTTTTTAACATTTTTAATCAAAAAGAAAGATATATACTCAAAAGACTAAACAAAAATCATTTGTATTTTTCATTAAGCATAAATGAAATAAATAAAACACAAATGATAAACAAAAATCTTTTTATATTTTGCAGTTAAATAAAACACAAAAAATAATACAAAAAGATAAACAAGTCATAATTTCTAGCATGTGATATGAAATAAGGCAATGACTAGAAAATGACTAAACAAGCATACATTTAGCATATGAATATGGCATGAAGTACAAACGCTAAAGCATGCAAACACTAACACATTTATCCTTTAGATTTAGCAAGAGAGGAAGCATGTGAAAGTAAATGAGAATCAAAATCCCTATTTTGTAAGGAAACCAAGTCGGATTTCCTAACCCAAATTAATGAAGAATTACTATCTTGGGGTGTAGGAACGTTAGCTATCGTGGTTACTTTACTATGGGATTTTCTAGGAATTCGTTTAAGATCTAAACAAAATTGCCTAAGATGACCTTTTCGACCACAATGTGTACAAGTAAGAACATGTCGAAAAGATTTATCTAAGGAGTGATCATTAAATGCATTCCTAGAAGATTCTCCTAAAACATTGGTTTTGACTTTAGGGTTAAATTCATTACAAGAATTGAAGCCTAAACCAAAAGTGTCATTTTTAATTTGGACCGTTCCTAACATTTTATCTAGTTTTTACGAACGACACTCCAAATCAAATTTGACATTACTAGAATCTTTTAATTTATTTTCCAAATCTAAAATTTTAGATTCTAGTAAAACATTTCGCCCTTCAAAAGCAAGAAGCTCCTTTTTCAAGGATTCCATTAAACCCCTAAGGCTATCTCTCTCGTTTTCTACATAGTTAAGCTTCTCTTGAAGAGTCCTCTCATGTGTCCTAAGGTCTTCTATTAAGGAACTATCATCAACGACCTTGACACTTTCTCTTAAACAAGCTTCTAACTTCAAATTAGCTCTTTTCAATTTAATAGATTCTTTATATAATTCATGAAAAGCATTTTGAAGTTCACTCTCATCAACCTCTTCTTCATTTTCACTCTCTCTTTCTTCTCCACTCTCACTATCATCAAAAATAAGATAATCATGTACAATGACCTTGGAAGTGGCATGTGCTATAATTTCATCATTCGATGAGTTCTCACTATCACTCACATGTCTAGCCATAAAAGCCATAAAATTTTTCTTAGTGGGGGAATCGGGCTTCTCTTCCTTATCACTATCACTAAGGGTCGCATTATATGCAGTGGATCATTTACCCTCTTTCCTTAGTTTAGTGGGGCACTCATAAGCCCTATGGCCATAACCTTCACAACCAAAACACTTATTAGACTCGTCCCTATCTAAATTTTCATTACTAGTTTTAGGGATCTTCTCGGCTTTAGAAAACTTCTCGCTTTTATCATGTTTAGAAGAATCAAATTTCTTAAAATCATTTTTAACTTTATCTTTGTTAAATTTAAGAAATTTTCTAAATTTGCGAGCAAACAAAGCCATATCTTCCGAGTCACTTTCACTATCGCTCTCTACTACTTGTTTGACCTATTTTCGGGCTTTTAAAGCAACACCCTTTTCAATTTTCTTTTCAGTTTTAGAGGGAAACATATCTAGTTCATAGGTTTGTAAATCACCTACAAGCTCTTCTAATTTCGTAGAGGCTAAAGTGGGTAAAGAATTTAAAACGGTCACCTTAGGAATAAATCTATCGGGTAGGGACCTCAAAATTTTCTTAACAACACGGTCGTCTGGTATTTTCTCTCCCAAGTTAAAGGATGAATTAACAATATCAGAAAGTCTAGCATAAAATTTATCAAAAGTTTCTTTTTCATCCATTTTGATAGTTTCAAATTGAGTGGTGAGGTTTTGGAGTTTTGAAGCTTTAACTACACTAGTTCCTTCATGAGTTAATTGTAAAATATCCCAAGCTTCTTTAGCGGTTTCACACGTCATAATACGTCGGAATTCATCCGGTGCGACAGCGCTAAACAAGGCATTTAAACCACGGGAATTAAAATTAGCAAGTTTAAACTCATTTTCAGTCCATCTATCGGCGGGTTTGATAACACGTTCATTTTCAACTAAATAGGTTGGTGGGGAGTACCCGGTAACAACAGACATCCAAACTCTCTCGTCGATAGATTTTAGTGCCGATCTCATTCGCGCTTTCCAATACGCGTAGTTTGAACCATCGAAAATAGGAAATTTTGAAAATGGTGAAAAATCCATTTTAGCCAAAAATTAAAAGATCTTAACGAAATAATTTATAGTTTCTGGCTCTGATACCAATTTGATAGGTATGAAACCCCGGATTTTAATAATCACAAATTAAAATATTTAATTTCCTTTTTAATATAAAACACAATAGAGATGATGCGGAAGCGTTATAAAGGATGATGGTTCAACTTTCAAAACAACAACAAGTTTTAACTTCTCAAAACAAATTAAAACCTAATATTTAATTTAGTCCCAAATTAAATGAGTGTGATAATTAAACCAAATTTTATCTTGAAATTATCCTAAGCATGGATTCTAAATTATTGTGCAAGATAAAATAAACAATGTCACACTACGCCGAGATGTACGAGGAAAAACCCAAGACGGGAAACAACCTCGGACGGCCCTAACCACAAGTCCACTAGATACGGAATTACAATCACAAGACAGATAGACTTACAACGACTGACTCGATCCCTCTCAAGCCTCGACGCTCTTTCTCGTAGAAACCTCTTCCTAGTGAACAACCTCGGAACACCACCGCGGTCTCGGAATCCACCGATGGGACTTTATATGGTCACCGTCACCCAAGCATGGAGCCTTTCTCCGTGTGGGTAGAATCTCAACAAAAAGTCTTCTTTGTGATGGGGTGTAGAAGCAAACCCGAAACGTCTCTTCTTGAATTCGGTAGAGAAAACCGGTGCCAAAAACTCCAAGTAAAGATGTGTATATATAGAACTTGGATAAACAACTATTGGGTGTAAACTTGAGTGTGTATGAATTTTTTCTTTTAAAAATTAACACTCAAAACATGAACATTTTACCTAAATAAATTCGCTCTCAAACTCTCTCTAAGAGATGGATATGGAATGGAAAAGTTAATTGGAAAAATGTGTTTCCCGCACATATTAAGTCTTGAAAAAGTTGGTTAAAAACCAAGTGGGGAAAGTGGGTGAAAACTGCCAAAAACTGCTCAAAACTGTTCCCGCCCTGACATCTCGTTCGAACGAACTTGACTCTCGTTCGAACGAGACTTCTAACGAGCGACCAACCTGGGCTCGTTAGAATCTCGTTTGATACCTCGTTAGAACGAAAAACTCGTTCGAACGACATATCGAACGACTGACCAGTTTAGGGTCGTTGGCAAACTCGTTCGAACGAAACTTGGTTCGAACGAAAAACTCGTTCGAACGAAACTTGGTTCGAACGAAAAACTCGTTCGAACGACATTTCTAACGAATGACCAGAAAGTTTGTAAAATTCGATTTTGGCCCATAAACTTTTATATACTTATTTTAAAGTTCTAATTGATGCTTTCTGAAAATAAAATGCAGTTTTTATTACACCTAACACCCAATACAAATTGTTCCAAGCTCCTATATAAATATAATTACATTCATACCTTGGGAGCATGGAACCTTAGTTGATGACGTAGAAACGAGGCACACAAACCGGCATTTTGATGAAGCTTTAAATTCTTTGCCACTACGTCTTCAACACATACTTCATAGGCTTGAGAATATTATAATAAATCACTAACCTATGAATAAATGTTTTTGTCCGGAATTGAGCCAAAACTATATATGGACTCAATTGGAAATTTGTGTCCTTATAACTCTCACCAGGTTTTTGTCTAACACTTAACAAGTGTGCTACTCGTTTTACTGGCTTTGCTCCAAAACAGAAATTGCCAATAAACAACTCGGCCAATTGAAAGAAAGTTGAAATCTTACCCCGAGGAAGATTGTTGTACCATATCTGGGTAGATCCAGTAAGAGTTCCTAAGAATGCTCTGCATCTCATCTCGTCGGGGACAACATAGATGTCGGCAGCAGCTTGATATTGCTCTATGTGAAGAACATGATCTGTCTTTCCATCATATTTGGGGGTTACCACGGGTGCTTTAAATTTCGACGGTGTAGGAAAATCTACAATGGCCTGTACAAAAGGTGTCCCTCGAATAAAAGTTCGTTGTAGGGGGTTCTTTGCTTTAGCCATTTCTCCCAATCTGTCCTCCAACCGCTGAATGGACCCTTTCCACGCATCATTTCCTTCCTCGGGCCTATTAATTCGAGCAATTGATTGTTCTGAAGTAGCTTCCTGAGATCTATCTTGACGAGCAACTGGTCGTGATTGTGCTGATCCTTCTCTTAGATCTGATGGTTGTCGAAAACTCCTCGACACGGCTTTAGGTGGACTCCTATTCCTCCTAGGGCCTAATCGACAGAAAGGAGACGCCCTGCTCAGTCTTTCCATGGTACTGGTCCTTTCTGGAGAGAGAGTAACACGTTGCTCAGTATCTGTGGCCCGTATTGATGAAGTTTGCCCAGGTTGATAAGAGAAATCATAAGATTCCTCATTCCGATACGCATCTGAACGCCTAGATCGTGAAGAAAGTAAATATGTTTGCCTCTGACCACTTCGTTGTCCCGAATGTGCAGGTGCACCACCATGAAGGGTTTGTATGAGTTGCCGCATTGTCTCTTGCATGGAGGTTTGTCCTTGAGCCAAATTCGTCATAATTCCAGCCAGATCTGGTGGTGCCGCAAGATTTGAAGGGTTTCCAGCGTTTCCAGCATTTCGATTGCTGGATTCCGGATTATCTGCCATTGATGATGAATGAGTTTTGGTGAAAAACGATAATAACAATCGTTCCCACAGACGGCGCCAATCTGTTGATGTAAAAAATTAGATCGCTCTAATTATTCACTCACAGAAAAATAAAATGAGACAAAGATTTTTAAAGTGGTTCAGCCTTATAAGAATGGCCTACGTCCACTGTTATGTTATTGCTGAATGTTTGGGAATTCTCGATTATAAGTTCTATCAAGAAATTCCGGTCCTCTTGAATGAGGGTTGTACAATGTATTTATAGCCTTGAGGCTATCTTCTGAAAGAGTGATACATTAAATTGTATACATATGAAAGGGTAATACATTTAATGCCCTTTAAGCGTGTGCGTCAAGATGATAAGCATTCAATGAATAGTTGAACTGTTGATTATCTGGCAATCAATGCTGTGGCCGAGATGCAGCTCGGACCGCCTTAGTTGCTCGTTACTCAAGAGTTCCTCGGAGTGCTGGAGTTCCTCGGTGTATCCTTGTTGCTCGGAATGAACATGAGTTGATCGGGGAAATGAACTTCCTCGTTGCTATTGTGCCACGTAGATTGACACGTGTCTTCTTATTATTCGTCCATATTAGCATACTAATTTTGGTATCAACACTAAGTATTAGTAAAAATACTACACCGACCATCCATTGGTATAACCAATAATAGCTAGACGACAATATTGAAAATTAAATGACCGAATAAATGACATGAGTGCTCTATAAGTGCGCCCCACTATTTATGTGAACAAAATAATTGTAATAAAGTGGAATAAAAGATGCAAAATTTGTTGAATATATCCATATGTACGACATATGAATTAATTTGGGGTTTTTGCAAATAGCTCTAAGCAAATACTTAATATTAAGTTGGTTTCAAAAAAATGTTTTCACCGAAAATTTGTGTAGTGACAATTGTGAAGTATGCAGTATAGAAATCCTCCTGCTAACAAATTTATAATGATAAAAATCGTGAGCATAATTTGTCAGCAAATAAAATATTACTAGACAGAAACGAACAATGCACAAATAAATGTGCATATCCATCAATTGGGGTTGTGCTAAATATAAGAATTATCCTGACCAACCATCCATTGGGGATAAAATGAGACTTGTACGGTAGATATCTTCGGGACTAAATATATAGAAATATTTTGCCGATCACCAGTTGAGATGAATCTTGAATGTGCCTAACTGTCCTTCAGGTTAAGAATCATAGAACCCGAGCTTTAGTCAGCGTAATAATAGTTTTGCCCAAGTATTTCTTTGGGTCTAAAGTGCTATAGTGTGCTCGACTATCCGTCGGAGCGTTAATAAAGTGAATGGTGTCTGGATACTCCGTTGAGTCAAAATTGTACAATACCGAGTAGATATAGCGAGCAATTCCTGCTCGAGCATTTGTCGAAATATCGATGAGATTTCCAAGAACCTAAGATTGTTACCGAGCATCCGTTGGGACTGCATCTTGTACCTATGGAGGTTAGTTAATAGCCCGACCATCTGTTGAGGCTAAATCAAATAGAAGTTATCATGAGAATGATCTGTTCAACAAAGATATGCATCCGCTCGACAATTTGGCAAGGGAAATATTTATAGTAGCGTATGAATGTAATAAATGATCCAATGATTTTTATGATAAAAATCACACTGAGATAACCGTGCCCGAGCATCCGTCAGGGCTCAGCTAAATAACCAATAATCTCCTTTTGCCACGATTAAATAATTGTAACCGGATGACAATATTGAAAATTAAAATGATCGAATAAATGACATGAGTGATATATAAATGCGCCCCACTTATTTATGTGAGCAAAATAATGTGTAATAACGTCGCATAAAAAAGTGCCAACTAAAATCGTTGTAATAATTGTAATTTAGTCACATGGTACCTCAAAAAAATTTAAGAGAGAATCAAGCAATGCAAAAAATAGTCAAATATATCTCAAATATAAGACGTAGGTTTGATTTATAATTTTTGAAAAAATATTTGGACTCTAAGCAAATATCCAATTAAGTTGGTTTCCAAAATATATTTTCACCGTCAAGTTCTGCAAAAAAAAAGTCAAATGTTGATTTTGCTGAAGTAAGAACGGTTGGAAACTCGTTCAATGTTCCATCTCTATGCGAGAAACCAACTTCTCAGCACTGTTGCTGTCTTCCAAGATTTTTCCTCCAACCAAAAATCACCAGATGGTGGCAATCTTTCCTCTGAATAATCGCACAGTAGTTACTAGTGAAGCGTGGTCACCAACCAGCTGATGTTATTGTCGAAGAAAACTAGCCCCAAACTGTGTTATAACCTTTGCACGGGGCGAGATCGTCACTGCTCATCCTCGCTGTCGACCAGTGGATGTGCTCGTCCTTGCTGGCTCCTGCCGCCGACCAGCTGATGGTAGTCGCAAGCTGGTCGCCAACTACTAGGGGATCCGGTAAATCCCTCGCTTGTGCTTGATTTATGAGAGATTGTTGGGAGGTGAGTTGTGGCTTGTTGTAAAGAGGTCGCTATGCTCTGGCTACGTTGCTGATGGTCCTCGATAGATTTTTATATGGGTTTGCCAACGTAAACAGAAAAACCATCTAGCGCGTGGTCAATCAATAACGAGAAGAGGGATTACTGGTCGGCATGGCCGTGTTCTCAATAGCAGGCATATAGATCACTTATTGGTAGGGGTGTGCAAAAAAACCGACCAAACCGATAAATCGACAAAATCGAGCCGAACCGAAAATTTTCGGGCCGGGTTGTTTTAAGGGTCGGTTCGGTTCGGTTTGATCAGGTATAAAACCGACAGGGTCGGTTCGGTTTTCGGTTTTGGCATAAAAAACCCGATTTTCAACCGAACCGAACCGAATTAATTTTTATACTTTTTAATTTTATATTTTATATTATATTTATATTAGTGTTGGCATATTATATTATATTTTTTAATTTTATATTTATATTAGGTATTAAAAAAAATGTTGTTTATTAAAATAAATGAAAAAACCGAACCGGCCCTGTAAAAAATTGGCCCTGTAAAAAACCGACGGATAAACCGAACCGGCCCTGTCAAAAACCGACCCTGTTCGGTTCGGTTCGGTTCGGTTTTTCACCAAATTCGGTTCGGTTCGGTTTTTCTCCTCCCAAAACCGACATGGTCGGTTCGGTTCAAAAAACCCGTCCAAAACCGAACCGACCGACCCGTGAACACCCCTACTTATTGGCGCTGTTCTAAAAAATTCGTTTAGATTTGACGCTGGGGTGAAAATTCGTCTAGGTTTGACGCTTGGGTGAAATCTCCCGCCTTATGTTTTTCACACATTATTCTTGATAAAATCCTTAAGGTGTACTTTTTTCAAAAAACAACAATACTTTAGTGAAACGATATCGCATTTTAAAGATTTTTTTTACAAACCGGACCATTATCTCATCCAAAATAATCAAATAGTATTTTAATTTGTATATATTCAGACATATTTTTATGATATGTACAATTTTGGTATTTTAATAGCCTTGTTATACTTAAAAAAATATTAAAATATATTAAGAAGGCCTAAACGCCTTTTCACGCCTTTTTACGCCTACGGCCGTCGTAGGCTTCTAAGGCTTAAGGCTTGACCTTCATACCTCGATCACGCCCCGCGTTTTTTAAAGCCTTGCCTAATGGTGGTGTTCAGCTGGATGACAACCTCAAATGACAGATCAGAGACGATCTCAGCTGTAGAGAGTCTTCCGCTCGAGTAAATCTTGTATACCTCATCTTTGAACAAATTATGTGAATGGAGATATACATTTTGAACTGCTCATGTGTTCAGAACGTGATCCATGTTCTTGATGGTGCTCGACTCATTGTCAGCCTCAAATCGTAGATCAGAGAGGATCTTTTGTTGTGTTTTGATACTCTGTTCATCACGGATGTCATTGAATGATGTATTTTCCAAAAACTCCCATCTCGAATTTGTGCCCGGAGCCATATATTGATGTGATTTCCTCTGATAATTAGGAATAAATTCATGTCAGTTATTCTTTCATTCTTTTAGGGGATCTCAGGATAGAGAAAACTGTTCAGTGACCTTTATCCCTTTCAATTTTTCAGTTGCTGATACAAGAATATGATGAACAACTGTATCACCCTAAAAATCATCGTGGAAGTCCAGATATTCAAGGAGTCTTAGAAGACCATCTATAATACAATCCATGTGAAATAAATAATGAAAATTATCTAGAATCAACACTGTTGTGTAGATTTGCAGATGCATAATCATTGAATACATAATGCATGAATATAAATGTACAAAGAATCGTGCATCAATAAAATGATGTTTATACAAAATATATAATTGTTCATACGGAGATAAAAAAAAAAGTAAACTTAGCTCTTGATTATCGTGCGTGTACACCATGAGGTCGCAACGTAAATCTCCATCTCGTAAACAGGAAGGAAAGACTTTTTGTGTCGTTTCCCACAAACGACGCCAATTGTAGTGTCAAAAAATCTGGGATACTAGGGGTGCCCATGTACCATGATGTATGCATAATAATTAATAAATGAGAGACAAAAATTTACATGGTTCGAGCATGAATGGTCTACGTCCACGAGGACGCTGCTGTGTTCCATTAGAATGATGATAGAGTTTACATGAATGTGTTTCTCCCGTTTCTAAGCTCCCTTTTCACAATGAGGGGTGTCCCCTTTATATAGAGTTAGGGGTTACATTAGGGTTACGCAAATGTGTCTACTATTTAGAATGCTTCTGTTGCGTGCGCAATTTAGCGCAAAAGTGCGCAAAACAGAAACGATTTGTGTTTTTTTTAAACCCTCTGACTTACCAAGTACAAGGGTTAAAAAAAGGCAGATACCCTTTCTTCTAAGCCCCGATCTTAAAAAAAACTACCTTATTATAGTTTTAAACCCTTTCAGTCAAACCTCGATTTACTGCTTCGATCTTGAAAACCCAAAAAAAAACTCATTAACACTTTGGCAGCCCCGACTGGTCCGATTTACTGCTCCGGACTCTTCCTTCCACACTTTGGCAGCCCTGTTTTACTTTGGTAAGAATTTACACAGTTATTTTTTTATTTTTTATGTTTGAAATTTTTTTATCTCAAATTATTTATTTATTTATTTATTTTTATTGTTTATGAAATTTCAGTTGGTTGTCAAAATAATGTCTACGAAGAAAGATTTTGGGTAGAAATATGCACATATGAAAAGGAAGGGGAAAGTGGTGTTTTTAGTAGGTATTGTCATCATAGGTCAAAAGGTGGTATTACACGTCTAAAATATCATTTGACGTTATTTGTTGTTAATTTATTTATGAAACTTCATGCCTTTTAGATTTTTGGAACAATATGGTCCTATGTTTGGAACAATATGGTTCTATTATTGTGTTTTATTCCGAATTTTGTAGTACTTTATGTCTTCATGACTAAATTTGAAATGATTTGGAGTGATTGTTTGAGCTTATTTATTTATATATATTTTTTACATGCTTTTCAAATTAAAAATCTGGAATGCACGAATTGCTTGCGCGATGCGCGACGCGACTTCGAAGCCAAAACGCGACATCCTATGCGACCGTGATTTAAAACATTGTCATTAACCAGACATACATTAAAAAAAATTACTTGATAATTTCTACATGTTCGATTTCTCCACAAAAGGCGAAAAAATCATGAACATCCTTCTTTGTTGCCTAGGGAGATAAGGTTGTTACTTCTGCAGTATAACCTCCCGGATACATGGTTTAGGTCCTAATCAAACTTGCCTCTCGTCTCGAGGGAACCGGATAAAATTCAAACAAAATCAAATGTCATCCAGCTCATGTGAACAACTAAGCAAAAGAGTGTTAAAGCATTCCAATACATTTTTAAATATAAGCTTTTGGGATTTTGGGGGTGTTTAATATGCCAATTTCAGAAGTCATAAAAAGATAAGATACTAAGGGATAGCAAGTAATATAATCTCTATGCAAGCCTTACGTAATGCTCCCTCCATCCAAAATTAAGATACTTGTTTTTTTTCCACATTGTCCCAAATTAAGGGTCCTATTTCTATTTAAAATAGCTGGAGATTCCACCATCACCTGGGACATAGAAGCTAAACATCAGTTGTGTTGGTGATGTTGATCTGATGTGTTAAAGAAGTTTTAAGGCTAAATTGGGGGGAAATGTTTACTAGAAAATTTCTCGAGCCACTTAGTTTGGGATGGTGGGAGTATGATAACATAAGGTACATCTCCCAGATAGTTGTGAAACCCGCTCCAAATAATAACGGGTGGCCAGCCCTATACTACATAAATCAGGTATCTCAGATGGCACAGTCTCAACATCAACATACAACATTATAATATAAGGCTAACAACCCGAAATCATTAAGTGTGAATTGTCAAAAATTTAAAACTTTTTATTCAACAACAACAACAACAAAACCAATAAAGCACATAAACAACAATGTACATCTAACTATGATGAGAAATGTGCATGCTCCAATAAGAAAAGAGTACAATACATTGAACAACAAAATGTCAACAATGAAATACCCGAATATGTTGTCGGGTAACTGACAATACAAGTATGAGAA
The DNA here is from genome assembly GCA_949130495.1 of Sambucus nigra. Lineage (NCBI taxonomy): Eukaryota > Viridiplantae > Streptophyta > Magnoliopsida > Dipsacales > Adoxaceae > Sambucus > Sambucus nigra. The sequence continues at coordinate 306,518,750 of OX422220.1, forward strand.
ATAAAATGGAAAAGTGTTAATCTACAACACCTTGAATATTAACTCAATACAACTGAATCCTAATCTAGATATACAAAGATAGGAATCGACTAAAGCAAAGTGCCGCAACATTCTGCTACTGCTACAGCTCCACGAATCCCGGATGGATAAACATCAAAGGCGTCCATGCGGAGGAACACCTGAAGTAATACAATATATACATGGAGGAGGAAAATATAAACGGGTCAGAACCCGAGTTTTGAAAAACAGTTTATAGCAAGTGTATTAAAATGCATAATAATTATAAATGCATTATTACATGATTTAGTTGGAATCGAACACTCCATAAAAATTCAACTCACCTCTCATCTAAAGCGCGCACTAAACGTATGCACGTGTCTCCAAATGGATGTCCGATTCTAATTAGGTAAGAGGATTCTAACTTAAATCCAAATAAAGTATTTAAGTGAAACCATCTACCCTATCTCCCAATTCTACATTTATTACCATTTTCTTTAAGTTATATACATTAACTTTAATGTAATTGTTATAGTTATCTTTATAATGTTCATTTGTTGAACATATAAAGTTATATGATCCAATCATGTCCACATCATCAACATACACCATCAATCTCAATTACTAGAATTTTGTATTCTAGTGATGTCCTTATAAGGTATGAAACCATAAATATGATTAATATAGTAATTATATATGAGTTATTAGCATCATGAATATAAAGACTAAACTCCTCTCGATTCTCAACACGGCACTGCGTTTCGTGCGTGGGACGTCTCGCCGAAGCGAAATCCAAACAAGGAACCCCCCCGTTACACTACTCCTGACCGTATTAATCCTCGAGGCTCATTATGCCCTCAATTCATGAAGCATGTAACCCAAATTTATTTTCCAATTTTAATTAATTAATATTCCCAATTCTCAACAGTACACGGCGTTTCATGCGTGGGATGTCTCCCCGAAGCGAAATCCAAACAAGGAACCCCCCCGTTACACTACTCCTGGCACTGTCGATTATCGGGATATGTGATATATATATAAATAATTATGAGCATTAAGGACTAAACTTATCCTCAAGTTCCATCATTACACTGCGGTTCGTGCGTGGGACGTCTCGCCGAGGCGAAATCCAAACAAGGAACCCCCCCGATACACTAATCCTAGCAATGTAGGCCGTTGAGGTCCATTATGCCCTTGATACCCAAATACAAGCACAAACAATAATAACCATCCAACCGAGCTATAACTCGAAGGAAGCAGGCTCACATGCTATCATCTTCCAGCAGCCCATATACGTAGCAAGCTGGGGCCACCTGGTGGGGTTCAACGACACCCACCTCGTGATCTACTCACGCACACGACGTCCGGAAAGCGGTCATAGTTCCTAACCGGCAAGTGAGAGCGTCACATACCCCCGACCTCTCACCCCCAAAATAGATAGATATATATATATCATAAATGTCATTTGCTGACCACAAAGGACGACTATGACCTGGGGAATATCCACATCCTGTTTTTCTAGTCAGAATGCTCACCCTCTACGCACAAAACTTCCCAATGATAGCAAGGAGGGGGTATGTTTAACATGTATATACACCATCATATAAGGTATACATACATCCCACATAATAAAGATATACCATTTTATATAAGATATACCTGCAACATCATATTCATTTTCATTATACGCTCTTAGGCGCAATTTGATTAACATCATTTGTTTAGTATATTTCTCTCAAGATATACTAAACCCCAACCTCACACATTAACCCCACTTAGTACATGCTATACTAGTTCTCGCTTGAAGCTCTCATGTCGCTTCTAGTAGGAATTGTCTTTCAATTAAATTTAAGTTAAGGATATTCTATATCCTAATGCACCTCAATTAGCAGTTCTCATTGTATGAGATATCTCCCAAATCAATCATCAATAAGGATATTTTTATATCCTAACGCACATCAAATAGCATTCATAAATCTCCGATCATAATAGGGTTCAATTCATTTGAAGAACCTTTAAAGTTATCCCATTTGGGGATTTGATCCTAAGATCCCTTATCTCTAAATTCTTCTTATTGTTTCATATGAAAACAATTATCTCCAAATAGAGTCTCCAATAAAAGTGGGCTTCCCCACTTAGAATAAACCATAATATCTAATCGGTATTCCTCAAATTTAGTCAATATGACTCCAATCGTTCCCTATAAGGAAACTATCTAAAAGTATCTAAACATACTCCAAATAACTCCCATAGAAGTTCCCAATCGATAACTTTAGACGAAATGGGATAAATTCTTTCTAGAAAAATCATCTCCAAAATCCCCTGTTTTCGAATCGATTCGGCCCATCCGAATCGATTCGACTCCCAAAAGCGAATCTATTCGGTCCATCCGAATCGATTCGGTCCAAAGGACCTGGGAGTCTGCTACCCTAAAGACCTGGGCAATCTGCAACAGACCGAATCGATTCGGTAGGGGTGAATCGATTCGGCAAGTGCAACAAGCTACGAAATAGGTTGTTTTATTCTTAACCCAAAATACCCAAAAATTATTTTTATCATCTTCCAACTATTTTGATTCAACCCAAACACAATTATGACATTAATATTCATCCAAGAACACATATATACAAGTTTCTAACCTTAAAATTCATCTATACATTACAAATCTAAGGTTTTTCCCAAAAGTTAGGTTTTGTCAATTTAAACCAAAAACCCAAAATTCAATCCACAAATCATGCAATAATTAGTACACAACAATTATTTAGCAAGTTTAATCACTGGCCTCGGGTTCGTAGGGTCTGAATCCGCCTTGAGATCGCGTATTTGCCCGAAAATCCTTTTTTTCTTTCCTTTCTCCTTCCTTTTCTTCTTTATTTCTTTCTCTCTTCTTTCTTTCTTTCTCTCTTTGGAGAATTATTTCTCCCGTAGGCTTAATAAGCCTAAATCTCAAAATACACATCTTTAAATGATAATACACACTTTAAATGACTCGGTGACTTTAATTCGAGTCAAACGATCCTAATTTATTTCGAAACCCAAATAGACCCCAAGTACAGTCATTTCGACTTTCTCGACCCTTCCGAAAACAATGGTACCCTCAGAATTGTCATTCGACACACTTTTTAACGACTCCTATGTTGACCTCAATTGCCAATTTAATTTATTCTTCAATAAATATTATTTATTTCTCCCAAAATAAAATATTTACTGTTCCGAAAGTCTTGGGTTGTTACAATAGTGTATATATATATATATATATATATAGAGAGAGAGAGAGAGAGTCAGGCTCCTATACATACCAACAGTACATACCACTGGCGCGGACCCATTTTATAAATGATTTTGAGTTGAATTTTGTATGTGATATTTAAACATTTCAGGGGAGCCATATTAAAAAAATCATAATAATTTTTTTTTGCTATTTTAAAAAATTCCATCAAACTTTGGTAGCTTGTAAAGTGCTTTAAAAGCTGGGAACGTTTGACCGATTATTTTAAAATACCAAAAAACGTTATTTTGAGTTGATTTTTTAATCTAGGTCAATTGAAATGTTTAAACATCGTATCAAAAAATTCAGCCAAAAGATAATTTTTTTACTATTTTAAAAAATTGGTATGCACCGTTGGTATGTACCATTTGGTATGTATATGAGACTCTCAATATATATATATATATATATATATATATATATATATATATATATATATAATGTATCTTCCATAATTAACTTTATATTTTCTCTCTATCACCTCCTAACAAACATTAACACCCTTATAATTAAATAGAATGATGCTTTTTCTATTCCATAACCTATGAAGCATGGACTCAACACATGATACGGGATATGACATAACTTGGGATACGCGATACACAAATTTTCCAAAACGTATTATATATATAAAGAGAGAGAGATCATACTTTACATGAAATTCAATAAAATTAACAAATTTAAAAAAGAAACGTATCAAATTCAATTAAATCATAAATATAATAAATGAGGTTTGCAAAAGTTAGGGTCTGTTTGAAACTTTGGGGTCCGAATTATTTGTGTCAATCAATATGGTCTCTTCTTTGTTCTTTGTATGTTTTACAACCAATACTTTAAGTTATTATAAATTTGGCTCCATTTGGAAAATATTAAATAACCAAAAACTACCCCCAACATGCCCAAAAAAACGTGTCCCTAGTGTCTTAATGTATCCCCAGCATGTCTGGCATAAAAGAAAAAATGATACTCTAGGATACACGTCCTCAGCGTGTCCTCTATCCGACACATATCAAATTGGATTCGCTGCCTTCGAAAGTGTTTGTGCTTCACAGGCCATAACAATAGTAATTGTTGGGATTGGGGTAGCTGGAGGTAAACTAAGCATGTACAGTTTCATTTTAGTCAAATGGGTCTTTATTTTTTTAATTGCCATAACCGTTGTCATTTTGTTATTTAGCTAGTTTGTTATTTTAGTGCTAGAGCTAATCTCGTGTGAGGGGAATTTTACTAGATGCCTTATGATTGGTTGAGATAGTTAGAAGGAGAGAGAAAGTGGATCTATGAAATTGGGAATAAATGAGATTGGGAATAAATAAAATTACTCCTAAATTCTCTCTGATAACTGGCTCTGTTCTTAGAGAGAAGGTAAGTAGATCTTCTTTAGTCACTTAAATCGTGACATTTGGTATTAGAGGAGCAGATCTAGAGTGTGGATTTGCAACTCTCATAGCTGATATCACGAGATTGAAGATATGTGAAGAAGCTTCGAGAAGGAATAAAGAAAAAATTAACTGAGTTTAGGGATCAATTCCAACAAATCAGTACCCAGATGCAACAAACTTCCTTACAATCACAAACCCATATTTAAAAATTACAAGGCTCCATCGAGGAATTTAAAAATCAAGTGGGTGAAAAAATCGAAGCGATCTTCAGATTCATCAATGAAAACATGTTGAAAGGAAAGGATACAATCACTAGCACCTCTACTCAATAGCAGAATTATTATCCTCGATGATCCAATCCCTCCAGTGGTCTTTAACAAACCTATTGGCCCTCTTCCTTAACACCATTAAAATTCCTAAACTCGAATTTCCTTATTTTATCGCGGGCTAGAGAATCTAATAAGTATTTTCACTCTTCCCCTCTACCGGATGATCAGAAGGTTATGTTCGCATCCCTATATTTGGATGGTAAGGCAGACTCTTGGTTTCAAGATTATCAAGAAGGGAAGACTCAAATTACATGGTATAGATTTGAAATGGACCTTTGTATTAGATTTAATGGCTTAGATTATGATAATGTGGTGGGAGAATTTAATAAGTTTTAAGAAGGTACACTCACCGAGTACCAGGATAAATTTGAAGAGTTAAAAGCACTCATGGTGGTGAAAAATAAGGGTCTTAGTGGGAGATTTATTAGTGGGTTAAGAGAAGATATTAGATCACTTGTGAATATGTTCAATCTAGTATCTATGACCCAAATAATTTTTCTGGACAAAATGCAAGAAAACACTCTTGATGCCTCAATTAAGAAATAAATTTTTTTTCCCAAACATGTTGCTACTATAAATCCTTGCACCTTAACATCGCCATCAAAACCATGAAACGCCTTCATCACCAATTCCAACCAAAATCCTAACCACTTCCAAAATTTCCAACCCAAAATCGCTAACACCTTAGCCCATAAAACTCCAACCATTCAAAAATTAACCTATGTTGAAATGAGAGCTCGAAGAGAGAAGAAACTATATTATAATTGTGATGAACCTTTGAAGCCAGGGCATAATTGTGTGAATCCAAAATTGTATATTCTGGCACTTGATGAAGAACTGGAAACATATCGAACCATAGAGAATGACGGAGAGCCTTCAGTTGAACGGGAAAACCACTAAATACCACTCATCCCCTAAGGTAGAATATCTGTCCATGTCTTAGCTTGGGGGTGTGAGCCACAGTACCATCAAGTTGAAGGGAATGCTGAAAAAGAGGCCCTTAAATATCCTTGTGGAAAATGGAAGCATACATAAGTTCCTCGACCCTGTGGCTACATGGGAAGGTGGTTATGTCCTTGAGGCCACTTCACCTCTACTCGTAACCGTGGCAGATGGGACATGCAAGGCAAGTGGTGTAAATTCACATGGGACATGCAAGGCCATCAATTCCAAACTGATATCTGAATCTTTACTCTTGGGGGTTGAGACATGGTATTAGGTGTGGATTAGATGAGACAATTTAGCCTAATCTCTTTGATTTCAATAAGTTACAAGTCATTTTAACTAAGGTAGGCAGAATATAACCCTACAAGGAGGAGAAAAGGAAGCTACTTTCAAACTCATTTTAACTAACGCCTTCCAAAAATTATTGAGAAAGGGGAAACAGGGTTTAGTGGGTCATCTCTTCTCCATTTCAGCCATACCATTTCCTCCATTGACAACATTAGGTCCTATTGAGCACCTTCTGGAGGAATTTCAATATATTTTCAAAGAACTTAATTCATTACCTCCTAAAAGATCACAAGATCACCACATAAAAATCAAACCAAACTCTGAACCACCTCACTTGCGACCCTACAGAGTTTCATACGCCCAAAAATCAATTATAGAAGAACTGATAAAGTACATGCTCAAGACTGGAATTATTCAGCCCAGTCATAGCCCTTTCTCTGCACTTATCCTTTTAGTTATAATCCGTCTTAACTCTTCCAGATTTCTCTAAAACCTTTGAAATTGAGGCTGGTGCATGTGGATCGGGAATAGATGTTGTCTTAGCCCAGGAAGGGCCTCCTATATCATATTATAGCAAGACCTTAGGTCCAAGATTTTTGTTGTAATATAACGTTACTTTAGTCCTTCGAGCTTATAGGGTTATTTTAGTCTTTTAACAAGTCTTGTAAAGCCTATATATATGCCCTTTAACATACATTTTACACATTTATAATGCAAGTTATTTCCTTCTTATAATTTCTAGTTGGCATCGGAGCCTAAGGCTTTCTTCATCTTGTTCCACCTTATCCGGCGGCCGATATAGGTTGCCCGTCCAGTCAAAGAGTGACATGGATGTACTTTACTTTAATGAGAGCTCTGTTGCTTTTGAATTGCTTTAAGACCTGTTTAGGCATGATTCTAAGTGGGTGTTGTCTAATGTTGTTGGTTATTTGTTATGATTCATGTTACACCCAAATCCAAAGCCCCAGCTCATGCGCTTGGTGCTAAAGGCCCCAAGCCCTTTTCGGACCTCCACTGACTCTCGTCTAACTCTGATAACTTCCAATGTAGCAATACGACACTGACATGAAGGTCGCCGACCATCACTGAACCTGTGTCGCCTTCAAGCAGCCTTCCTTGTATACCGTTCACATCACAATAAGAGGTCAAAAGCTTATCATATCTGGCCTTTCCCATCCCCAATCCATCACGTCCAAGGTGACTTTAACATCGCCGGATGTTGTTGACCGTTGCTTGAGAGTTGCGACGCCTCCCGGAGCTAAGTTTCGAAGAGGGACATTCAGTTGCTGAGAGAGCTCAGCAACGTTGTGCGAAGAATTTGATTGGAGCCTGCTGTGTGTTTGACCCTAGGGTTTGTAAAGATGATAAGGCTCTTTACCCTCTTACCTACCCTTTTATTTCCAAGTCTGCCCCCATTTATAAACTTTCAGAATTCACACAAACACCCCCTAAAATTTATTTCAACCACACCAATTCTGAAATATATTTGGAGCCTCTCTCAACCCCTAAAAATTACATTTCATCCCCTAAATTTTTATAAAATCTCAAATCAGCCCTCCCCCCCCAAAAAATAATAATAATAAAGTTCTGCAAAAATATCTTTCAACCCTCAAACCTTCTGAAAATTTAATTTCAACCCCTAAAATTCAGAGAGTTTTGCTCTTGGGAACTTCTTTCCTATCTTTGTGAAAGAAGTTATGTTCTTTACATGGAATTTCTTCGATATTTTTGTTAAAGATGGTTGGGTGGCTCACATGCTTTTTCACAATGTGGTATCGTATGATTTTGCTAATTTATTCCCATTCTTTGGGCATGATGATTTTGATGGGGTTGGTTTGTTGGTTTCATCTCCCGAGGGGGATATGTTACTTGGGGTGGCCGAGTTAGTTTGAGGGTATGTGAACCCACTGTGGGAGACTTGAACTATATTTGGCACCATTGGCACTTTTCTTACCTATATGTGATTTTGTAGATTCTTATTACATTTTTTTGGTTCATTTGGAGCTGGGGCCTTTTCTGTATATGTGAATTTTTATTTCTTCGGTGCTTATATGCAATTGAAGGTGCGATCTAGAGATTATTATATGTTAGTTTTTACATTTTCCGGTGGTCAATAGATTGGTCTAAATTGAATTGCTCTTCTGTCCATAATTATCAGTTGCTCCGTTACATTTGATCGGTTTGGCTTGAGTTGTTCGATGGCATTGTGTTGGTTGGATTTTCCCATTTTTTGTCGAGATAAACTTTCGGTCTGTGGTCCGAATTGAGGAATCCTCTATGTTACTCAGCATGTGGTTCGTTTGGCTTGAGTTATTCGATGGCATTTTGTTGGCTGGATTGAACCTTTTTTTCACAAGATCAGCTTTCGGTTTGCGGTCTGATTTGATTTGTTGAGTGGCATAGTGTTGGACAGATCGACCCTTTTATCTCACGAACAACTTCATATGGGTGGGTGTTATTCTTGGCACATATATTATGATGGATGCTATTTTCACCTTTAGCTGGTTTTGATTTCATAGCTCTTTCAATTTGAGGGGAGTATTGAAATATCGATTTTTTAGGTATTGGGTTCTCCTGAGAAGAATTCATATGTTAGGCATTGTTGTGGAGGTTTTTACCATGTTAACCATTCTCTTTTTCAACGCTTTTATGGAAAGCTTGACTTGGATGATATCTACGCACAGGCTTGAGGGGAGTGTTGCAATATAAGGCTACTTTGTTCCTTTGAGCTTATAGGGTAATTTTAGTCTTTTAGCAAGTCTTGGAAAGCCTATATATAAGCCTATCTTGTAACATACATTTACACATTTATAATACATGTTATTTCCTTGTTGTAATTTCTAGTATTTCTAAGCTACTCCACTTATGAAAAGGATCTTTTAGCTATTGTATTAGATATCACCAAGTGGAAGGCTTATTTGGAAGGCCACCAATTCATTATCTATAGTAACCATCAGAGTATTAAAAAAATTTATGGAGCAGAGGCTACACACTCTATTATAGCAACGATTGACTATGAAATGCGGTACAAAAGAAAAAAGAAAACCAAGTTGTAGATTCTTTATCGAGGGTAACCTTTCAACAGGCCTCTTGTTCAGCCATTACAGGTCATTAAACCCATATAGATGGAAGATACGGGTAAACGTTATAAGAACGATCGGGTTTCACAAGGCTTGATTTCTAGATTTTTTATAAACTCAGAAGGCCTTCCTAATTACACTTATGAGAAGGGATCTATTAGGTGCAAGGAAAATTATATATTGGGCAATTCAGGGAATTGTGAAATAAAAATAAGGCTGCATTCCACTCTTCAGCAATTTGGGGTCATTCGAGTCACCAAGGTAATTACATGAGAGTTAAACTATATTTCACATAGCCAAGTATAACGAAAGAGATAATCGAATTTGTAAAGTGTTGTAATGTATGTCAAAGTCATAAGACAGAATATATATTCCCAAATGGACTACTTCAGCCTTTACCAATTTTCGAACAAGCTTGGAGCCATAAAACCATGGACTTTGTGGAAAGACTACCCATGTCGGAAGGGAAGGAAGTCATAATAGTTATGGTTGATCAATTAACCAAGTGCAACTATTTTATTAGTTTAAACCATCCTTTCACAGTTGGTTAGGTGGAACTAATCATCATAAATCATGTCTATAAGTTACATGGTCTTCCAAACTTTAGTCACTGATAGGAATTCATATTCTTGAGTTCGTTTTTGTAAGATCTTTCCAAGAAGATGGGAACAAAGTTGAACCTACGTACTTCCTTCCATCCTCAATCTGATGGACAAACAGAAAGGGTGAATGCTTGCTTGGAGTCCTATCTCAGATGCATGACTAGCTATAGACCTCACAAGTGGCTGAGTTGGCTTTCTCTAGCCGAGCGGTGGTTCAACACCAAATATCACTCTAGTTTGAAAATTCCCTTTTGAAGCCTTATACGGCTATATTCCTCCCTAACTTGAGATTACATCTGATACTTCTACACCAGTGGCAGTTGTTAAAGACTACCTCAAATAAAGAAACATGATGATTCAGGTATTACAGGAAGGATTGGTGACAACCCAATAAAGAATCAAACACTTTGTTGACTAGAAGATAATTGACAGAACTTTTGAAGTTCCTGACTAGGTATATTTAAGACTACAGCCCTATCGTCAATCTACAATGGAGATAAAGAGAAACCTCAAACTCTCACCTAAATTTTATGGACCTTTTGAGGTCATCACTAAAGTGGGGCCTATCGCGTACAAACTAAAATTTCCTTTAGGATAAAAATTCCAACCCATTTTCCATGTTTCTCAGCTCAATAAGAAGGTTGGTACAAATATACAGCCCTCTCCACAACTTCCCTTAGTCGATCAAGAGGTTCGTATGTTAATGGAGCCTGCCAAAGTCTTGGATCAAAGGATGGTTAAGCACAACAATCACGCAGTAGCTCAGATTCTAGTGCAAATAAAAAACTTCCATACCCGAAGATGCTACTTGGGAGGATTACCACTTCATAATCAAGAAATTTCCAAATTTTAATCCTCGAGGACAAATATTAGCAGCACAATTTGAATTGGGTCTGTATGGTGTCGTTTTAGTCAAATGGGTTCTTTATTTTTTTTAATTGCCTTATACGTTGTTAGTTTGTTATTTTAGTGTTAGAGATATTTTCATGTGATGGGAGTATTACTTGATGCCTTGTGATTGGTTAATTTATTTAAAAGGAAAGAGAAAGTAAATCTATGATGTATTTAGCTACTAAATCATAATCAAATTGGGATGTAAATGAATTTAGTTCTAAAATCTCCATGAGAATTGGCTTTGTTCTCCGTGTAGAGTAAAGATAAGGTAAGTATATCTTCCTTCAGTCACTTGGATCATGACAGTAATCCACTTACTATTCCGTTCAGCTTAGAATCATGAATAACTTGCACATATAAATTCATGATACATAATTTCTTCCAAGAACGATGAAATATAAGAAACAAAACTAACAAGATCCTAAATTAATGGGATTATTTACTAAATAATAATAATAATAATAATAATAATAATAATAATAATAATAATAATAATAATAATAATAATAATAATAATCCAATGCACTAAGAAATGATATAATATTCAAGCATATATTATATCTTGATTTTCTAACCACATCAAATTACCAATAACATAAAGGATGGTCCTTGGATGTCCCAAAAAATACTCCTAAAGAAAGCTTAACTTCTTTTGTAAGTCCATCCATAATGGGTACGTTAAACTCATTGTGGATCCTTTAGTTTGGTTCAAAATGGTTCACAATGGGTGTAAGATTCTACAGTTGGGGGAGGGGATTCGTTAATCCTCCCTCAAATGTGTGGGAACGCTAGACATAGAACATTTATAGGCTTGGAGAGCAAACATGAAAGTACTCCGGATGTGAAACAATTCTACGTCTAGCTAGTCCGTGTTACAAACGTGAAACATTTTCACGTTTGTAATACAAACGTGGAACTGTTTCCGTTTGTAATACAAACGCAAAACTATTTCGCATTTCTAATATATTCACCAAAAAATTAACGGATCCGCTGTGAGCCCACACCAGTTTTCGCACTTTAAACCCATAATTTTAAAGTATGCCATTGTGGATGGCGTAAAGGATGAATATGCTGGATTCACCAACTAAAACTGTACCCTAAAATGTCAACTTCATCCCTTGGAAAAAGAGAGTATTCTTTCCTTTGGCCATTGCCTTAATGAAGATTGAATTATTAAAATTGGAAATGATATGAAATGAAATGAATTTAAAGAAATCGTTTCTTAATTTAATATTTCACAAATACAGCATAATTAAAGGGAAAAAAATCCCAATCACAAACACACCATAAATTCATATACAAATATATACATCTATATATACAGACACTGTAGGATACTTGTTTAAAGTACGAATCCAATTTTCCAAGAATTTCCCACTTAAGGAATTGAAAGAAACACAGTTATACAAAATAATGTTCTTATAATAGTTTAAAAAATTATTTTTAATGATTATTTCGTCTACATTTCTATAACTCTTTAAAAAAATTATAACGTTCTTATATTAAATATAACGTTTTTATAACTATTTTAAAAATAATTATCAAAATGTTTAAAAATTATAATTGTTTTAATAATTTTTTTATACAGTTTTACAAAATAATTTTAAATCAGTTATCTTACAGTTTTAAAAATTATTTTTAAAATATTTTTTTATAAATGTGTTAAAAATGATTTTTTTAATTAACGCGTTTATCACTGTTTTGAAAATAAACTTTTAATAATTGTTTTAAAAATGCTTCTTTTTCAAATAACATTTTTATAAAAATTTGAAAATATTCTAGTCTGTACATATATGGTTTGATCTGCAGGATATGAATCTCCAAATTTGAGATATGGTTTATTGTTGATTCTTAATATGTACATATTTGATTTCTTTTCTGATTTGAATGTTTTTTAATGTTTGCTAGAATTTCTGGCATAAAAAAAGGGCAATTTACAATTAAGTCCTTTGGTAATAATTTTTAAACATTTAAGAACAATTTATAATTAGGTCCACTTGTTATGACATTAGTGATGATGCTTGGATTCAACACCACCAGATAAGTGATGATGAGCTCAAATTGTAGTTACCATGGCAGCCCTGGAGATATGTATGTATGAGTATATAGAAGGAGATGAGTATAAGAGGAGTAAGACAATGATGTATACTGGTTCAGTCAATTTGGCCTACATCCACTATGAGTGTGTGATCCTCTAAGTATGGGCACTAATGGCCTTGGATACAATGCACATAAGCTCACTTTCTCTCTCTACTTTGTGTACAAGCAGAGTTCAGCTAGGGTTACAATTATCGATCCCTCTTCTTCTGTTGGGTTGTAGGTGACAAGTATATATAAGTCTTGGGGGGTGTAGTGTACCCCCTAGTATGCATGGTGCATGTGAATGATGATTTAACCAATCTCCTGCTGACACCTGTAGATGACAAATGATGACATAATATTCCATCACGTGAGGGGGTGATATTGTTATAACGGTCTTCCACGTGCCTTGTGAGCCTCACGCGTCTCCCAAGCCACGCGCTGTGATGATGTCACCCTCGGCCTGTGATATGAGGTCGAGGGAAAAGTTCCCTTCGAAAGTGTGCCTGGCCCAATTTGGGCCTCGTACTGTTGTACCCTCAGAGGGTCGTCTGAGACTGATGAGGGGTCGGCCCCTTGGAGGGTCGTCTGGGGCTGATGAGGGGTCGGCCCCTTGGAGGGTCGTCTAGGCCCCATCCAGTTGCATGGAGCCCTCGGCCAGGACGAGGGTACATATGGGTATATCAATCACCCCCAGCCCTTAGCCATCGATGTTGCTGAGATGGCTGAGGGATTAGTGTTTCCTTTGAAATGAGCGTATGGTCAGTGGATGAATGACACCTGTCAAGCTGGTATGACACCTGTCAAGTTTTTATTCATTGTCGTTCCAGTTTTCTAGGCATGGGGGCTGCACACTGCTTGGGACTTTGTGCCCTAATGATGTCCTCCTCGTGGGTTGTGCTCTGCATTGGTTAGTGGGCCCACTCATTGGCAAGGTATTTAAATAATTTTTGAAGTTTCTCTTTATTCTTCTTCTTCTTCACGCCTGAACTCTCCCTCTTTAGCCTCCAGCTTTCTAGCCATTTTTGCAACTTTGACGTTTCGAGTTTGGCTGTTCTACTATTTCTTCTCAGGTAACCCCTTTGCCCTAATGCCCTCTTTATCTTCATTTCTGTTTGCTTTCTTATTTTTGGGTCATAGGGTTGGATTTTCCTTAGGCTGTTTCAAAGCTTTTTCGACGTATTCTCCGGTAGTCTGTTCTTGAATGTTCTTGATCAAAACCCTTTAATTCTTTGGTTTTGATCGAAAAGTCCACCTTGGTCAATTGTGAGATTGTTTGTAGTTAGCTTAACCAAATTCTTCTAAGTGTAGGGTCATCCCTTTAATGCTTAGGAGGCTTTACAGTTTAGCCGAGGAGTTTCCAGTCCTGAGAGAGAAGTTCCTTATAGAGATTAGGCGAATAGAGGAAGAGGAGGAGAGAAGATGAAGGGCCGACCCTAATTGGGTACGACCCATTTTTCCCATTCCCCTAGCCACAATAAAACCATCTGAGTCTTGTGGGTCATCCGGTCATCCAGCCGAGAGTCAATCAGGAGAGATAGATGAGAGAGCGTCGTCACCAACTGGCGCTGGGCCTTCTGGGAGGAGAGAGACATCTGATCTTAGCCCAAGCCGAAAGGCCGAGGGTGTGGTCCCTTCCGAGGCTGTCCCTGTGATAACTTTATCGCCTCACGCTTTTTAGATGGCCTTTACTTATGGGCCTGTGACAGGTGATGAGGCCGAGGGAGAGGGAACCGAGGATGATGATGGGGACTCAGATGCTGACCCTGTTGACACATCTCATGCCTCGTCCTATATTTCATCAGTTAGGGATCGTGACCTCCTGCTATGGAGGCATACATATGGTGTGCCCCTCAACATAAGTATGAGGGTTCCCTCTGAGTCTGAGAGGGTATCTGAGGGAGAGATAGCGGTGTATGAACAGATGTTTAAGGTCATCGTTAGGCTCCCTCTTCATCCTTCCATTGTTAATATACTGTCAGCCCTCGGCATTTCCCCCTCTCAGCTTCCTCCCAATTCCTGGAGGACGATCCTCGGCTACATCTCTTTGTGGAAGAATTATTTCACTGACGAGCCCTCCTCCGATGTGTTTTTCGCCTGCGATAACATCACCTCCTCGTCCAAACATCCTGGGTACTATCACCTGGGGGCGAGGAGGTCTGATAAAAAACTTCTCCACGTGGCACAAACCTCCAACCACGATTAGAAGAAGAGGTTCTTCTTCGTCTCTGGAGAATGGGAATTTTCAGTCGAGGCTCAACCTTTAGTCGATAGTTCGAGGGTCCCCAAAAGATGGTCTCACCCCTCCATGAAGGCCAGGTCAGACTCCGGACTTAGTCTGAACGAGAAAGATATAGTCGAATATCTGAGAGAATGAGGGAAAGGGGGAGAACTTGCAAAGTTTGAAGATCTTATGACCCCTTGGTTCCTCAAGGAAGCTGGTCTGAGGGTCGGCCCCCTAACAGAGCTATGTGAGTTGTATTATTTTTTGCATAATCTTTGCTTTTTTCAAGTGTTTCATCTTTACCTCTGCATCTTTCTAACGTGTCGTCCTCTTTTTAAGTCGTCCTTTTAGTATATCTGATCAACTCTGGGAAATGACTGCCCCAAGTTTGCTATCTGGCTTGGGCAAGAAGAAGGGCAAGGAGCCTAAGTAAGCTCCGAGGAAGACGAAGACCGTGGGGCTGACGCCTACCGAGCCGACCCCCGATAGACAGAAGAGGAAAGAGCCAGAAGTCCCTGTTAAACCTCGGCTAGATTCACGGATGAGGGTAAGGGTCGAGGCGTCTGAGGGGACCGCCTCTTCTTCCAGCTTGGGGGCCTTATGGTCCCAAAACTTGACATTACTGAAGGCCGAGCCGTGTTCTCTGATTGCCAACCTGAGGGAGGCCAAAGTGTCAATGTTCTCTGCCCCCTCGATTGTCGATTATGAATTCCTGTCCAAGATGCCTCCGGCGAAGGTGAATGACTATGGTCTGCACACCCTGGCTCAGGTACTTGTTTATACTTAATTGAGTTTTTCATCTTGTGTTTCCTCGGCCTCTTAACAACTGTTTATCATTTTTCTGTGCAGTCTGTATGTGCCTTTACTTCGGCCACCAAGTGGATGGCGGAAAATCAACAGAAATTTCATGAGGCCGAGAGGGCCATTCAACACGAGGCTGATTTACAGACTGAGTTGGAGACTGCAAGGGCTGAACTGGAGAGTGCTAGGACCGAACATGCCCAGGTCTTGGATGAGCTGACAAGGCAGCACGATGTAGACTTGCAGGCCAAGGACGTGCTTATAAAGGAGAAGGATGAGGCCTTGACCAACTTGGGGTCCCAATTCAAGACTGAGCTATCTGAGGCAGTGAAGAAGACAGGGGTCGATGCTGTGGAGGCATACAAACTCTCAGACGATTTTCAAGGCTTCGGCCTCGAATCCTTGGAGAAGGGGATCGGGACGGCCTGTCGGTGGGTCGTCCTCAAGTTTGGTGATGTCGTCTCTTCAGTTCGCCCCTCTCTTGAGGCAGTTCAGTTGGACGACCCCCTAGTTGCCGAGGCCTTAGCTCACGTGGAGTCCCAAGTGCACGTCGAGGGTATCGTCACGTCTGAGGATCAGCGTGTCCTGGTCGCTGAGGAGACTTCTCTCATCGATGTTGAGGCCCTACCATCTAATGCTGCTCAATAGGGTGGCTGTCTGTAGCTAATACCCTCTTTTTGTACCTCATTTTTGTACCATATTTTTGTAGAACAATCATCATTTTGTAATACTTTATTTATAATATCATTTGTCTTGTTATCTTTCATACTCGTCTTTCTTGCATTGTGAACTTTTTATATTAACAATAACCCCTCCCTCGCCTTTCTTTAGGGTGAATGAGGGGTCATCCCCAACTTTCACCCTCATTATAGTCGAGGGTGATTACCACCAATTTTAATTGATGAGGTTAATAAAGTCCTCCCTCATCTTTCTTGAGGGTAATGGTGGGGTCGCCCCCACCATTGACCCTTATTATAGCCGAGGGTTGTAATTACCAAATTAATGGTTTTTAAGTCCTCCCTCGTCTTTCTTGAGGGCAATGGTGGGGTCGTCCCCACCATTGACCCTCATTATAGCCGCGGGTTGTAATTACCAAATTAATGGTTTTCAGGTCCTCCCTCGTCTTTCTTGAGGGCGATGGTGGGGTCGTCCCCACCATTGACCCTCATTATAGCCGAGGGTCGTAATTAGCAAATTAATGGTTTTTAAGTCCTCCCTCGTCTTTCTTGTGGGCAATGGTGGGGTCGTCCCCACCATTGACGCTCATTATAGCCGAGGGTTGTAATTACCAAATTAATGGTTTTAAGTCCTCCCTCGTCTTTCTTGAGGGCAATGGTGGGGTCGTCCCCACCATTGGCCCTCATTATAGCCAAGGGTTGTAATTACCAAATTAATGGTTTTCAAGTCCTCCCTCGTCTTTCTTGAGGGCAATGGTGGGGTCGTCCTCACCATTGACCCTCATTATAGCCGAGGGTTGTAATTACCAAATTAATGGTTTTCAAGTTCTCCCTCGCCTTTCTTGAGGGCAATGGTGGGGTCGTCCCCACCATTGACCCTCATTATAGCCGAGGGTTGTAATTACCAAATTAATGGTTTTCAAGTCCTCCCTCGTCTTTCTTGAGGGCAATGGTGGGGTCGTCCCCACCATTGACCCTCATTATAGCCGAGGGTTGTTCCCCAGAGATGATCCCAGGCGTACTAGAAGTGACAAACACAAGATGAGAGGAAACACTGATATTTCTCATTAACATTCCAAGTGTTCTGTTGGAGCAACACCCATTACAATTATGGTCCGTCAGGACATTACAACACTACTGATAGTATTTCTTCAAATGATATGCATTTCATGGGTTGGAAAAGGGTTCCCTTTCTAGGTTTTCTAGTCTATAGGTCCCTGGGACAACTTCGTTGATGACCCTATATGGGTCGTGCCAATTAGGATGGAGCTTGTTGGGCTTCTACCAAGTCTTTTTGAGGACCAAGTCCCCTACTGCAATTGGTCTCTGTCTCACCCTCTGATTGTAAAACCTTGCAGTCCTCTGCTGGTAGGCGACTTGCCTTATCTCGGCGTCTTCCCTCCTTTCCTCAATCAGGTTTAAGTCAAGTCTCCTCTCTTCCGTATTTCTCTGGGGGTCATACATTTGGACCCTATGAGTAGGAAACCCAATCTCAGTGGGGATGACGGCTTCCGAGCCATAAGCTAGCATGAATGGGGTCTCTCCGGTACAGGTCTTTGTCATCGTCCTGTAGGCCCACAGTACAGCATATAACTCCTCAACCCATCTTCCTTTTGCCTCCTCAAGTCTCTTCTTGATCCCATCTAGGATCGTCCTGTTTGTTACTTTCGTTTTCCCATTAGCCTGAGGTTGGCCTGGGGTAGAGAAGAATTGTTTGATACTCACCCTTTCACAGTACTTCTCGAGAGATGTCTTTTTGAATTGAGTCCCGTTATCCGAGATAAGGGTGTTGGGGAGACCATATCTGCATATAATGTTTTTCCATATAAACTGGAAGGTCTTCTGCTCGGTAATCGCGACCATCGGCTCTGCCTCCACCCATTTTGAAAAATAGTCAATGGCCACGATGAGGAACCGATAGTTATTGATGGCCCTCGGCAAGGGTCCTACTAGGTCAATCCCCCACACTGCAAATGGTCATGGGGATGTAATGGAAGTAAGAGGCTGATGGGTTTGGTGAGGGATGGTGGCAAATCTTTGGCGTTTGTCACACTTTTTTACATATGGCGCGGCATCTTTCCCTAAGGTCGTCCACCAGTACCCTTGGGTGATCACCCTCTTCGCTAAGGACCTGCCCCCAATGTGGCTTGAACATAACCCTTTATGCACGTCTTGCAAAATGGATGGGACTTTAGATGTGTGCACACACCTAAGTAAGGGGAGAAAAACCCCTTTTTGTACAAGGTGTCCCCAATGAAAGTGAGCTTTGCAGCCCTGTATCTCAACTTCTTCCTTTCTTGCCCTGCTTCTGGCATCTCTCCCTCTTTAATGTATCTGATCAGAGGGTCCATCCATGAAGTTTCTTTATAAATATTCAGGCAAGTGCTAAGTGTTCCCTCAGCATCTTCGATAGTTGGTCGAAGTAAAATTACCACTGGGACTATCCTCCTGATATCTGTCCTAGTCGTCGAGGCCAACCTAGCAAGGGAATCAGCACGGCCATTATCGATCCTAGGTATCCTCTTTAATTTCACTTCTCTGAAGCTCTTCAGCAATGATCTCACCTTCTCAAGGTACTTGGCCATCCGCTCATCCTTGTCCTCGTAGGCTCCTAGTATCTGATTCACTACTAGCCTTGAATCACTATGGACCAAAATCTGGCCGACACCAAGGGACTTGGCCAAGGAGAGCTCTGCTATCAGGGCCTCATATTCGGACTCGTTGTTGGAGGCTTTGAAGTTGAATCTCACTGCGTACTCAATGTCTGTGCCATCGGGTGCTGACACTATAAGTCTAGCTCCACTTCCGCTGTCGCAGGAGGACCCGTCCATGAAGAGGCCCCACATAGTATCTTCTAAAAAATTTCCCTCGGTGAGGGACGCTTGTCTGAAGATATATCTTCCCTCTTCATTTTCGACCACTTTTTCTCTAGCAGTGCTTGTCTCAGCCTTATCTGCGAGTGTGTCGGCGAGCCTTCCCTGTAGGGTATCTGTCTTCCCGAGGCTCTCATCTTTAGTTTCATCATCTTCCCAAGTAAATTCAGCCACGAAGTCTGCCAATGCTTTCCCCTTGATGGCCTTCCTAGGTTGATACACAATGTCAAACTCCCCCAACTCTATGGCCCAGGCCATTAACCTCCCTGAATTTTTTGGGTTGTGTAAGACCTGCCTAAGAGGAGAGTCAGTGAGGATGACCATTGTATGGGATTGGAAGTATGGCTTCATCTTTCTTAATGCGTGGATCAAGGCATAGGCTAACTTCTCCATTCGTGGGTATCTTTGCTTTGCCGCCTAGAGTGCCTTACTGTTGAAATACACAGGCTTCTGTACCCCGTCTTTGTCTCTCACAATGGCTGCGCTGATGGCTGATTCAGAGACGGCTAAGTACACATACAGCTATTCGCCCTGTACTGGTCGGGACAACAGTAAGGGAGACCCTAGGTACGACTTTAACTCCTTGAAAGCCTCATCACACTCTCCACTCCATTCGAAGGCCTTTCTGAGAATTTTGAAGAATGGTAAACACTTGTCTGTGGCTCTGGACACAAACCTATTCAAAGCAGCCACTTGCCCCATGAGCCTCTGAACGTCTTTAATGGTCTTGGGAGTCTTCATCTCTAGGAGGGCCTTTATTTTCTCAGGGTTGGACTCAATGCCTCTTTGATTCACGATAAACCCCAAGAATTTCCCTGCTCTAACCCCAAAGACACACTTGGCCGGGTTGAGCGTCATCCGGTATTTGTCCATCGTGTTAAAGATCCTCTTAAGGTCGACCACATGATCCTCTGCCTTCAAACTCTTAGTCATCATGTCATCTATATAGACCTCCATAGACTTCCCAATTTGGTCTTCAAACATTTTATTTACAAGGCGCTGATACATTGCCCCTGCATTCTTCAAGCCAAAGGGCATGACCCTATAACAGTATGTCCCCTTGTCGGTAATGAAGGTTATTTTCTTCGAGTCTTCAGGGTCCATGAAGATCTGGTTGTACCTTGAATAGGCATCCATGAAGGTCATGAGCTGGTGGCCTGCGGTAGCGTTTACCATCTGATCAATGCGGGGGAGAGGGAAGCTGTCTTTGGGATAATGCCTGTTGAGGTCGGTGAAGTCTACACACATTCTCCACTTCCCGTTGGCCTTTGGGACGATGAATGCATTGGACAAATATTCAAGGTAGATAACCTCTCTGATAAACTGAGCATATTCTAATTTTTTGACCTCATCCCTTATGACCTCATACTTTTCTCTAGAGTAAATTCTCCTCTTCTGCTTTACTGCTTTGCACCTTCTACCATATTGAGCTTGTGGCACATGATCTCGGGGTCGATCCCCGGCATATCTGCATGACTCCACGCAAAGACGCTCTGTCTTCTCCTCAGCAGTTTAATGAGGTCTTCCTTGATTTTTGGCTTCAGAGACTTGCCGACTTGGACGGTTTTTTTCGGGTCATCATCATTGAGGATGATGGATTCTACCTCTTCCGTGGCCTCTCCTTTTTTTAGCTTCGTCTCGTCTCTAGGGTCTAGGGTATCAATATTGTAAGTGGCTGTTGCCCTCTTGTGTGCCTCTCTTTCTTCTGCGGAGTTGTAATAACATTCTCGTGCTGTCATCTGGTCTCCCTGAACTTCCCCCACCCCGTAAGGGGTTGAAAATTTAATCATCTAATGAACCATAGACGACACGGCTTTGAACCCCTTGAGGGATACCCACCCCAGTATAATATTATAGGCTAAGAAGACATGTTCATCCATCATAAAGAAGCTGACCTTCTTGGTAAGCCATCATGGCCACTCGTCCCCCATCCCGACATCATCCTCATTTACTCCAAGGGGATGAACCTTTTTTCCACTGAACCCAATCAATGGGTAATGGTATGGGATGAGTCTAGCACGACTGAGGCCTAAGGCTTTGAAGCATGGCCCAAACATCATACATGCTGAGCTACCCCCATCTATCAAGATCCTAGGCACCTCACATCCATGTACCCTGGTAGTGATGACGAGAGGGTCATCATGTGTGGCTAAGAGGCCTTTGAAGTCCATTCTTGAGAACCCCACAATCAGAGTATACATATCGACCTTCTTCATCTTTTCTGACTTTGCCTCCAAAGAGGTTGAATGTACTGTCTTCGTCACTGCCTTGGCTTCAGCCACATGGACCTTCCTATCTGCGACCTCTAACCCTCCTCCTGCCAGTCCTCCCGCGATCATCCCCATGCCAAGAGAGATTATATTAAGTCTCTTGACAGGGCCGTGGTCGTCTCTTGGAGGGAGGTCAGGTTCGTCCTCATCACCAGAAGGGTCGTCCCCTATTTTTGGAGGGTCTTCTCGGCATGCATCACCTCGCTTTTTTCTGGGGTCATCCCCTCGGCCCCTCTTGAAAGCACTCTTGTCAACGTACTTCCTCAGCTTCCCTTCTTTTAACATTTTTTCGATCTCATCTTTCAGATCAAAGCATTTGTTTGTCACGTGGCCATGGTCTTGGTGAAATTCACACCACGGGTTTTTGTTCCTCTTGTTGGGGGATGCCCTCAACTTCTCAGGACACTTCAGGGATCGGTCACTCTTTATCTCATTGAGAATATGTTCACAGCTGACCGTTAGAGGGGTGTAACCAGCGAACTTGTCATCTGTGGACCTCTTCTTCCCCTCTTTATTATTCTTAGGGTACTTACCCCCACTGGTGCCCCCTTCTTTATCTTCGCCTTTTGCGGCCATCGCCTCTTCGGCGTTCATCACCCTTCCTGCTGTTGATAGAAATTCATCCATCGTCCTCGGAGGGTCTTCAGCAAGCTTCTATAGCATCTTTCCCTTCTGGAGTCCTCCAATGAGGGCGGTCATGGCTATGCTCTCCTCATAGTCTTCCACCTCTAACTTTTCTTTGTTGAATCTGGCTATGTAATCTCTTAGACTCTCGTTCCTCCCTTGCTTAACATAGAGCAAGTGTGTGGTCTTCTTCTGTGGCCTCACCCCAAAGCAAAAGTTATGGATGAACCGGTCTGCCAACTGGTTAAAGTTTTCAATGGAATTTTTTAGAAGAGACATATACCAGACATGTGCAGCCCTAGTCAGAGTACCAGAGAATGCACGACACCTCATCTCATCTTAGATAGAGTATATGTCTGTCGCTGATTGATACATCTCAATATGGTGGACAGGGTTGGTACTCCCGTCATATCTTGGGGTGATCCCAGGTGGCTTGAACTTTGATGGCATATGGAAGTTGACTATCTTTGCCACAAAAGGTGAGACTATGGAGTATCCTCTCTGAAGAGGGTCTCAGGTCTTCAATATATCACCGATCTTATCCTCCAGTCGCGGGATTGAGTCATTCTAGGGCCTCATAGGGTCGGCTTGGCCGATGTTATCCCCTGCCGCTTCTTTGAGGTGGACTGAGGGTTCTGCTACGGCAGGCCTGTGTCAACTGTTTACTTCCCCCTGGCCGTCATCCCGTCCTTGGGGTCGACCCCCATGGGGTCGGCCATCTTCTGCCTCCCTTCTGGACCTCGCAGAACTCCTTGATCTAGACAACTTTTCCCGCTGGTCATTTACTGGGACCAGCCTCTCAAAGGCCGACCCCCTGCTCAAGCGATCGAACGCAGAGCCTCTCGAGCGATCGTCAGGATTTTGCCTTCCACACTTCCCTCTGCTCTCCTAGAGAGGTCGTACAATATTGTTGGAGACCTCATACGGTTCCTATCATTCTATGGGGACCTCCTCCCCCTCCAGATCATCATACCTGTCCTCAGGGCAAGGGTTTCCTTGCCTCCCCAGGCATAGACGCCGGGGGTCAGCAACATCCCTATGCCGCTGAGGGGGTGGCAGGTCTTTGCGTGGTGCCTGGGGTGGTCCCTTGGCTTCATGCTGTCCTGGAGCTACTGCCGGAGTTATCATCTCAGGTGAGACCCCTGGTGGTCTTAGTATGTTATGGCTTAGAGCTGTGAACTGCTCCTGCATGATCCGCTGGCGTACTGCCAGAGACTTCAAGGTTGCCGCCACATCAGCCATCTCAGACTGAGGTGGTGGCTGACTGGAACTGGGTCCTACTCCTCTATCCGGTGGAGGAAGTGGTGGTGGTGGCATCTCCTGTGCCATCTGTTTGAGCTATGAAAAGCTGAACTGAAGAAAGGACTGGTGAGCTTGAGAACCTTGATGGGTCTCTTTCAATGGTGAAACATCTCCTCACAGGGGGAGAACTGGTTCACCACCAAAGTGCCCAGTGAGGTCAAGCTGTACAAAGGAATAGATGTCTTCTCGTTCCCACAGACAGCGCCAAACTGATGATGCTTGGATTCAGCACCACCGGATAAGTGATGATGAGCTCAAACAGTAGTTACCATGGCAGCCCTAGAGATATGTATGTATGAGTATATAGAAGGAGATGAGTATAATAGGAATAAGACAATGATGTATAGTGGTTCAGCCAATTTGGCCTAAATCCACTATGAATGTGTGATCCTCTAAGTATGGGCACTAATGGCCTTGGATACAATGCACATAAGCTCACTTTCTCTCTCTACTGTGTGTACAAGCAGAGTTCAACTAGGGTTACAATTATCGATCCCTCTTCTTCTGTTGGGTTGTAGGTGATAAGTATATATAGGTCTTGGAGGGTGTAGTGTACCCCCTAGTATGCATGGTGCATGTGAATGATGATTTAATCAATCTCCTGCTGACACCTGTAGATGCCAAATGATGACATAATATTCCCTCACGTGAGGGGGTGATATTGTTATAATGGTCTTCTACGTGCCCTGTGAGCCTCACGCGCACTGTTCCACGCGTTTCCCAAGCCACGCACTGTGATGATGTCACCCTCGGCCTGTGATATGAGGCCGAGGGCAAAGTTCCCTCCGACAGTGAGCCTGACCCAATTTGGGCCTCGTACTGTCGTACCCTCGGAGGGTCGTCTGAGACTGATGAGGGGTCGGCCCCTTGGAGGGTCGTCTGTGGACTGATGAGGGGTCAGCCCCTTGGAGGGTCGTCTGGGCCCCGTCCAGTTGCATGGCGCCCTCGTCTAAGACAAGGGTACATATGGGTATATCAATTAGCGTGGACTTTTAAATAAGAGAATTAGTGGACCTAAGTGTTTAAAATTTGTCAAAATTCCTTTGGTGTTTAAAATTTGTTTGTGAGGGACCTGAGAGTACTTTTCACTAAAAAAATATATAAAAAGTAGCAGCAATTAAAGCAATAAAGAATAAAATAAATCAAAGCAGAAATATGACATAATACGCTTTAAATTATCAAAAGAACAAATAACTAGACTGCTGTTACCGCAAGGGATATTTATGATACTGTAACGCCCCGACCCAAATTTATGGGTCCCCGGTTCGACCCGAGCATTAGGTGTGGAGTGCAATGAAACAACCTACATAATGTTGCTAGTCCAGTTTTATTATAATTAACGTATTACTTATTTAGCATGCAATTCCAGTTTCAAGATAAACTACGTATGGACCCCATGGGGAGCACCCCGAAGTCCAAGTGTGCAGAGCTACTAACGTAATAAAATACACTATATCCAAAAGGCTAAAATGCCACCCTTCATCCGGCCACCCTTGTCACGGTATTTGAACGTGACAAAAAATGCATATTTTTTATCATGGTCATTGACCGTGACAAGTACAGTTGTCATGAAACTATCAAAGACCGTGACACATCTGTGATAATTCTTTTAACTAAAAACCCTAGGCCCTCTTTTTTTTTCCACTGCTCCATTTCCCTATATTTTATCCCTCTCTCAGCGTTTGCCCTCTTTCTCTCCCTCTCAGGTACGTCTCTCTCTCTCTCTCTCTCTCTCTCTCTCTCTCTCTCTCTCTCTCTCTCTCTCTCTTTGTTTCCTTTGTGTTTCTGTGTGTGTGTGTGTGTATATATATATATGTGTGTGTGTGTGTGTGTGTTAGATTAATTGTGAGTGTGGTTTTTTCAATAAATGTGTATGTGTATGTGATTAATTTGGTGTTTATAAAAATTGGGCACAAATATAAAATTAAACCCCAATTTGTTGTGTAAATATGAAATTGAAATTGGGTATAAATCTGAAATTAGGCATATTATTGTGTAAATGTGAAAATTGGGTATAAAATGAAAATTGGGTCTAGTGTTGTGTAAATTTGAAATTGGGTATAATGTTGTGTAATTGGGTATAATATTGCACATATAAATATATACACATAGAGATTGTTGAATTGTTCGGGATTCTTGAATTGTTGTTGATTGGTGGATTTGAACATTTATATGGCCATTGAGTTGGTTGGCCTTAGGAATTTCTAATAAAAGACATTATTATTTGCATTGTTGTTTTGAATTCTTGAATTTTTGTTGACTGTTGGATTTGAACACTTAGATGGCCATTGAGCTGGTTGGCCCTTGGCATTCTTTAACATTTAGGGTTGTGATGCGAAATGATATAAAACTATGTAAAAATCGAATATAAATAAGACATAATTAAATGAAACATACTATAAATTTTATACAACAAGTAATAAGTAATCATCCATTCACATGAGAATGCATGCATTCATGTAGACCGCAAAGTAAGTGTTATATAACAAGTAACGAGGGTAAAAGGTACTAACGAGAACCGAAATAGATAGATCATGTGTAAATTTACATTAAGTCGACTTCTTATATAACACTTGCTTCGGGGGGTGCATGCATGTACATGTTCTCATTTGAATGCATGACATAATGGCTCTGTAACATTTATAACTAATTTAAATTACATATAGTGCGCATAGATGTTAGCCTTCTGGTTCTTATGCGTACGCATTCAATAGCCCTTAGACCCGTTCGAGAGTCATTAACACTGTAATGAGATCTCTCGAATTGTCCCATTTGGACAGTTTCGGACTGCATAGTTTCTGTATAATAATATTCTTAGTCAGTGTTCTAAAAAACTCGCCTAGGCTTGAGGCTTCGGAGAAACACGTCGCCCGCCTTAAGCAATGTACGCCTTATTCTTGGTAAAAGCCTTAAAGCGCACTTTTTTCTATAAACAACAACGCTTTAGTGAAATGATATCGCCTTTTAAATTTTTTTTTACAAACCAGACCATTATCTCGTCCAAAATAATCAAATACTATTTTAATTTGCAAATATTCAAATATATTTTTATGATATGTAAAATTTTAGTATTTTAATAGCCTTGTTACGGTTAAAAAATATTCAAGGATATTGAAAAGGCCTAAACGCCTTTTCACGCTTAAGGCCCGCCTAGGCTTCTAAGGCTTGGCCTCCACGCCTTGATCATGCCCCGCATTTTTTAATACATTGTTCTTAGTAGATTAAACTTGTTACTTTGGGGGGAAGTTCTGCTGTCGTATATTAATGTTCTCTGAGTACACTTTAGATGATCCGATGTTAAGTGTTATTTCAATTGATAAATTGAAATAACACTTACACTTGCAAATCTATGTCGTGTACTTGGAGAACAATGGGGATATGCTGCCGAATTTTCCTCAAATTGGAACAATGTGCATGAGTTGTTAAGTATATTACAGAAATATGCGGTCTTGAATGGGATATAGTACCACTCACCCTTTAGAGGAGATGTAAGAAATATGAATTATATTATTTTTATAATATAACATCGAAAGATGAAATGTCAATCTTATAGTAAATTATATAACGGGAACTAAATGTTCACACTTTTGTTTACACTAATCCACGAATATACACTTCTTACTCATAATAGGTGATTGTTTGTAGTAGATGTCATGGGATATCTTAAATACAAAGAGTTAATGGGTGAGACAAATAAATTAGAGGATGTGTTTCGCAGAGGTGCTAAAGGATTTGTGAAATACGCAAAGAGATGTCGTAATGATGAAGAGTTATCATGTCCATGTGCTAAGTGTAAGAATGGTAAGGTGTTTGAATGGAAAACAATTGAACTACATTTGTTAAGATGGGGTATACAAGATAGTTATCGATTTTGGAATTTTTGCAGGGAATTGAAAGTTTCTTTTGTCCCCGAGAAACCTTCACAACAACCTTCAACAAGTAGGATAGATTTACAAGGGGGGGGGGGGATAATGTAGATCATAATATGATAGAGGATTTACTTGATAACGCATATGAAGTTCATGAAGTGGAAGAAAATTAGGTCATGGACGATGTACAAGGTTCAGGTGCTCATGAAAATATCGGGATAAACCTTGATGATGACTACTAAAGTTTAAAATTGAAGGCGATCGAGCCGTTGTACTCTGATTATGAGAAAGATAAAACAACTTTACATGTCATGATTGGTTTGCATAGTTTGAAGACCCAATATGGTTTGTCTGGAAATAGCATGACGGGAATTTTGAATTAGGTGAAGGGCTTTCTACCCAAGCAGAATATGCGTCCAAATAGTTTTCTTGCTATGAAGAACGGTTTGAAAGGTTTGGGAATGAAGTAAAAATCAATTCATGCTTGTGTGTATGACTGCACACTATACCGAAAGGAGTATGAAAATATCGATCGGTGTCCGATATGCGATGAACATGGATATGTCCAATCTACTGGCAAGGAAGGCACAAGCTCAAAAGTGCCTCAAAAAGTGTTGAATAATTTTCCCGTTGGTCCTAGATTAAAGTGGTTTTTCACAGTCCCATGGATAGAAAAGGCAATGACTTGGCATGTTAGGGCAGAAGTGGGTGATAATCCCATGTGTCATCCTATTGATTTTACAACTTGGAAGAGGATGAGTTATGAGTTTTCCGATTTTGCTCGAGAAAAGCGTAACGTTTGTTCGGAAATATCAACAAATGGTTTCAATCCATTTGAAAATCTAAGCGACAATCCGAATGTATGTCTAGCGATCCTAGCCCCACTCAACATCCCTCCTTCACAGTATGAGATCTGAATTTTCGATGTTATCTTTATTAATACCTGGGCCAAAGGCAATAAGTGAGGACATCGATGTCTACCTAGCTCCTTTGGTAGAAGAATTAAATGAATTATGGGAAGAGGGGGTACAAGCATTTTACTCTTTTAAAAAAGAAGAGTTTATGCTAAAAGCTATGTTAATGTGGGCTATTCATGACTTTCCAGCTTATGGGACATTATTTGGTTGTGTAGTACATGGTTATTTGGGGTGTCCTATTTATGGAGAGGAGACTAAATCTCTTCATCTCCCTGCTAGCTCAAAAAATGTATACCATTTCTATAGGAGGTTTTTCCCCCTCTCATAGTTTTAGTTTTGAGAAAGGTTCCAATTTTTTATCGGGCGAGGTTGAACATAGGCTACCTCCGAGAAAAATTTCAGGTTCAGAAATTGAAAGTAAATCTTCTTGAAAATATTTTCCTAAAGCCGTTTATTAAAAATAAACTATTTAAGTAACTCCGAGCTGTTTTTTGAAGAAACTCTTTTCTTAAAAACCAAAACTATTTTAACACAAGATGTGTTTAATAAAACAATATGTACGAGATCTATTCAAGATTTGACTAACAGGTTTATAAAACAGTTTAAACAAACTTTAAGCTCAGCACAACCAAGAATGAGATGAGGAGATGTAGAAAGATTAAGTTCACGATTTTTTACGTGGTAAAACCTCACCAACTGAAGAAACATCCACGACTGCCTCTACAGAGTAAAATAAAAAAAATCCACTAAAACAAATTTACCAGTTACAAACTATATAAGTAACATGCATACAACTCAGACCTATATAAGTTTAGGAATGTACCCTTTGGTGTCCTTATAACTTCTCTGCAGTTCTGATTGTAAATGTTGTTCTCCCAGTTTGTTAACTTCTGATTTGTTCCAGCACTTTACGTCGACTCTTGTTCACAAGATCTTACTGCCAACACTTTTCGTGTTGTAGGGTGAAAGTGTTTGTGGAGGTGCTCTCTAACACATGCATGCACACACTCACACTTATTAAGTACAAACAGTCCTAGAAAATTACATATAAGGCTATATGCAGTGATTTTTCTTTTTCTATCATCTCACAAAACTTTGAACCTTTTTGACCTTTAAATCAATCCCAGAATCCACGGATATCTTGCTTAGAAGACAATCAAGATCTTAATCAATCTCAGAGTTTTGAAAAGATTTTCGAGATTGAAAACCTTCAAGTGTGATTCCAAAATAGGTCAAAGGTTTAGTTTTAAGAGAACTAGAAACAAAAAACATTTATTGTTCATTTAAAGATAAAAACGATTTTCAGAAAAGAATCAACAATATATTTCTCAAGATGAGAAATAAACCATGTAAATCTAAGTGTGATGTAACATGCAGAACATAGATCTGAAATTTCTATGAAGAAGAAAATAGATCTAAGTAAACAGTTTAAGTTAGGAATAAAATCTAATGAATAAGAGGTTACAGCAACACAAATCTCTCTCAAGAACTCAAGAACACTCAGGGTAGTGTTTTGGATATGTAGGAGTTTTAGAGAAGTGTTTGGTTTGAAAGAGGAATGACGAACAGGGGTTAGGGTTAGGGTTTCTAACTCTCTCTCTCTTTCTAGTTTCTCTCTTCTCTTTCTCTTCTCTCTACTCTCTCTTTTTTACTCTCAGGAAAGAACTGGCCAAAAGTCTTAGACGGTTGAGAGGAGGGTCCCTTTTATAGGATGAAGAGAAGGATCGAGAAGCAGGTTCAAAAACAAGGGTCAGGATTGAGTCAAGCTGGATTGACTTAAATCCAAGGGCTCACAGAACGCGGTGATTAAAATTCATCTGATTGGTTTAGGAGGGATACACAGGGATTACCAAAGAAAGCATGCAGGTCGTTGATAAGGTTTGATCCAACGGTTGTAAGCATACGCGTTTATATACTCAGTAAAGAAACAAAAAATGCACCAATCAGCAAGTAACAGGTGTTGATCAGTAGGGCGATGTAAAACGCGTGTCTAAAAGTAATTACAACCACACCCTGAATTCTCTGCTGCTTTTGGTTTCTACCCAAACCAACTTTAAGCCAATAAACCCTTTAAACCATAATTGTAGATTGAACCCACAAACTTTTAAAACTAAGTTTTAATTAATAAAACCTTTATTAAAACATGTTTATAAAATCCCAAAAAAATATTTAGAAATCAAATTTAGGGATTTAAACATACTCAATATATGTGCACACATTAATATGCAATATGACATGTATATGATGCATTATACTATGTGTGAGTGTTGGTAATTTGGTCTTGATCACTACAAGATAAATGAATGAAGTAGCAATCCAATCTCTGAGGTTCTTTGGTTTCTAGGATAGACATAATTTTGTCTTAATTTCCAAACTAGATGAACTCTTATACAATATAGACTCAAGTGAGTCAAGAGTATAAGGGCTTCAATCTCCCCCTTTGGAAATATGAGACAAAATCTCCTTTGAGTCAACTAGGACTCGTAGGGCGACAAAAAGATTAAAAAAAACTTATTCCTATAAAGATTCTATCTACCCAAATCCTAGAAAGCAAAAGTACATAACTCAACTATTTACAATTGAATACCCTATTGCACCAGTTGAGAAAAAAAACTGTACAAAAACCTGCAATGAATTACTAAGATCAAGCAGTTTAGCATATATACAAATATTCATAAAGACTCAAATTTCTCCCCCATTTTGTCTCAAATGGCCAAAAGGAAAAAACTTGGATAAACAGCAAAGATATTACTCAACACAAACCATACCAATAGATTTTCGCAAAGAAATGAATCTATTATAATCTAAAGGTTTGGTAAACATATCTGCGAGTTGCAAATCAGTAGGAAGATAATTGATTTCTAATTCCTTAGATTCAACCAATTCGCGTATAAAGTGATGCCTTATTTTTATGTGCTTTGTTCGCGAGTGTTGAACATTATTTTTAGAAATATTAATCGCACTTTGATTATCACAATAGAGATGCAGTTGGTTTTCTTGAATACCATAATCACTTAGCATTTGTTTAAGCCACAGTAATTGAGCACAACAGTTGCCAGCGGCTATGTATTCAGATTCAGCTGTCGAGAGTGATGTGCATTTTTGTTTCTTACTACTCCATCCTACCAAGTTATTACCTATATAATAACATGCTCCTGATGTGCTTTTACTATCATCAGTACACCCAGCCCAGTCAGCATCAGTGTACCTAATTATAGTGCTTGGTGTGTCATTAGTGTACCAAAGTCCTAGATTCAGAGTCCCTTTTACATATTTAATAATATGTTTAACAGAATTCAAATGACTCTCTTTAGGATTATTTTGATAACGAGCACATACACACACAGCATACATAATATCAGGACGCGAGGCAGTAAGATATAGTAAGGTTTCTATCATACTACGATATAGAGTAGGATCTACGGATTTTCCATTTGTATCTTTAGAAAGTTTTAGCGTAGTACTCATGGGCATTCTAGCATCTTTAGCACTCTCTAGGCCAAATTTTTTACTATCTCTAAAGCGTATTTAGATTGCGAGATAAATAATCCTTCTGAATTTTGTTTGACTTGAAGGCCTAAGAAGAATTGCAACTCCCCCATAAGAGACATTTGAAATTCCTTATGCATAGTTTCAGAGAAGGATTTTACTTCTGAGGGAGAAGTTGATCCAAAGATAATATCGTCAACATAAACTTGAGCAATAGTGATGTGTTTGTCAAAATGTTTGACAAAAAGGGTTTGATCATTTCCACCTCTTTTGAAACCTTTATTTAAGAGGAAACTGGAAAGACGATCATACCAAGCTCTAGGTGCTTGTTTAAGGCCATACAAAGCCTTTTTAAGAAGAAATACATGATTTGGATATTGAGGATCAATGAACCCTTCAGGTTGTTCTACATAGGTCTCTTCAGTCAATATTCCATTAAGGAACGCAGATTTGACATCCATTTGGTAAAGTGTAAAATGCAAGTGGCAAGCTATAGCAAAGAGCAGACGAACAAATTCTAAACGAGTAACAGGTGCAAAAGTCTCGTTAAAATCTATTCCTTAATTTGAGAGTATCCTTGAGCAACTAATCTAGCTTTATTTCTAATTATTATCCCATTTTCATCAGACTTATTTTTAAAAATCCAACGTGTGAAAATAACCATTTTGTGATCAGGACGAGGAACAAGATACCAAACATCATGAATGACAAATTGAATAAGTTCTTCCTGCATAGCAGAAATCCAGTGAGAATCATTCAATGCCTCATTTACATTCTTTGGTTCCACTAGGGAAACAAAACATGCATAATGTGCATAATTTCTAAGTTGGGATCTTGTACGCACTGGCTCACTAGGGTTACCAACTATGTTATTCATGGGATGATCTTTAGAAACCCAGTTAGGTACTTCAGGTGTCTCAATTGGCAAAGAATTATCTATTTCAGAAGAGTCATTTTCTAAAGTGTTTGTAGGCTCTTTATCAATAGTTGATTCACCAGTCTTGTTCTCTACAATAGTGTCACTTACAATTACATTTATGGATTCCATCAAGGCTTTAGTGCAAAGATTATACACTCGATAGGCTCTACTGTTAGGCGAGTATCCTATAAATATAACTTTATCTCCCCTACTCTTAAATTTGGATAAGTGTTCCCTATCTTTGCATACATAACAAGTACTGCCAAAGGTTCTAAGGTACTTAAGATTGGGCTTTTTATTTTACCAAAGTTCGTAAGGAGTTTGTTTGGAATTCTTTCTAAGATAAACCCTATTTATGATGTGGCATGGAGTACTAATATATTCCACCCAAAAGTATTTAGGTAAATTCTTGGCATGTAACATAACACGTGCCATCTCTTGAAGGGTACGATTCTTTCTCTCGGCAATTCCATTTTGTTGAGGAGTCTTAGGAGCACTGAATTCGTGTTTGTAACCATTATAGTCACAGTATTCAATAATACCAGTGTCTTTGAATTCACCACCTCTATCACTACGAATTCTATTTACTTGAGTGTCCTTTTCATTTTCAATCCGAAGAAGAATTTTTAGGAAAGTTTGAAAAGTGTCGGACTTTTGTTTTAAAAAAGATACCCAAGTAAATCTAGTGAAGTCATCAACCATAACTAGAATATAACTATGTCCACAGAGACTAACAGTTTGGGAGGGACCCATTAGGTCCATATGAATGAGCTCCAAAGGATTAGAGGTAAGAATATCATTAACTTTCTTGTGAGGTGCCTTAACAATTTTACCTTCCTGACAAGAACGACAGACAATGTTAGGTATGGGTTTGATTTTAGGAACTCCTCTAACTATTTCCAGAGAGGTCAGTCTACTAAGATTATCGTAATTTATATGACCCATTCTGTTATGCCATATCTCGTTGTCATCCATTCTGGCAATATTACAGGCTTCAGAATTTTTCATGACAGTATAGCAATTGTCAGGAGTCCTGAATCCTGTAATTATGCATTCACCTTTTTCATTTAAAATTTTGTAATTGTTCTTTGAAAAGGTAACAGTATGATCTGAGTCACAAAATTGCGATATACTAAGTAGATTGGCCTTAAGACCTTTAACTAGAAGAACATCTTCAAGAATAGGAAGTCCATCTTCTTGGAGAGTCCCTTTGCCTATGATCTGGACTGATACTCCATCACCAAAAATGACTTTACCACCAGCAAGGCTGGTTTTGTTTAAAAGTTTAGCATCATCACCAGTCATGTGCTTAGAACATCCAGAGTCTAAATACCAACCAGATGATGTGTGTTCAGCTTTTAAAGCAGTAACAACTATGTTACACTTCATTTGAGGTAATAGATCATCTTTTCTAACCCAAATTGCTCTAGTTTTCATTTTACGCCTATTAGCTCTCAATTGATAAAATTTGCGAGCATTGGATTTTTGTTGAAAAATATTTTGCGCATGATTTTGAATTTTGTGAAAGACTTGAGCATTTGGTTTAGGAAGATTTTTAGGCATCCTTCTTGGAAATGTTCTTTTAGGTTTGGTCTTTCTCTTCCTATAATTAGAGTTTTTGTCTGGTTGTCTAGGAAGTACATAATTGTTGAGGCTCCTCCTAGAATAGTTAAAATTCTGATAGATATGAGGATTATAGACAGGTTTGACTAGTCTCCTAGCACAACAACCATCAAAAGATTGACCGTATATGTCGCAATAGGAGCAGTAAAGATTGCTCAAAATTGGGGTCTCCTTAGGAAAGTCTCTAAACAACGGTTTTGAGGAATTTTGAGGTTCAACTCTATTCCTAGGTAGTACAGGTTTGAATGTAGATTCACTCTTTCTAATAGAGGGGCAGACGTATTTAGCCTTAGGTGAAATTTTATGTTTGGAGCAACTTGATTCCCCAATGTTAAAATTTTGATGTTTTGAATCAAACTCAATTTTTAGGGAATGAAAATCTGGGCATGTTTCAATAGGTCTTTTACCTCCTGACACAAACTTGATAGGTTCAAAAGATTTTGTTTGTGTCTTCAAATTGGGACAAAAACCTATTCCAGTTCGATCATCAGAATTGGTTTTAGATTCAACAAAAAATTCATCAAAACGGTTAGAATTATTTTCAAATTTTGTAATTTTTTTGAAAATAGTTGCTGTCTTTTCTTTGGTTTGTTCCAATTCTAACAATGTCCCTTTGTATTTTTTCTCCAGAGTTTCATTTGTTTCGGTCAAATTTCTGAGTTTTTCATAAAAATTTTTAATTTAACTTTCATGAGTTAAACATTGGGTAGTATACTCTTCAGCATTCAGTTTGACCATCAGGCTTAGATCTTCCAACTTTTTGGTAAGATATTTCACAATGTTTTCTAGTCTAGCGCTTTTCTTGAGAGTTTTAGCATAAAGTCTGTGAATGTCTGGGAGGTCTTCATTGTCCAAGTCACTAAGTGTAGTGTGTGAAGTGACCCTTAAGGCTTCATTCTTTGAACTCACAAACCCATTTACATCGTCATTATCGCTTTCCCTTTGACTCACACACCCCGAAGAAGAGATAGAATTATTCGACTTAGTAATCGAAGCATCTAAACCAGTAACAACAATATTTGAATCATCAGACATAGAATTATTCGATTCATCCTCACTAACAAGCACATGCATATCATCATTATATATAATCTTGGCAAAGAAAGACATGCAAGTATCAAAAACATCAGATGACTCAGGTTCCTCATTTTCAGATTCACTTGAATCATCCCATGTCTTACAAATGTTGGCTCTAGTGTGTCTGTTTTGAGTGTTCAAGTTAACTCTACAGTCTTGTGCAATGTGTCCTAGTTTACCACATCTATAGCATTCAGTCTTCTTAAGGTCTCTGTTAGGTCTAATGTGAGAGTCATTGTGATTTTTGTCATGGCTTTTCTCATGAGGTCTGTGATTAGAGGGAGTTGGATAATTTGACTTGCCTTGTTTATTTTCCATTTTGTTTATAAACTTAAGGATTTTCTTAAACTGTTTTGATATTAAGGCAATCTGATTGTCCAAACTCTCTATATCGTATTCCTCATCAGAGTCATCATTGGAAGTATTAAACTCAGGCTTAATCAATTTAGAAGAGAAGCTTAGATTCGAACTACTCTGTTTCCTATGGGACTGGGTCAATTGTTTCTTAAATTCCAGTTCCATTTCCACAGTTCTTAATTTACTACTGAGTAGTTCAGGAGTGAGATTATTATCACACATTTCCTCAATAGCATATCTTTTGTTATCAAATTTCTGTGGTAATGATCTCAGAATTTTAGATACAATTTCTTGTCTATCACAATATCAGTTAGGTTCATATAGAAGTCATCAAATGACTCAGTCTCAGACATAATTAGGGAATTATACTGTTGAATGAGCATTTGAGTTTTAGCAGCCTTAAGTCTAGTATCACCTTCATGAGCTGTAACCAAAGTGTCCCAAGCTTCCTTAGAAGTGGTACAAGATGAGATTCTTTTGAACTCATGTTCATTTATGGATATAAATATGGCATTATTTTCTTTGTTATTATTTCGAGAAACTTGTTTCTCTTCTTGAGTGAACTCACTTAATGATTTTTTAACCCTCTCATTACTTCCTTCAGTGGCTTGTTTTATAGGAAAAGTGTAACCATTTTCAACAATGTCCCAGACATCATCTCCCACAGTTCCTTGAATGAAAGCAATCATTCTTACTTTCCAGTAAGCAAAATTGGTTCCATCAAAGATAGGAGGTCTGGTCAAGTTACCAAATCTTTCATTTTTCTCGTCCATATTTGATTTTCAGAAAACAATTTTAGAAACGTAGGATCTCTTTAAAAGAAGTTTACCAAAGCTCTGATACCAATTGAAAATATGTTACTAAAGCCGTTTATTGAAAATAAACTATTAAGTAACTCCGAGCTGTTTTTTGAAGAAACTCTTTTCTTAAAAACCAAAACTATTTGAACACAAGATGTGTTTAATAAAATAGTACGTACGATATCTATTCAAGATTTGACTAACAGGTTTATCAAATAGTTTAAACAAACTTTAAACTCAGCACAACAAAGAATGAGATGAGGAGATGTAGAAAGATTAAGTTCACGAATTTTTACGTGGTAAAACCTCACCAACTGAGGAAACATCCACGACTCCCTCTATAGAGTAAAATAAAAAAAATCCACTAAAACAAATTTACCAGTTACAAACTATATAACTAACATGCATACAACTCAGACCTATATAAGTTTAGGAATGTACCCTCTGGTGTCCTTATAACTTCTCTGCAGTTCTGATTGTAGATGTTGTTCTCCCAGTTTGTTAATTTCTGATTTGTTCCAGCACTTTACGTCGACTCTTGTTCACAAGATCTTATTGCCAACACTTTTCATGTTGTAGGGTGAAATTGTTTGTGGAGGTGCTCTCTAACACATGCATGCACACACTCACACTTATTAAGTACAAACAGTCCTAGCAAATTATATATAAGTCTATATGCAGTGATTTTTCTTTTTCTCTCTTCTCACAAAACTTTGAACCTTTTTGACCTTTAAATCAATCCCAGAATCCACAGATATCTTACTTAGAAGAGAGTCAAGATCTTAATCAATCTCAGAGTTTTGAAAATATTTTCAAGATTGAAAACCTCCAAGTGTGATTCCAAACTAGGTTAAAGGTTTAGTTTTAAGAGAACTAGAAACAGAAAACATTTATTGTTCATTTAAAGATAAAAACGATTTTCAGAAAAGAATCAACAATATATTTCTCAAGATGAGAAATAAACCATGTAAATCTAAGTGTGATGTAACATGCAGAACTTAGATCTGAAATTTCTATGAAGAAGAAAATAGATCTAAGTAAACAGTTTATGTTGGGAACATGATCTAACGAACAAGAGGTTACAGCAACACAAATCTCTCTCAAGAACTCAAGAACACTCAGGGTAGTGTTTTGGATATGTAGGAGTTTTAGAGAAGTGTTTGGTTTGAAAGAGGATTGACGAACAGGGGTTAGGGTTAGGGTTTCTAACTCTCTCTCTCTCTCTCTTTCTAGTTTTTCTCTTCTCTCTCTTCTCTCTCTCTTTCTCTACTCTCTCTTTTTTACTCTCAGGAAATAACTGGCCAAAAGTATTAGACGGTTGAGAGGAGGGTCCCTTTTATAGGACGAAGAGAAGGATCGAGAAGCAGGTTCAAAAATAAGGGTCAGGATTGAGTCAAGCTGGATTGACTTAAATCCAAGGGCTCACAGAACACGGTGATTAAAATTCATCTGATTGGATCAGGAGGGATACACAGGGATTACCAAAGGAAGCATGCAGGTCGTTGATAAGGTTTGATCCAACGGTTGTAAGCATACACGTTTATATACTCAGTAAAGAAACACAAAATGCACTAATAAGCAAGTAACAGGTGTTGATGAGTAGGGCGATGTAAAACGCGCGTCTAAAAGTAATTACAACCACACCCTGAATTCTCTGCTGCTTTTGGTTTCTACCCAAACCAACTTTAAGCCAATAAACCCTTTAAACCATAATTGTAGATTGAACCCACAAACTTTTAAAACTAAGTTTTAATTAATAAAACCTTTATTAAAACATGTTTATAAAATCCCAAAAAAATATTTATAAATCAAATTTAGGGATTTAAACATACTCATTATATGTGCACACATTAATATGCAATATGACATGTATATGATGCATTCTACTGTGTGTGAGTGTTGGCAATTTGGTCTTGATCACTACAAGATAAATGAATGAAATAGCAATCCAATCTCTGAGGTTCTTTGGTTTCTAGGATAGACATAATTTTGTCTTAATTTCCAAACTAGATGAACTCTTATAATAGACTCAAGTGAGTTAAGAGTATAAGGGCTTCACTTCTGATTGTGGCCCTAATATGCCAGGCAAGGTTCTAAAAAATGCGGGGCGTGATCGAGGCATGGAGGCCAAGCCTTAAGCCTTAGAAGCCTAGGCGGGCCTTAGGCGTAAAAAGCCGTGAAAAGGCATTTAGGTCTTTTTAATATATTTTAATATTTTTTAACCATAACAATGCACTTAAAATACTAAAATTGTACATATCATAAAAATATGTCTGAATATTTGCAAATTAAAATACTATTTGATTATTTTAGAAGAGATAATGGTCCAGTTTGTAAAAAAAATCTTTAAAAGGCGATATCGTTTCAGTAAAGCATTGATGTTTTTAGAAAAAAGTGCGCCTTAAGGCTTTGACCAAGAATAAGGAGTAAAAAGCTTAAGGCATGGCATTTCTCCCAAGCCTCAAGCCTAGGTGGTTCTTTTAGAACACTGCCAGCTAAGAATCCTAAATTTAAGAATGTCAAGTATAAGAAGACTCCAACTAGGAATAAAACTGAGACAAGAAAGGCATGATCT
Organism: Sambucus nigra; assembly: GCA_949130495.1. Taxonomy (NCBI): domain Eukaryota; kingdom Viridiplantae; phylum Streptophyta; class Magnoliopsida; order Dipsacales; family Adoxaceae; genus Sambucus; species Sambucus nigra. Next base: position 306,558,011 of record OX422220.1, read on the forward strand.
AGGTGGTCAATTTTATTAGACTTGCCTTATTAGAATAACAACTCAGTACGCCGTGTATTGGATGCGAGGCACGTAGAGAAGAACATCGTTTAACATATTGTGGGCATATTCCTTAGGGGAGTCATTCGAAGGATGGAGAAAATGCAAGATTTTAAATCGTTGAAACTTAATCCACAACTATGGTTGAAAGAAGATACTAAGGGAAGGACAATAATTCCCCCTGATGTGTTTACTTTGACGAGGGAGGAAAGGAAGGTGCTTTTAGACACAATATATAATTTGAAGGTTCCATCTAATTTGTCATCCAACTTGTAAAGGATTGTGAATTGTTCCACCCGTGATTTACATAAGCGTAAGTATCACGATTGGCATGTGATCTTGCAATTGATTCCTCTATTTTTTAGGCATTATTTCTCCAAGCACAAGGATTTCCGTAGGGCTGTTATGAAAATTAGTATATGCTTCTCACTTTTATGTGAGAAGGTAGTCAATTGAGATCACATAGTGGCCACAAAATTGGAAGTGATCAAAGTGATTTATGTATTGGAGAGGTACTTTACCCCATCATTCTTTGACATAAGTGTTCACTTGATGGTACACCTATGCGACGAGGCACTTCTTTGCGGCCTAGTTAGATATTAGTGGATGTATTCGTTTGAAAGATTAATGAAAGTTTTCAAAGATTACGTCAAGAATACATGATATATTGAAGGATCAATTGCAGAGGAATACATCACCGTGGAGTCATCAATCTACACTCGGGAATATATGCCTAACCCGACCAGCGTGGATGACAGTGATGAGTTCGTCGATGAGGGTGGTCATGTGATGGGCAAATGAGTGAAATTAACATGTTTGCAACATGAACAAGTGGCTCGTTATCTATTTGATACACATGAAGATGTTGAAGAATGAAAAAATTAAGTTTAAATTATTTAACTTTTACATTATTTTAATTTTTATACATGATTAATTTTGTAATAAGTTCGTCACGGTCTTTGCAGAAAATATGAGGCCCGTGAGAGCAATAAAAGACAAAAAACAATGGCACAATCATAAAACGAATTTAGGCTGTGGTTGTCACACAAGGTAATTATAATAAAAATATTTATTATTTATCGAAGCCTTTATGGAGAATTTTTGTGTATTTGGGTCTAGTTTTGATGAGTGTCTCCATCACCTCACCTTTGTTCTGAAGAGGTGCAAGGAAAAAAACCTTGTGCTTAATTTGAAAATATGCCACTTTATGGTCAAACAAGGAATAGTTATGGGTCACTTCATTTCTGAAAAAGGGTAATGAGGTAGATAAAGCTAAAATTGATCTCATTGTTAATATACCACTACTAAAACAGTGCGTGAAGTTAGGTCATTCTTAGGACACACCGGTTTCTACCGGATATTTATTCAGGATTTTAACAAAATATCTCGACCCTTATGCAATCTTCTTTCTAAGGACACACACTTTGATTTCACAGACGAATGCCTTCAAGCCTTTGAAAGCTAAAGAAGGAATTAACCTATGCACCTATTATAACACCCCCGACTAGAGTCAGCTGATTGAGATCATGTGTGATGCATTTGACTACGCCATAGGTGCGGTTCTAAGTCAGCGTAATGAGAAACTTCCTCACGTTATCTACTACATTTTTAGGACTCTTAACGATGCCCATTTGAACTCTTCCATGATTGAAAAAGAGTTCCTCGCTATTATTTTTTCTCTTAAGAAGTTTAGGTCTTACTTGAAAGGATCCAAAGTTGTCATTTTCACCGATCACTGGGTCCTGCGTTACATTTTTTCTCAAAAGAATGCTAAGGCTCGTCTAATTTTATGGATCTTATTACTGCAATAGTTTGAACTTAAAATTTGGGATAATAAAGGACGTGAGAATGTAGTTGTTGATCATTTGTCTAGGTTAACTATTGAATCATCTGATAACTTATTTCTGTTAAATGAGTCTTTTCCTGAGGAGCAACTGATGCTTGTCTCTCAGCTTCCATGGTCTTTCGATCTTGTGAATTATCTTGTGACGGGTGAAATGCTTCGACACTGGCCCAAACAAGATTGTTCCAAATTTTTAAAAGAAGCCAAGAATTTCTTTCGGTAAGACCCCTATCTCTTCAAGTATTTTCTTAATTAAATCATTCAAAAGTGTGTACACAATCATGAGATTCAAAGCGTAGTCTCTTTCTGATATCACCAACCCTATGAAGGTAATTTCAGTGCTAACAAGTCCACTGTAAAGGTTTTACAGTTTGGATTCTATTGTCCCACTATTTTCCATGACTCAAACGATTACAGTAGCAATTGTGACTTTTGTCAACGGTTACGAAAGATCACACACAGGAACATGATGTCTTTAAATTCCATTATGATTATCGAGGTGTTTGACTATTGGGGAATTGATTTTAAGGGACAATTCCCAAATTCCTATAGGAATCTCTACATTCTTTTGGCAGATTATGTGTCGAAGTGGGCAGAAGAGATATCATGTAGGATGAATGATCGCCACGTGGTGGTTAAATCCATTAGAGAAAATATTTTCTCGAGTTTCAATACGTCTCGAGACATTATTATCAATCAGGGAATCCATTTATGTAATTGATCCTTTGAGAGTATCATAAAAAGTATTTAGTCATGCAGAAAGTACGATGTTATTATCACCCTCAAACCAGTGGTCAAGTAGAAGTTTCCAATAGACAAATCAAATAAATCATCGAGAATACAATGAATTCGAACCAAAAGGATTGGTCCTTAGGGTTGTTAGATTCACTGTGGGCTTATTGCACTGCCTACAAAACTCCACTTTGTATGACCCCGTATAGGCTTGTCTATGGAAAAGGCTATCACCTTTCAGTAGAGTTAGAACACAAGGCCTATTGGGCCACTAGGACTCTTAATTTTGATTTACCTCTCGCGGGTGAGGTCCAAAAATTTCAACTGAATGAGTTGGAAGAGATTAGGAATGGTGCGTACGAAAATGTAAAATTATACAAAGAGAAAATGAAAATGTTCCATGAAAACTTCATCCTACGGAAGTCATTCTAACATGAACAAAAGTTCTCTTGTACAATTATAGGTTGCATATTTTTCTCGATAAGTTGAGGTCTAGATGGTCCAATCCTTTTGTTGTTAAGACAGTCTACCCACATGGGGCGATTGAGATCCAGAATCCTAAAAATGGTGAAGTTTTCAAATTAAATGATCAAAGGTTGAAGCTATATCTGGAATTGCGAGATCGAGAAGTGGATGGCATTCTCCTCCAAGACCATGTGTACCACGTGTGAACATGAAATTGGGTCATTGTTTTTATATCATAGTTTTTGTTTTGCTGGAATTGTGCGTTTGAAAAAGTCACTCATTATGGTAATATCTTTCATATCTTTCTCACATTTTTCAAAGTTGTCTTGTACATCGAGGACAATGTAGAAATTAGGTTTAGGGGTGTTGAAGTCATTTTTCTCCGCGTTGAAAAAAAATGAAAAATAAAATAAAATGATTAGAAAATTTTCAAATTTTCAAAAAGATTTTCAATAAAAATGGGTGTTGAAATGATTTCTTAATATAGAATTAATTCATGGATCTCTAAACTTATAACGTTTTTACACATTAGCCATCTAATATGATCAAAAATGGATATTGAGGCGAAAGTCAATATGCTTAACGAATAAATGTGGAAATTTTAGCCCGATGAGATATTGTATCATTCATCATTTTCGAGAGATTTAAATGAATCCGAGTTAATAACTCAAACTCACCTATAGTGATGAATTCATTGATGATCTCAAATTCCCTATTTTGTTCGAATATTGAAACCAAAAGGTCAAAATATGAATCTTAAGCACTAGAGACACAAATTAACTTAACGGAAATTGAGAAATGAGATTAGGTCTTCGTTTGAAAACCCAAAAATTATGTTTAAACTGTCATTTTTACATTATTCTGTTGTAAGCCCATTTGAGCCAAAAAGAAAATAAGCCTTTTGTTGAAAACCCATTATCTTACTCAACTCCAACTGGGAGTTGAAAGCCCATAAAAATAAGTCATACCCATTCTCTAAGAATACTAAGGTAAAATTATGGTTGGAAAATGGCCAAAAAGAAAAGAAAGAAGTTTGAAAAATAATGATGTGTGAAAGGAAAAGAATGAAAAAATAAAAAGAAAGAAAGAAAAAATGAGTACGTGAAAAAAATAATGAAAGGAAGAGAAAAAAAGAAAAAAATTAAAATAAAATGGAGGTTGGAAGAAAAAGTGCCTAAAAGTCAAAATACCGAAAAACCTCTATATTCTTTCTAACGAAAACTTGAGCCTACAATATAACCAAGTAAAGTCCTAATCGATCCTAGGGGAAGTTAGTTAGAGTGTGGAGAGATGATGAATATGATTTATGGTGTGATTCAATGTTTTCAAAAGTTATCGATTTTCTATTCATGAGATCATATTCATCCATTATAAAAAATCCTTTTTTGATTACGTATATGTGAAATTTGCTCACCTAAATTTACTCTTTTTTCACATATACCGAGAGAAAATAGCCGATTTTTGAGTGTTGGATTGAGAGTGCATCCTATGAGATTTTGAAATCAAAATGAACTTTCAGATAAAAATTATAACGATCAAATCTTTTGAAATGGACGGTTATATGGGTTATGCACACACCCACAATAAGTTGAGATTGAAAAGTGACGTTCTATTATATTTATGAATTTTTCATTCAAGCTTGGTTATATTAGTTTTGTGTCTTTTGTATTGAGTCAAGTTTTTGAATTTTGTGGGTATATTCATTACAGACCCTCAAGAGACAAAACTCATCCACTGGGATAACCTAGGGTTTAAAGGCTTGTTGCACATGCAAAGTACAATCATGATTCCTATGAGAGAGTTAGATTTTCAAATTCTAGTTGTGCTGAAGGACTAGCAAAGTTTAGGTTTGGGGGTATTTGATGGGTGCATTATTTTGTATATTTATACCCAAATTTATAGTTTTTTAATCCCATTTTATTTTTTTAAATAAGTTCTTTGGGCCATTTCAATAAAAGGGGGGGGGGGGGGGGGGGGAATTCAAGAATGATTAAATTTGAAATCAAAATGGTAATTTTAAGTAAAAAAAAAATGGGCACTTCGATAATTTTGTAATATTCTTGTGCTAATTTGTGAAAACGTTGTTTGGTATAATTTTTATAGGTAATGATGGAATTTAGTGTGTATTGATGATCAACACGAAAAAGGCTCGAAAATCTGATTAAAGATTGTTCTAACAAATCTTTTATTCTCCGATTTGTATGAAACTCGGTGTGCGTGTTCAACAAACAAATCCAAGAGTCCTCGAGTGGGGGAAAATTCAGTCCCTTATCCCGATCCAAATATTAAAGAGGCCGAGTGATAGGTTCCAACACTATTCGACCAATCAAGGAGAGCTTCACCACATCTTAAACACCTCACCCCTAAGCCTATAAATAGGACCCTTATGACCATTATTTGAGGAGAATTTGAGAGAGATACTTTAGAAAAAAAATTGGTAGTTTTATTTTGAGAGATTTATTTACATTTGAGGGCTAAGAATTGTATCCTTATGGGAGGAATTTTGTCAAGATCATTTGTAAGGCACGGTTAATTTGTAAGTTTATTTTATTAATGAAAGTTATTCTTCATTTTTGCACTTTTATTGTGTATTCAATGATGCCACCATAATCTTTTTACTAGGACTAGGTGAAGTTTATTATGTTTGATTAATATTTTGTGTAGTTTAAATCCGTCTTTATTTCCCAACATGTTTAAAACGTTTTAAAAATTCGATATTCACTTAAAATGCCACGAGAGTGTGTTTTAAACCTTCAACTTTGTTGGAAAAAAATCATCTTTTTTATTTTAAAGTATGAGTACTTTTTGATGGATTATGCTTTCACTCGATTGTTTTTATAGTCCATGCTTAAAGACTTACTTTGAAATTTAAAAGTAACCTTTTAAGGGAATAGGGATTTTAGTCGTCTAAATATAGAGACGTTAAATTTTATTGTGAACTTAACCGTGTTATTTTTTGAATTACACACACCGAGAGTCAGTTTAATTTGAGTTATAAAATCGGAAATGACGAGTGTAAATTATTGCATAGTATTAGTTAAACCTTCGGAATGGACCCAACGTCCTAGTTTTCTCGCACACTTGGCGATACATTTCGTAGTCGTACTTTTTATTTGTGTTACATTTTTAATATTTCATCCCCTCTCTATGACCATTTTGTCTATTTGGACAGTTATAATTATTTTGTACAAAAAAATTGATAAATCCTCGTGGGTTCGACCCATATTTACACTCGATATTCTATAATAGCCCGTGCACTTGCGGTATTTATAAATTGACAAACCAGTTTATTACGACGTACTTGTTTGTTAGTTTATAAAATACCGCATGTGCATGGACTATTATAGAATGACGAGTGTAAGTATGGGTCGAACCCATAGGGATTTGTCAATTTTAACTTTAAAAGTATTGCAACTGTCCAACTAGAAAAATGGAGTAGAGATTAATTATGCACTAAAGTAAATGAAAGCAACTGCGATTAATGAGAGCAACACACGAGAGTTGTAAACAATATGAAAGAATTTGGATTCGGGGTCCATTTATCACATAATTAATATTGCATACTAATTTAACATTGTCATTCCCTTTTTATTTCTCAAATTAAACCGACTCTCGTTGCGTATAATTCAGAAAATCTGACGATTATGTTTGAAATATTTTTAACGTCAATAGTAAACAGCTAAAATCCCTATTCCCTTAAAAAATACAAGTTTAAAAGTTTGCAAATATATTTAAGTATGGACTATCAAAATAATCAAAGTGCAAGCGTTATCCATAAAAAAAATACTATTTTTAAATCTCAAAACTTGATTGACAAAACAATTTTGAAGATTTTAAAATATACTCCCGTGCCATTTTAAAATGAAAACCGATTTTTTATAACAATTAAAATATGTAGGGGACAAACAACAAGTAATTCTCATGAAAATATTAGGTAACTATAATAAACTTCACCCTAACCCCAATAGAAGAATTAAGCTCCCATAATGAAAAAGAAATTGCTAGAATGATAGAAATTTTTATTAATAAATCAAACTTACAATAAGTTCTCTCAGAATAATCTTCACTACACTAAAAATAATTAAAACTTGGCCCTCAAATGAAATAAAATCACTCAAAAATTGTTCTCCTAAAAATTCCTTTCAAAATTATGAGCCCAAGGGTAATTTTTATAGGGCAAGGGGTGTGGTGTTTCAGTTGTGGTGGAACTCTTCTTGATTGACCGAACAGTGTTGGAAACGATCACTCCACCTCTTTAATCTATGGATCAAGGTAAGGGACCGAATTTCGCCCTTTTCGAGGACTCTTTTACTTGTTTGTCGAACGCACACGCCAATTTTTGTCGTAATCGGAGAGTAAAAAATTTTGACCTTTTTTTACGATTTCAAGTGTAAAAATAGCCTTTTTCAAACGACCGTCAAAATCAACCTTTTCAAACTTTTTTCGAGTTGGTCATCAATTTGCACTAAAATCCATCATTGCCTGCAAATTTTCACTCGCTAACGTTTTTCACAAATTAGCGCAAGAATATTATAAAGTTATCAAAGTGACCATTTTTGGCTTAAAATTACAGTTTTGAATCCAAATTCAATCATTCTTACATTTTTTCCTTTTTTAATAAAATGGTGCTAAGATCTTATTAAATAAAATAAAATGGAACTAAAAAAGTATAAATTTGCGTATAAAATATGAAAAATAATGCACTCATCAATTTTTCACCACTATAACACCGAATTTCTTTGGGAAAACTTGAATGGGGTTGACCCATTGTCTATTAGAGATGGGGTAGTTAATACTTGTATTCAGTAATTTTAGCACCTCAACTCAGATGACTCTTTCATATTGGAATTAAGTGTACGTTGTGATTCGCGAGAATTCTTACTATTATCTTCTAAGTGTTGGCTATTGTCCATCCAATGGCTTCTTTATATTCCTTGAGAACACGCAATAACATACCTTCATGTTCGTTGTCCAAGTCAGACGCTATGTTAACATGCAACGAGTTAGAAGGTCCTAAGAACCTATATTCGAACATTTCAGGAAGTGGCTTTAATTCATGCTCAGGAGATTTCTCAATTGAGGATGAAATGGGTGATATGGAGAGAGAGTGTGGCAAAGTCTTACATTCCCAACTTCATACTTCCATGATATGGGTGGAGTCTAGGAGTGCATTGACTCTTTAACTGAGTTTTTTCAAACCCAAAAAAAGGGAGACATGCTACCAAAGGGTCGTCATTATGAGTTTGGTCAAAAGTCTCTTGGACATTGATATCAATCATGTCGATCTTAAGGGTCATCATCATCGGGTGGTTATTTAGAAAAATTGAACTCGTTAAGGTCCATAATCATGTTCCCAAAGGATATGTTCAATTGACAGCTACGACACTTACTAACGACTTCGGATCTAGCGAGGAAGGGATGACCTTAAATAACCAAAATTTATGCAATAAGATTATGCACGTGTTGGATATCCAAAACAATAAAGAGACAAAAAGACAAAGTCACCCACAATAATTAAGACATCCTTAATTGCACCTCTCGAGAGTTTAACAGAACGATCGACTAAGGATAAACTTGAACTCCCGCAACCTAGTTTCTCATAAACAGTGTACGGAAGAAGGTTCACGATATCTCCTAAATCTAGAAAGGCTTTCTCAATCATCTGCTTCCCTATATAGAGATTACCGAAGTTCCAAAATCGTTATGCTCGATAGGATTTCTATAGGAAATGGTAAAGATTTCTTGATCGGCAAGAAAAGATTCTTGGGTACATTGGTGTTTCTCTTTAAGGTACAAAGGCACTTCAAATATTTGGCGTAAGACAGAACTTGTTGCATAGCGTCAAACAATGGGATATTGATTTGTACATGCTTAAACACGTCCTAAATTTTATCAATTTGTGCCAATTGCTTTTGTGGCCCCAAACTTTGGCAAAATAGAGTTGTTAGGGTGTGGGTCTCTACAAACAGCTCAAAAGACGAGGGTGGGGAGGAAGTTGGATTTATGGGTGGATCTTCCTTCTTCTTACATTTCTAAGATTCACTTTAGGTGGATGGTGACACGTTATTCTCAACTTCCTTGCCAGACTTGTGCGTGACGATGAATTTCAGACGCTCTTGGTTGTGTGATGTGCTCCTTATTGCCTTGAACAACATATTAACCCATAGGCATGTTATCTTTTGGATTACGCTCCGATTGACCCGAGAGTGATCCTTTTTTATCTCACTCGGTATGTTGGCTAGTTGGCTCACTTGAACCTTGGGTTTGGAAATTGATTGAGTAATCACGTGTAGACTATGTTGGGCGGATTGAAGGACAATTTTGATGGTTTAGTGGAACTTAAGGTTACTTTGGGTAAGCCTATTCATCATATCCTCTAAAGATTTGATCTTTTGGGATGAAGGATACGATGGTGGGGGGGCATTCTCTTGGAAATTCGGGGGTGGGTTACCTAAAGATTAACCTCCACTTCCTTAGTATTAACCCTTAGACCATAAATAGTTAAGTTGGTATCGCCATCCTTGATTGTACGCATTGGATTATGGGTAGCACTTTGACATATTTTGGTAGAGGGAGTTTACTTTCTCGGTGAGTGCTTTGTGGGGCGAAAGGATGGGACAACTTTTTACTAAGTGGTCAAAACTATCGTGAAGCCATCACATAGGTGAACTTACATGTTTCATAATCCTAAGTGCATATATATTATCCTCTTTTCTTGTCTCTAAAGCTTCTAAACGCCGAGACAATGTAGCCACTTTGGCATTTAAACCAAAATTTTGCTCAACTTGGTAAGCTATTCCCTCATTGAATGTGGTGGGCCTAGACACCTAATGGGGTCCTCATCATTAGGATTAGTTTGTTACAAATTTTAGGAATGACCAAGCATTGACTTCACTTTTCTTAGTAAAATCACAGTTACATATTAACTCAAGCATCGACCGATTAATAAAATTAAATCCCTCGTACAATGTTTAGACTTGATTTCCCAATTCAATGCCATAGTGAGGACATTGTAGTAGAAAGTCCTTGAATCTATCCAAATACATCCATAGAGATAATCCCTCTTTTTGGATAAATGTGTTGATGGAGTGACGTATCCACACCATCTTTTGGTTGGGGAAAAAGTTTTGGAAATACTTGATGCTCAATTGATTCCACGGAGTGATGGAATTTGGTTCGAGTGAGAGTAACCAACTTTTGGATTTATCTTTAAAATAAAATGAGAACGATTTTTGTTTAGAAATCCCATCACTAAGTTGTTGTAACTTAATCGTTCCACAAATTTCTTTGAATTCGTGCACATGAAGGTGTGGGTCCTCTTTTTCGTTCCCCAAAAGACAAAAAATAATTGAATTCTTACCGACTTGAAATCTATGTTATTTGCATTATGTGGGGGAAGATGTATGCACAAGGGTTGAGTCAACTTATTGAGATATAGGTAATATTTAAGGGCAAGGGTTTCTAACTCATCTCATATCTCGACGAATATCAAAATTCTACCTATAGATGTATCGAGAATTATAGACTCCACACTGGATAAATGACCGTAGGATCTTGAAACCAACTTTGCATACACCACGCTCTCTCGAATTTTTATTTTAATATTTTTTATTTTTTTTAAAGGAAATCAAAAAAAATACTCTGACTCAAAACTACATAATTCCTAAATTAACAGATAGAAATTTGAATTATCTAATTTAGGTGAGGGGAATTTCAATTTTAAAATCTAGTTTTTTCGAGATTACTCAATGACGATGAGGGTCTTCTAATTAATATCCATAATTAGATATCTCCTAATCTTTAACAAGAGAGAATTTAAAAGACACCCAACTAAGGGTATCTCCTTAAATCCTAATTTTACCTCCAGGTAGGTGGTCAGTAAAAAACTAATTAAAAATCAACAATATTAGACAAGGTAAAACATAACCAATTTGACGAGTCCGCATGGGCGTAACTTTTAATTATATCCTCGTTAAGATTTTTTCTATGAGTTATTTGATACCCTAAGGCAAATGTCTAATTAATTTAAATTAAAAATGATGGCTCGGGTTATGCAAATGATTAATAGTTTAGTGAGTTTGGGGCTAAGAAAGGGTGATGAAATCCCCACCTTATCTTGCAATTGGATTTTTTTCCACAAGTCAAATTTATGAAATGTGCTTATTGAAATATGTAAAACAAATCCACATAAAGAGTAGACAAAATGCACCTCTGATGTGGACTTTTTACGATCATTTGTTTACGCTAGACAAAAGTTTTATTTGATACTGATTGTAGGAAGGTTGCGTATATTTTAGTCATCTCTGAGAGTACGTTGTGTGCGTGGATTACCGCAAGTGAATGGGCTATTATAATATAGCGATTGTAAGTACAGTCGAACCCATAGATATTTGGGCAATTCGTATAAATTATCGAGTTTTCAACTAGATAATACGAGTGTAGAGATATAATGTAGAGATAAAATAAAAATATATAAAAAAAAATGTGTGAACACGAATTACGTAACGAGTATGGGGATATTACTAGGATTTTGAATTTTTTTACCATTTTTTTTCTCGTGTATGATTAATTAGTCTAACTCGTTAGTCCCTTTTATAACTCAAAATTGTATAGACTCTTGTCGTGTAAATTTCGGATGATGAAATGAGAATGCGATTTTTGTTCAACCGGAGAAACTAATTTAATTTAACCCAATTTTTAATTATCCAAATTTAAATACACATCTAAGTCATGCATCTAAATTTGATTGATTAGACCTTAAACATATTAAAATCAAGCAAGGATCAATCATACCCATCTAAAGGTGATTTATCTATTTAGGTGGTGAAACTAAAACCTATTAGCCCACCTTTTGGCGTATTTGACTTTTTATTGCCTTTTGAATTTTTTCGAGCTCTTTTAAACCTCAATGGACCCAGATAATTTTCAATACCTTAGTTTTTTAGGTCCCTTTTTAAAACGGTGGACTTATTGAAAAGAAAAAATGAGTACCTTTCACAACCCTTTCCCATGTAACAAATACACACAAACTCACTACAAGGGTTATTACATGCACTACTATTCACTCAAGTTTTATCGCATTTGGTCAGTTGTATAGACATAAATGAGATGCAAACACTCAAGCCAACATATGACAGACAAGTATAATACTCAAATAATACCGTGCACGTGTGCAATAAAGGAGATAAGGAACCAAGCATGTAGAAGATGTCACTAATCACATCTTAATGACTCCATACATTATAAAGCAGATGGATGAAATAATGTAGCCGCTCAAATCACTATCAAATAGTCACGGGGAATATGGAATGAAGTAGTGACTATGGCTATCTTAAATGTTCATCCACAAATTGTTTAAACAAAATACAAAATTATTTTTGTGTTTTTCAAAAATTTTATAAAATGAAATCTTTTTGATTTTTTTTTAATTTTTCAAAACAAAAAAACACACAAATAATGATACAAATGATACAATCTAGAGATAGGAATCAAATGATATGAAAATGAAAAATGCATCCTACTCAAGACATGGTGACCAACCCTTAGTTAACTCTGTAAATTCCTAAAGACTTCCTAAGACTCTCTAATCTAAGGGTATCTAAAGGCTTCGTGAAAATATCGACTAACTGGAGGTCGATAGATATAAAACTAAAGGATATGACCTTTTCCTCCATAAGCTCATAGATAAAGTGCTCGCGTATCCTAATGTGTTTTGTGCGCGAGTGCTGGACATGATTACGGGATATGTGTATCGCTCTTGTGTTATCACAGGAAATGGTGATGGTGTCCTGTGATATCCCATAATCCTCCGGCATCTACTTTATCCATAGAAGTTGCTTGCCATAACTCCCGGTCGCTATATACTCAGCCTCTATAGTGGACAAAGAGATAGATTTTTTCTTCTTGCTCAACTAAGAGATAAGAGCAGAACCAAAATAGAAACACTCACTAGAGGTGATCCTACAACCATCTGCATCCCCGCCCCAATCGGTATCCGAATAGGCGGATAATCAGTCATTGGTATCAAAGGAATAACAAATACCGCAGGAAAGAATCCCAATCATGTAATAATATGTTTTAGAGCAAGTAAGTGTTACTCTTTGGGGGATGCCCAATATCGCGCACAGACTCCAATACTAAAGGCGATGTTGGGACGACTAGCAATTATATAGAGAAAACTGCCTATCATACTCCGATATAAGGTTTGCTTAACATCCTTGCCTAAAGTGTCATTACTAAGATTTGTAGATGTACTTACAGGTGTAAGTGCATGCTTTGTGGAGTCCAAACTAAATTTCTTCATGAGGTCTCTAACATACTTAGATTAGGAGATGAACATCCCATTCTCTAGCTAACGATCCTGGAGACAAAGGAAGAATGTAATCTCACCAACCATGCTCATCTCAAACTCACTCTTCATATCTTAGCATGCTTGGAGCATGTGGATCCAAAGACTGTGTTATCCACATAGACCTAGGCAACCAGAATAGCCCCATTATCTCTCCTGACGAACAACGTCTGATCAACTCCCCCTTTCTTGAAGCTATAGGCTAAAAGATAGGAAGTAAGCCTCTCATACCAAGCACGGGGTGCTTGCTTCCAATTATACAGAGCTTTTCTCAGACAGTAGACGTGTCCTGGATGCTTAGGGTCTTCAAACCCTTTTTCTTGTTCCATGTATACTTCCTCCTGTATAATGCCATTCAGAAAGGCACTCTTGACATCCACCTGATATAACTTGAAGCTCAGATGACTTGTAATGGCGAGTAATAAGAAGACGGACTCAAGCCTCGCAATAGGAGCAAATGTCTCCTCAAAGTCTACACCCTCAATCTGTGTGTAGCCCTGAGCGACCAACCTAGCCTTATTACGGATAATAGTACCATTTTTATCCATTTTATTCTTAAAAATCCACTTGTTACCAATAATGTTTGTCTCACTAGGTCGGGGGACAAGCTCCCAAACATCGTTCTTTATAAACAGAATCAAATCATCCTGTATAGCAGATATCCAGTGTTCATACTTGAGTACTTCTTTATAGGTTTTGGGCTTGACTTTGTACATGTACCAGGCATGCATAACGACGTTTTTAAGCTGAGCACGAGTCTTGACGGCTAAGGTGGGATCTCCTAAAATGGCAGTATGGTCATGACTCTTGCGAACCCAAGCAAGTGTGTCCCCTAAAATAAGAGTAGGATCCACCCTTGGTGTGTGAGGGATAAGGGGATCATTACCAAAAAGGTAGTTATCCTCACACAAATGGTTGGGGTCAACTAACACCGAAGGTTCGACATCTTACATGGTGACGTTAATTGACTTCATAACCTTAGAGCTGCTCAGGCTAAAAACTCGATACGCTTTACTGTTTGATGAATATCCTAATAATATTACCTTGTCGCTTCGGGAGTATAACTTTCCTAATGTCTCTCTATCCCGTAGGATGTAGCATTTACTCCCAAAGACACAAAAATATGCCAGGTTGGGATTCTTTCCAGTCCATAATTCATAAGGCATCTGGAGTGTATGTGAACGCAAATAAACCCTATTCACCGTATGGCATGTGGTAGACACTTCCTCTACCCAAAATCTCCTAGAAACTTTATGACCAAGAAGCATATATCTAGGCATCTCCAAAATCGTCCAATTCTTCCGCTCAACGATCCCATTTTACTGAGGTGTTTTTATGACCAAAAACTCATGTTTGATCCCAAGGCAATTATTTAAAGATCTACTTTAAGCTTTGTAAATTCAGTGTCATTGTCACTACATATTTTATTGATAGTGACATCGTGTTAGTTTTGCAGGACATGACACTCGATTGTTAAGAACTCAACAGCATCGGATTTTTCCCTCAGAAAACCTATGACGGAGTATCTGGAGAAATCTTCCACCATCATGAGGATATACCTCTTACCACCTAGACTTTGTGTACGAGTAGGACCCAAAAGATCCATGTGAATCAACTCAATTAACCTGGAGGTGGTAATGGAATTCAACTTCCTGTGGGGGCTACAAATTTGCTTTCCCAACTGACAGGGTCCACAAACTGTGGAAGTTGGTCTTTAAAGATATGGTAAGCCACGTAATAGGCCCTTTTTTACTAATCGATCTAAATCTATAAAGTTCACATGACGTAGACGTTGATGCCACAGATCCATATGAGTGATCGCGATGGTGTTGTTGACAAACGAGGACTTGGACACTATACCATATCAATTATCTTTTTTCCTCACCCCTTACAATACAATTTTAGCGGCTTGATCATAAACATTACAAGCATCCCGGTCAAACTTAACTACAAAGTCAGCGTCACACAACTGGCTGATGATATGAAGGTTTGCCTTCAAACCTTTGATGTACAACACATTCTCTAGCTTAGGAAACCCTGGTATCTTTATAGTACCTCTTCCTACAATGCTAGACTTGCTCCCATCACCAAACGTGACTTTACCTTCCTTGCGATCCACTGAGGAGGTAAAAAAATGACACATCACCAGTCATGTTTCTAGAACACCCACTGTCAAAATACCACTGTGAGGTATTCTGAGATTTCAGAGCAACATGAGCAATAAGAGCTTTGTTGTCATTCTTAGGTACCCAAAAGAAGGTAACCTTTTCTTTGCCCTTGTTACGGGTGGTTCTAGTGGCAAAGTTGGTAGTATCCACAGACGGTCCAGGTAACCATTGGAATTCTCCCATTAAACTCTGGCAAGTAGCGACTAAAAACTTAAACTGCTCTTTCAGTCTCGTGAGATTACTCATGGGGTGTGATGGAGCATAAGTACGTCCTGTTCGACACAAATTGTAGCAAAACTCTCTTAGGTGGACTTTCCTCTTATAATAAGTACAAAAGTGCACAGTCCGAGGCCTACCTCAATTTTCTTTTATTGGCCGAACAAATTTCGTGGGTTTTAGTGGATGACCATATGCATTCATCGTAAACTTAGTGACTGGTCCAAGTGTAATTTGTGAAGTGGACACACCATCAATCCTAATTTCCGACCACTCACCAAAACCCAAAGGAGCGGTGAGGAGCATCTTTCCCATCTTTCCAAATTTATCCTCGATTTGAACCTTGATTTCTCGTGCTCTCTCAAGATAGTGAGCGAGATGGGAAATAAGGTCTTCTAGAATCTATCGAGCCTCTTCGAATTCACATAGGTCTCTCGTCATATTAGCCACTTGCTTTGTCAAGTCCCCTTTGAGTTTCTCAAAATACTTCTCTCTCTCTCTCTCTCTCTCTTTTTCAAAGCGGTGCACAAGGAGGACTCGCTCTCTCTCATCTCTCCTAAATCTTTCTTTAATGCTGCAACCCTTAGAACTAAACCTTTATTACTCTTTTTGGTTTTAAATGAATCAGCATATAAATCAGCATAAGCGCGACTAAGGTCACTCTCACTCCCTACATCCTCTCTCACTCTCATGTCGAGATCTCCATGCGAAGAGGCATGCTCATCGACGTGAATTGCATCAAAATCTCTCATGTGGCTAGCCATAAATGCGATGAAATTGCGATCATGTGGTGATTCTTCTCCTAAATCCACTGACTCGACCTCACTATCTTCACTCAGGGTAGCATTAAAAACAATTTTACCTTTTTTCTTTGGCTAGTCTATTCAGCCTTGTAGCACACTCAAAAGCTCCACGACCCTTACCGTCACACTCATAACATCTCTTTTTGTTTCTCTTGGTTGTGTGTTTCTTTTCTTTTTCAAAATTCCTGACATTTTTATTTTTCTCGAATTTTTTTAATCATTAAACTGGCCATTATTTTTTAACTTGAGAAATTTCTTTAAATTCTTCGTAAACAAAGCCAAATCATCATAATCAAAGTCGAAATCAGAATCTGGTGTATTTTCCTCACTCCGTTTAGATAATACTACCTCCTCCCACTTTACTCAAAATTATTTTTGGCTTGGGCTTTAAGATAGTTCAAGCTTCCTAAAGAATTTAACATAGTGACTTTGAGGATGAACTTCTTAGGCAAAGAACATAAGATTTTCTTAACTACATGTGCATTAGGGATGTGCTTCCCAAGGTTGAAACTATTGTTAACTATATTAGACAATCGTGCATAGATTTCATCAAAACATAGATTTCATCAAAGCATAGTTATAGTCTCAAATTGGGTAGTTAGATTCTGTAATTTAGATTCTTCAACAGCGTTTGTACTTTCATAGGTAAGTTGAAGAATATCCCATGACTTTTTAGACATGGTACACATCATTATGCGTCGGAATTCGTTAGGAGTGACAGATCTAGAATTGGCACTAAAACCTTTAGAATTATACGTGTACCATTTAAATTCATCGTCAGTCCATTGAGCCACATATTTTAAACTTATCACGTTTCCAATAGTGACGGTGGGAGGTGTCCACCCATTTTCAACAAGAATCCACATAGATTCATCAATGGTTTTAAGGGATGATTTGATACAGGCTTTCCGGTATGCATAGTTAGACACATCAAAATCTGGAATTTTATTAAATGTTTTTTCCATTTGAACAAATGTCTTTTCAAGAAATCAATTTAAAAAAAAAGTAATATTCAAAAAAAAAAACTTTACGAAAAATTACACGGTGAGATTGTGTAATTGGCTCTGATACCAATTTGAGAATGCGCTTTTTGTTCAACCAGAGAAACTAATTTAATTAAACCTAATTTTTAATTATCCATATTTAAATACACACCTACGTCATGCATCTAAACGTGATTGATTATACATTAAACATATTCAAATCAAGCAAGGATCGATCACACACAACAAATGGGGAATAATCCCCCAAAGGGGAAAAATATTTTTATTTAAATATGATTTTTAACACTTACATACATAATGAAATACAGTTTGACAATCGAAGACCCTCAGGAACCGGTTTTTTGTCGTCAGCAAGAGCTCCCTCAAGATGCTCCAAGATCAGCAGTGTAGAGATCCTTCTTCTCCACACAAGATGCTCCACAAATGGGTATGAAAGGGTTTAGGATGATTCACACATATTATTATGAGTGTTTGGTAAATCTCAAGGTGTTTGGGCTTGAACCATATGAAGACTTGATGTATTAGGTCTATAAAGTGTTCCCTCAAAGTCTTAAACAAAACCACCTCTGAAGATGGATTTATAGATACTCAAAAAATCTGATGTGCCGGATTTTTCTGAGATTGTCGAATCGGTTCGAAAAGGATCATTGATCCGGTTCGCCAGCCAGATCAGTCCATTTTTTTATTATCGGATCAGTTCGGTCAAAAAGTTTTTCCTGATTAAAAATACCAGCCGGATCGGTTCAAATTTTTTCTTTAATGGATCAGTTCAGTCAGACATGTTTTCCTGAATATGAAGACTTATGAATCGAAAAAGCAGTACCACGAACACACGATGTACATAATGAACACAACGCACAATGTAGGTGGTGATGGGCACATAAACACATAATTCATATTAAGGCCATTGAGAGATGATCGTGATGAGATGAGCCGACAATAGCTGTATACGACATATATGCTGAGATCTAGGATAAAACTGAGAAGCCTAGATACTAACTCGGACATATACAAAACATGTCCTTACATGAAATCATGAAAGATTTAATAAATTATTTTAGGGACACCAAAAATAAAAATACAAAGATTTAATATATTTGCTACCCCTAAAAATACAATCTAAAATATTTTCTCTCTCCCACCAAAAATTGTGTCATGTACGAAATTTTTCTCCGAATGCTGAACTCAAATGGCATACTTACATCTTGGGAATTGGAAGGCATGAGATGGGTGAAATAATTAAACAAATAATTTAATATAAAAATAATGGAAATATTTTGAACACTTCAATCTAGTGGAGGAAAGTTGAAGAATGGGTAGTAAAAATACCTCGGGTCATAACCGCAGGCTGCAGGCGAATGTTGTTTTTAATTTGATTTTTTTCCTTTTATTTTTCTTTTGCATTTTCCTTATTATTCACATCAGATGTTTCAAACTGATTTTATACCATCTAATCTTCATATTTTCAAATTCTCCCGAACTAGAAAGTTATGGGTCTCTTAAAAACCTTTCCAAAAAGTTATGACACGATATCAACGGACACTCGAGAAAATTTATAAATATATTTTAGCACAACTGTGTCGATTGTGTCGTGTTGCAACATATCCTATCAAATTCTGCATATCAACTTCTTTATTGTCTGAACTCTCGGTTTGCCTATAAAAAATCGAAATAAAATTAATTAATTCAAAAATAGGAGCATAAGTGTAGGAAATAACATAATTACCTTTATTTATATTTTAGTCCCCGAAATTCATATATCACTCATTTTAACTTGGGATTTAACCAAATTTCAGGGAGAACATCATATTGTTCGTATAAATATTTAAATATTACTTTTAGGCTCATAAAGTTTATAAAATTATGATTTCACCCTTGGAGTTACTAAAATTGCATTTTTAAATCGAATTATTTTCCAACTTGCATTTTTCTTCTAAATAGGTAAAAACTACATCGATTGGAAAAACCTAACATTGTCCTAACTATCAAGGACTAAAAATTTGCTTTAAATGAAAGTTGTCCTGTCAAGCTTGATGATGGGGTATCTGACCAGGATGTTTGGGCTTATCAGAAGTGGTAAAAGGCTAATTTGATGGCTCATTGCTACATATTAGCCTATATGGAGAATATGACGCAACATTAGCATCAAACGCATATGACATGGTTATGAACCTTAGGAATATGTTTGAGGATGAAAATTATATCCCTAGGTTGGACTCTATGAAAAGGCTGGTTAACATAAGGATGTTAGATGGTACTCCTGTAAGTGAGCATGTTATTAAGATGATGTCCATCTCTAGGATATGAAATCGATGCAAAAACCCATATTTTAGTCGTACTCCAATCACTATCGGAGTCCTTTGAATAGTTTCGCCTAAACTTTTCTATGAATAAAATTGACTATTCCAGGGAAAAACTATTTAAAGAACACCAATTTGTCGAGAATATCATCATGCAAAAGGGTCTTATTTAGGTTTTTAAGAAAGACACATCTTCTTCTGTATTGCAAGGTATGAAAGAAGAGAAAAAGGGAAAGTCTTAGTTATAAACTACAGTTGTTAAAAGTATTTGAATCCTCGAATAGCAAGTAAGAAGTTAAAAGGCAATTGTTATATCTGAAAATGGCCAATACATTAGAAGAAGAAATTCTTAGTCATCTTTGTAAGGAAAAATGGAAGCGGTAATTTCTCCTGTCATTGAGACATGCGTTGTGGTAAAATCTACCGATACCTAGTGTGTAGATTCGGAATCCACTAATCATGTTTGCAATTTTTATAGGGGTTCCAGGTAATCACGGATCTTAGTGAGGGAGAAATATTTCAATTCATGGGTGATCATAGTAAGGCAGCAATTTTAGTAGTAGAAAATTTACCTTTAAATGTTGGTGATGACAGTAAGTTAATATTAGTGGATTGTTTTTATGTTCCCAGTGAAAAAAATGATTTATGCTTCTAAACAAGATTTGAATGGCTATTTGTTTTTTGAATAAAGGTCTTTTTTTAATCAAATATGGCATATCTTTTATCTATTTTGGTACATTTGGAAATGATCTTTATATTATAAGACCCGTCTCAGGATTACCGCGAAATACTTGATTGGGCATAGATATTGTATATTTATTCCCCCAATTTCGGTACATTTGTGAACCCGAGTGATGCAATTGATATGGATTTAACTCACATTTATGCTATTAACCTTCGTTGGCAATTATTTCGTGTTTCGTGTTTCTCCTATGTGTTTTACAAGTTAATTATGCAAGCGGTGCAAAAGAGAAAGTGAAACAATGAAAGGAACGCTAGGAAGGCAAGTTCAAGGGCATTTTGGTAATTTTTTATTCAGATCCCAGAGGAGGAGTCAACTGGAAAGTTGAAAATCTCGAAACAACGAGAACCATGGAAGAAACAGCATCCAAATCCGAGTTACGGTTGAAGAGTTATGATCAATTGAAGTTGAGGAAAAATCCAAGATGAAAAGAAGAAAACATGAGAAAAATTCTAAGTGTTGAAAAGAGGAAAAAGGCACCCAAAACTAGCGAAAATTCCTGAACCCCAGGTCGAACCGATTCGGGGTCGAACTGATTCGGGGGTCCTGATGCGCGAAATTGCTCCTTTATTCTGATTGGTCCAAAGAGTTCCATTTTGTTACAATTCATTCTAAAAAGTATTTGTATGAAGCTAATGACTTCGAAAATATAGTTTTTCATAGTTTTTCTCAGTTTTTGATAGAAAAGAAGGGAGAAGAACACCCTATGAAGATAACTATACTTTATTGATTCAAGAGTGATTAATTTCGGTTTGTTTTCAAGTTTCAATCCAAGTTTCATTCATCTTATTATTGTTCTTGCATGGTAATTTTTTCTCGCGTGATTCAAATAATTTCTGAGTTCAAAACACATATTTGCATGTTTAAATATAGTTTCATCATGCGTTCTTTCACATGGAATGTAATTATTTTTTTCATCATTCAGTTTAACATTTTTGGCTATATTTAAAAGAGTCGGGATGCATGAACTCAACCTGATGTGTTAGTTGCATGTGTATAAAATTAATCCTTTGAATTTAATGATTTTTTTCGACCGTATTGCGTAGCATCACAACCATTGTAGATCTTTGGATCTCGTTTGCTTCAGGGTAATCGAGATGCTCTAGAATGTAATGCGAGTGTTGCTATCGCGCGTTACCGCTTTACTCGTCCTTTGATTTCGTATGGTGCGGGATTGAACCTCATATACGTAATGCTTGGGAGTACTAAAGTCCGGGTCTAATCAATCACTTAAATTTACGATTAGTTTTATACCTGCAATACACTAGGGTTGAGTGATTGTATTCCCATCGTGTTTTCTTCATCATATAGTTCAAGTTTCAATTCAATCATTATCAGTAATTTAGGTAATTTAGAATAGTTGCATTATATTCATACTTTGGTGCATTAAATAAATATTTTCAAAATTGCATTTAGTTGTAGTCAATTCCATAAACAGATCATTTTTTCTTTTTTCTTTAGAGTCAGAGTTAGGATTTCTTCGTCTGTCCACGTCATTATTACTTGAGCGAAAGGCTTGCACTTGAGCCTAGAGAGTACACACTTCTGAGACACATTCTGAGTCGCTTCAAGTTTTTGGCGCCGTTGCCGGGAACTTAGGTAGACTTAGGATTTGATCAAGTCAATATCAAACTTTGACCAAAAATTTCAAAAATCCAAAAACATAAAAAAAAAAAAAATTTAAAAGCACAAAAGTATTCCTCATCATCTCTCACAAGCCTGTTAATGCAAAATTTTGAACTCACTCCAACTCCCGATAATACTCCAACCCATATTCACGAAAACCCGATTATTGAGTATGACCCTGATAGTGCTCACACTCCTAACGCTCCACAAGTATGGGTTCCACCTCCCACACCGTCACACTCAATCGCAAATAACACTTCGTTATCCCTCTTAGGACACACTTTAGAGCGCGCTCCAAGTATACCCAATGAGGACACAGAGTCATCTAGTGAGAGAGCCGTGTCACAACACGGTAGTGCAGCCATCGGTGAGGAAGTGGCCCCATACCGCCCTTTGAGAGAAATCTTATATCCCGAGTGCACTGTCACTCTGAGATGCATTGTACTCATGTATAATGCAGGGAAATTTCGTTTTAAAAATCGGATGATCCAGATGCTCTCCCACTACCATGGGATGGAATCTGAAAACCCATATATCCACATCAGGGAATTTGTGGATGTGTGTGAAACCCTCAATGATCAAACTTGGACACAAGAGGTGGTCCACCTCAAACTCTTCCCATTCTCTCTAAAAGATAAGGCTAAGACCTGGATATGGTCTTTACCCCCAAGCTCGATTGCATCCTGGAATGAGTTGCAATCTAAATTTCTCAAGAAATTCTTTCCTCCACATCGAACGAACTCCATCAAGTCTTAAATTTAAACTTTTCGAAAATTAGAAAATGAGTCGTTCGATCGATGTTACGAACATTTCAATGAGTTAATTTCTTCGTGCCCCCATCATGGATTTGATAAACTGCAAATCATTTCCTTCATCCATAATGGTATGAACATTAATTCCAAGCAACTCATTGAAATAATGTGCAATGGTCCATTTATCGAATTAGATGCCCACGATGCGGAGCTTCACCTGAGGTATATCGTCGAGACTACCCAATCCTGGGATACATCTGACCCTAATTCTCAAAATTCAACTCTTCAAGTGACCACCTCTCCATCGGCGTCAGGCCTATTCTCGTAGAGAAAAATTCTATAATGGATGGTCGACTCGATGTGCTTGAGAGAGGAATGCGACAATTATTGGAGAAATATGCAGAAGGACCACGTGGATCCATCCCAAACCCTTTTGAGAAGGTGTGTGCGATTTGTGAGGTGGTACATTCAACAGAGGAATGCCCGACTATACCCGCCAACAAATTTATGCTTCAAGAATAAGTAAGTGGTATAGGAGGATTCAAGGGTAATTTTGATGCACTGCACGAGAATTCTTACAACCCTTCATGGAAAAACCATCCTTGTTTTAGATATGGACAACAACATACTTCGATGAATCCTAATTCACATGTTTCCCCTCCTCCACCATCGAACTTTTAACAAGCTCCAGACATGCAAGGACATGTGCAAGCACCACCACCTCAAGGAGCATTATCAGTCCACCGCGGAGAAATCTCGAGGATACGATGAACCACTTTATTAATACCCATAATGAAACTAATGCTAGGTATGATCACATGACCAGTGACATAAATGCAAATATTTCAAAGATATAAACATCGTTGAGTGTCCAAGAGAAGGGAAAGTTTCCTGCCTAGGGCCAAAGACTTCCTCAAGGTCAAACTAGTGTTAGCTCCACTTTTATAGAACATCAGGAGCAATGACAAGCTATGACCACTCTTCGTGGTGGGAGAGTCATTGATTTATCACCTCCCCCACATGACGCAACCAAAGACAAGGAGATTTTGCCCGGTACAAAAGAGGCCGAAGATGTTCCCTTAAATGAGAGTGATAAAGAAGACACTAGTGATCCCGAGGTAGTAGTGAAACCACTCACCGCGGAACTATTTCCTCAAACGTTGGTTCCTTCCCACAAAGGAAACCCTCGTGATGAAGTGTTTGACGTGCTTAAGAAAGTAAAGTTAAATTTACCTTTCCTCGATGCCATTAAGCAAATTCCAGCTTATGCGAAAGTCATCAAGGACTTGTTAACAGTGAAGAGGAAGAGGAAGGTAAAGAAAAATGTCTTTCTAACACAGAACGTGAGCTCCATCCTACTTAATGATCTCCCACCAAAATTCAAAGATATCGGTGCACCCACCATTTCCTGCATTATTGGAGAAAATAAAATTGAAAAAGCCTTACTTGATTTGGGAGCAAGTGTCAATATCCTCCCTTATGCCATCTATAAGCAACTTGATCTGGGCGACTTCAAACCCACAAAGATCACTCTCCAGTTAGTGGATCGAACCGTGAAGATCCCAAGAAGTATAGTTGAGGACGTGATCGTTCAAGTTGACACTTTCTACTTTTCGATAGATTTTGTCATTTGGAACACGAAACCCTCTTTTGCCTCAAGCAATCACGTTCCCATCATTCTTGGGCACCCATTCTTAGCTACGGTTAATGCAATTATTAATACTCAAAATGGGAAGATGCAACTCACCTTTGGGAATATGACCTTAGAGACTAACATCTTCCATATAGCCCAACATACGGGGGAAGAAGATGCTCTTCACGCGGTGAGCTTCATCGACGAGATCGTAGAGGAGTATTTTGAGGAAAATTATTGTGGAGATGCCCTAGGGTCCTATTTAGTGTCGAGCCACGAGAATGAGGGTACGTCTACTAAATTCAAGAGGGAAGTTGAGGAGTTGAGAGAGTTACTTGATGAAAGAGCGTCAGATGAGGACGCGAGAATTATAAGTTGGGTTTCTCGATTCGAGGAGCTACCGCCAAGGGAGACACGCATGGTTCCCTCCAGTGACAAATTTTTTACTCTCAAATTGAAAAAACTACCCTCCCATATTAAATATGCATACCTAGGAAAGGACGAGACATTTCCTGTTGTTGTCTCCTCTAGCCTAGATGAAGTGCAGGAGGGTAAACTGTTAAAGATTCTGAGGAAGCACAAAAGTGCTTTCGGTTGGTGTATTGATGATTTGAAAGGGATAAATCCTTTAATTTTCACCCATAAGATTCACCTCGAGGGGGATGTCAAGCCCTCGAGAGAAATGCAAAGAAGGCTAAACCCCAATACGAAAGAAGTGGTGAGGACCAAAATAATTAAGCTATTGGATGTCGGGATTATCTACCCAATTTCGGATAGCAAGTGGGTGAGTCCTATACGAGTTGTTTCGAAGAAGTCGGGCATGGAAGAGATTGAGAATGCTAAGGGAGAGCTAGTTCCCCAACGTACAACCACCGGGTGGCGCATTTGCATTGATTACCGGAAACTCAATGCGGGAACTAGAAAAGACCATTTACCCTTGCCATTTATTGATCAGATGCTTGAGAGAGTAGAGGGCCACCCTTATTATTTCTTCCTTAATGGTTATTTCAAATATAATCAAATTGACGTAGATGTACTTAACCAGGAGAAAATTACCTTCACTTTCTCCTTTGGTACGTTTGCCTACAAACGTATGCCATTCGAATTGTGTAATGCACCCACGACCTTTCAAAGGTGCATGTTGAGCCTATTTAGCGACATGGTTGAGAGAGGACTTGAAGTGTTCATGGAAGATTTTAGCATTTTTGGCACCTCTTTCGATCTGTGTCTGAAAAATCTAGAAAAAGTACTTACCCGGTGTGTGGAGAAAAACTTTGTGCTAAATTGGGAGAAATGCCATTTTATGGTCATTGAGGGAATAGTTCTTGGCCACATAGTTTCATCCAAGGGGATAGAAGTTGATACAGCTAAGATAAATGTCATAGAAGATCTACCCCCACTAAAATCTCTCAAAGACGTGCGCTCCTTCTTGGGCCACGCGGAGTTTTATCAAAGGTTCATTAAGGACTTTAGCGCCATAACTAGACCCTTAAGTAACCTACTCATGAAGGACACCCCATTTGAATGGACAGAAGCATGCCATAGCGCTTTTAAAAAACTAAAAATTATGCTTGTGTCTGCTCCCATCATACAAGTTCCGGATTGGTCCGTACCATTCGAACTCATGTGTGATGCTAGAGATTATGCGGTAGGGGTTATTTTGGGCCAAAGAAAAGACAAATAGGCTCATGTCATCTACTACGCTAGTCAGACTCTTACTGGATCCCAACTTAATTACTCCACCACGGAGAAGGACTTGCTAGAAGTAGTCTTTGCTCTTGATAAATTTTGGTCCTACCTTCTCGGTTCTCCCATCACTTGCTTCACCGACTAAGCGGTGTTGAAATACCTACGTGCAAAGAAAGACGTAAATTTGTGCCTCATAAGGTGGATCCTACTCCCACAAGAGTTTAATCTCTCCATTAAAGATAAGAAAGGAGTAGAAAACATATTTTCCAACCACTTATCATGGCTTTAGTCTGATGTACCTAGTGATCCAATACCCATAGATGAATACTTTCTGGATGAGCTACTCTTTCCCACCTCTTTTTTGCCCTGGTTTGCGGATATAGTGAACTATCTTGTCACGGGAGCCGTCCCTCCTAATAGGACACCGCAAGATAAGAAGAGGTTTATTACTTGGTCTCGCATGTTTTTCTATGAAGATCCTTTCCTGTTTAATTATTGCACCGACCAAATCATCCGATGTTGTGTACCGGATGGCGAGATCCCCAAAGTCAGCCAATTTTGTTATTTGGAAGCTTGTGGAGGTCACTTTTCGATAAAAAAGATAGCCTCTAAGATTCTTCAATTCGACCTCTATTGGCCCACAATATTTCGAGATGTGAACAATTATTTTAAATCTTATGATAGGTGTCAAATGATGGGAGCGATTACCCGATGAGACATGATGCCATTAACCCCGATACTCATTATTGAGATCTTCGACTGCTGGGGTATTGACTTCATGGGCCCGTTTCCCCTATCTTTTGGTTTCCTATACATCCTTGTCGCGGTAGAATACGTTTATAAATGGGTGGAAGCCATAACTACCAAGACCAATGACAGCAAAGTGGTGATTAGGTTCCTACAGGAACATATACTTTCTCGCTTCAATGCTTAGAAAGCGATAATTAGTGATAATGGCACGCACTTTTGCAACAGGCCATTCGCGAAGCTCATGAGAAAGTATGGCGTTGTTCACAAGGTTGGAGAGACCTATTACCCACAAAGGAATGGGAAGGTCAAACTACTGAATCGGGAGGTCAAGAACATTCTCAAGAAGACTGTCAATCCCGCCCGAAAAGATTTTTCACTTCGATTAAACGATTCACTATGGGCCTACCGTACCGCATACAAAAATCAGCTCAGCATGTCCCCATTCCGCTTTGTGTATGGCAAACCTTGCCATCTTTCCGTGGAATTAGAGCACAAGGCGTATTGGGTGATTAAGAAGTTGAATTATGACATGGATAAAGCCAGTGAAGCTCGCAAGATTCAATTAAATGAGTTAGAGGAGATACGCAATGATGCGTATGAGAACGTAAAAATTTCAAAAGAAAGGATGAAACTCGCGCACGATAAAATTATTCGACGCAAAGAGTTTCTTCTTAGACAAAAGGTGCTTCTCTATAACTCTCGGCTTCATCTATTTCCAGGAAAGTCGTGGTCACGATGGTCTAGCCCGTTCGTTGTGAGGAATGTATTCCCTCACGGAGCAGTGGAATTAGACAATTTGAAAGGGGGAAATACATTCAAGGTAAATGGACAATGCCTAAAGCCATATCTTGAGGTGTGTGTGGAAGAAGTCGACACTGTTTACAGGGTCAATTGAGCTTCAAATAAGAGGTCATCGCACCCCCAACGCGTATGGGGTGAATTCTTGTGTATAGTAGTCGTGTGTGAGTTAGGGTATTTTTGAGTCCGGAGCATGGTTCACGAGAGGGATTGAGTTAACACACTTTTCGAGAGAGTTTGCATGTATTTCGAGGGCTTGGTTGAGGCAATTATAGGGCATCCGAGGGTCTAGAACATTTTTAGGGGCAATACACACGAGAGGAGATAGGCGAGAACACTTAGTTTTTTAGAGAAGAGAGAACCCAACCTTTCTGCCTAGCACCCTCCCCCGAACCCCAAGGTGAACCGGTTCGGTGTACCTCCGAATCGATTTGGGGTACCTGGAAGATTCCCCCCTGTTTTCCAAATTCATTCTCTTCCCTCCTCTTTTCCCTCCATTCATTTCCCTACAATTTTTTCCCCTCCAAAACCTTCCCCCCTTCCACTTTCAATCCCAACTCCTTCCCTCCTTCCTCTCCCTCCAAACCCATTACCATTTCCCACCAAAAATTCACCCCCACCCCTCATCCATTTCTCACACTAAAATTCACTCTCCCTCTCCTCCATACCATATCCTTCTTCTCTACCTATCTCTCTCTCTCACCATGTCGCATCCCCGCCGAGTCAATTTTTTCCCTAGGAAATATGATGACACCACCGTCCTTGATGGCGAGGGTAAGGGGGTGTTTTGAAGCGTCCAAGAACGCCATTGATCCGATCAATACTTCTCAGCCACGCGCCCTATCCACATCAAGCATTTTTTTAATTGGGAGCAACTTCCTGATGACGTCACCACCCTATTCAACCGTCGAGGTGGTGCTCTTTTCTCGCTCCTACGAGAAATCACGTGTTTGAAGTCGCTATCCGCCAATTTTATGCAACACTCGTTCGAAAATACTCCATGCTTCACAAGGCCTACCTTGATGGTATCCAAATTCCATTCTCGGCCGCCATCATCTCACGCAAAATGTGTGCCATAAGGGTGGTCCTCCCCGTGCCCTTCCGATATCCCACAAATGGTGCCCTCTGCACCAAAGAAGAATTCATTGTTAGAATGGAATCCGGGGAGGAATGGGTTAGGTATTCTTTTCCCATAGGAAGTACATCGGATACGGTGCGATTCACACACCTAATTTCTTGTGGAGCAATCCACCAAACCACCAATGACTCGGTGGTCTGGCTCCATCACGCCAACTTCCTCTACCACTTTCTCGACCCCGAAAGCACAATAAATTTGGCCCAACTCTTCTACGCAGACATCATCAATGCCGCATACGACGAGTGGGGAAAATACGCGCTCCCTTTTGCTCGCCTCATTACGGAACTTTTTATGGAAGCCGGAGTGGATGACCCGGGGCAGCAAATCCGACTCCCCCGCCCCATTGGAAGCACCTCCACCACTCAGAGTGAATGCAAAATGTGAGTGGCTCACCCCGACCATCCCATTCTCAATGAGCGTGCGGGAGAAGAAGAAGATGATGCCCCGATGATGGACGTGGAGGATAAAGAAGATAATGATTCGGATTTTGAACCCCCGGGTGAAAATTTGATAGGCGCCTTTCGATGGTGGAATCCTGCCTTGACGGGTTCATCACCCAATACAATCAAGATCAAGACGCCTATCAAAGGGATCAAACGGCTTACCGGAGGGACATGAGTATGATGAACCGGCTCCAAGTCCATCTTTATGAGCTCAATTTGGGTGGACCCCTCCACCTTTTTTCTATGATCCATACGATCCCAACGCATCCGGAGCCTCAAATCAGCCTCCCAAATGAAGATCATGTTTGTTTTTGATGTGTTTGATGTTTTTTTGTAATGGTGGTTATATACATTTCTTAGTTTCTTGCTCGACCCTCTCTATTGTAACACATGTTTCTCCATTGCTATAATACAATTTTGCATTTCTGTTTTAATTTGGTTGTTTTATTTTTTTGCACTTTTCATTTGCTTTGAGTTAGATTTTAGTCCTTTTTGCTTGTGGATAATGCAAAAGTCTAAGTTAGGGGGGGGGGGGGGGTCACAAGTGCGTTTTCCTAAAACTTCACAAATTTTCAAAAATGCTGTAAGGACACAAATTTCCAATTGAGTCCATATATAGTTTTGGCTCAATTCCGGACAAAAACATTTATTCATAGGATAGTATTTAATTGTAATATTCTCAAGCCTATGAAGTATGTGTTGAAGACGTAGCGGCAAAGAGTATAAAGCTTCATCAAATATGCCGGTTTGCGTGCCTCATTTCTACGTCATCAACTATGGTTCCATGCTCCCAAGGTATGAATGCAATTATATGTATATAGGAGCTTAGAACAATATTTATTGGGTGTTAGGTTTAATAAAAACCATGTTTTACTTTCAGAATAATTTAATTGAAACTTTAAAATAAAGTATATAAAGTTTCTGGGCCAAAAATTGAATTTTAGAAAAATTTCTGGAAGTCGTTCGAAATCTCGTCCGAACGAGTTTTTCGTTCTAACGAGGTTTCGTTCGAACGAGACTGCCAACGAACCTAATCTGGTCAGTCGTTCGATATGTCGTTCGAACGAGTTTTTCGTTCTAACGAGGTTTCGTTCGAACGAGTTTGCCAACGAACCTAAACTGGTCAGTCGTTCGATATGTCGTTCGAACGAGTTTGGTCGTTCTAACGAGATATCTAACGAGCCTAGTCTGGTTGCTCGTTAGAAGTCTCGTTCGAACGAGTGTCAAGTTCGTTTGAACGAGATGCCAGCGCGGGAACAGTTTTGAGCAGTTTTTGGCAGTTTTCACCCACTTTCCCCACTTGGTTTTTAACCAACTTTTTCAGACTTAATAATGTGCGGGAATGACTTTTTCCTATGTATCTTTTTCATACCATACAAACTCCTAGAGAGTGTTTTGAGAGAAAATTTGTTTAAAGAAAAAGATCAAGTTTTGAGTGTTATTCTTTAATGAAAAATCCTACACACTCTAGTATGTACACCCAATAGTTGTTTATCCAAGCTCTATATACTTATCTTTACTTGGAGTTTTGGCACCGGTTTATCTCTACCGAATTCAAGAAGAGACGTTTTGGTTTGCTTCTACATCCATCAAAGAAGAAGACTTTTTGTTGAAGATTCTACCCACTTGGAGAAAGGCTCCATGCTTGGGTGATGGTGACCATATAAAGTCCCATCGGTGGATTCCGAGACCGCGGTGGTGTTCCGAGGTTGTCCGCTAGGAAGAGGTTTCTACGAGAAGGAGCGTCGAGGCTTGAGAGGGATCGAGTCAGTCGTTGTAAGTCTATCTGTCTTGTAATTGTAATTCCATATCTAGTGGACTTGTGGCTAGGGCCGTCCGAGGTTGTTTCCCGTCTTGGGTTTTTCCTCGTACATCTCGGCGTAGTGTGATATTGTTTATTTTATCTTGCATCATAATTTAGAATGCATGCTTAGAATAAATTCAAGATAAAATTTGGTTTAATTATCACACTCATTTAATTTGGGACTTAATTAAATATTGGGTAAATTTGGTTTATTCAAGTCTTTTGCTAAAACTGGTTTCGCCTAACTTTGGATAATTGTAAATTATGACTTAGGCAAATTCTAGGACTTGGATTAACTTATATTTAATTTATTTTTGAAGAAATTAAAATTCGGCTTTGTTTATTTGTTGAACCATCACTTATATACGCTTCCGCATCATCCATTGAGTTTTATATACACAAGGAAAAAGGAAATTATTAACTTTGATTTTAATTGAGAATATCACCAACCCGGGGATCCTGTTTACAAATTGGTATCAGAGCCAAAAACGATAAATTATTTCGTTAAGATCTTTTTATTTTTGGCTAAAATGGATTTTTCCCCATTTTCAAAATTTCCTATTTTCGATGGTTCAAACTACGCGTATTGGAAAGCGCGAATGAGATCGGCACTAAAATCTATCGACGAGAGAGTTTGGATGTCTGTTGTTAACGGGTACTCCCCACCAACCTATTTAGTTGAAAATGAACGTGTTATCAAACCCGCCGATAGATGGACTGAAAATGAGTTTAAACTTGCTAACTTTAATTCCCGAGGTTTAAATGCCTTATTTAGCGCTGTCGCACCGGATGAATTCCGACGTATTATGACGTGTGAAACCGCTAAAGAAGCTTCGGATATTTTACAATTAACTCATGAAGGAACTAGTGTCGTTAAAGCTTCAAAACTCCAAAACCTCACCACTCAATTTGAAACTATCAAAATGGATGAAAAAGAAACTTTTGATAAATTTTATGCTAGACTTTCTGATATTGTTAATTCATCCTTTAACTTGGGAGAGAAAATACCTGACGACCGTGTTGTAAAGAAAATTTTGAGGTCCCTACCCGATAGATTTATTCCTAAAGTGACCGTTTTAAATTCTTTACCCACTTTAGCCTCTACGAAATTAGAAGAGCTTGTAGGTGATTTACAAACCTATGAACTAGATATGTTTCCCTCTAAAACTGAAAAGAAAATTGAAAAGGGTGTTGCTTTAAAAGCCCGAAAAGAGGTCAAACAAGTAGTAGAGAGCGATAGAGAAAGTGACTCGGAAGATATGGCTTTGTTTGCTCGCAAATTTAGAAAATTTCTTAAATTTAACAAAGATAAATTTAAAAATGATTTTAAGAAATTTGATACTTCTAAACATGATAAAAGCGAGAAGATTTCTAAAGCCGAGAGGATCCCTAAACCTAGTAATGACAATTTAGATAGGGACGAGTCTAACAAGTGTTTTGGTTGTGAAGGTTATGGCCATCGAGCTTATGAGTGCCCCACTAAACTAAGGAAAGAGGGTAAACGACCCACTGCATATAATGTAACCCTTAGTGATAGTGATAAGGAAGAAAAGCCCGATTCCCCCACTAAGAAAAATTTTGTGGCTTTTATGGCTAGTCATGTGAGTGATAATGAGAACTCATCGATTGATGACACGTTAGCACATGCCACTTCCAAGGTCATTGTTCATGATTCCCTTGTTTTTAATGATAGTGAGAGTGGAGAAGAAAGAGATAGTGAAAATGAAGAAGAGGTTGATGTGAGTGAACTTCAAAATGCTTTTCATGAATTATATAAAGAATCTATTAATTTGAAAAGAACTAATTTGAAGTTAGAAGCTTGTTTAAGAAAGAGTGTCAAGGTCGTTGATGATAGTGCCTTAATAGAAGACCTTAGGACACATGTGAGGACTCTTCAAGAGAAGCTTGATTATGTAGAAGGCGAAAGAGATAGCCTTAGGGGTTTAATGGAATCCTTAAAAAAGGAGCTTCTTGCTTTTGAAGAGCGAAATTTTTTACTAGAATGAGCGAAATTTTTTACTAGAATCTAACATTGCAGAATTGGAAAATAAATTAAAAGATTCTAGTAATGTCAAATTTGATTTGGAATGTCGTTCAGAAAAACTAGATAAAATGTTAGGAACGGTCCAAATTAAAAATGACACTTGTGGTTTAGGCTTCAATCCTTGTAATGAATTTACTCATAATGCCCAAACCAATGTTTTAGGAGAATCAACTAGGAATACTTTTAAAGATCACTCCTTAAGTAAATCTTTTCGACATGTTCTCACTTGTACACATTGTGGTCGACAAGGTCATCTTAGGAAATTTTGTTTAGATCTTAAACGAATTCCTAGAAAACCCCATAGTAAAGTAACCACGGTAGTTAACGTCCCTACACCCCAAAATAGTCATTCTTCATTAATTTGGGTTAGGAAATCCGACTTGGTTGCCTTACAAAATAGGGTTGTTGAATCTCATTTACTTTCACATCCTTCCTCCCTTGTTAAATCTAAAGGATGAATGTGTTAGTGTTTGCATACTTTAGCGTTCGTACTT
The DNA here is from genome assembly GCA_949130495.1 of Sambucus nigra. NCBI lineage: Eukaryota > Viridiplantae > Streptophyta > Magnoliopsida > Dipsacales > Adoxaceae > Sambucus > Sambucus nigra. The sequence continues at coordinate 306,591,842 of OX422220.1, forward strand.
CATGCTATATTCATATGCTAAATGTATGCTTGTTTAGTCATTTTCTAGTCATTGCCTTAGTTCATAGCCCATGCTAGAAATTATGACCTGTTTATCTTTTTGTATTATATTTTGTGTTTGAATTAATTGAAAAATATAAAAAGATTTTTGTTTATCATTTTTGTTTTATTTATGTCATTTAAACTTCATGAAAAATACAAATGATTTTTATTTGTCCTTTTGAGTAAATATTTATTTTTGTTTAAAAAAATGTTAAAAACTCAAAAATATTTTATTTTGTGTGTATTTTAGTTTGACACGCTTTATGTGGCATATATTTGTGTTTGAATCCTATCGTTTACGCTCCCATGTGGCTAGAACTTTTGGTTTAGATTTTCAATCCTTAAAATGTTCTTTACCATGTTTTATATGGAGTAGTTGGTTTTTGTATTGTTTAAATGGATTCTTTTTCTATATGCCTCTTTTCACACATGCACGGGCTCTTTTGAAATTTTAATGTCACATGTTATATTTGAGCTTTTTGAGGTGTTCTCCTATCAATCTAGTCATCTACATATCTATGACCTAGGAGGACTAGTGCATGTCAAAATCCGTTGCATGTGAGATATGTGTGAAAAATGAAAACATGATAAATTAATATATGCACGAGGAAGGGCTCCAAAAGGATGAATTAAATCCTTTTCGATAGTAAGCCACCGTTGATTGGATCTAAAAGAAATACGTGATCCAAAGGCCTAAAAACAGAATATTTGGCATTAAACAGAAAGCAATTGCCAAGGCCTATGTTTGTTTGATATATTCATTCAAAAAACAAAAGAATATATGTGCTCATTGAGGGAGAATTGGATGGTATATCAACGGTTTGCACAATGTCCGTTTATCCTAGTTGTCTTTAATGTCATGACTCTATTTGGTTTGTAGAATCTTCATCATTCTAGGCTTGTATGCATTGTGTATGTTTGTTCATTGAGTTCAATCTATATTGTCACATGAGGTTATATTTCAATGTGATGACGTTTACAATCAAATGAGAACTCCGTGAACGTTTATTAAGTGTTTGGGTCTAAATTTACATTGTTGCTAGTTCACACCCCTACACTTCCGTTTCCATATGACACATTTTTGCCATCGAGTGTGCAAACTTATTGTATTTTGTGTTATGTGTGTGTTTATATCTATATATATATGCAAGTGCTCTATTGGTATATTTATAGTATATATATATATGATATTTGTTTGTCTTTGCCTTGTTTTTATTGCCCATATGTTGTCATGTCTTTTCTTTAAGATCCACATGCTATTTATTAGTTCTTTATCCTTTGCCTATTCCTGAACAAAAAGGGGGAGAATGATGATAGGGGGAGTAATGGTATCTAATCCTATTATTATCGCATCTTCGTTTGGGGGAGATTTATCTTAGGGGGAGACGTCTTTCTAAGTAGGTCATGTGTTTGATAAAGGGGAGAATTAATTTAGGGGGAATAATTTAATTAATTGCATTTTATATTTTGATATTCCCTATGCATTTGATGAGTTTGCTTAAGTGTGCAGGAATTCTACTAAACCAGCATTATTTAATGGCAAAGCGTTTGATCCTTGGGTTGAGTCAAGATTGGGCGGGTTATGTTTTGAGTCTTGTAGAGCTTGACGTCCCTTTAGGATTTTTGTTTGGTTTTTGTCCCGGAATAGCCAAAGGGGGAGATTTGTAAGGACACAAATTTCCAATTGAGTCCATATATAGTTTTGGCTCAATTCCGGACAAAAACATTTATTCATAGGATAGTATTTAATTGTAATATTCTCAAGCCTATGAAGTATGTGTTGAAGACGTAGCGGCAAAGAGTATAAAGATTCATCAAATATGCTGGTTTGCATGCCTCGTTTCTACGTCATCAACTATGGTTCCATGCTCTCAAGGTATGAATGCAATTATATGTATATAGGAGCTTGGAACAATATTTATTGGGTGTTAGGTTTAATAAAAACCATGTTTTACTTTCAGAATAATTTAATTGAAACTTTAAAATAAAGTACATAAAGTTTCTGGGCCAAAAATTGAATTTTAGAAAAATTTCTGGAAGTCGTTCGAAATCTTGTTCGAACGAGTTTTTCGTTCTAACGAGACTGCCAACGAACTTAATCTGGTCAGTCGTTCGATATATCGTTCGAACGAGTTTTTCGTTCTAACGAGGTTTCGTTCGAACGAGTTTGCCAACGAACCTAAACTGGTCAGTCGTTCGATACGTCGTTCGAACGAGTTTGGTCGTTCTAATGAGATATCTAACGAGTTTCTAACGAGCCCAGTCTGGTCGCTCGTTAGAAGTCTCATTCGAACGAGTGTCAAGTTCGTTCGAACGAGATGCCAGCGCGGGAACAGTTTTGAGCAGTTTTTGGCAGTTTTCACCCACTTTCCCCACTTGGTTTTTAACCAACTTTTTCAGACTTAATAATGTGCGGGAATGACTTTTTCCCATGTATCTTTTTCATACCATACAAACTCCTAGAGAGTGTTTTGAGAGAAAATTTGTTTAAAGAAAAAGATCAAGTTTTGAGTGTTATTCTTTAATGAAAAATCCTACACACTCTAGTATGTACACCCAATAGTTGTTTATCCAAGCTCTATATACTTATCTTTACTTGGAGTTTTGGCACCGGTTTATCTCTACCGAATTCAAGAAGAGACGTTTTGGTTTGCTTCTACATCCATCAAAGAAGAAGACTTTTTGTTGAAGATTCTACCCACTTGGAGAAAGACTCCATGCTTGGGTGACGGTGACCATATAAAGTCCCATCGGTGGATTCTGAGACCGCGGTGGTGTTCCGAGGTTGTCCGCTAGGAAGAGGTTTCTACGAGAAGGAGCGTCGAGGCTTGAGAGGGATCGAGTCAGTCGTTGTAAGTCTATCTGTCTTGTAATTGTAATTCCATATCTAGTGGACTTGTGGCTAGGGCCGTCCGAGGTTGTTTCCCGTCTTGGGTTTTTTCTCGTACATCTCGGCGTAGTGTGATATTGTTTATTTTATCTTGCATCATAATTTAGAATGCATGCTTAGAATAAATTCAAGATAAAATTTGGTTTAATTTCACACTCATTTAATTTGGGACTTAATTAAATATTGGGTAAATTTGGTTTATTCAAGTCTTTTGCTAAAACTGGTTTCGCCTAACTTTGGATAATTGTAAATTATGACTTAGGCAAATTCTAGGACTTGGATTAACTTATATTTAATTTGTTTTTGAAGAAATTAAAATTCGGCTTTGTTTATTTGTTGAACCATCACTTATATACGCTTCCGCATCATCCATTGAGTTTTATATACACAAGGAAAAAGGAAATTATTAACTTTGATTTTAATTGAGAATATCACCAACCCGGGGATCCTGTTTACAAATGCCCTAAAACCTCAAAAAATTCATAAAAAGTCTCAAATTGTAAAAACACAATACACAAAGACGAAATTGACCAAAGATGGAAATTGTACGAAAATTGACGACTTAACGAATAAGTGTGGAGATTAACAACCCCAATGAGATTCGAGCCTTTCAATTTTGTGAAATTTATAAATCAATCCGAGTTAATTGTTAACTCAAAGTTCTTTTCGGCGCCTAATAAGTCGTCGAAGATATCAAGTCATTCACTTTGATCGGTTTTGAGAAACGTGTGTGATATTGCCCTAAAAAACGTGTCAAAGAAATCTCTAAATTGAATTCATCTCGAAATGCAGTGGGTAACGCAATTAGTAGTTTGGACAATGAAGTAGGCCATCATTTGTTACCCAAAAATATTAGCCATAAAAAGTTTCGAAAAATTATCCCTTTTGTAACCCAAAATTGAGCCGAATATTTTTCTTTTCGTTTGATAACCCGAAAAACCCAAATAGCCCGGAATTATGAAAAATGATGAAAAAAAATCAGAATAAAGTCCGAAAAGTGCATAAGAAGGGGCAAGAAAAAATAGCTAGGCTCAACAAAAATAGAAAGAAAAGAAAAGCGTGAAAATCATAAAAAAAATAGAAAACGAAGAAAAAATGAGCAAAAGCCCGCAAAAGCATTAACGGACATCATAAGAAATTTTTACAATTTCGATATTCTTAACCTTTACCAATATTACCCAATACACCTTCAACCAGTAAAAGTCCTAACCGAGTCCAAAATTGTGAAATTAATTACCTCGTGGAGAGTAAAACACAAAAAGATAATAAAAGAGATAAAACGTATGTATAAGAGGCAATGTTCCCATGTTTCGAACCGTATTTCGTTGATGAGATCCAATCACTATAAAATTTATGTCTTTCAACTTGTGTGCATGAACTTGGTTCCAATATATTTACTCTTATAAATCATGTACACCAAGAGAATAGCCACATTTTGAGCGATTCATTTGTGAGAGCATCCCGTGAGATTCTGAAATCAAAATGAATATTTGGATAAGTGACGTAATGGTCAGTCGGTGGAAATTCGCATTTAAATTTTTGGCTTCGCACACACGCACTATAATTTGAGACTCTTGAACATGATTTGATGATGACTATTTTAGGGAAGAGTTTGAATTATACAATTTTTGCGTATTTTGGTTTTTCTTTGAGTCGAATTTTGTGGGTATATTTTCCGCAAACCCTCACGAGACAACACTCTTACTACTAGGGTAACCTAGGGGTTTAATGGCTTGTTGCATACGCTAAGTGCAATCGCTTGCCCGCGAAAAAGGTATTCTATCTCCATAATGTTTTTAGTGGAGTTGTGACTTTATTCTTTCTCTTTTACATTGCTCGGGACGCGCAAAGTTCTAAGTTAGTGGGGTTTGATTGGGCATAAATATTGTATATTTATTCCCCTAATTTCGATACATTTGTGAACCCGAGTGATGCAATCAATATGGATTTAACTCAAATTTATGCTATTAACCTTCGTTGGCAATTATTTCATGTTTCGTGTTTCTCCTATGTGTTTTACAGGTTAATTATGCAAGCAGTGCAAAAGAGAAAGCGAAAAAATGAAAGGAAGGGTAGGAAGGCAAGTTCAAGGTAATTTTAATATTTTTCAGCTAGATCCTGAAGTAGGAGTCAACTGGAAAGTTGAAAATCTTGGAACAACGAGAACCATGGAAGAAACGACATCCAAATCTGAGTTATGGTTAGAGAGTTATGATCAATTGAAGTTGAGGAAAAGTCCAAGAAGAAATGAAGAAACATGAGAAAAATTCTAAGTGTTGAAAAGAGGAAAAAGGCACCCAAAACCAACGAAAATTACCGAACCCCAGGTCAAACCAGTTCGGGGCCGAATCGGTTCGGGGTACCTGCGAACCGTTTCGGGGGTCTTGATGCAAGAAGTTGCTCCTTTATTCTGATTGGGCCAAAGAGTTCCATTTTGTTACAGCTCATTCTAAAAAGTATTTGTACGAAGCTAATGACATAAAAAAGATAGTTTTTCATAGTTTTTCTCAGTTATTGATAGAAAAGAAGGGAGAAGAACATCCTAGGAAGATAACTCTACTTTGTTGATTCAAAAGTGATTAATTCCGGTTTGTTTTCAAGTTTTAATCCAAGTTTCATTCATCTTATTATTGTTCTTGCATGCTAATGTTTTCTCGCATGATTCAAATAATTTCTGAGTTCAAAACACATATTTGCATGTTTCAATATAGTTTCATCATGAGTTCTTTCACATGCAACGTAATTATTTCTTGCATCGTTCAGTTTACCGGCTAGATTTAAAAGGGTCGGGATGCATGAACTCAATCTGATGTGTTAGTTGCATGCGTATAAAATTAATCCTATGAATTTAATGATTTATTACGACCATATTGCATAGTGTCACAACTATTGTAGATCTTTGGATCTCATTTGCTTCAGGGTAACTAGGATGCTTTATAATGCAATGCGAGTGTTGCTATCGTGCGTTACCGCTTTACTCGTCCTTTGATTTCGTATGGTGCGGGCTTGAACCTCATATACGTAATGCTTAGGAGTACTAAAGTTTGGGTCTAATCAATCACTTAAATTTATGATTATTTTTATACCTGCAATACACTAGGGTTGAGGGATTGTATTCCCGTCCTATTTTCTTCATCATATATTTCAAGTTTCAATTCAGTCATTATCAGTAATTTAGGTAATTTAGAATAGTTACATTCCATTCATACTTTGGTGCATTAAATAAATATTTTCAAAATTTCATTTAGTTGTAGTCAATTCGCAAAAAAGATCATTTTTTCCTTTTTCTTTAGAGTCAGAGTTAGGATTTCTTCGTCTGTCCAATGTCGTTACAACACTGTCATCCTATTTCCCTGAGGATCGATACCTGACTTATCGGATTATTACTTGAGAGACAGGCTTGCACTTGAGCCTAGAGAGTACGCACTTCTGAGACACATTCTGAGTCGCGTCAATACTCAAATGAACAATTTAAAATGAAATAACCTAAAAGAAGAAAGAACCTTCTAAGTTAAACCAGACGTATCTTTAGTACTTACACTTAGGTGATATTAATCTAAAAAGAATTCAAAAATTGGTGTTCAATGGACAATTGAAGTCATTGGAAGTGGAGGAACTTCTAGTATGTGAATCTTGGTTGCAGGGTAAGATGACCAAGAGGCCTTCTAGGACCAAGGGATATAGAGCCAAATATGTGCTGGAACTAGTTCACTCTCATATTTGTGGTCCTATGACAATCCAATGAATAGGTGGTTACGAGTGATTCATCACTTTCATTGATTATTACTCGAGATTTGGATATATTTACCTTATGCATCACAAATATGAAGCCTTTGATAAGTTCAAATTGTATAAGGATGATGCGGAGTATGGATACGGTAAACTAATCCAAACTCTACGATCTGATCATGGAGGAGAGTACCTATTGGAGAGTTTAGGAGTCACTTTTCATAGGTGGGAATTACATCTCAATTTTCTGTATCGGCACTCCACAAAAAATATTGTAGTGAAAACTAGGAACATGACTCTTTTGGACATGATTAGATCCATGATGAGTTATTTGGATCTGTCGAATTCCTTTAGGTGGTTTTAATTAGAAATGACGACGTACTTACATAACTTGATTCCTTTTAAATTGGTCTCAATAACTCCCACGAAACTATGGACTGAGAGCAAGCCTACTCTAAGAAATGTTGGAATCTAGGGTTGTCCAACACACATGTTAAGGAAAGAGATAAAGTAGTTACAATAAAGGACACATGTATGTATCTTTGTGGGTTATCCAAAAGTAACCAATGGTGGTCAATTTTATGATCCTAAGGACCAAAAAGTGTTCTTTAGCACAAATTCTTGGTCCTTAAAGTATAATTATATGATAGATCACAGGTCTAAGATCAAGATTACTTTCAAGGTCTAAGAGGTAATGACCAAGTTATTACTTTTAGACCACCCATACAGGATAAAATACAACTATATATTGATAGTACACTTCCTAACTATAGTCAAAGAATAACTTTCCATTGTTTGATCCTCGTGTGGACTATAACGGCGTCTAGGAGTATTGGGGTTCCTTCTGCGTTGGATTACATAACTGATGATAAGAGACTTGTATCCATTTGGGTTATTTTGGCGACTGTCGTGAGATGATGAATGCTCACTCTCTAAATGAGACATGACTATTTTGGCTTATAATGTTGAGAAAGGGACATAATTTCCCACAGATGATGCCAATTTTACGTGATAAATCCTACTAGTTATATTCAATAAAATATTAAGCCAAGAAAAAAGTAAATCACCCATAATCACATAAAAATAATATTTATGTGGTATGAAAATGTGCCTACACACATGAGGTTTTTTCTTTTATCTTTGTATGGTTCCAATAATTGTGATTACATCCCCTTTCCCCTAGGGGCTAGTGTTACATCTATAAAGAAAACGATCATTGAGTCGTGCAAGGATCTATTAGCCATAATAGTTATCTCACCTAGTTTAGTTTTACCTTGGTACTTGATTCTCGCAGGTTTGCTAGATCTAAACGTGCTTATTCGTATAAGGTTATGGGCATGAATACCTTACCTTACAACGTCTGGGCGTGAATTAATGATTTTTATGGATGCCTACTCAGGATATAACCAAATGTTTATGGACCCGATCGATATTGAGAATATCTCATTCATCACGAATAAGGGAACTTATTGTTAAAAGGTTATGCCCTTCAGCCTCAAGTATGTTGGGGAAACATATCAAAGATTGGTGACTTGGATGTTTGAAGAGCAGATCGATAAGAGTATAGAGGTGCATATTGACGATATATTGACAAAAATTCTTAAGGTCGAAACCCTCTTGGCCGACTATGAGCTAACCTTTGATACTATGGGTGAATATCGAATTAAGCTCAATCCAACAAAGTGTGTGTTCGACGTCAGAGCTGGTAAATTTCTCAACTTCATAGTGAATCAGAGAGGATAGAAGATAATCCAACAAAAATAAAGGCATTGATAGACATGAAG